>JANUYF010000007.1:20810441-22010441 GCA_026167975.1 Phrynosoma blainvillii | reverse complement strand
TGCAAGCTTTCCAAATTAGCTTCCAGACTTTGAGAAATTCATTAATGGCCCTAGTAAAAATTGGATGCCTATGAATTTGTGGGTCATAACTGTCTAAGCACTGGCTAAGATCTGACATCAGGATTGAATAGCATACACCTCTGCACATAGTGTTGCACACTGAGAGTGCTACATGACCTTTGTGTTGACTAGTAACATTGTTCAACTGAATGCACAATCAAATGCACACTGAATGTGCAACTGAGGACCCTTCCACACTACACATTTATAGCCCTTTAATTCCACTTTAACTGCCATGGCTGCACCCTATAGAATTCTGGGATTGGTAGTTTGGAAAGGCACTTGAACTCTCTAGCAGAGAATTCCAAATACTCCTCCCTAAAGTGCATGCCCGGGGATTCAATAAGATGGAGCCACAGAGTTAAAGTGGTATCAAAGTGGCTAAAATTGTGTCGTGCAAAAGGGCCCTGAATCTGCGATGGAATGCACAAGCAAATGTCAATTCGTCATGCACAAGGGCACCCTGTGTGCAACTGTGTTTCTATGTTACACATACACCAACAGGATTCTGGCCCATTATGTTTGGCACCCTTTGTTAGACAAGAGAAAATATGGCACCTTTCTTAGGCAAATAAGGAAAAAATCCAACCAACCAACCAACCAATGAATAAGAAAGGTATTCTTTGTGTCTTTTGGTAGAGTCCAGCATGCTTTGTATCATATGCCTGAATAGGCTTTCAGTCTATGTATAATACTCATTTGGGTCTTCAAACCTTCCGCTTGCATCCATTTATGAAAGGACACTGAGAAACAAAAGCGAGCGCAACAATCTTAGCTATTCCTTTACAAATCAAATGATACTTGACAAGTGCGGTTGCGTGGGAGAGAGAACAAATATCACACAACTTGATCCTTGAGGGTGGAAACTGAAGGGAATAAACTTTATTTAAAACTGCAGGGGAGAAGCGAGTTGGGTCAATCTCGCTGAAATTAAATTACACTCCTGTATTAGCAATACAAATTTGGCCTAACTACACCATCATGAATCTAAGTGACAAGCTAAAGTCAAGCTCCCACCTATGCGGGGAGAGCTTGATCAAGACAGAAGCGAGCACAGCTCACTCATATTTAAAACATTCTTTCATATATTTTTAATAAAACAACTGATACAAATTCAAAACTGCCTTCATAAATCAAACATGATTCAACGTACTAGGCTCCAAGGTTTTCCCCCATCCAACCGTGCCAGTCTCGGAGATGGGGTGGGTGGGAATTGGGAGGGTGTGTGTGTGTGTGTGTGTGTTGTTATTGTTGTTGCTTTTTTTTTTCACATGAATGCTTCAGGTTTTATGAAAGGTTTATTGGATTTCGTAGTCCCTAAAGGGGAAACCTTTTAAATGTCTCCACAATTATAAGACTAATAACACTTTCAGCTCCTGGACACAGCCTTGACTTGACAAAGATAAGGAACTGGAAGTTACTCAGTCAATACAAAGCTATTAATCTCTGTCACCCTGCTGTCAATGCAGCTCAGAGAAACAATGTAGTTTCTTGACCTACGTGGAGTCATGTAGTGATTTTATTCAGGATGTCAGCATTCATTGGGACAGGTTTTGTCACACCCTCCAAGAAGTCCCGGTTCTTTATCTTAACTGCCCTGACACCCTTCAGATAGTGGTAGTTTGCTTCCGAATTGGCTTATTGTTGTTATTTAGCAGTTATTCATGAGTAGAACCTTTTGGAAAATAAAACTTCTCTTCCCTAGAGAAAAAGAAGAAGGAGGAGGAAGGAAAGCAGCTTGATGGAGATAAATAAACACACAGCTTCGAAGAATTACTTTTGGTGGACCTCACACCAGCAGAGCTACTGGGCATGCTAACAGAAGGATTATGGGGCCTGTAGTCCAAAGAAGTAACTTTTCCTAGCTCTCATTATGCATGCCTGTTCCATAAATCACATTATTATTATTATTATTATTATTATTCTCTTTTTCCAGAACTGGAACCACAACAAACTACAGTTCCCAGAATTCCATAGCATTCTGCCATGGCAGTTAAAGTGGTGTCACACTGGATTATTTCTGCAGTGCAGATGCAGTCTAGATCTACATTGTGCAATCTGTATTGTTTTAAACTGTATTCTTTAACTTTTAAAATCTTTTTAGGGTGTATGCTTTTAATATGGGTAACAGTTTAATTTAGTTTTAACGTTGACTTATTTATTGTATGCTTTCCATTGTAATCTTTTTAATGTATAAGCCATCTTGACTTCAAGTCTTTGAGGAAAAGGTGGGATAAAAATAAAGATCATGATCATGATACATTGAGGCCTCATTTGCTAGGGATAGAAGACAATATTATTTGTTTTTGTTTAAGTATAAAATCTCATCAAAATCCACTTTTAATAATTAAATAGGATAGAAATAAATTCTGATGTAAGCAACAACAAACAACAAAATCAAACATAGAAAGAGTTGAAATTTGTCTATCACGGCAGAGCACTTTGAATGCTCAGCTCTTAAGTCAGTGTTTAAATCTCTTTATAAGAACTAAATACCCTAAAAGGCACCAGATTCTGCCTGATCTTGGATGCTAAGCAGGGGCAGCATTAGTTAGTATTTGGACGAGAGACCACCAACAAATAGTGCTGTAGGCAATATTTCAGAAAAAGGACTTGGCAAAACCATCTCTGAGCATTTCTTGCCTAAGAAAACCCTATGAAATTCATGGGGCTGCCCTAAGTTGACAGGTCACTTGAAAGTACATACACACACATAAGAACTCTGCCATATTAGTTGTTCTGAATTAGGCTCGCCACCCTTTTGAACCCCAAGTTTGCTGTGTTTGCTGAGAAAAGCTTCTTCCAATACCTCGAGATGCAATTAAAGAAAGCACCAAAAGTGGCAACTGATCTAAAACCAATTAACTACAAATATTCCAAAAAAGATTTTCATTTTTATTATTATTTGATTTGAAACTATGAAATTTAAATAAAAGAGCTGATGAATAAAAATGTGCAGCAAGCAGAAATCTCATTAAACGATTGATTATGAAAAAAAACCTATGAATAATGATGATCTTGGGCGGCATAGCATAAGACTTACCCTAAACTACACTTGCAACACTGGGGGGAAAAGCTTTCTCTGAAAATGATAGAAGAGTGGGTTGTCCAACTTATTTGAGGTACACAGTGAAAAAAAATGCTAATAGGGTCAGGGACCCTCTCACAGTACACTGTAGCATTGTGATTCTACTTTAATTGCCATGGCTGCATCCTGGGGAATACTGGGATTTGTAGTTTGGAGAAGGACCAGAATCCTCTGGCTGAGAATTCTAAAGGTCTTTCTCTGAAGTGCAGGTCCTTGGATTCCATAGGATGTTGTTGTGGCAATTAAAGTGGAAGAACAGCATTATAATTGTGCACGGTACCACCTCCTAATTCGGGGGGGGAGATCTGTTCCGGACCCCCTCACAAAAATGGCAACTCATACATATTCAAGTCCCATAGGAAATAATGGGGGCACCCATGGTGGGTGTGTGCAGCAATTCGTGGGCACACACAGCCATTATAACAATAGGCACTTGTCCCTCCCGTGAAGAGCAAGACTGTGGATTCCAAGTTCACAAGAAGGTAGGAACAACTATAGTTTGAAATGTCTCCAGGTAAAAGACAACAGCCCAGACTTCACCTGTTCGGTCGGGATTTCATTTGGATTTTGTTTGGATTGGGCCCCGTGTGATAACGTCCTTAGACATGTAACAGAGTTTGGAAAGAGGGCCATGCTAGGTAGGAGAATCTGGGAATTATAGCCCAGAGAGTTGTTGTTGTTTTTTCCCCACTTGTCTCCAGAAATCACCAGGAGAGACTTTACATGCTATGAAACTAAATATGACCACTTGCTAAATGCTGTAGAGAATAAGGGCCCTGTTTGATAAGTGAAGCACTGTGGTGCAATGGTTAGAGTACTGGCTTGGGACTTCAGGAATCAAGGTTCTAGTCCCCACTGGCTCATGAAAGTCACTGAGTGACCTTTGGCCATTCACCGTCTCTCAACCTGGCCTACCTTCTCAGCAGGTTTTTGTGAGGATAACTAGAAAGGAGACAAAAGTAAAAACTAGGAAATTATCACATGTCCCATTGGAATAAATGCACATTTAACTTTAAAGACAGGTCTTACTACATTCACCCATTTGCAGTCCATCTGCAGCCCAGGCTTATCCCACAGCTTTTCAAGCATAGGAAAATCCTTGGGTTATATACAGGCTGCAGGACAAGCATGGGTTATATAAAGGCTGCAGACGGGTGAATGTGGTAAGACCCATCTTTACAGTTAAATGTGAGTTTATCCCATTGGGAAAACAATGGAATAATGCCCGTGCGATAATCTCCTGAATCATGATCTTGAGTTTGTTGGGGGTATCCATGGGGAGAGGCACTGCTATGGCCAAAGCAGAGAGAGGTGACTCAAGTGACCAAGAAGCTACCTATCTTAGCTGTGAGGGGAAGTAAAACAAAGCCGCTCTCTCCATCCAGAACTATGACCTTGTTTTTCTTTCCCTTGGCTGCAGTTGCAACCAAGACAGTTCACCCCTTGGTCATCTGTACTGCTCTCTTTCCCTCATACCTCTGATGAATGACTGCAACAGGGACCCAACTCCCCCCCCCCCGAAAAAGTTTGACAACTACCTTGGCAGGAAGGTTTTGGATGGTGTGCAAGGGGCTAGTGAATAGTGAACAGCTCCATGTGCACCATTCAAAGCATTACCATACACATAGGTAGCCCTAAGTTACACATGTATACGTAGCATCCACCCAAAGTCTTTATAAACGGATTTGGAAGAACTTAATTTTTGTTTTTGAAACTGAAGATTGGAGAAAGTAAAACTGACAAATGTCTCCCTCCTTAGATCTGACCCAGCAGACTAACTCCAGGGGAAGAAGACATGACACTTGAGGCAATTTAAGTCCAGGCAGAGATCTTCTCTCCAAGGAGCAAGCCATCCAACTTTGGGTTTCAGTTTTCCAAAATCTGACTTGTGATTGGCAGGGGAAAGGGCTCCTTTTTGAATACACAACCAGTTCTGGAACTATCTCCTTCATTGTACATTATGCTAAATGTGCACTTTCTGATCCTGTCTCGTCATTATATCTTACACCTCTGGATTTTTGCCAGCACCACCTTGGTACCTGATAGGATGTACTGTAAAGTCTCTCTGTCTCTGATACTCTGTATGCAGCTGTCACCTTCACTTAGCCCCTCATAGTGGAAACTGAATGTGGCTGTCAGGAGATGATAGGATGGGTTGAGCTCAAATACTCACAGTTCTGGGACAGGGTGTGCTTTCATTTTCCAATACCTAGACAAAAAAAAACCCACATCTTGGAGGAGTGCAGCTCTTCTCCCTGCCCTTGTTACACCAAGACTGTGCCTAAAGCTACCTTTCAACTGGCTTTTATGGAAACAGAATGAGAGCATAATCTTGTGCTCAGAGTTTGGAAAAGTCCCTTTGTATTATCTGGCATGTGTCTGAAGTTTGCTAGGTTTTACCCATTCCATTTCCACACCCAGGACATTAACCTGTGGTAGCTCTTTCACACATGTATGCCATGCCTCTCACACAATGCTAGAGTGAAAGCATAACAAGTAAGCATTTGGGACAGACCTCTTTGGCAAGTCTATGCATGTCTTCTTGTGCTCGTCCACCTCCATAGTTAGCTGTTAGCTGTGACTAGTGCAAGCTCCATTGCTTTCATAAATAATTATATGAAGCTGGAGGCATTGTGGATGTTTACTCATCAAAGTAACCCAAAAAGCAATGTCAAAGTTTTGTCAAGAATTCCTGCATATTCTGATGTAAATAACTTATAACAAGGGATGCATAACATTTATGCTTCATTTTTGGATCATTGATTCATCCGTTTTGAAGCAACAGCTTAAACATTTTGTCACCCCCAGATGAAAATGGACCAGTAACCCCTAAAGAAAATACTTTGTATCTATCTACCATCATCTATTTATTGTCCATCTATCTATCATTTATCTGTCTTCCCATACAATTAACAACAGTGGTTATCCAGATTTCATCATACTTGTATTAGACCCACTCTCATCAGATTAAATTAATCATAAATTTAAATGCTGTTGATTTTAAAGGATCTATTTTAAGTATGACTAACACCTAAATCCTGTTTTAGAGTAGACTCACTGAATCAATGGTAGCTTGGTAAATCAACACATGCATGACTTCCATTGATTCCACTGATCTACTCCATTTGGGATTCACAATAGATTCGGGCCTATGTTTGGATCAAACCCAATGTATTTTTTGAAAAAGCCATTGTTTACTAGGGAATAGCCTCTGTTGAAATGAAAGCTTAACCTCTTATCCCTCATCCCCCTCAAGAGAGATTACATTTAAAGATGCAGTGGAAGAGTCTTAAATTTGTCGCCTCTAGGAAAGCAGACATTTAAAAACATCAGAACATTTAAATTTTAGTGTATGTTAATGATTTGGGCACAAGAATATTTCACTGTGTAATAAGTTAATTTGGAAGCTGTGTCATAAAAGTAAGAATCTCCTGAATTTTTTTTAATTTGATGGAACAACAGAGGCAGGGCCAGGATGTTTCTCCTGCTGTGGAGGCCATAAATCAGACCAGAAGCAGTATGTAGGAAAGTAATGTGTCTTTTTCAAATTGCTGCAAGGAAAAATGGCTCCATCTGCTTGCTACTCAGTAATAAATAATGCCATATAAATGGATTTTAGAATAACTGGGGATGTGCTGTTTAAAAGAGAGTCTGTAAATAGGGCGGGGGTTGGTAGAATTGTGATCTCCCCTACATACATACAAATACACACATACACTGAACCACAACAGCTATAGTGCATTAGCCAACCCAATCAAAACACCTCCCTCTAAATGAGTCTGATGTGACATGTAAGAAGCAGCCTTATAGAGCTCCAGTGCTTGGATGTTTGGACTATGCATCCCAGGACCCTCCAGTAGCTACACTGGCTGGGGGATCCTGGGAGCTGCAGTCAAAGTTCAGAACCCTGTTGGTGTGCTGTACTGGTGTAACTATGCTGGCATAGGCAGTGGATTCAAGAGGGGAAAAGCTACAGCACTGTGGATAGGGAAATCTACTAGGTGACCTTAAGCAACTCACACTCTTTCAGCCTCAGTGAAAAGGTAATGGCAACAAACCCTCTGAACAAATCTCACCAAGAAAACCTGTCATACATTTGGGTTATGATTGCCGTAAGTCAGAAATGACTTGAAGGGACAAAACAACAAACTGGACATAAAGGGATTAAGGTGCTGGACAAATGGGATGCTCAGAGGTCATCCCTGTTCTGCCCCAATGGGGCATGACCAGTGCCCTCTTGCTACTGCAAGCCTGGAAGACCAAGTTGAACCTGTCACCCATGCCAAGATATGAATCTGACTCAACAAACCAACAGTGAGAACCAACTGACTCCCTCATTAGTATACTTCCATCACCTCTTCAAAACATCTTTATTTTGGTAGGCATTTAATTTAGCCTGTTAACTTTTGCTGAAGTAATTTGGTTTATTTTATAGCAATGTTCTTTTTAATATATATATATATTTATTTTTGTGGCTTTAATACTTGTTTTAAACAATCTGATTGGCTTCTCTCCCTCTTTTTCTCCTTTTCATTGATTGTCATTCAGCTCAGGTATTTCTCAGGTAGGAAGCTGATATATAAATGTAGTAAAATTAAATCAAAGAAATGAATAACACATTTGTTCTAGGGACTTTGTTATCCAGTGCAGGTTTGAATGTGCGCACACACACACACACACATACACAACTGTCCAGATTTGGCAGGTACAGTCCCAGTTAATTCTCCCTCACCTCAGTTTATGAGATGCTTTCAAATTGTCCCAGTTTCTCTCCCTTCCTCCCACATTCCCCTTTTCTCATCAGCTCATTTCAATTGCAGCAAAGTGAGTCAAAAGTGCAAAAGTCTTTTGTACTCAATTGATTCAACAGGAGAAAGAGGAGCTGGGGGAGTGAAATCTTGACTTTCCCAGGATATTCAGGTAAAAGCAAATGGCTGCAGCCTTTCATAGCTTGCCTGTTCTTCCTCATTAAAAAGTTTTTGCCATCTTATCACACTCTGATGTTGCTTGGCCACATATGTCCCAGTTTTCATCTGTGAAATGTCAGAGGGTACGAATGTGTGGAGCACAAAATTTATATTATGCAACTTTAGTTAAAGTGTTTTCTGGATTGGAGTATTTTCTGCTTCAGAAACTCCTTACGTGTGAGTCTATGAAATTAAAAGCAAGGTCTTACAAATTAGTAAGGGTGACCAGGTGTGCAAATAGAGGTTCTCCCACCCAACTTCCATTATCGGTTCGATGCCCTCAATGTCTTCTTTCTAACTAAGCTTTGGAAGGTGTAATTAAAGTTGCACGCTGACAAGCTGGTGCCGATATTAGGTTTGGGTCAAAGAAGCTTGAGAATAGGTTGGGAAACCTTTGAAGTAGGGCCAGCCTGTTACACAAAACAAAAGGGGATGTATTATGTTAACTTCAGAGGAAAATAAAGAATTCAGAAGCACAAGCTATCTTTGGCTGTACGGCAGCAGTACATTGAATTATTCTCTAGACCAGTTGATGCCTTATGCTATTCTCTGAAAGGTTTCCTTTTGTTTACCCCTAGAGCTTACGTAGTGTATGACGATTTCCAGCCAAGAGGCATGATAGATTCATCTTTTTTCTCCCCTGTGTTATCACCTTGCTGTCACCTTTGACCTCTGGGTAAATTGGATTTGGGTTTAAATTGCAGAGATGCTGTGTCTCCATATTTATTTTGAAAAGGCAAAGAGTTCAAAACCTGAATGCTTGGTGATAGCTGTGGAATGGACTCTTGGAAAATATAGGCAAGTCACTATTCTTGGAAAATATAGGCAAGTCACTATTTTTGTGACGGACAAGTTGCCCAAAATTGTCAAAGTCCAAAATTGGAAAAAAAAATCTATATATGATAACAGCAGGCAGATTATTGGTAGCGCAAAAATGGAAATAGGATATTTTACCCACCACAGATGAGTGGCTATTAAAATTGCAAGACCGCCTTACAAATATGATGCATGATAAATCGGAGGAAGAAACAGAGAAGGATTGGTCCTTGATACTGTCATATTGTAAGAATAGATGGAATTAATATTGGTAATATATAATACAGAGATAATAAGATTAGGAATGATAGGATAGCGATGACAACACAGAAGTTAACACTGACTAGACAATTAATGGAAGTGAATTTAAATATATCAATACCAAACACGGTGTACAACTGTTTGTTCAAAGGAAGTAAAATATTTATAGTAGAAAAGAAGAAAAGAAGATGATAGGTATATTTAGATGATTCATTATTTTTGTTATTGTCAATTGAAGGTTCAATGATTTATATATATTGTAAATATACACTTATATAATAAAAGATTTCACACACAAAAAAAATTATTTTTGGACTACAGTTCCTAAAATCCATGAACCACACTAGCTGGGGGTTGGATTTTTTTAGACAAAAACTGGCCTTTGAAGGGTCATTTGATATGTTCCTTTTTGACAGCCAAAGGATAGGAGATGGCAGCTGGTGGAAGCTGTGTCAGTAAAATATTGAATCCATTTGGGGACTTAATCAGAATTTTAAAAATGATATCCAAAGTTCTGATATTATTTTGGAGATAAGGCTCTAGCTGTCAGCTACAAATAAGCAGGGGCTTTGTTGTTGTTGTTGTGTGCCTTCAAGTTGTTTCTTACTATGGCAACCCTAAGACAACACAATCACAGGGGTGTCTTGGCAAGATTTGTTCAGAGGAGGGGTGACTTTGACTTCCTCTAAGGATGAGAGTGTGTGAACTGCCTAAGGTCACCCAGTCAGTTTCCATGGGCAAGTGAGGTTCAAACCCTGGTCTTCCAGTATTCAAAGCTCAAACCACATTAGTTCAGATTAGTTGTCTAGAATGTATGGGCATAAGTGCCGCTTCACATTAAAAATCTCACATGAAAGAATGGGGGAAGCACATGAGCCCAAGAGAACTGTACACAAGGGACACAGCAGCTGGCTGGTATTTTGGAATCTTTGTATTTACTTTAAATTTTATTTTTTTTAAAAAAAATGTAACAATAGCAAAAGGCTATGCATCAAGATTCATGTAGATAGGCTTAATACAAAGTCTATAATATAGGTTGTCATCTTCTCTTGTCCTTTTTCTTTTCTATTCTCTCCTTATGTCTTTGCTGCTGAATTGACACTTTGAAGTATCTTATTCAGCTTAATACCTTCAGGCTCTGGCCTGACTCCCCTTAACCAGGGTGGCCATTGGATACTCTAGAACAGGAATGAATATAAATGGGCTTCATCCTCTGTCTGAGCCTTGTTTGACCAACAAGGTCTTCCTGAGCTCTGGAATGTTCATCTATTCTTGGTTATTCGTCAATCTCACTTTTTTATCCATCCAGTCACTAAGGGCCTTTTCACACTACACAATTACAGGCATTGTACAGTTGACCCTCCATATCCTTAGATTCAAGCATCCACAGCTTGAAAATATTCAAAAAATATATAAATTCCAAAAACCAAACCTTGATTTTGCCATTTTATATATCAGACACCATTTTGCTATCCATGTGATGGGATTTGAGCATCTATGGATTTTGACATCCATGGAGGGTCCTGGAACCAACCCCCAGTGGATACTAAGGGCCCATTTTAATTCCATTTTAACTACCATGTCAACATCCTAAGGAATCCTACAATTAGTAGTTCAGGGTGAGATATTTAGAATTCTCCACCAGAGAGCTTCAGTGTCTCACCAAAATATAAATGCCAGGATGCAGCCATGATAATTAAAGTGAAATCACAGAATCATAGAGCTGGAAGGGACCAAAAAGTTTATCTAGTCCAACCCCTTGCCATGAAGAAACACACAACTAAAGAACTTTTGAAATATGCCCATCAAACCTCTGTTTAAAAATCCCTAGAAAAAGAGGCTCCACCACCCTCTGAGGCTCCCCATTCAATTGTCAAACAGCTCTTAAAGTAAAGAAGTTGTTCTTAATGTTTATAGCAGCATATTTGTGTCCTAGCACAATTGTAGTACTATATTTATGTATCATCATAGGGCCCCTGGTTTGTCAAATGGCTCTCTGACTATTGCCTTGCTTTCCCTGTTCCTGGCTTATTCCAGGCTGCTTCCCACAGCCTAGTCCCAGAGTTTGGAAAGTGACATTTTGGATACCAGTGTCCAAAATTTCCAAAACAGCATGTCCACACACTGTCTGGGTGATTAGAGCCAGCATGGTGTAGTGGCTTGAGTGTTGGACTACAATTATAGAGAACTGGGTTCAAATCCCAGCTCAGTCATGAAAACACACTTTGTGACCTTGGGCAAGTCATATGCTCTCAGCTTCAGGGGATGGCAATGGCAAACCTCCTCTGAACAATCTTGCCAAGAAAACCCCCATGATAAGTTCGCCTTAAGGAATGCAGTAGCTCAAGTGGTTAAGAGTGCTGACTCTGTTGATTGTAAGATCAGCAGGTTGGCAGTTCGAGGCCCAGGTGCTGCATAATAGGCTGAGCTCCTGTCACTAGTCCCACTTCTTCCAACCTAGCAGTTTGAAAGCATGCAAATGTAGGTAGATAAATAGGTACCACTTTGGTGGGAAGGTAAACAGTCTTCTGTGCAGTCATGCTGGCCACATGATGACAGAGTAGTCTCTGACAACACTGGCTCTTCGGCTTAGAAACGGAGATGAGCATGACCCCCTATGGTTGAACATGACTTGACAACCTTGTCAATATGGAATACCTTTACCTTTACCTTTAGGTTCACCTTAGGGTCACCATAAGTCAGATGACTTGAAGTCACAGAACAACAACAAATCCACCTACAAAACAACTTTCTCAAGCTCGCTCTATTCCTACCAGCATGTGAACAGATTCAACTGCAGATGCAGCAACGTCAAGGGTTAAACAATTCTGCTTATTTATTTTTTTCAATGAGTTTTAATTTAAAGGATGGAATGCCCCAGTTATTTTCTCCAGTTCACTTTTCTCTTCTGACAATTGCACTAACAGACCTGGTTCTATTTATGCAATGAAATTTATGTCTCTTTGCTATGGGAGAAGCTCATCTATCTGCCAGCCCCTGTCAGCAGAATTATAAACCTGTCAACATCACAATATTTCAGAAGTGACCTATGCCGGCTGTAAAAACCAATGCAAATGCTGGGATAATGTATTACATGCAATGAAACAATTCCCAGCAAATAATAATAACACTATGAAATAAAATGAAGGCATACTTCCACGTCTTTAGAATAATGAAGAGCTTATATATCAATTCCACTGCACCATTTAGAGGTGTTGGTGGTGTTGCATTCAAGAGAACAAAATATATTTGCTTCCTTTTTAATTTACTGAATAAAATGAAACTTTTACTGCCACTAAATAGGAACCGGTAATTTGGGCCTGGGCCACTTGCAATCCAAAAAAGCAAACAGAGCAGACTGATGAAATGCTGGCAATGCTGCTAGGGTCAATAAACCTCTTGTGTTTACTGCAGTGTGTTTTCTTTTCCTGAGCACTAGTTGTCAAAGAAGACAGGGCTACTAATGCATTGTGTTTCTGGGCACAATTCAGAGTGCTACTTAAGACCTATAAAGCCCTAAACATCTTAGATTCAGGCTGTCTTAAAAGCCTGGATCTCCCCATAGGAGTCTGCCTGAGCCTTAACAAACTTCAGGAAAGGGCTTTCTCTCTGGCCCACCACCCTCCCAAGCTTGTCTGGTGATGACATAGGAGATGACCTTTGCAATAGCTGTTTCTAGGTTATGGAATTCCCTCCCAAGGGAGACTCAACTGGCCCCCTCTCTGCTTTCTTTTCACCAGCTAAAATCTTCTCAGTCAAATAGACCTTCAGCCTTAAATTGATTATGGTAAAAGGATAGTGTAGTGGTTTGGGTGTTAGAATGGGATTCTGGAGACCAGTGTTCAATTCCCAGCTCAGCCATGAAACCTACTGGTGTCCTTGAGCAAGTCACGCATTCTTGGCCTCAGGAGAAGGCAATGGTAAACCACCTCTGAACAAAACTTGACAAGAAAACCCCATGATACGGTCACCTTAAGGTCACTATAAGCTGGAAATGACTTGAAGGCACACAACATACACAACACAGAAGGATGTGCAGCAGATGTGCTAGAGTTTTATTTCTGTGTAATGTAAAATATAAATATATACATTTATGTTAGGGAGAGCCAATGTGATATAATGGTTTGGGGGTTGGACTAGGATTCTGGAGGCCAGCGTTCAGATCCCTGCTAGTCCATGGAAATCCACTGGATAACCTTAGGCAAGTCGCACTCTTGAGGGAAGGCATTGGCAATACCAAGGAAACCCCAAGGTAAGCCTTAAGGTTATCATAAACTACTTGAATGCACACAACAACAATTTATATAATTTAATTGGACTGATTAATGCTTTTAAAAACTTATGTACCACATACTGTTTTAGCTATTTTTATTCTGGGCTACACTAAAAACTATGTTGGGCCCTAAACTGTGAGAAAGGTGGGATAGAAATCAAATAAACAAAGAAATAAAAATTGATTTTATGAGTTTACAAAGGGTTCTGTTTGCTTCATACCAAAGTTCTATCTAGCCCAGTGTTCTGGTTCCAAGCTACTATTTATCCTTTTTGAAAGTTCACTTTCCCTAATGTGTCTTATTTTTCAGATGGACTACAATAATACAATTGTTTCATTGGGATGGTGGGAGGCCAGTGCATGTGGAAATTATCTGCTTGGGAAAGGCTATCCTATAGGATGGGATCTCATCTTGCCACCTGTTCAGTTCATTTTTCTCACTCATTTGTATCTCCCCCCCCCCTTTTATGACCTTCCATCAACTGTTCACTTTCCCTTCGAATGTCTGTTTATTAAAAGTCAATAAAGATCTTAAATCAGGGGTGGGATTAATATGAATTTAATATGCCCTCCAGATGTTGTTGAACTGCAACTTCCAACATTTCTAGCATTCCTCACCATTTGATCGTTTTTGGCAGGGAAAAAAAAGGTAGGGCCTAAGCAGACTGCCAGAAATAGTGCACATTAAATTGAGGCACTGCCCTGGCTCAGTGCTAGGGAATCATGGGAATTGTATTTTTTTCTGAGACATTGAGCCTTCTCTGTCAGAGAGCTCTGGTGCCACAATAAATTACAGTTCCCATGATTAACTAGCACTGAGCCAGGGCAGTGCCTCAATTTAATGTGCACTATTTCTGGCAGTCTGCAAAGGCCCCTACTTCAAGGGAGCTGGGGGCCATAAATCCTAACTTAGGAACCACATGCAGCTACACTTGGCTCACTCTTGTGCTACAGTGTCTACTACTCAAAGAGATACCACCTCTGTTCCATTAAGGGCCACAGATATCAATACAACTGCCCATTGTGTAATTTGTCTAATCCCATTTTGAATCCCTCTAGGACTGTGGTTTTGTGGTTTCTAGCTTTTCAGTGCCAGCACTAATGAAATGACTTTTCAGAGACTGAAGGAATGATAAAAGCACAGGGTGGAAAACAGACTTCCAGTGCCACAAGGGACTTCCACATTGCACAATGACAATGCCACGCATTTTATGGAATCGCAGGATTTGAAATCTGCAGATGCACTAGACCTCTTTGGAAGGGTATTCAAAGTCTGTGTGTGTGTGTGTTGTGTGCCTTCAAATCATTTCCAACTTATGGTGACCCTATCATCGGGTTTCTTGACAAGATTTGTTCAGAGGAGGTTTGCCATTGCCTTCCCCTGAGGCTGAGAGTCACCCAGAAATTTTCATGGCCAAGCTGGGAATCGAATCCAGGTCTCCAGACTTGTGTCCAACACTCAAACCACTATGCCATGCTGGCTCACACCTCCTCCTAAACTGCAAATCCCATTCCATAGGATGCATCCAGGACACTTATGGTTGAATCATAGTGCTATAACTGTGCAGTATGAAAGAGTCCCTTCCATGCATGTTAGGGGGGTTGCAGACTGCCAGAAATAGTGTGAATTCAGTCCACTTTTAGGGTTAGGGTTAGAGTTAGGGAACTGTATTTTATTGTGGCATCAGAGTTGTCTGAGAGAGAAGGCTCAATGTCTCAGAAAAATAACAGTTCCCATGATTCCCTAGCACTAACCCTAACCCTAAAAGTGGACTGAATTCACACTATTTCTGGCAGTCTGCAACCCCCCTTAGTCTCCTTAGTATTAATGGCAAAAATATATGAGCAATAAACACATAGGATGGTTCAATTTCTTTCTAAATTTTGTATACCGGGTGTTGTTGTTTTTAACTATGTTTGTTTTAACTACTGTAAGCTGCCTTGAATCCCAAATTGGAAAAAAGGCAGGATATAAATTGAATAAATAAGTAAATAAATAACAATGGACTGGACTACTTTAGGGTAATAATACTGCATTGAAGAGTTATGCTTTACTACCTATAGTAATGTTTACTATGGGTTAGACTGTTACATGTAAAATTAGAAAAGGGGAGAAAGAAGGGAAATTCAACATAGAATTTATGGTAACACTGTCAATCAAGAAGTTTGTTGTTGCAGCTATCCTGTAAAAGTCTCTTTAAGAGACTATAACAAAAAACAGAAATTTTTGGAAAGCCTGCAGCAACTGGGCCTGCAAGTAAGCAAAGTATTTTGCATATGTGGGGGGCACTGCCATCTGGTACGGGTCACCAAATCAAATGTGTGGAATGATTTCAAATTCCTAGAATCTAATTTTGGTTGGGTGTTGTTTTTTTAACCAGAACCCCAACACTTATTAGTGGGAGCCAAGAACAAAATTATAAGTTTGGGAAGTAGGGGTAGAGTCAAATAAAAAAAACCTTGGCTTTGGGATGGACTCCATCCCCTGCTGCATCCCATGAACCAGCCAACACTGGGTTGACCTGCATCTGTTGTTGTTTTTGTATAGTTATTAAAATGTTAAAATAAAATTAAAACAACAACAGAGGTCATCCCAGTGTTGGTTGGTTCATGGGATATAGGCTATGGATCAATGCTCATGTAGGTACGTTCTTATACAAAACTGTTAAGAATAATTCATTTTAATGGATTTTGCTGTCTTCTCTTCCCACCTCTTTTTTTTTTTCTAAAATTTTTATTATTATTATTATTGTCTTTGCTGCAGGATCAACACGTTGATATAACTTCTTGGGCTCCAAAGTCAATATATTGACAATTCTATATCCACTAAAATGAATTTCTCCAAAACTTCACCTGATTTTGTTCTGAACAACAAGGAGATGATTCTTCATATGCAGGCACAATAAATTGATACCAAAATGAAACAAAGTTGTCATACTGATTTTCATCATGTAATGACCTTAATTTAAATGTCAGTTTTTCAAGAAGTAGCATGCACCATACCATGTTAAGCCAGGATCTTAAGCATCTTAATTTGTTTATGTGTTTTCAAGTCAACTCCAACTTATTATGAAAAGTCTACCCTAGCGTTTTCTTGGCATGATTTGCTCAGAGGAGGTTTGCCATTGTCTTTCTCTGAGGCTGGGAGAGTGTAACTTGCCCAAAGTCACCCAATGGCTTGCCACAGCTGAATGAGAATTTGAAGCCTGGACTCCCAAATGGCTCAAGCCATTGTACCATGCATATTCTCACCATATATGTGCATGTAAATACTAACATACATCTGAGTTAATATGGATCAGAGATTCTAAACAACCTGGTTTAGAGGTTAGGAGAGTGCTTTGTTCTTGCTGAGAAACCCCTGGTGATCCAGAAAGATCTAAAATGAAATCCTTATCTATCTTTTGTGCAGACCTTCACCAAAGCATCTGAACAGAATAGTAAATGGATGACACCTCAAAATGATCCAGAAGGGCTCCTTTTATCTTTGTATGTGAAGTTCAAAGCCACATCCCAGAAATATCTCTAAGGTAGTGCAATACCTTTTCTTTTTTCTTGTTTGTTACAAAATTCTGTTCTCCCTCACATTCATTTATATTTATTTATATCCTGCCTTTCCTTCAGTGAGCTCATGACAGCATCCAGGCTCTTTTCCTTATACTTTATCTTCACAACTACCCTGTATGGTAGGACAATCTAGTTCACTCAGTGAGTTTCACGATGCAGTAGAGATTAGGGCTGAGATCCTACATTCTGATTGTCTTGTTGTTATGCCTGTTCAAATTAATTCTGACATACGGAGTCTCTATCCTAGGATTTCTTGGCAAGATTTATCCATAGGTTTGTCATCCTCTAAAGCAGAGAGAGAGAGTGACTTGCCCAAGGATACCCAGTGGGTTTTCATGGATGAATGAGGTTTCGAACCTGGCTTCCCAGAGTACTAGTCCTACTCAAACCACTATACAACACTGACCATAGAATTACACATTAAAGCTGGCATCCTGTTGGTTACTTCCAACTAGAGTAAACCCACTCAATCAATTGTTGATTGGTGAGTCAACACATGGATAATCCCATTGATTTAATGGATTTACTCAAATCAGGATTGACAACAGGATTGAGACCTAATTGTGCCATTTAATCATAGTGCTCTATGGCAACATTGCACAATTGAACCAAGACACCAAATGTGCGAATGTGCAATAAAATGTACATGTAAATCCATGAACAATACACAGTTAGCCCATGTGTTTAGTGCTCATCTGCATGCACAATGGCATGCAACCCTGTTTGTGCATCCTTGAACTGAATGTGGACATTCTACATAAGACAAAAATCTCTCTCTGTTTCTCTAGAGGGATTTACCCATGTATAAAATACCAAAAGGATTCCAGCCCAGAATTCTTCAAAGTCCCAACACTCTAGCCATGACACCACATGGGTTCTCATTCCAAACTATTCTGCTCTTTTAAAGATTTCATACTTTCCGTTCCAACACATTCTTCATATTTGATCATCATCTTGCTCTTTGTTTGTTCTTCTCTCTCTCTCTGTTTGTGTGTCTGTCTGTGTGTTTGCATGTTTGCACGTGCCTTCAGTTCACCTGTTGACTTATGGTGACCCCATGGATTTCATAGGGTTTTCTTATACTGAAAATTAATTGTAGTACTTTAAAAAGTCAACATCACTCTTGTAACATTGGATTGCATTACATGGCAAAGTCCAATTAAAGTAACAATAGCAAATTAGCTCTGTTTCAGGAGGTACATAGACCAACGAATCCCATTCCTCACTCACTGCATGCCCTAGGATTATGAAGGATTTGTTTTATAATGGCTTGACTAATTACATCGACACATTTCAAGTGTTCTTTTTTTCCGAGCCTCAATTCAAAGGCTGAGACATTCTATTAAATGATTAAGTGTATTGAATCATCAGACTACATTCTGCTAAACACTGGTAGGAAACTAACCCAGTCAGGGCACACAATAAAACTTGAATGGTAAACGCTTAATCCTTTTACTTATGTATTTACCGACAACTATGCCACTGGGGTTTGGATTTCTATGCACACACACTGAGACAGATGCATTCTCTTCTCATTTTGGAAAGCGTATGTGGATAATCAGATGGGCTCATCTTGGAAAATTAGAAGTTGTGTAAACTGAGGATGCATCCACAGTGGAGAAATAAAGCAGCTTGGATACCACTTTAACTGGCTCCATCCTACAGAATCCTGGGATTTGTAGTCTTGTGAAGCACCAGCACTCTTTGGCAAAAAGAATAAATACTTTGTAAAATTACAAATCACAGGATTCCATAGGATGGAGCTACAGCACTTAAAGTGATATCAAACTGCATTATTTTTACAGTGTAGATGCACCCCAGGACTACATTAATTCCTAGCTATACCTCATGTATCCTCAACAGTTAAAGTCAAACTACAACCAGTGTAAAATGAGGAGAGAGTAGTGCAGTGGTTAGGATAGTGAATTTATGCTCAGGGTGTAGCTGTGGGAGAGGGAGACAAAATGACAGTAGAGCCACCATGGACTAGGACTCTGGGAGATAAGGGCTTGAATCTTTTCATGGCCATTCATTCAGCTGTACCATGGTGAGTCAATATGTAGGTAAGTTAAATTAAGTCAATAGCTCTGCTCCAGACAAGACTAAGACAGAATTTAGCACCATGTGAAATGGTAGACCTGCATGCAGAAAGGAACTTACTCAGGTTTGGGATACCAACAGGTTTCCATCCAGATGCTTTTCTTCATCATTCTAGAAATGTTTCCCCCCAGCATGGAATTGGAAAAGGACTGGGCTAATAGAATTGATCTCCTAGCCATATTCTGAGGCCATGAAGAATATACCTGTCTGTGCCTCTGTCCATTCCACATCTTTGGGTATCACTGATGGTTTCAAGTGGAGAAACCAAAGCTTGGGAAGTTGTGTTTTTAAAAATAATTTGCTGCCATTACACCTAGCAGTGTTTTCAACAAATAATTTGTTGCTTTTATTTTTGTTGCTTTTATAATTAGGAATGTATTTCATTGTCTTAGTCTTGGCATTAGCATGCAAAAACATAAATAATCTCATTACTTTAACAAAATAACTTAGGTATATAAGAGTATAGTTGGCCCTCTGTTTTCACGGGGGATCCATTCTGCCCCCCACCCCCCAAAACAGAGACTCACCAATATTCAAGCCCCATAGGCTTGAATGGGGCACCATGCCCCATAGGCATATGCCCCATTGATTTTAACGGAGGTCATCCCTCCATGAATATTCAAAAACACAGGCCTCACGTCCATGAGAATGGAGGAGTGAGTGTATGTCATAAAACTCAAAATGCTCCGGTCAAAATATGCCTTAAAAAAGTAATATTAAAAGTAAGTAGAAAGCATTACTTCTTACATTGATAAAGTAACATCGTTCCACATGGTCATGTTACTTTTGAAATGTAAATTCATCACTCCTCATTACCAAAAAACAGAGAGAGCAGAACGAAGGTCAGTGGTAGCGGAATAGTTTCTTTGCATTTCTCTGAATGTCAAAGTGCTGAACTTATTTTGGGGATCTGGTTCAGCACCTTGGATAGCTCTTTGAAGTCAGCCCTAAAACCTGTTGGAAAATTTCAGCATTCTTGCTTCCCTCCCTCTTTGGAATTTCCGATAGCATGGTATTTCCAGCATGTCAAACTCTGCTATCTTCCCTCATTTAAAATCTCCCATTCACTCTCTACTAGTATAGAATTACATGGTAATAAATACCTTTAGAACCCAGTAAACAATCCATGAGATTCAGGTCACTTCCCTTTCGGACAATACTCACACAAAGAAATTCTTCTCTCCCTCTTGGCTCACCATCTCCTCCTCCCAAATCCAAAAGATGGTGAGACTAAAGATTTCTTTCTTTTCCTGATCTATTCCTTAGCTAGTTAGAATGTAGGTTCCCCATGTAACTGTAGAGAAAACTTATCATTAATGGCAAGCTACCTGTCTTGTTTGATTTTTGAGTCAGTTTCAATTCTCAGAGAAACATCATGAGACCAGGAAACATTTTTCCATGATGCTGCAAATGCAAACTCATCGCTAGCAGGCTGAACTTTGATATTTTCTGATATTTAAATATTTTGTTCCCTAAACAAAGGCTGAAGACTTAGGAAACTTGAATTAGCCAACAAAACCCAGCACAGATTAATCACCCCACGGCTAAAGGAGCTACACAGAAATATTCTGGTTTGACCTCACTTTAACTGCCATGGCTCAATGCTATGGAATTCTGGGAATTGTAATTTTGTGAAACATTTAGCCTTCTCTGTCAGAGAGTTGTAGTGCCACAACAAACTACAATCCCCAGAATTCCATAGCATTGAGCCATGGCAGTTAAAGTGGTGTCACACTGGATTCTTTCTGCAGTGTGGGTGCAGCCAAGATATTATGATATATGGTATTATAATCCTCACTGGCCATTATAGTGGGGAAAGGATAAACAATAGAGGCCTATCATTTTCAGCGACAGAATCTGCAAGTCTCATGGTGTTCTCTTCCACCCGAAAAAGCATGCCACAATCTGGAAAGGACCCTAACAGTCCCACATTAAGCCTGCGCCAGTTTCTGCTGCAGAAACATCCCAGGGAAAAGGGACTGATCTGTTGCTCTTGAAGAAGAAAAAAGCCAAGACAAACTAGGCAGCTGAGGGACTCTAAAGTGATTGTTGTCTGTCTCTCTTGACTGATGTGTCTGCCAAGACTCACAGGCTCACGGAAGGCTGACCTTGTGCAGCGGGTGATCCGTCTTCATGGGAACTGTCATGTGCACAAGTCTCAATTTCACAGAGGAAGAGCCAGGACTGTAAAATGAGAAGACCTTGGACACTGCTAAGGAGAAAAAATGGGAGGAAGCATCAGGGTCTCACCAGTACTTAAAAAACCATCGGCAAAGGCTCCCATGGCTGTATCCCCTTCCGCTCCACCCCCAAATTGATAAATATAGGCTCAGACCATGCATTGCATGGACTTACATTATTTCCTGCCCTTTATCCACCTTTTAAACATTTTGTTGCTAGTAAGTAAACCTGAGCTAGGATGGCATAGTGGTTTGTGTGTGGACTACAACTCTGAAGGCCAGGGTTCGGTTCCTACTCTACCACAAAACCCACTGAGTGACCCTGAACAAGTCACACTTGGGGTTTTTACAGACTGCCAGAAATAGTGTAAATTGAGGCCACTTTAACTGTCCTGGCTCAGTGCTAAGGAATCATGGGAACTGTAGTTTATTGTGGCACCAGAGCTCTCTGGCAGAGAAGGCTCAATGTCCCAGAAAAAAAAAATACATGTTAACTTTTTTATGATGTTTTAATTTGTTTGTTTTAACTTTTAGATTGTATGCCACAGGCAGGCTTTTTATATATTTTGGTTTTTATTTGATTTTGTACAGCGCCGTGTACATCTACAGCGCTTAATAAATAAAGCTTATTATTATTATTATTATTATTATCATTTCCCATGATTCCCTAGCACTGAGCCAGGCTAGTTAAAGTGGCCTCAATTTGCACTATTTCTGGCAGTCTGTAAAGGCCCTTAGCCTGAAAGCATGGCAATGGCAAACCCCTTCTGAAGAAAACCCCATGATAGGGTTGCCTTAGGGTCGGCATAAGTCGGAAATGACTTGAAGGCACACAAGACATACACACACAAATTAATGTTCAACAAGCAATAACTTTCTTTGTGACTTGGATAATTATATATGATTTTAGTGAACTGATAATTTTTTTAAAAAAAATGCATCAGCCAGCCAATACCAGCTGGAGGGCAGCAGTGGGGCTCCTTTGGCTTTCCTTTCGTAGACTCCTGACCTTCTGCTTCTCTAAAAGGACAGAGATGTGGATATCACACCAGGCTTCCCTTGACTTCTACACTGGCTTTCTATCCCTTCTTTACTTTAAGAGCTGTTTGACGGTTGAATGGGGAACGTCAGAGGGTGGTGGAACGTCAGAGGGTCTTTTTCTAGGGATTTTTAAACAGAGGTTTGATGGGCATATTTCAAAAGTTCTTTAGTTGTGTGTTTCTTCATGGCAAGGGGTTGGACTAGATAAACCTTTTGGTCCCTTCCAGCTCTATGATTCTGTGATTTCACTTTAATTACCATGGCTGCATTCTGGCATTTATATTTTGGTGAGACACTGAAGCTCTCTGGTGGAGAATTCTAAATATCTCATCCTGTTTGTAGGATTCATTTGTATGTTGACATGGTAGTTGAAAAGGAATTAAAGTGGGCTCTTGGTATCCATTTGGGTTTGGTTCCAGGATTTGAACTAGCTAACAAAATCCCTGGATACTCAAGTTCCATTAAATACAGTGGCAAAGTAAAACTATGTCCTTTATGGCAAATGAAGGTTTATTTTTTAGAATTTACTGTATATACTCATGTATAAGTCTAGAAGTGTAGGTTAAAAAAATGAGCCAAAAAACCTGAGTCGACTTATCCACGGGTCAATGTAAGTACTATACTTTACATCATATATCATCCCCTGGTGAAAGTTTGATCTGCCCTGAAAGCACTGACACACACCCCCATACTCTTTCATCCATCCAGCCTTTAGTATGAGCACAAATAGTTGTGTCTGCTGGAATTTTGTACGTTCTTTGGCATTGCTTTCCTTTGCTTTGTCCTTTACATCCTTCATTACATGTCTCTAAGTTTTACCCTCGACTTATGCCCAGGTCATATCAAAATCCATAATTTTGGCACCCCAAGCCTGCCCTCCTTATAGTCAAGTATATATGGTATACATTTTAAAAATATTTTCAAACTACAGCTGCTTGAATCCGTGGATAAAAAAAAAAAATCTGTGGATACAAAGGACTGACTATACCCAGTTTCATGGCTGAGTACAGTCAGCCCTTCGTATCCACAGATTTTGAAGTGAGATCCCTCTGCCTGTCCCTGGAATGGAGGGCTGCACCATCCTGCCTTTGACAGCAAATATCTTGGGTTGCCCTGGAAATTCAACTCCATTTCCCCTGCTCCATCTATCAGTAGGGTAGATGTATAAAATCAGCTTAGCTGTTCATGGACCAAGGAGGAGCAGCACCTTCCTCTGCAAGTCGGAGGTGAATCCCCCCCCTCAACTCAGTCCAAAACCCCAATTGGTTACCGCCACAAATGTCTAGTTTGGCTTTAAGAAAGTACTTGCTAAGAAGAGGTCAGGTTCTATATGGTTTCTTGGTTTATGCCTTACTTTGCTCTTCCAGTGCAACCATTGGGAGGGAAAGGGCCAAAGGAAGTGTGATGTTTTAATTGCTCTGTCTTTTGGAGTGTT
This sequence comes from Phrynosoma blainvillii, assembly GCA_026167975.1. Lineage (NCBI taxonomy): Eukaryota > Metazoa > Chordata > Lepidosauria > Squamata > Phrynosomatidae > Phrynosoma > Phrynosoma blainvillii. The sequence continues at coordinate 21,986,653 of JANUYF010000007.1, read as the reverse complement.
GGGTAAGCTGTTTCTTCTCCAGACGCTGACAGTTCAAACAAAGATTTCTCTCTGGATTCTGAAACAGCATTAAAAACAGCAGACAAACGGAGCTGTCAGGACGCACTGAATGATGCCCAATATTCACTTGTTAAAGAAAATAAATGAAGCAAGGATGGGTTGGGAGCTGATTTGATCTGTCCATCTGGGATCACTTTTTGGAATGACAGGAATAGCAGCATATTATTAGATGCCAGAATTCTCTTATTCTGAGAGATGCCAAATGAATCAATGCAATCCTGTGCAAAATGGAGTGGGGAGAGGAGGAATGAAGCCTCGCACTTATGCTCAGAATCTAAAAAGGGTTGTAAGCCATTCTTAGCCATTGTTGCTGATCTTTTCGGAGGGGAGGGAAGGTGGGATGTTCTCCAGTCAGCAAAAAAAAAAAATGGGGAGGGGAAAGAAATGGCCTGCAAAGCAACTTCAAACGTCCACCAATCTAGTCTATCCAGAAGAGAAGTCAAAACGTTCACAATAAATCAAAAGTTAAGATAACTGACAGTGCTATTTTCATAGAGGAGCAGAGAAATGGGTTATATGGCTAGGAACAGAACAGGAAGCAAAGGGAAGTATAAACTGAAAATGTTCATGATAGTGAAGAATAAGCTGTGGTGATCCCATACCCTCCATTTGCTCTGATTTAGCAGTGGCAGTCCCAATTAATCCTCTGCCATCCCACTTTTTCAGTTTTCCCCCTTTGTCCTCAGCTTACTTCCATTGCAGGAAAATGAATTCAAAGAAAAAAAAGAAATTTGCTCTCAGTTAACTCAGTAGGGAGGAGAGGACAGAGTCTCACTCTTCCCAAAAGGATCGGACAAAAGCAAACTGCTGCAGCCTCTCTCAGCTTGCATGTTCTTCCTCATCAATCACTTTTACTATCTTGACCACACTTTGCTTTTGCTTGGCCACACAAGTCTCAGTTTTCGTCTATGAAATGTTAAAGGGTATAAGACCCCAAAGAAGACGTCATGCAAAAGTTACTTGTTTGGAGTATGACTCATGGTAGCTAGTGGATTCTGGGAGCTGGGATCCAAAAAGTAACAGCTACAAAATCTGGCAGGAATGGGTGCTTTCAATGTAGGCTGCATCTGCATTGCAGAAATAATCCAGTTTGACAACTGCCATGGCTCCATCCTATGGAATTCTGGGAACAGTAGTTTTGGGAGACATTTAGCCTCCCCTTTCAAGAAGCTCTGGTGCCACAACAAACTACAAATCCCTGGATTTGATAGGATGGAGTCATGGTGTTAAAGCAATGCCAAAATGGATTATTTCTGCAGTACAGATGCAGCCTTGATCATAAAAGCATCAAGGGTGGGTGTTCCGGTCATCAAATGTACAAATGAACAAATGATTTTTTTGCATATGGTCCAAGTTGCCCATGGACCAGTTCTGGATGTTGCAGTCACCTTCATAATCTTGACAAAGTGGAATGAATTTCCACCCCTTTCCCCAACAAGACAATTTTGGAACACAATTTAGCAATTCTGCTATGTCTTGGCTGGAGAAGAAGTGTGTGCTCTATGCTTTTTGTCCTTATTATTATATTTTTAAATGACTTTGTAATGTTTTAAAGCAGCAGTTCATTGAATTTGTTTATTTAATCTTTGAATCATTAGGAGTTTTTTTTTTATCTTTCTCTTGCTTTAACTTTCTTATTAGCCTCCTTGGATTCTGTACTGGAAGAAAGGCAGAATATAAACTAAATAAATGAATAAATAATATTTGTGCAAAGTTTGGCTCCAAGGACTGCATGTGGATCTCCAAGGCTAGCTTGACCTCATGAGACCAACCACCCCTGCACTATTTGATATTTATAGATGCTTAGTTTTTAAAACACACACACAGCAAGAACTTCTAGCCATTTCCTTTAAAGAAATGGGGGGAAATTTCCATAGTCGAGGGTTCAGATCCCTGCTCAACCATGGAAACCCCATGGGTGACCTTCGGCAACTCACACTCTCTCAACCTCAGAGGATGGCAAAGGCAACTTGTTCAAACAAAGAAAATCCTGTGATGGCCACAAATCAGAGAAGACCTGAAGGCACACAACAACAACAACAACAACAACAACAACAACAACAACAACAATGTGCCCCCCATAGGGTCTCAGGAGCAGAATGACCCTTAAACCCATCTTTGTTGCCCACCCTACTCTAAGACGTACACAGAAATGTTGAGTTTTTGGATTCCCAGTATACATTTATTCCATGTATACATGCCCTTCCACATATCATTTGATGCCATTGGTGGAGAAAAATGATTGCTTGATGATATCATACTATTTGCAATATGAAAATGCTTTTTTTTTTTACACAACATAATTATAGCACAACGGTTCCATTTTAACAACCATGCTTCCATCCTGGCAGTTTAGGGATGAGCCTTTAGAATTCCCAGTCAGAGAATTATAGTGGCTCACCAGACTACAAATCCCAGGAGCAACTGTGGCAGTTATAGAAGAATCATAATGCTGTAATAATGCAGGGTGAAAGGGCCCAATATATCATTTCCACCAGTAGCCTCCATTATGTCTAGTTCCACCCAAGAGTTGTTTCTATCAACACATTTGATACTGTACTGCAGAGAACCTCATATTTGCCAGGAAGAATTGGGGGTATCCAAAGGGGAATTATTGGCAGATGAATGTGTGAAGAAGGGGGGAAAAGTAGGGGGAAAGGAAACGAAATCCCAAGGGAATGTAGAAAAGTAAGCAAATCAGGAGACTTAATGTCAGCAAACATACTCCTTCCGCAAATATGCAAGGAAATCCAAAATCCAGCCAGGCAAGCAGATGGCAATAAAAGCAGTGTGATAAAACAGATTACCAGGGGCTCACCCAAACAGCAAACCCTCAAATGAAAACAAGGCCTTTTTTAAAAACAGTATTGAACAGTATGTGAGCAAGCTGTTGGGATATTAAGTGGAGAGAGTTAAACAAGCAGAGATTTAAATATGCGAGGATTTCAGCAAGCCACAATGCTGACTGTTCAGAATTCTGACTGTAATGAAACCCTGTTTACAACCATGAAGGAATATATCAGTGATGTATTCAACTCTTTTATTTCAAGTCCTTGCAAGATACTTTCAAGTCAAGTCTCAAGTTGGATCTCAAGTATGGGACCCAACTTTAATAGAAAAAAAGGAGGGCTTACAACATAGACCATGCTTCTGTTTGTTTTAGCCTTGATCACTGGTGTAAGAGGAGTGGAAACATCCTCCTTATGCCCCAGTTGGAAACTCCTTTGCCCAGTCTGGCTGCTGGCACTTAAGGTGGGCTAGGGTGGCATTTACATAGGCTTATAGTAAGACTATGTAGTCTTATTGAATACAGACCAGCTATGGATCATAACTCTGTGAATCCGTGACTGCAATACTGAATACCAGCCACAATAAATAAATACAGGGTGGTATTTGACTATCAAGAAGGATCACACCTGCATTGTGACGAAAGTCAAACTGAGTGGAAAGTTGTCAAAGGAAAAGCCAGTGGGAGCAGCACCAAACAAGGGCACATCAATAAATAGACCACTGCTTACACAGACAAATGAATTTTCTGCAAAAGATCTGGTTGCTAAGTTTCATTACAGGAGAAATTTGGCCCCAATGACTGTCAGAAAAATTGCCTTGTGATTGTGTGAATATGTGAGTTTCCTTCCCTCTTCCAACTGCCTATGTTGATCCAAAGCAAGTCACAGGGAAAGAAATTAGAAGGCAAAGATGCCATAAGTTAACACACAGCAAAAGGGGTTCTGGCAATCACCTGATACAGCAAACCACTCAAGTGACTTACACTTGACAGTTCTGCAGGATTAGAAAGAAAACATACTGTGGTTTTGAAAGCCAGAAAGCTCTAAAGGAGACAAGGTATCTGTGGATAGGAAAATTGGGCTACCTATAGTTAGGAGAGGTTGAAAATAATCCAGTCTCTTCAAAGGTGGCATACACTTTTCAGAAGGGAAAGCAAAGAAGGATAAAAAATTACCCAGTGCCTGGAATACATAGGAAATAAAATGAATAAATAGACGGAATGAATGATTGAAGATCCCTCTTTTTGTGTGTGTGTTGGGGGAATCATTGACCATGGGAACATGTTTCCCAAAAGTGCCACTGAAATTAAATCTGGCCCTTGAATTGCATGTCCTTCAACATTTCACAGATGAAGCCCAGAATATGTGTGGTCACATAACATTGGAGTGTGGTCAAGATGGCAAATTTTATTCATGAGGAAGAACACACAAGGTAGGAGAGGCTGCAGCAGTTTGCTTTTGCCTGAGCCTATGGGAAAGGACAAGATTCCAGACTCTTCTTAGGCTCTGTAGAAAGAATCATGAAATTCTACATCTCAAATGAGTTGATTTCCTTCTTATCTGCTTTCTTCACTGTCCAGCTCTCACATCTGTATATGGTGATAGCTTCAAATTAAAATGTGCCAATTTTTAAATCTTAGTTGTTCAAGTCTTAAAATCCTCTGGGGAAGGCTTTTTCTTAGTCCCACCAATGACACATGTATGTTTCATGTTACTGGAAATGAATGGCTTTTCCTCTGCAGCCATAAATCAACAGAGATATTTTTTTCAAGATCTAAGCCAAGACTTAAGAACCCCTTTCAATACCATAATGTGGTGCTGGAGAAGAGTGCTGAAAATATCTGTCGGGGATGCTTTTATCTGTTGGGGATGCCTTGATTGGGAGTTCCTGCATGGCAAGAGGTTGGACTGGATGGCCCTTGTGGTCTCTTCCAACTTTATGATTCTATGATTCTACCATAGACAGCCAAAAAGACAAACAAATGGGTCCTTGAACAGATCACTCCTTAACTGTCTCTGGAGGCCAAGATGATCAAATTAAGGCTGTTGTACTTTGTCCACATCATGAGAAGACATTACTCACTAGGAAAGACAATAATACTAGGAAGATAGAGGGGCCAGTCAACATTTTAACATTGACTCTATGTCCCATCACATTCTAACAGCCAGGACACAAAACCTAAGCAGAGCAGTGGAGGACAGGGGGGCTGGGAGATGTCTCATCCACAGGGTCGCTATGAGTTGGAGTCAACCCAAGGGCAGTTAACAACAACAAAAATGATTTGAATTACTGATACCAGGAACTAAGGGCCCTTTCACATTGATACAATGATACAATGATAGCACTATGATTCTACTTTAAATGCCACAGTTCCATTCTACAGAGTGCTGGGATTTACAGTTTAAAGAGAGGTGTTCAGTCAGAGAACTTGAGTGCCTCACCAAACTACAAAACCCAGGATTCCACAGGAAGCAGCCATCACAATTGAAGTGGAATCCTAGTGCTATAATTGTGTAGTGTAAAAAGCCCTTGAGCCTTGGAAGACGCAAGGATGTAGCGATGGGGGTGGTGGGAAAATGAAGGCATCCCACCCTCATATGAATTCTGCCCCTTAAAAAGAAGTTTGCCTTCAGACTCCAGAATTTCTAGCTTTGCCATAACTTAAAACCTCAGTTGAACATTTAGTAACACAATGTAGGCAGGCAAGGTTATCAGAGGAATGCCAACACCAGAAATAGAAGAGTTCTAGGTGTAAGTTTCACTCTTTCACTCTCTGAAATGCTAGAAATTTGGGGACTGAAGGAAAATTCACCAGGCGTGCAGAATTCTTGTTTGGTTTCCTTCTCTTCCTCCCCATTAGCTACACCTCTGAGAGGCATTTCAACCTTTTAAGTGGCAGGGGGAATGTACCTGGGAAAGCAGAGAAGATGAAGCTACCTTCGAGCATGTGGCTCATAGATCTGAAAGCCCTTTTGACTTTGCCGAATGGCATGAAATAAAAATGATATCAACAGACCTACTTCAATCTAGTCCTCTTGATCACTTTGCTCTGTACATGGGCAAATGGCCAGTGAGATTCCTTTTGGCAAATACCTGCCTCCTTGTCATTGTTTGTTTCTCATTGTAAGCAATGTTTCTGAGTCTAATGGCCCACAGAGGCTGAAAGGGAAGGGGGAAAGCATAATCAGGCCAATGCATTTCACAGCCTGTTGGATGGCCCTTAGCCATTCCATGTTTCACTTCAGTGATCTTCACCATCTCATTTTTTTATACTGAGCTAATTTCCATATTGTGCATCTTCCACCCACCCACCCTGCAACCGTCCTTTGGTTTTCTCTGCCTTTGAAAATTGGCTTCTCAGCAGTTACTTCTCCTTGTATGCATTCTACAAAGAAAAGGGGGGGGGGAACAAACCCAGCAACCTCAGGCTGGCAAGTGTTTGGGTCATAGGCCAGAGCTTGGGAAAGTCATTTGTATGTACAACAACTCCCAGAATCCACTAACCAATAGGACCAGTGGCAACACTGGCTGGGGGACTATAAGAGATAGTTTTAGAAAAACTGTCTCAAAGGTCTTTTCAAGACAGTTATGGGAATCCTGTGGAAAAACAAGCTCTGAAATGAGTGTCATATTGAAATCAACATGTGAATATTCCAGCCAAAAAGAGACCAAGAAAGCTCTGATGTCACATAATGCTACCTTGGGGTTCCAGAAAGATCTACAGTTTTCTTGTCATTCCATTATAACTAAGAACTAGGGTGCCCATACCCATATTTATGCCCCCCAAGAGAAACAGGATACAGCTTGATAGAGTAATAATCAGAAATTAAAGAGGGAAGGGCAATATTATATATCAATAACCAGTACCAAAGAATTTATATTCTAAAGCTGTTTCACTTTTTAAATTCATTGAACAATGCTCATGTACTGTGGATACTGTTATAGAGAGTGTTCTCCCTCCTCCCCAAATAAAACAGATTTGACAGTCCTACTGATCTGTTTTAGGCCAAATATTCAGTTTGGCTGACAAGTGCAAAAGATGCTGAATGGAACAATCTTCTTCAAAACATCTAGCAAAACAATTAATCAAGAATAATGTCTCAGTCTTCTATGTATTCTAGTGTTTTCTCTAGATGTGCATGATATACTCAAATATTAGCTTCACTTTTTTCATTATTTCCCATATATTTTGATATACTCTTTTTATTTATTTTCAATATTTGGAGGACTGGACTGTAGGGCACAAAAGCATGGATTGTATTTTCATTGGCCTCCCATCCCCTTCTGGGATACAAAAGACACAAAAGACTGCAAGCAATACACTCTTGCAGGAGGCTTTTTCATTCTCACAAACAATGACATTGGGTGGGTCTCATTTCAGTGGAGCAGTGATTTCTACCTGAAATCTAAAGGATCTAATCTTATTCTTATCCCAAACAATTCCATGGCACCTTACATTGCCACTAAAACCAAGAGGATTTATTGCCCCAACAAGGAAACCAACAGTTGCCACTGTTCATGAAACACCCTAATCTCCCTTGTCTGGTCAACAAGGTTGTAGGTTTGAGTCTCATGCCCTTGGTCTTTCAATAGACCCAGTATTCCTCACTGCCAGAATTTCCCAGCCAAGATGGACAACAGGAAAATAGTGATCATATTCTTGTAACAAGAGTGATCTCAAAATCCAGTAGTGTGTAGATTTCCACCCTCAATCCAGCTGACCAAAAGGGTCACGGAGGAAAGTAGATAAAGTCCCACTGACCTGGGGGTTGAGCATCTAGGGAGTGACTGAGGGTTGTATCCAGTTGGTCCAGTGGTTGTGAACTCATGATATAGATAATAGGTCTTGTGTATCATGTTAGATACACAAAGTATTTATGACCATGCATTGCAGTAGATAAGTGTTGTTGTGTGCCTTCAAGTCATTTCTGACTTACAGCGACTCTAAGGCAAACCTATCACATGGTTTTCTTGGCAAGATTTGTTCAGAGGAGGTTTGCCATTTATTACCTTTCTCTGAGGCTGAAAGCATGTGACTTGCCCAAGATCACCTAGTGGGTTTCATGGATGAGTGGAGAGTGCTTCAACACTTGTATGCTTCTGGAAAACATAGATGTACGAATGATCAAATATATAGCCAAAGCACAGCCATATCAAAACTGGATTCTCTGCAATAACAGAATCGTCTAGTTCTAACTATTGTTGGTGTTGTTATATGACTTCAAGTTGACTCTGTCCTAGGGTTTTGTTGGCAAGATTTATTCCAAGGAGCTTGCCCAAGATCACCTAGTGAGTTTCCATGGCTGAGTGGGAGTTGAAACTGTGTTCTCCCACAATACAAGCACAACACGCAAATCACTACACTATGCTGGCTCTAGAGATCCTAGCTATGTTGAAGCCAACACAGAGTGGTACTGTTGTTGAAATAACTAGATGCTTTGACACATCAGACATGAGCAGCTGCAACTAATAACCTTCAGGTTAGTGAGGCAGTGAATCCATTCCGGTTTTGAGTCCAAATTTTAACAGTACCCAGGGTGCATCACAAGTCCACAATAAGCATGAGAAGTGCCCGATGTTCATCAGAAGTCTCCAATGCGTATCCAGATTTCCCAATGTGCATCAGAAGTGCCTGACCATCAGGAGCACCCAATGAGCATTGGAACACTCTCGCCCAGATGTGCATCTTCACTATTCACTAACATGGTTTCACTGTATTTCTGCAATGTAGCTGTGGATTCGTGAAGTTATAAAATGTAGACAATGGTGCAGAATCTTGGCCATTATTTTCTGAGCCAGCTACTGCCTTTGAGAAGTTGAAGCAAAGCAGGAGCCCTCAATATTTATTCTTTGTATCTTTTCCTTCCTCTCTCCTTTTTTTCTCTCTTTTTTCTTTCTTTTTTGGAGACATTTTCTCTCTTTTTTCTTTCTTTTTTGGAGACAGTCCTTGACTTCAGTCCTTTGGGTGCTTTCTCTAATTAGTATGATGGAGAATTAAGAGGTGCAAGGGCAAGAGGCTGTAGTAGGAGAGTGACTCCTTAATAAGCAAGAATTATCAGCTGTCCCTCCACTTCCATCTCTTGTCCAGCCCTCTCCATTTTCAGCCTGCTGCTTTATTATAAAACAAGCTGGATCAGGGGGATGTAAAAGAGGAGGGGAAAGAGGGGGAGAAAAACCCAAAAAGGCAGAGAGAATTTTTAAAAGAACATGATAGAAAGAGCTTAATGCCAACCTGGTACCCACTGGGCTTTTGGTCTTGCCAAAACCACTCATTAGATCTGCTGGAACAAAGTGTGAGGAGCATGCTGATACTGCAGCTGCTGCTGAATTTGTTGTGTCCTGCGCAATGGCAGAGCTACAATAAGGAACCCTTCCCGTCCAATCCTGTTAAGCTCACAGCTCAAAGGGAACCGGCTGCCAAAGCACCCACTTCAAAGTTGGATGGCTATTGCCTTAGGAGAACAAAAGCACAGCCCAACTGCATCAGACTAAGAAGTCATCCAATGCTGGGGTCCTTCTCTGCCACACTATGTCCTCACCAAAGTACATCAACGGGGCATGAAAGTAGCCTTTGCTGCTCTCCAGCAAACCTCAGTCAGTGCCCCACTGCCTCTGAACTGGGACCAGCCCTACCATTAGCCCAGGTGGCATGGAAATTAAAGTGTTGGGCTCCAACTAGGGAGAGCCAGTTCAAGTTCCAATTTTGAGAGAAAGATGGGATATTCTTACTGAATGACATAGGGCCAGTCTCCCGACCACCACCAGTGTGTCCTACCTCATAGGGCTATTGTAAGGGGGAAAATCAGGAAGATGGAGAGCTGTGAACTTATTGAAAGAAAGGCAGGATCTAAATGCAGCTAGTAAATAAGGCAAAGTCAAGGCACTTACCTCTGGACTGCAGAAATGATCTAGCTTGACTTCACTTTAACAGCCATGGCTGAGTGCTATGGAATTCTGAGAATTGTGGTTTGTTGTGGCACTAGAGCTCTCTGACAGAGGAGGCTAAATGTCTCACAAACCAACAGTTCCCAGAATTCCATAACATTAGCCATGGCAGTTAAAGTCGTGTCAAACTGGATTATTTCTTCAGTGGGGATGAAGCCCTGGTGGCAGATTCTTGGAGGTGGCAGCAAAGTATCTGAGGAGAGGAATGTATACTACCACCTTCCTAAGGTGAACTGCTACCACTTGGTATAGTGGGAGTGCATTGTTGTTGTTGTTGTTGTTGTTTATTTATATAGCACCATACATTTGAATGGTACTTTACATAAATTAATTAGTAAATCTCTGTAATCTCTCAGGTTTATAATATAAAAAAGACATGACACAAAAGGAGAAGGGAATGGCAGTGGGGAAGGGGAATAAGTCCAGCAGTTCTTCTCTCCTCTGAAGCCTGGACCAAGGCAGATGGACTGGAGAGAGGGCTCTCCTTCTTACTCTAGGCTAGACTCAATGGAGTTGACTCATTGCCACTGTCAAAGAGAATGCAACTGCCACTCTGATTGTCTGTTATACCTGGAATGGGATACGTAGTCTTTTGACTCACACAGCAAAAAACTCTGAGTGATGGAGGTGTCCCTTAAGTGTTCTCAATGGTCATTACTGACAGACCACTTCACCTTCAAGTGTATCTCTCATCCCCATGTATGGACACCTAATTTCCATGCCTCTACACCCATTTTGTTCCAAAGTCCAAAATCCAAAAGTATGCAAAACTTTTTCAGAATTAACTATAATTTTGCAAAAGCATGCAAGTTTTCATAGTTTATTTATTTATTTGGAGTATTTATACCCTGCTCTTCAGCCACAAAGGCTCTCAGAGTGGCTTACAAATTGTTAATTAGACATTTCCCACAATTTAGTAATATTTTCCAGAATTTGTCATCCAATGGTAGATCTGTTAAAATAAAATAAAAAATAGAGAGGCCAGAAGAACATGCTTCTTTTCTGCTTTCCTGTTTTTTTTTTATTCTCTAAGGGCAGGAATCATGAGGTCCTGCAGATGCTGTTGGCTTGCAACTCCCAGCATTCTTAACCAGCATAGCCAGTGGTGAACAACATCTGGAGGGCCACATGGTTTCCATTTCTTCTGCAACTGATGAAGAATTCTGGAGAACCTGACATTCTGCACACTTTAATGGAATTGGTGTGAAATTGCACAATATTGTAGAAAAGAATCATGTGTGAAATAGCACTGTAGTGTCCCTCCCTAAACTAGCTTGCTATATAATGGATATAATGGAGGCTGCTGTTGTCTTACCAGTGTAGAATTAAAAATCACCTCTGGTGTACATGGAATGAGAGTAGAGTGCCATCTTGTCCTTCACCTCAGGCAGCAAAATCCTCTTTTTGCTTCAAGCTTGAAACCATTAGACAATTTTGAAACAGCTTCCAACCTTCTCAGCCCAAATTTTGCTTCAAGCTTGAAACCATTAGACAATTTTGAAACAGCTTCCAACCTTCTCAGCCCATCTATCTACAGAACAAGGATAGTACCAGTGTCCTACCTTACAAGGTCATAGCAAGCATCAACATGGTAAGAGATGCAAACTTCTGAAATGCACTGAACAAAAATAAAGTGTTAACCGTTTGTCCCACCTGTACCTTTTCAGTTGTCAAATGGCAATGAAAGAAGTTTTTTTATTATTATTATTCTCTCCTTTGCTGACAAAAGGAATTGCTGCCTGAGCAATTTCACAAGTTCTACTGTAAAATCTCTCAGGCCCACATCCCTGATTCATTACAATACTGCCCTGAACCTGCACAGTTGAGATCCCTTTGAGTGCTGCCTGGAATACCCCAAGATCCATTTCTTAACTCTTGCTCTAAATTTTACAAAAGCATCGTTTTCCCTCTTCTGTGAACCCAGATTCCGAGCGGGTGTTTGCTTTGCAAAAATCAAATCAAGCCCATGACAAGCTACTCTTCTCTAAATTCATTCATGCAGCTGGTGATCCCTGATCTGTAGCGTAGCTCAGAGTTTTGTGTGGTAAAAGGAGGGTGTAACTCATTTGAGCTGAATAATTTATGCACATGTAGAAATGCTCAGCAGCCAGAAGCTGGAGATATATGCCTCCTGGAAATAAACTAGCGGTGGTTAATAAAAATTACTTTCTTTTCATAGCTCTCCAGTTTGCCAATTACCCACTGACATTTTTTTAAAAAAAGAAAGACGTCTTTTACATCAAGATTATTGTAGATTCTACAAAAGGCTTTCAGTGTCATTCTTTTTCTTCTTTTCTTTTCTTTTCTTTTCCTGAACATTCAGACAGAACACAGTCCAGGATGGAAGGAGGCCTATAAGCTGAGGTTATAATGGAAGTGCTGTTTTTATGAGTCCCAGTCAGCATGGTATTGTGGTTTGAGTGTTGGACTAGGACTCTGGAGACCAGGGTTTGAATCCCAGCTGAGCCATGGAAACCCACTGGATGACCTTGGGCAAGTCACACTCTCTCCACCTCAGAAGATTGCAATGGCAAACCCTCTCTGAAGAAACTTGACAAGAAACCCCCATGGTAGGGTCACCATAGGGTCACCATAAGTCGGAAATGACTTGAAGGCAAACTACAACATACTTCTAGTTTTGGCTGGGCCCATCTGCTGTGGACCTCCAGGTTCCAATTCTCCTCAGTCTGGTCCCAATAAAAAAAAAAAAAACTGCAGCCAAGCACACCTCGATCTTACCTGTGCCCATTTTTACAAAAGATTGTGTCCTTCTTGATCCCACACTACTTCATAGCTGAGTTGTACTTGTAACTAGGGATGCCAAGTCAGGACTGCCCTTGGGCTGGAAATAGTGGCAAACCCAAGACCTAGGGAAATCCCCTTGTGGTGTCACAGGACACATCTCTGGTTATTTGCCTTCATGTCAATGCTGACTTATGGCAACCCTATCCTAGTTTTCTGGGCAAGATTTATTCAGAGGAGATTTACCATTGCTTTTATTTAAAGCTGAGAGAATGTAACTAGTCCAAGAACAAGGAGCTCAATGGCGGAGTGGCTAAATGCCAGTACTGCAGCCACAATGTTGTGAGTTCGATCACGAGAGCTCCAGAGTTGACTCAGCCTTCCATCCTTTCACAGGTCAGTAAAATGAGTACCCAGTTTGTTGAGGGCAATTGGCTGACATGCTGGAAACCACTTAGGGACTGCTTAATTCAGTATGAAGTGGTATAGAAATGTAAATGCTATTGCTATTGCTAAGAACTTATGGTTTCCATGGCAGAATGAGGATTCAAACCTGATCTTCCAGTCCTAGTTCAACAGTCAAACCATAATATCACACTGGGTCCAGGGGGTCTAGCAATATGGGTTAAGATTTTGAAGCCAACATAGAGTGATACTGTTGGAGAGGTGACTTGATGCTTTACCACATCAGACATAGGCAGTTGCAGCTGGCAGCTTCTATATCATTCAAAAAATGTGTAAATTTTAATTGACGTATACACAGATACAGAATAGCATGTCAATGTTTAATGCCTTTATGCCTTGTCTTCCCCCATCTTTCCCCCATTTGCTGGTTAAACACCTGTATATCTCCATGTTGCTTGTTGTTGTGTGCCTTCAAGTCATTTCTGACATATGGTAACCCTAAGGTGAACCTATCATGGGGTTTTCTTGGCATTGTGCAATTGAAATGTGCTTAGACACAAGGCATAGAGGCATTAAACACTGACATGCTATTCTGCATACGTCAATGTGTTATGCATGTACAACAGTCCCACATGCACAACTCTGCTTACATTGTCATCAGCTAAACATGGCCATTGTGCCAAAGAATCACTCCACATGTGTAATGCAACCTATGCCCACAAAAGGTACCAACAGGATGCCAACCAGAGTTTCCCAAGCCTACATTTCTAGTAGAGCTTGTGGAAGACTCACCATCAGCCCTCAGGAGAAAATAGTATAAAAAATTTCAGTGCAGAAAATACTGTTTTCTGCTCAAAATGATCATGTGAAATGTTTACACAGAATAAATCATGAACTACAGATTTTCTGTGCAAGAAACAGCATTTTCTGTGTGAACAATGTTTCTGCACAAAGAATAATATTTTTGCATAGAAGGATTTTCTGTGCAAAAATATTATTTCCTGCACAGGAAATGTTGTTTCCTGTACAGTAAATGTTGTTTATTGCACAAAACACCATGTGCAAATTTTGTGCAGAATAAGTACCAAACTGCAAGGATTTTCATTAGTCCAGGATTCTTCTCATTGGGATTTTTTGACACTTGAGAAACACACTCTTTTAAAAAAAAAAAGACAAAAACAATTTTTGACTATTTTTAAAATTATTATTTCCATCCCAACCAGAGACAAAATGTTTTTGTTTTGTTTTTTTTCTTACAAGTGAAGCCTTCAGCCATATGCACTATAGCAGATGCTGGGTATAAGTTCTGAATGTGAAATAAGGCAATTGCAAGCATTTCTCCAGAGAATACTTTGAACTTCATGATTTACTCCTCTAAAGAAAGCACAAATGGGACCACAACAAAATATTGTAGTGTGAAATTCTTCTACTCTAAGTCCTAGATAGTAATGCAAATGTGAACCTAGCTAAGAAGACAATGGCAAACCAAGGTGCTGGTTTCCATCTTCTATCTGACCAGGTTTTCTGATTTTTCCTGCAGTGGCCAGATAACTTTCTACTTTCATTGTGCTAACAATGCCTCTAATCTGTGTGTGTGTGTGTGTGTGTGTCCCCTAAAGTGAGTACCATCAACTCTTTTTGGGATATTCTGGACAGCTTCTTTTGGGGACTTTGGGCCTGTGCAGACTGCCCAAAAGGGCCAACCTGGGAGTGAAGTTTGGGTGGGGTGACTGCATGCTGCCCCCCCAACTCTGCCCCAATGCTGCCATCATGCCACATGCCCTACCACATGTCATGCAGCATCAGGGCACCCCATTGGCGCAGTGTGGAGACACGCTGCACCAAAGGGACACAAAAGAGCCATGGCAGCAGCGCTAAAGGTGGCTTTTTGCCACCCCAAAAAGGAGCGGCATTTGCTAGCTCTTTTTGGAGTGGCAAAAAGCCAGATCAGGGCCGTGGTGTGTAGTTGCCGTGGCCCTGATCCAGTGCTCCCAGGGGTGGCACAGAGCCGCCCCTTAGGGGCTGTCTATACAGCCCCTTTGAAACTATGGGCCTTTGCAGACTGCTAGAAATAGTGCAAATTGAGTCCACTTTAACTGCCCTGGTTCAGTGCTAGGGAATCATGGGAATTGTATTTTTTTCTGAGACATTGAGTCTTCCCTGTCAGAGAGCTCTGGTGCCACAATAAACTACAGTTCCCATGATTCCCTAGCACTGAGTCAGGGCAGTTAAAGTGGACTCAATTTGCACTATTTCTGGCAGTCTGCAAAGGTCCTAAAACTGTAAGCTGGAACTGAACAGCAAACTCAAAATGAATTCAGCACCTCGGAAAGTTCCTTTTATACATCTGCAGACCTTGGGATTTTCCAAGCCCATTGACTCCTGCCTCTTTCACATGCCTAGTGCGGTTCTTGCCACCATCTGAAAATGGTACTGCTGTTAGTAGACTGAGTTCTATCTGCCAGCTATCTCTTTGGCAATGGACAAGTAAAGATATAGAAAGAAGTAGTTTGTCCCAGGTGTGCAGGCTGCCTTGCAGTGCCAACAATCTGAGGCCTACGCCATGGGGAGGAAATTACAAGTCTGACTCACACTCTGGCTCTGGGTCATATTTTGAAGACCACGTGCAGACCTCTTCTCAGGGATTGCATCCAAGCTCTCAACAGTGTTCTTTGTCACACACCTGTCTCTAAAATCTGTCTCCTCTTTCCACCCTACCCATTTCCTTCTCCCCACATCCTGTCTTCCCTTTTAGCAAGGATTACCTCACTAACATATGATCTAGGAGGCTGCATCAAGAAAGGAAGGAAAGGAAGTGCAAACATGAAATTCCATCATTCAATAGCCCAAGCTTCTATTGGAATGGTGGACCAAGACCATCACGTGCCCACCAAGGCTGTGTTTGTGGCCCTCAACTCCTTCAGACTCCCTGGACTGCCCTTTTACTAGATGAAAAGGTAATCATATTGCCTCTCCAAAATGTCTCCAGGAGAAGCAATACACCTTTTAAGTAGACTGCAGTCCCTGCAGTGTTTAATGTCTAAAAATGTCCTCCTTTTTCCCCCAGACCAAAAGTTACTGTTTTATATTGTTTTGGCATTCTTGCAGTCTGTGCAGCTTTCTAAGGTGTGCTATTGGGTCCTTCCTTTTCTTCCCTTCCTGTTGCTAGTTCTAAGATTTAGACAATTTCCACTCTTCTGCATGATTTCCGATATATGTAAAAATAAGTACATGCAATTTTGGTGAAGAGCCCCATGGTTCCCCACTTTGCTGGATGCTAAGGGATGACTGGTAATGTTCAGATCAGCACTTGAGGAAGTTACTTTTGGGACTAGAGTGTAGAGCAGGGGTAGGCAGCCTTTCCCCTTTAAGGGCCAAGGGACTTCAGCTCCCAGAATCCCAGGAGCTATTGGCCAACATGGGACTATTGGCCAACATGGCTGAGGCTTCTGGGAGCTGAAGTCCCTTGGCCCTTAAAGGGGAAAGGTTGCCTACCCCTGGTGTAGAGAATCCCCCAGATAGCATGGCAGAAAGCAACATTCAGGGTGAACTGGCACTATAGTGATTTGTGATTCGGGGTCCTTTTTGTGAGCCATTTGAGGCTCCACCACTGCCCCACAGTTAGCCATGCAACTCATTGGGGCCAGATTTACACATAAGCTAAGAAAACTATGGTTTAGAGCCTCAAGCTATTAGAGAAAATTACTACCTTTCATGGTTAACATAATTCATAATAAAAATAACTGATGCTAAAACACTTTTGTAGGGCAACAATACCCTTAATGGCTACACAATCATTTGTCATTTTGCATCATTGCCCAGATAATGATATATGAGTAAATAGAAAACTACTATTCCTATATTTATTATCTCTTTCTGATAGAAGAAAGCAGCTTTTAGCAATGCTTTGGCATGTAATTTAAGTCTGGGGTGGACAAAATTTAGTCATGTGTGGTCCAGAGAGACTTTTTGCATGGCTCAGCAATCATCTGGGAGCTCTTCAACCCTCTACCATCATAAACAAATACAGTACAACTCTGGTATAGGGGTTACATTCAAAGATCCCATGTGGATACCTGAAACCGTGGGTAATAGTGAACCAAATTATTTTCAATTAGACATGCTTCCAGACAAGAATACCATAGAACCATACTAGAGGACCTAGAAATGCCTAGAGAGAACTTTTTTTTCAGACGTGGGTAAGTGAAACCTCAGATGCTGAATTTGTGGATATGAAGGTTGTACTGTAGCCTTTTATGCTCCCACATGTTTCTGGGGATTTGATTTTCCATTTAAAGGCTATTTTAAAAAACTTGAGATGAGAGAGACTGTGGTCTCCAAATCCTCTAAGGTTCCTCATTTCTGGTTCAACACCTTGAAAATGTCTTTATCGTGCCTTAAACTATTGCAGCATTTCAGTCATGGATATCTGACTTGAAAGGAGAGAGATTCTGGCCCTCTGATGTGGCCCCATAGCCTTGTTTCAAGTGCCTTTTCCATTTGTACAGTGAAGGCTCAGTGGTAGACCACATGCTTTGCATGTAGAAGGTCCCAGGTTTCACCCTTGCTACCTCCAGGAAGGATGGGTACTCAGTTTAAAGCAGCTTCTTATGTTTTTATGCCATCCTGATCCCATTATGCTCTTCCTGCTTCCCTTTCTGCTTGCATGTCATTCTGCTATTGCACACACACACCTCCTATGTAAGTCTTGTGACCTGACTATAAATGATTCTAGGTCAATCTGATTCATATTAGTTTGGGTAGGCTAGTCTCTTAGCTTGATTATGTTGGCCCACTAGCTTTCCTGTAGTCAGACTTGCTGGTTATTTGGTTTCCCTCGCAGGCTGCCCATTTTCCTTTCTGCTCACTTGTCATCCAGCCTCAGAGAATAACCTTAAGGCAAACCTTAATGAAGTTATCCTTCATTAAATTCCAATAAGAATATAACATGGTTATATCTGTCTCACTAGAACAGGAATCTATTTCACATAACTAGTTTTTTGTAATCAGCTACTTGCAGTTAATTGCAATTACAAGTTACTCCCTTGTTCTAGTGATACAGGTATATTTGCATTACATTCACTTTTTTCATATTGCAACGGTAACTTTTTAGTGTTTTTTATTACTTTTATTACTTTGGCTTCCCTAAGTGGGGAAGAATGAATATCACTCCGTTCAGATTATGGCTTTTGCTGTGCCTCCCTGTCCTGCTTATCACACTCTGTTGTGAGCATTGAAATGGTGGTGAGTGGGAAGAGAGAGTGTTTTGGACCATACTTTTAGTTCCTTTTGAGAAATGGGAAAAAGTTACATCTAAAACTGCTGACGTTGACACTGGTGATGTTGAAATAATTCAGTCCTTGCAGTGATAAATATAACTGATTACTTTGTAGCTTTCAAAGCTCTGTTCTTACTACTTCTGGTCTACGGTCACATTCCAGCATCAAATAGGCATGTCTACCCAGAAACTGGCCTAGTTACCTCTGTCTGTGTCCTGCGCTCCACCTGTGATCCTGCTGCAATTCATGCATCCACACTTTACATTTAGAGATCAGAAAAGTTTGGCTCAAGCTCTAAGAACCCTTTAGCCTGCATAGATAGAGGCCATGTAGGCTAGAGATTCTGGAAGTTGTAGTCCTGACCCAGGCAATTGACAAGTAGACAAAAAAAAGCCAAAATGAAAAACCTTAAATCCAGAAGCATAGAAAAGACTAAAAAGTCTATTCCTATTGATCCAGCTGCTACTGTTGCAGTTCTAATCAGCTCTTTGATCTTATATCTTCTCTCATTACTCCCTGACCATTTGTGAGGTTTTAACAAGAAATATGAAGATGCAGAGCTGTTAATTTGCAAGGTATACATGCAGAATGGAAAATCCACCAAGGATCTTTCTCCAGCCATGGTGTGCATCTCGATCGCATAGCTTCATGGTTCGTTGTTCTGCAGCCAATAACTCTCGGGAGGCTACAGCCATTTATTATACTTTGAGCTTGGCCATGCTTCATCTTCACAGCATGGTGCAAGTAGTTCAATGCATGGGAGGCAGCAAGAATACCTTGAAGGTAACCCTAGAGGACTAAGGAGGAAGAAATTCTTTCAAATGATTAAAAGCAATTGCTTATGTACTGGATAACTATAGACTAGACCACATTTTTCTATGCTTAACTGGAATTCTGCTTTCCCAACACCATATCAGGACCCACTGATGGGGATGAGCTCACCAATTAAAATTTCCTTCTATTCCTAACTTCTAACGATCCAGGGCATGAGACGCTGAAAACCGTACATGCCTAGAACTCTTATATTTGCAAAGTTTGCATCCCTTGGTAGGTCTGTCTGCCACTTTTCTTTGGATGCCTAAACTGTACTTCTAAGTTCTCAACTGAAGTTTTAAGTTACAGCAATGGTAGGAATTTGAGCACTGAAGGAAACTTTTGGGTGAGAACAGAATTTTAATGGGGCACAATGCCCTCATTCCTTCACCACCCCACACTCCAGGCAGGATATCATGGGCTAGAACCCACTAGTCTTTCTACTGCCACCAGGGCTACAAGGTTTCCATATTCCTCTGGAATGATTCCAGAAACAAAATCTTTGCCTTAGAGCCAAACATTTTGCAGAAAGCACATTAAAGCAAACCCTGATATCTTGAGATCTCTATAATTCTACAACTGCATTTCACTCCTTTTCTCTAATATTAGAGGAAGAATGAACACAAGAATTGCATCTCTGTGTGTTGTTCACAGTGTGAGTGCTCTTTGCATGATGGATAAACCCTGACAAGTCAGACTGGTTGTTGTGACACAAGTAGATATTTAGCAGATCAAATAGTAGGCCTTAAATGAACACCTCCTTGGCTTTTAGGTATATGTGTAGGTGTCCGTTTGGATATTTGTGTCCATTTATTTCATTGTGTGTGGCTATAATAGACCTTCAGTCCTTTGGTACAACCTCAGCTGAACATCTTAAGAGACATCCAGTTTTGTCTGTAATGGATGGGTGTCCAAAGATAGATGGACATAAAGTATATGGTGGTACAACTGTACAAAGTTCTCAACTATGTCTCTGAAAATGGAAAGCACCCGGTGTGTCATAATGGTCATTGAGCAATAAACAAGGGTGTTTGGTTCCAGGCTCCTTTTAGCAAAGGTAAGGGGGACAGGAACACACAGATTCACATGCACACTGAATTTTGCAACATATGTTATAGATGACTGAAGGGCATCTATAATAGTCTTTCTCCTTCATTCTGCTTTGATAAGGTCTCACCTGGAATATAAGTATCCTGTTCTAAGAACAATAGTTAAAGAAGAATATCAACAACCTAGAACATGGGGGGGGGAGGCAACTAAGATGATGAGGGGCCCAGAGTGTTATGGCAGGCAACCCACCATTTGTAAAGAGTTATGTCTGCCTTCGTTGGCCTTTACAAAATTAATGTGGAGAGACTGAGAGAAGGAGGAAGAGAGACAGAACTGGAAGTGAGAGAAGGTATAAAACATGGATGAAGAATCTCAAGCCCTAAGACTGAATATGGCTTTCCTTTGATTACATTCTGACCCACTGGCCAGATCCCCTGATCTTCCTTTGAATTCCAGTCGGTCTACATCATTTCCCCATGACACCATCAGTGGTAGTTTCTCATCTTTTGTGCAGTTCTATCACATTCTAAAAGACTGAAATTCTAAAGCCAATTTACTAGCAATAGGAGCTTTGAGCTAAGATATCCTTGCATTTTAGGTACACCATATTGTCCTTGGTCCCATCCACCACTGAAATATAACTCCTGGTTATTTCTCTGATATTGAACTTAGCTCCTGGGCTGAAATAAGTCTCTCATGCTTGATTTAGAGAAATGGAATTGTGTTTAAAGAAAAAAAGCAAGAAATTATGGCATGGTGAACCTTGAATGCCACTGCTACATTTCTACAATCACTTTCACTATTAACCGGAAGCCCACAACATCATCAGAATTACTGAACTTAACAGGCACTTAAGATATACTGGGCCTAAATATCTTCAGAGCACATGGTCCTCTCTGATCTTGGAAGTGGAGCAAAGTAAGCCCTGGTTAGTACTTGGATGGGAGACAGTCAACAAATACCAGGGGCTATAGGCTATATTTCAGAGGTAAGAACTGGCAAACCACCTTTGAGTATTTCTTGCCTAAGAAAACCCTATGAAATTCATGGGATCACCATAAGTCAACAGGTGACCTAAAGGCACATACACATAACCACAAGATATACTGGGCATTACACAGTAGAACATAAAGATTAGCTTCACTAGGATAATTATACCCCTCCAAAGGTCTAGAATCCAGCCCATTTCAAGACAAATTAACTCAAATCCAGTTCATTTCAACCCTTGAATGTCCTTGTAATCTGAACTTCAGGTACCCATGAATAGAGAGAGACCAAAAAAATGTCCTTGTCTTCACGAGTGACACATTCCATTAACTTTTAATTTTTCACTACAATCAGACACTGCAAGAAATTTAGGAAGAAGTGCTCTGGATTCAAAAGACAATCAATGCTAATTTGATCTAGATGATTAATTTGTGCAAAATTCATCATTCTACAAGAGTTAGTGCTGAAAATTAAATAATGCAAAATGATCAAAACAACCATGTGTAATGAGCATGGGATCAATACAAACATCTTTATAGACAGTTCTGAATTCTAGTCCATTGATTGCCGCCACAATTCCACTGCTGGCTGCTATTTATAGAAAAGGTGGGGGGAGGTGGAGTTGATATGCTTTTCATCAGTGCCATTTGGCTGGAAAAGCCACTTCAGCCATGGATATGTTATGTTTTATTATGCATTCTGTACAGAGTGACTGCAAAAATTTGCATCTGGCAAGAAAGAGGCTGAAAATTTAGCCATAACTTTATCCACTTTGTTGGATTGCAAGTCCCATCAGCTCAAGCCAACATAACCAAGGTTGAGGAATGCTGGGAGTTTCATTCTGACCCCCCCCCCTTTGCCCACACCTGCTTTAAATAATCAGTTGGATTCCACTCTTGGGGCAGAAGTGAAGGAATATCTTAACTAAGGGGGGTTGCAGACTGCCAGAAATAGTGCAAATTGAGTCTACTTTTAGGGTTAGGGTTAGTGCTAGGGAATCATGGGAACTGTATTTTATTGTGGCACCAGAGCTCTCTGACAGAGAAGGCTCAATGTCCCAGAAAAAAATACAATTCCCATGATTCCCTAGCACTAACCCTAACCCTAAAAGTCGACTCAATTTGCACTATTTCTGACAGTCTGCAATTCCCCCAAACTTTACCTAGAGCTTGGACAAATTTCTTTTTTGGACTGTAATACCAGAATGCCCAGATGGAGATTCTCAGAGTTGTAATCCAACTAATTAACTTTATTCAAGCTCTGATTTTCTTGCTGTTGTAGTGTGCCTTCAAGTCATTTCCAAGTTACAGTGACCCTAAGGCAGGCCTATCACAGGGTTTTCTTTGCAAGATTTGTTCAGAGGGGGTTTGCCTTTGCCTCCCTCTTTAATAGAGAGAGTGTGACTTTCCTAAGGTCACCAAGTGGGTTTCCATGGCCAAAACTGGCCATTGTGCTCTTGACCATGAAGGTGCAGAGAATGAGCACAAACTGACAGGAGGTTTCTCACTTTGTGCAGCTCAATGCATGGTTTCTGAGTGGCATGTGAGAAGCTACATAGCTGGAGTGTGTCACATGGGAAGTGTGTACTTTGGTCGTTTAATGTATGTAGCCTCTCCTTAGGGAACAAGAAGACCTTTTAATGCTGTTGAAAAGCTATGATTCCACTTAAACTGCCATGACAACATCCTATGAAATCCTGGTATTTGGAGTTTAGAAAAAGGCATTTAAAATTGTCAGCCAGAGAGGTCTAGTGCCTCACCAGTCTAAAAACCCCACGATTCCTTAGAATGGAACCATGGCAATTAAAGTGGAATTATAGTGTTATAATTGTGTAGTGTAAATGGAGCCCCACTGCTGGGAGCAAAACACCATGTGGGGCCTGAAAGAGAAGGGCTTCTTAACTGTCACTCCTAGATTGCGGAATGATCTTTCCTTGGAAACTTGATTGGAGTAAGGATTTGTCTCCTTTTGATGCCAAATTAAAAGCTATCTGTTCCATCCAAGCATTTGAAGCTTGGAGATCATAGCCCAGTTTCTGATACACTGGATTGCAGATGTTGATTTTGCTGATTTTAAAAAAATGTTTTAAGTTGTGGCATTGATTGTACCCCATCCTGAGATCTCCCAATATTTGTTGTTGTTTTTGGATGACCTCCACTTATGGCCACACTTTGAGAGACCTCCAAAAACCCCAGTTGTCAATAGTCCTGCTCCAACCTTGCAAACTCAGGGCCATGGCTTCCTCAATTGAGTCAACCAACCTGTAAAACATTCTTGTTTATTTTCTACTGCCTTCCACTTTACTCAACATTATTGTCTCTCCCAATGAGTCATCTCATCTTATGATATGTCCAACTAGTGTACGAAAATTCATAAATAGACAGAATATAATCTTAAAGAACTGCAATCTTAAAGAATTTAAAGAGCTTAAAGAAGATGCAACTGCTGTTGCTCTGTGCCTTCACATTGTTTCCAACTTATGGCAACAGTAAGGTGAACCCATTGTGAGATTTTCTGGCAACATTTGTTTAGAGGGGGATTGCCATTGCCTTCCTCTGAGGCAGAGAGTGTGTGACTTGCCCAAGGTCACCGAGTAGGTTTCCATGGCCAAATGGGGAGTTGTACCCTGGTCTCTAGAATCATAGTCCAGCACTCAAACCGCTACATCACACTGGCTCTCAAGGATGCAATATGGATTGCATGCATCCAAAGAAAAATTTTTATTTTTATTTTTACTATTGCTGTTTTTCTTTGCTGATGTTGAATATTTGTTGTCCAGCCTGTATGGAGCCAGTGTGGTGTAGTGGCTTGAGCAATGGACTATGATTCTGGAGACAAGGGTTCAAATCACTGGGTGACCTTGGGCAAGTTGCAATGGCAAATCCTCTCTGAAGAAAACCTTGTAGGTTTTGCCTTAGGGTCACCATAAGTTGGAAATGATTTGGAGGCACACAACAACAACAACAACAACAACAACACATATCCCAGCACAATGAACTTCCTCATCCTTCCTACGTTTCCAACTCTCATTTCTTTCTTTCCCCAGGAATTGCAGAAGTGTATGAAGGACAATAAGCAAGATTTACCATACAGTTGAGATGAAGGAACGGTGCATTTAGATCCCCGCTTCTCAATATCACCCCACCACCCCAGTATACTCATTAGGGCTAAGAATGCATGGTCAGACCAACAATCCTAGCAAAGCTCCCTTAATTGTGCATTCTATTTGCCCCTGATCCGTGCATTCAACCTGCAGAGAAGAAAGACATTTAAAGATTACCGAGGCAAGTTTTGTAATGAAGCGGATACCTCTTTGTCTGTCCTTGTGCCAACAGTGGCAGAAGGGATACTAATTAGATGGTGAATTATTAGTTTCCCATGGTGCACTGCAGGGGCATTAAAAATGAGTGTCGCTTGTGGCTTGACTCTTTTTTTTTTTCCAATGGTAGTCCCAGTTTAATATATTCCCTGTTTCTAGGTGAGCAGCGGGGGACAGTTTTTTTATGATTATAACTGTTGCATAATTACTGGCCTAAGGTTTCCTAATGTTAAATAAAAATGCTGAGATACTAATGTTTTATTGAATAGTACAAGTAAATAAAACTGTAATATATTTTCCTGAACAATATACGCTTGTTATCTGGAAGCTTGGTGACAAGCTAAGTCATCTTGCGGAAAGAGGGACTCGTCTTTCTTTCTCTGGAGGTTGTTGGGAGGAGGAATGTTTTGACGAGGGGGAAAGATATAATTGCAATGCAAAATATTGTTCTTGCAATGCAATACATATGTTTTCTTTTGTAGGCTAAATCTCTAGGCTGATCAAATGGGTTTTTTAAAAACAGTGTAAAATAAATGGTTCAAAGTGCAATGTGATCTGTCTACTGCTGCTCAATAGGAAGTCAGTGACAGAGGCAGTGTATAATAATGGTTAGAGTGCTAGGGACCCCAGTAGCTCAGATTCACAGTCAACCGTGGAAATCAAGGGATGACCTGGAGCCTCTCTCCACTTAGTTTTAGTTCATTAAATTGTGAAGATAACATGGAACGAACGAGATTCCTTTATGCTGCTATGATTTCCTGGAAGGAAAATGTATAGATGAAAGTGTTTGTGAACAACACAACAGAAACCTTGTTTCAGATAAATTACTCATGCTAGTAGGAACAGGAGCCAAGCAAAAAGAAACTACAGTCACCCCTCCATATCCACAGATTCTTTATCCATGAATTCAGTTATTCACAGCTTGAAAATATTCCAAAAATATATAAATTTCAAAAAGCAAAGCTTGATTTTGCTATTTTATATAAGGGGCATCATTTTACTACACAACTGCATTTAATGGGATTTGAGAATCCATGGATTTTGGCATCCATGCTGGGTCCTGGAACCAAACCCCAGCGGGTACCAAGAGACCACTGCAGTTGAATAGATCAGCATGCAGCTTGTTCTCAAGAATTATCTCTGAGCAAAAGCAGTCTCTGTCTTTTGTTTCAGATTCAGTATTCTTTACATTTATTGCTTTTATTTCTTTGTCTGGCAGTTAGAGTGGTGTCAACCTGGATTATTTCTACAGTGTGAATGAAACCTCAGTTCGTTCATTCTCATCTTTCTACTTGCAGGTAAAATACCTTTTTGATTAAATAAGCCAAAGCAGAAGGCATTTTTAATGAGGTCTCTCTCACACACAATGCTTTGAATGTATCTTTAACAATTTTAAATCAATGTTTTCATTAGATTGTTTGTTTCATTTTTAAAAACTTTTGAATTATATACTGTTGTAGAAATATTTTGCTTTAACTTATACTGTAAGTCAACGTGGGCCCCATAGGGAAGAAAGGGCAAGATCCTGCATTGGGAGATGTTTCTCCATCATGTAGTACAATACATTTCTTGACGCAACCCCCACACACACACAACCCACCTTTTCAATATGGCAACATCCCAAGATAGTCTTGTTGTTTTTAGTGGAGACTGGGGAGAAAGCAACACACTTGTGTCCAGCTTTGTTCCTATAGCTGGACACAAAGCAAGAGGCTTTCTCTGGGACCTCCCTAATCTAATGGTCTATGAGGTTGATGTTACTGCTGTGCATCTGACTGTAGGAAAATAGCTGGATGCTCCTCTGCTGCTCCATATCCATGGGTTTCTTATCCATGGATTCAAGTACCCACAGTGTGAATATATAAATTCCAAATATATATGAATTCCAAAAAGCAAAGCTTGATTTTGCCTTTTTATACAATTTTACTCTGCCATTGTATTTAATGGGACTTGAGCATCCATGGATGTTGGTATCTATAGGGGCTCCTGGAACCAAACCCCAGCAGATACCAAGGGCCCACTGTAAATGCATTGACTGCAACGTTTAAGTTTGAAGCCATCATTGTCCTTGGACTGACCTCTGTGGAGAATGGCTGGTACAGCCAACAGTAACAATGCTATTGTTTTCAGGCAAGCAACATTTAGACAATTCCTCCGTTAAGTTATTTAAATTCCTTTGATCAGCTAAAAAGACCCAATAATCTGGAAGCAGATCTTTTTAATCAGTTCTTTCACATCAAGCACTGACACAAACTGTAGGTGGCAGGCACCGCCTTAGAAGAGTTAAAGACTTTTCCTCTCATCCATGAGGGAATGCTTTTGCTGAGAAGGCTGTCTGCTTTTCTTCTTCAATACGGTTTCTCTGCATGCAAATTCATGCACACAGAATGGATTAATTAGCTGGCTGATCAACTAGAACTTATGACTGGTTGACTAGAGATCTTCAGATGGGATGACAGCCCTTATTAATTCATAGAGGTGAAACGAGTAGCAGCTGCTGGCTTCCATATCCACCTAAACTTTATAGGAATTATTCAAGGTGCTGACCCTCTATCCCCAAAATAGGTCAGGACCTTGGATAGCTCCTTAAAGAAGAAGCGAACGACTGCATGGAGACCAGGAACCAATTCCACCCTGACTGCTTATGGGCTGCACCCTCACACAGAGAGACACACACTGCACATTCAGATACCTCTGTTTTCCTCTGCAGTCTTCTCAAAATGGCAACATTTCCATCACTTCCTGTCACCATTTAAAGAAAGACAGTAGAGGAAAACAGACATATTTAGAGGTAGTTCAAGGTTCTGGGGTGCTTGCAGAGATGTGGGGGGGTTATATGTTTTCATGTGTGCTTGTGGGACAAAAAATTGCCCCAAAATATATCAACATTTTAATAGTTAGGTTGGGGGGTTGGGGACCGATGGGGAGCTTCAGATGGAACAATGTAGGGTCCAGTGACCACATGCATCCCAAAAATTAGTCTTAAAGAGTATTGGGGGAAGTGTGGTCTCTGGACCCCACATTTGTGCCCCTGAAGACCTCCAAATTCCCATTTCATTCTTTAAAAGGCACAATTCTCAGAAGACATTTCCCAAAAATTGCAACCATAGCCCCTCCATGTGTTCAAACATGCAAAAACTCCATCCCCATCCTTAACACCCTCAAACTATCTCAGAACCACCACCACCCATCCACTCTCATCACCCTTTCATTCTCTTCATTTCTCCTTCAAAATGGCAACAAGAAGTAGTTGTGCTCAGGTGGACATGTGTCCCACCATGGGTTTGGGATGGAAAATCCCTACTCCTTTGTACAGTTGCCCACCCACCCCCCTTGTCTAAAACCTGAGATATAATCACCATAAGAATCTGTGTGGCGTAGTGTTCTATGTGTTGGACTGGGTCTCTGGGATAACTAGGGTTCCAATCCCTGCTTGGCCATGGAACCCTGCTGAGTGACCTTGGGTGAATCACCCTCTCTCAGCCTCAGAGGAAGGCAATGGCAAACCTCTTCTTAATAAATTTTGCCAAGAAAAACCCATGAGAGGTCTACTTTAGAGTCACAATAACTCAGAAATTACTTGAAGGCACAAAACATGAACAACGATATTTACCACTCTACTGACATCTCTCATCGCTTGAAACAATATTCATAGTACTTTACCTAAAGAAGAGTAGAAAAGAAGAAGAAGAAGAATTTTTCAATGGTAATGTTTACAGGTGGGTAGGCAACAAAGGGAAAGGGAGAAGCAAAGGATGGGATGCCTGCAAAGCCAGGCACATTTCATTCTCTTTGCTCCCTGGACTAAAATAGGTCTATAAAGGTTGTTTACTTGGAAGAGGTAGACAAACTATGGCTATTGATCTAATTTCATGCAGGAGAGGGTAATGGGAGAGGAGAAAAAGAGACCAGCAGAGAAAAAACTGGAGACGGGTGAAGTTGAGATGGATGGAGTGATTCAAAGGAAACATCCTCTGTGAGAGATTAGTTCACTCCCAATCTCATTTGACAAGAAAAGAAAATGAGAGCAAAATAGGGAGAAGGGAGAGAGACAGAGAGAGTGACAGAGTGGCCCATTATGTCCAAGAATAGACTACAGTCCCATTATTTCCAAAAACAGACCACTTTGGGCTCTCACACTGCCCACCACCATCCCTGGATCTTCCCACTGCTAACCTGACAGATAATCTCTGAAGGAAATATTTCTCAAAGGGGTAAAGCCCTCTTCCCACAATGGGAAAGTTGTTCATTTCTGTTTTAAAGTCACTACAACTGAATTCCTACCAGTCGTGTTTATACTGTCTGGCATCAGTTTTTTTAAAAAATATATAATTATTAAAGTCCACTCACTAGTTTTATAAAGTGGATTTGCAGATCTACAATGCATATTCTTTCAGGGGAAAATGCTTGAAGAATTCCAGTTTCTCTACTTATTGCCCTAAGAGACATAATCAGCACCATGGACAGTGTTCAAATTGTCTTGCATGGAGTAGGGGAACTTTTCCTTCAAATATAGTATGAGATCCATTATAGTCTTTATGCTGACTACACTTCCCCTCACAGATGCTGGTGGCCTTCCACAAATTTATCCATTCCTCTCTGCCCTTCCCCATAATCTAGTCATGAAGAGTCTGGTTTTCCACCCCTCAACATTTGTGGTGACAAAGGATATATTGGAAACATGGCTAACCTCAGTGTCATTTTTTTTGTATTACTTGATTTATCTGATTTAGCTCAGGTGGCCAACTGAGTAGAAAGCCCATAACAGGTGTATCCTGCATCTAATTTCCCCTCAAATATGTCTCAGGTAGTCAACTGGGCTTGTTGGTGCTGCTGTTGTTATTGTTCACCATCAAGTCAGCTTCTACCTATGGTGACTCTGTAGACATCCAAAACTCCCAGTCATCAGCAGCCCTGCTCAGGTCTTGCAAACTTAGAATCATGGCTTCCTTTATTGAATTGGTAATGCTTAGTGAATCCTCATTTCCTACTGCTTGCTAGTTTACTGAGCGTTATTCTCTTTGCTTATGAGTCATGTCATCTCATGATTTGTCCAAAGTATGATTGGCTTCTGGTTATACTTCAGGCTTGAGTTGCTCTAGGACCTGTTCATTTGTCTTCTTGGTAGCCCATGATATCCCTAGAACTACATTTCAAATTATCTCTTTTTTTTTTCCTTTCAGGTTTCAGCTTGTCATCAAATCTAATCCTGTTCATATTCATTTGGGATTTGGGATTCAGGATATTTTACTGTGAAGTCCATAGGACCACCATTAAATCTAATAATACTGTTATGAACTACTTTAAGATCTTTTGTGGCTGAAGAGCAGGATGGATGGCTGGACAGGAGGTTAGGCAGACTGAGAGAGGAATAGGTAGATGGATTGAATAAGATGATGCATGATGTGAAATCCTTTGGACATCTCAAAGTTATATACGTATGTTATAGTAGGAATAATAATATTAGGAATAGTTGTAATAATAATACTTTTAGTGGTAAGAGTAGTTATACTTGTATACTGCTTAAAATAAGGAAATATTCAAAGTTCACATAGAAAAGTGTAATGTGTGTATTTGTATGTGTAATTATGGTACAAACAGTACAGCTAAAAAATTATAATGCTGAATACCTTATAAAGCATTCCATCATTACTAGTGATAATGGTGCTAAAATCAGCAGTAAATAAATGCAAAATAATGGCAATTTCCAATATTCCAAGGAAAGGGCATATCCTCTTGCATGACTTTTTTGGAAACAGGCTGGAATTTTCTGATGTAGTTTCTGATCTACATTATGCAACTTTACATATACTTAGCTATGTATCAGAAGCACTAAGAAACTGCTGGTAATTCACAAAGATGCATAACACCACATGGGCAAAAGTGTACTGAGTGCATAAGCACTCTCTAGCTGATGACCAGTATGCAATGGGTGCTGACATGCATTGGTCACTGCATAGTAATGTAATAACAGCCCCTTCCTAGATATGGATGCTACAGAATTGCCAGTTCTGATTCCTGAAAATGCTAGTTCACTTAGGAAGACCTAAATCCCCAATAAGATTCCTGCCATAATAAAAAAAATAATAGAGAAATGAATAGTTATGTTATTTTCCCTTGCACTCGAGTTAACAGCTGGTCACTTTCCTTGCAACTTCTCCTTCTGGGCTCGTCAACAACTCTATCCTCTTTTGCCCTGCCACCTTAAGCTATATAATAATAATAATAATAATAATAATAATAATAATGTGGGTAGGTCAAAAAGTAGAATAAACATTTTAGTAGTATTGAGAAATCGTGTATACTGTGTGTTAATATTTTCAGGCTTGGGAAGTGGGAAGTCAATTTTAATTAGTGTTAGTTGTGTTAACTGGGTTTGTGTTTATTGTGTTAAATGATATAGTTTTGTATAAGGGAGGATTGGGGTGGGGTTTATGGTAGTTTAGTTTAGGGATATGTATGCAACTTAGTATAGGGTTATGATTGCATGTGTTGTGTGTGTAATGGAGTTTTTTATTTGTATGATTTATGTTTTATTTTGAAAAAATTAATAAGAATATATATGAACAACAACAACAACAACATAAAATAAAATAAAAAAAAATAAAAAATAAATTAATCATCATTTGCTATTTTTGTAATGAAATGTTGATCTATGCAAGCCTATAGTCCATGTTGGCACATCTTTTGCCCGTCACATGCTGCCAGTTGCCAATCTCAGTAAATCCATGATGCTGTCAAACAAAGGAAGACTGCTGACCTTTCCTTCCTTTGCATTGGAAAGGTATTTGCAAGAGGAAGGTGCTGGAGAGATAACCAGTAATAATAATAATAATGTGATGATAAAGAGAGATGGCTGGTGTCACATATTAAAAGTGTCAGTTTCTGGAGCCATGATGCCATTTTGTGCTTTCAGAACACTGTTATGCAAAAACAATTGAAATGATTCCATTTGTCTGCATGGATATCAGAGCTGGGGTGAACTACTTGCAGTAAGTCAGTATGGTTTTCTTTTTTTCATAGAAGAAAACAAGAACAATTCAGTGTGTGTGTACCATGTTGACTTATGGTGACCCCATGAATTTCATAACGTTTTCTTAGGCAAGGAATAATTAGGTGGCTTTGTCAGTTCCTTCCTTTGCAATAGCCATGGTGGTCTCCCATCCAAGTAGTAACCTCTGTCATCACACTTTTTCAGCTCCTTAATGACCCAGTTTCTTTTTTTCCTTCCCACTTTCCCTTTTTGTCCTCACTTTCCTTCAGTTACTGCAAAGTGAGTGCAAAGTGCAAAAGAGTTGGCATTCAGTTAATTCAGGGGGTAGGGGAGGAGAGGATAGGGCAGGGTCTTATCCTTCCCGGTCAGTACAGACAAAGCAAACTGCTGTAGACATTCCTAGCTTGTGTGTTCTTCCTCATTAATAACTTTTGGTATTTTGATCCCACTCTGAGGTTGCTTGGCCACACATGTCCAAGATTTCATCTGTGAAATGTTGGAGGGTATGGCATAGCCAGATGCTTCTTCAATTGCCCACACACACAGGTCTCCACCAGCAATGGGATGGCCATTGGCAAAGTCATTGCAACAAAATGCTGAGTTGTGGAGCTGATGACATGGGAGATGTAGCAGTGTTTAACCTGTGGAGCTCTTCCACTACACTCAACAATGCAGGATCTCCAGCTCTAATAAATATTATCATAACCCAGGCTGGTGAGCATTGCTTTTTTCAAAAGAGGGGGGAAATGATATCTCCTTCAACTACACTAAATAAGATTGAGCATCACCTTTAAAGGTCTTGTGTAAGCCTGACTGGGTTTGCCTTCTCCCTGCTATCCAAAAGCAATGGACTTGCCCAAAGCAAGGATAATCAAGGCCTAAAGAATGATCGCTTAAGCAGAATGACAGATGAAAGCAACCATCAAGATACTGTACTACACTCGAAAATAGCCCATTAAAACAGAAAAGGAAATTCCTTGGGGTGTCTTTCCCCCTCCCCTCTCAACAAAACAGCCTTATGCAGCCAATCTTCTGACTACAATTTGGAAATCAGTTTGTGGAAGAAAAGGCAATTGAAGAAAATGTAGTATAATACGACTGTAGAGTCAATCCTCCCTCACCTCATAAAGCAGATGTCCCTCATTTCAAATATTTCATTGTCACTTGTAAAAGGGCCTTTAGATTACAGAGTGAAGTGAGTCCAACAGACAGAGGCTGTGATCCAGAGATTAATGGAACTCCAACAGATCCACAGGATGGTCAGTCAGGAGGCCTTTTTGCCCTGAAAGTCTAGCAGTACACTCCAATATATGTTTACCCACAAATTTGTCCCACTGAATTCAGTAGGTCTTACTCCTAGGTAAGTATGAATGGAGATTTACTTGTGGTTAAGTTTATATAGGATTACGGTCCTCATCTGTTTTCTTTTCCTTTGCATTCTTGGGATGTTTTTATTATTCAATTAAAAAGGATATTATTCAGTTTCTGAAAATGTCAAATGTAAGAAACAAAGGGATATCATCACATAAAAATAAAATAGTTGATAATTGCAAATAGTTGCAACTATTTTCACTTTTTGAAAGAGTGAATCATCTGCAAGGCATGTTAGGAATTTGCTGGAGAGCCTCCACTTAGCAGAGTCCAGCAAATATCAGAATAATTGAAGTCCCTCATAACTATCAGTTCTTGCTTCTTGGAGATTTCTGATATTTTACTTGTTTGTTTGTTTGCTTGCTTGTTTTTGAGGAAAGCATAATTTACTTCCTCATCTTGGTTTGGTGGCCATCCAACCAAATTTCTGTTACACCTATAAACCCCTACCACAAAGTTATTTTTATTTATCTCTCCATTTATTTTTATCCAGATGCCTCCACTGGTTCAGTTTGATCACTCACATGGATTTTTTTTTTACAAGTGAACCTGTCTTTCCACTCCTATCCTTCCTTTTCAACCCATCTATTCTTTTTTTAACAGATTATATCCCCTGATTGTTATATTCCAGTCATGGGAGTCATCCCACCAAATTTTCTGTTATACCTGTAAAGTCATATTTACCTTCCTTCAATAGGACTTCAAGCTTATTTTGATTGTTTCTCAAACTCTGTGCATTTGTGGATGGCCATCTAAAGCACTGTTTGTTCTCATCTTTCATTCATAACATTTAGGATTACCTGGCCTATCCTCTCTTGTCTTCGCTAAACAAGTTCTGCCAGCGGAAAGAGCAGAAATGGACCAACCAAACCCGCCATGGGATGGAATTCCACACCTTTTGGAGCAGCCATCAAGAAGGCTCTCTCCAGTGTACCTGTGATGGTGGCAGGAAAGAAAGAAAGAAAGAAAGAAAGAAAGAAAGAAAGAAAGAAAGTTGCAATCCTTCAGGTGGGAGTTACAATCTAATAGCCTCTAAAGAGTCCCACATTCCCAATCTCAAGCCTAACTTGAACCCCATTGATTCAAGCTGCCATGAATACCATTTTAGGAGAAAGGAAGGATACAAATCCAATAAATAAATAAATAATAACATAAGTCTCAAGAATAACTTGTTCTGTTGGTTTAGTGGATCTTCTCTAAAGAGGACATAAGTCAGGATCCAAAATTTTGACTTGGTATAGTATTTTCTCTACAGTTCTTACAAACCCTTTCTATTTCTGTCTTTAAGTTTATGGTTATTGAATTTCAGCCTCCCCCACTCCCATTTAATTAAAATCATTGCTAATATTAATAATACTCTCTGCCTCCTTTTCTTTTCCCTTCTATCTCCCAGCCTAACTCATGGATCAGTAATTATGGCATTTTCACCAAACGAGAACGGCAGGCTAGATTAGTCTATTGCCTCTTGGCAAAACTATGAGCAAACACGAGCTCTGAAACAGCAAAACGAAACAATATTGTTGATAAGAGGGCATGGCTCAAAGGGAGAGCTAAGAAGTTGTAGAATAAAGAAATTAGCATTAATTAAAGGAAATAAAACATTTTAAAAGGGATTCAACAGCGGCTGGAAAAGATGACAAAGAAAAAGAAAAGCCAGCGAGTTTGGTAAAATATGAAATGCAAACTGCAACTAGCCGCTTCTCACTGATTCCAGAAAATGTCAGGGAATTTTAATGCTTAATGAGCCTATCATGCCTTGAATGCATTGACTGTAGCATTTTCACTAATTGGCTACAATATTTATTCTCTTTGCATTTTCCCCCTCCCAAGGAGGGATGCAGAAGAATATAGAAGGATGAGTGAATTAGAGTTCAAGAACAGTAGGTATTTTGGTCAGCAATGGGGAACTTGTGGTACCTGGGATGCACCTGGACTGGAGCCTCCATCCTTCCTCACTATTGGCTGTGCTGATCAAGGCTGATGGGAACTGCAGTCCAAGAAAATCTGGAAGGCCTGATGTTTTTCCAAGCCTGATCTAGACCAGGTTTGGGGAAAACAATCACTCAGTTGGGAACTTATTGTGAGCACAACAGAGGAGGAGGAAGAAAATTTTTGTGCTTTTTCTGCATAGAAACTAAAAAGGATGGAGATATCTCTGAGTTTATAAGGAGGTGGTGGTTTTCTTTTCAAAATGGAAAATCAAATTAAATTGACAAACTAAATTGCCTACGGACTATTCTGTATGAAATCTAATATCATCATGTCACCTATGAGTAGTACTGTGAGTCCCGAATCCTATTGGCAGCCCCAACAAGAGAAACCCCACTGAATCATGGAATTTATATAAGCATTGGTACATAAATGTCTGTTCTCATTGAAACTCGCAATAAAATTCAGGCTGTGTTGCAATGGCATTATAGAGCTGCACCTTAACACTAGGATAGCAATGGGAGGCACCAGATAGCATTTTTCTATGGGACTGGAACAATTCCCATTACGGTTGAGGGAAAAAGGAGGTGGTAATAATCTCATCCCAAAAAGTTACGTTGCTTATTTGTAAACACAAAAAAAAACTCTTTGCAATTGTGAGGTTCTGCCACAATTTTGACTAGGGATGGAAAGAATATTCAGTTTAAAAAAATAATAATAACATGCACCCCTCCCAGGTTTCTTGAGCGATAGGAAACTTCATGAGAAGAATTCTAGATGGACAAGTATCTTCATAGTTTGGGACTTATTCTAGCTGGAAAAAAAGCATGTGGAGTTTATGTCAAGCTTCCTTTGTCAAGGGAGTAACTAGACATTCTTTGTCCTTAATCCAGTAGTTAGTTTGAACTAGAGTCGACCCATTGAATGAATGGAACTTGTATAAGTGATTACTTACCAAGTTCCCTTCGATTAATTTACCAGTTGGACTTAAGTTAAATCAACAAGCTGGAACCAATAAGACTTAAGCCTATTGACGAGGCTGATGATTATTTTACATAGGAGATTCATGTTTCTAATAGAATCCAAGCTGGGTAGCTTTTCCTTACCTTTCAACTTAATATGAAAAACTACCTAGCTTGAATTCTATTGACAATAGTCCAAAACACACTGCAGAAATATTCCAGTTTGAGACCGCTTTAACTGCCCTGATCCAGTGCTAGGGAATCCTAGGAATTGTAGTTTATTGTGGTACCAGATCTCTGACAGAGAAGGCTCAATGTCTCACAAAGCTACAGTTCCCAGAATTCCCTACCATTAAGCCAGGGCAGTTAAAGTGGTCTCAAACTGGATTATTTCTGCAGGGTGTTTTGGACCTTCCTTTACTGAGATCCCTTAACTATTGAAGAAAGCTGAATATCTCAAAAGCTTGCATATATTTTGTGGCCTTTTGGGTGGCCTAATCTATTGTTATGATATGAGTTTTGATGCAATATGGGTTTTGATTCTGTTCTGTAATAATAGCTGAGATCCAACAGCATAACCAAGCAAAACAATGGAAGGTTTTGAGAAGACGGTTATGCTAACTTTACACAAGGGCATTTGTGGGAGAAAAGGAGTAGAGTGGAAAAATATGACACACTTGCCCACCCTTCAGTGTGAACTAGTCCAGTCTATTAGCATCCCACCAGCTTGTTCTGTGTAATGTACCATTTAGGCCATAGACTTTAATGTCAGAAACAATGTTTCTTGGGTTGTAACGCTGACATTCCCTTTGAATGATAACAGCTAAGCTGAGGCAAGCAAGAAGGAAACAAAGGATTGTACTGTGGAAATGCTTGATTCTTTTTTCCCCTTCTGCAGAATCATTTTTCTTTATTTATTCATGCACACACACAAAGCACAAAGCAATAGAGACATATAAAACAGCGGTCCTCACCTGAGCTGAAAACTGGATTGGTTATCCCTGCCAAAACACCAGGGCTTCATTATAAACAAGTACATAAGTAACACAGAGTGATAGAGTTTGAAAGGACCACAAGGGCCACCTAGGGGGGAAGCAGACGACTGCTTCCGGGACGCCGCCGGACGGAGCGCCGGCGGAGCGGAGCCTCTGCACCACGGCGCTCCTGCGGCGTCCCTAAAAGGAGCTCCAAATTGGCGCTCCTTTTAGATGTCAGGGAAAGTGCGCCCTAAAAGCGGCGGGCGCACTTTCCCTGACTCTTCCGCCGCAGCGCATGCAGTCGCTGCGGCGTGAGGTCGTCCCCGGAGCGCCAGCTGTGCAGAGGGCCGGCGACTCCGAGGGCGACCTCAGGAAGAGGAAGGGGCGCCGCTCGTGTGGCTGCCCCTCCTCTTCCAGGCCTCGAAGACGACTCTATTAGTCGTCTGCCGAGGCCACTAGTCCAACCCTCTGCCATGCAGGAATGTGCAACTAATGCATTCCTGAAAAATACCTATCCAACCTCTGTGTAAAGATCTCCAAAGAATGAGAGTCCACCACCATCTGATGCAGTCTAGTTTACTGTCTAACAGCTCCTACAGTAAATACGTTCTTCCTAATATTTATAGTGAATCTCTTTTCTCATCATTTGAATCCATTGGTTCATGTCCTAGTCTCTGGAGCAGCAGAAAACAAGCTGACTCCATCTTCTACATGACATCCCTTCAAATATTTAAAGGTATTTATCTTGTCACCACTTCAGTCTTCTCTTCTCCAAGCTAAACATAATCCAACTCTCTCAGTCAGTTGTTGGCTCCAAATTAAAAATATTCCATTTCTCGTGAACAATTATTGGATGATTTCTTGACTGTTCCTGTTGGCTTTCCTTTGCTGCTTGTTCTGAGTTTTATAATGGTTGGATCTGATAGATTAATTTCTGTTGCAATCAGTGGGATGTTTGGTTGATTTCAGTGAGACCTAAATTCAACTGATTCGATCTGCACTGTAGAAATAATGCAGTTTGACACCACTTTAACTGCCATGGCTCAGTATTTGTAAGCTTGTGAGATGGATTTACAATCTCGTATCTTTTGGGATTCCCAAATCTAAAATCTCCTTTAAATTAATAATGGAGCTTTCCCATTTACATTATTTTGGGACGGGGGGTTGGGGAGGAATTATCCAGCAGAGCAAATCCTTCATTACAAACATGTGAGGGATGCTAAGAATTAACAGGCTGAAAATCCATTCTTGTTTTTTGTTTTTCTCTTAGGGCACCTTAGAATAGCAAATGTCTCCAAGGGGTGGATGATCCTTCCTATCCTATTGTTAATACCTAACACATTACGCATGAGGTATTAAGAATGGAATGTCAAACTCTTGTTTGTGTTTGCTGCCTTTGAAGGTCGAGTCCTGCCTGGTATTTGAAAACAGACCAAAGAAAGTCAAGAAAGTTACATGAAATGTCATGAATTTATCAATAAAGCATTTTAAAAATCAACATAAATCAGAGTCACTAAACTAAATGTATACACATACATACAAATATTTCATAAATGAGACAGTTTTACATAAATTGCTACAAACATCGCCACTATATATAAATGGGCTGCAATTTGTGGGTGCACAGAGAGGCTTATGCTACTGATTTGGTTCTTAAAAAGAGGGAGATTTCCCATGAAGTCTCTCAAGAGTTGCATCCACGCTGCAGAAATAATCTGGGTTGACACTGCTTTAACTGCCATAGCTCAATGCTATGAAATTCTGGGAATTGTAGTTTTGTGAGACATTTAGCCTTCTCTGTCACAGCAAACAACAACAAACTACACACTAAACTGTGGTGCTACAACAAACTACAGTTCCCAAAATTCCATAACATTGAGCCACGATGGTTAAACTGGTGTCTAACTGGATTATTTCTGCAGGGTGGATGGCCTCTAAGTCAGCAACTTGGAAGGACCCAAATAATATTAGCTGTTTAGATTCTACTGAAGTATCTTAAAAGCCAGGCTGAAATTTTCAGAGTTGTATACTGTGACATCACCCAAAGATGATCCCAAGTCAATTGCACCGTCACTTATGATGCACATCCAAATAATCTTTCTTTGTTTGATTGTGCCAATGGACCTCAACTCTTAATAAATGTGTCCAGAGCTTATTACCTGTACAATAATAAGTACTTATCATTCCTTTTTGGACTATTATTATTATTATTATTATTATTATTATTATTACAGCTTCCCCAATTCCCCAGCCAGTGGCTATGAGAGCTGGGGATTCTGGAAGGCGTAGTCAAAAAAGGAACTTTTCTGAGCTCGGAACAAAACTGTGTCCCTTCTCTCTCCACTCTAAATACTCTTTTACTAAAACTGCAGCAATGTCCTGGCCTCCATCCATTTTCCATACACTTTGGGGGAGAGGGGAGGGCTGCCTTTGGAAAGTACGC
Organism: Phrynosoma blainvillii; assembly: GCA_026167975.1. NCBI lineage: Eukaryota > Metazoa > Chordata > Lepidosauria > Squamata > Phrynosomatidae > Phrynosoma > Phrynosoma blainvillii. The sequence continues at coordinate 21,947,587 of JANUYF010000007.1, read as the reverse complement.
TGAATGTATTTTATTGGAAGATACCTCAAAAAAGCATCCATCATCACTGAGCGATTGATACATATTACTGTAGTTAGAGGCAGCTGATAGCAGCTGCCCTTATACTTCATCCAACTTGCCCATTAAACCTGCCTCAGTGCTCAAAACGAGTTTTATATGGCCAACATTTTTGGCAAAACACACAGAAACCTATGGAGCGACAGCACTGTAATGGTGTCACTATATTGTGCATTGTTTCACCCATGGGAGGAGAGAGAGGAACAAAATATGATGATTGTATCACTTTTTTAAAAAAAAATTAAGAAAAGAAAACCATTGATTAGCTAAATCAGACACAGCAGGCTTGACTCGGTTGTTTTGGTCCTCTGGTTAGACTGAAATGACACCTTTCAAAGGCTGCCCTACTCTCACAATATTGATCCATTCATCTCTGCAGCTGCTAAATCTCAGCAGATAGCAGAATAACAAGTGTTGAAAGAGAAGGGGGGGGGGAATTGAGAGAGAGAGAAAGAGAGAGAGAGACTGTGAAACATGTGCAATTGATGATTTAGTGGCCGCAACCTCCACGCTTGTGTTACATATCGATTCTCACACTTGTGATTGAACCTTCTTTGTTCGTTCTTTCTTTTCCTCCCCCTCCTCTTTTTTTTCCATCTCCTTCTCCCCTTTCTCTCTCTCTCTCTCTCTCTCTCTTTTGCAAGAGGGGGGTATTTGATTGAGGACAATGGTGTTTCATGTCAGCTTAAGCCACAATAATATTTTATAACCATGTTTGTCAGGGACTTGGTCTAAATGAGAACAATTGGATCTGGAGGCCTTCAGTCACATTTCCTTGATTTAGGGAAGCAGGGAGTCTATCTTTATTGCACAGTAGATAAAAGAAGAGGTAATTAAAAGAGTGTGTTTAAATTGCCAAAGTTCATCAAAGACCATGCCCAACCTGCTTGTTTACTGATCAAAGATGTACTCAGCCAGCCTGGCTAAGACAGTCTTTTGAAGACAACAGGAGACAAGTGAGACATTCAGCAGTGGTGTTGCCACAAAACAAAGACAGGCTAGTCTTCTCTTTAAAAAGCCTAGCATTAAAAACTGAAGGTTTTATTAAGGCTTTCTTCCTGGAGCATACAATAAAATCCAAAATTCACAAAATTATTGGCCAACCAACATGCCAAAAATATATCATGAAGGTTTTCGAAGCTTCGCTGGCTTCATCAGGCAAGGATATTAAAAATCATACACGAGAACAAAAGAGATGATGTTAGAGTCACTGGAGTACATTTTGTCTCAGATGTTCTTTCTGTTGCCAGCTAAGATGATCTAGACCAGTGATTCCCAAACTTTGGTCCTCCAGGTGTTTTGGACTTCAACTCCCAGAAGCCCTAGCCAGCAATCAGGAATGCTGGGACATGAAGTCCAAAACATCTGGAGGAGCAAAGTTTGGGGAACACTGATCTAGAAGGATATCAATGGAAGAAGACCACTTCCCTTCTTGGCCCTATGGGGACTGGAGACAAAGGGCAATAAAAGACAAACACCCGAGACAAAATGTTGGCCTGTGACTCAACTATCATCATTTTTCATCTCCTGCATTTTTTAATTTTAAAAAATATAAAATCAACAAAATTGATAATCCAGCAAGAACAAGCATAAAAAGAAAGCTAAGATAGAGTCTACAAATAAAATATGAACATTTCACGTACTAAACATCAGCTTGGAAAGTCCAATGCTGTAGATATGGTTTGGATATGTGTATGGTTTGTATTCATTGTTGTGTGCCTTCCAGTCATTTCCGGCTTATGGCAACACTATGGTGTACCTATCACAGGGTTCCCTTAGCAAGTTTCTTTAGAGGGGGTTTGCCTTTGCCATTGCCATCCTCTGAGGCTGAGAAAGTGTGATTTGCCCAAGGTCTGTGGCAGACCCTAACAATTTAGTAAAAAAAAAATAAATAAATAAAAAAGCAAAACCCTATTTTAAACATATGGGGGATGGAGAGGGAGAAACAGAAACAGAAAGTGAAGGAATCCTGTTGGCAACATATACAGCTGGAAAAATCTGTTCAACAAAGGGCATGGTTTTATTACCATCTCTCTCAGGAAGAGAACAGAAGTGCTACAACAGCATGTGGTGAGGCATGGAGAAAACTGCTACTCTCCTACTCCAATAAGTATGCTTACATTCCTGTAGCCAATAAGTATGCTTACATTCCTGTACTCAATAGAGAGGTCTTTTATTTATTTATTTTAAACACTATGGGAATTTTTTTATTTTTATTTTATTTTTATTTTTTGCAATGGAAAGTACCAGAAAGCTACTCCCATTTACCTTCTATGGTTCAAAAAGCAAGGGGGAAAACAGACATTTCGTAAAACTTTCAAAGAGTCCTGGTTCTCTTTCCTGGACTATGGGCCTTTGCAGACTGCCAGAAATAGTGCAAATTGAGTCCACTTTAAGGGTTAGGGTTAGTGCTAGGGAATCATGGGAATTGTTTTTTTTTTCTGAGACATTGAGCCTTCTCTGTCAGAGAGCACTGGTGCCACAATAAAATACAGTTCCCATTTTTCCCTAACCCTAACCCTTAAAGTGGACTCAATTTGCACTATTTCTAGCAGTCTGCAAAGGCCTTATGGGCTTCGGCAGATGGCTTATTGAGCCGTCTTGGAGGCCCGGAAGAGGAGGAGCAACCGCACGTGTGGCGCTCCTTCCTCTTCCTGAGGTCGCCCTCGGAGCTGCCGGCCCTCCGCACGGCCGGCGCTTCCGGGGCAACCTCCCGCCGCAGCGACCGCATGCGCTGCAGTGGAAAAGGCAGGGAAAGTGCGCCCTACGCTTTTAGGCCGCACTTTCCCTGTCTTGTGGAAGGAGCACTATTTTTGCGCTCCTTCCAGGGATGCCGCAGGAGCGCCGGGGTGCGGAGGCTGCAGTCCCGCGGCGTTCCATCCGGCGGCGTCTCCGCCGCCTCCGTCTGCTTCCCCCCTATGTTAACAACAGCACCAAATGTCCAAACCCATCAGCTCATCACTTGGGTTTCTGGAAGGATTTTATACAAGAGGTTTCATAAAGGAATCATACTCTGAGATAGTAATAGAAGATCTTTAATTTCTCCTTCTAACTTTTATTTGAAACACAGCTTCTACAGATTGCTTTGTTGTATTGTTGTTTGTTGGTGGAACTCCCAAGTTTGTTCATATTTAATTCATGTATATTGTCTTGATTGATCTTCTACAACAAAATTACTTTTAAAAAAGGCCTCTTCTGGATCTAAAATGATCTAAAGGGGCTTTAAAAAGCAAAAATGAAGGTTAGTGGGCACTAGGGAGGTCTTTGGGGGCAAAAAATGAGTGGTGGTGTGAGTTGCAGCCCTCCAAAGCCTCCTGAGGAGCTAATGCAGCCCCCTACATTTTCCATTGTTGCCTACCACTGTCCCAGTGGTTGGAAAGTTTTCTTCTGTATCCCATTTGAAGGCTACTTAGCATTTATACACAAAAAAAACAGGAAAGGTAGTGACAGCAGGTTAAAGTTATCACAACTCAGCTGCCTCTTTATACCAGCAAAGCTCATGCTGTAACGGAATAACTGCGTCATACAACCGGGCAGCTGTGCTGGAAGGAAAATTGTATTTTAATAAGTCACTCTTTCAGAAATTATAATTGGATTAACATGAAGTGAACCATCTAATAGCTGCAGTATAATTAACTGTGTGTCTTACAGCTTGAGACAATAAAAACAAGTTTTATAGGCCACATGTTAGTTAACCATGTTGTCCCTCTCTTCTTTTAACCAGATCCATGTCAGTTTGAAAAAATAAAATAAAATCTTTTTTTTTTTTAATCCCAGCTGGCTACTTTTCATTTGGTACAAAACTGAAGAGAGGCTGTGTTCTCTGCAATCTTTTTGCAATTTGTATAAAAAGAAAAAGAAAACACACACAGCAAGAGAGAGAGGTTTGACATAAGGATGAGTAAGTGACTATGGATTTAAATGTTCAAGGTGCTAGGTACATCTCTCAATGCAACAACTATCTAACAAAGCATTTCATTTTGCTGCAAGATCTCTCTCTTTCCTGATGACCCCAAATTTTTATTGCTATAAATGACCCTGCAACAGCTCATAGAGAAACATCTCAAGGCCAGTGGTATAATAGGAGTCATCTTTCTCATAGAAAATAGGGGTGGGGGCTAAACAAAACTAGTTCCCAAGGATTTTTCAATATGGTTCACAATGTCAAGCGCCACTCTCTTGAAATGAAATGAAACATGTAAATTCAGTCAATATACATCCACAATGCGTTTTGTGAGGCTTCCTTTTTAAATGCATTTCACTTCACTGTACTGTGCATTACTAATTTCTAAATGATTTTGTGCCAGTGCTCCTTATTGGAGTGGTCATGATGATGAGGATTATTCCCATTTTACAGACTGGGAAAAAGAATTAGACCTCACTTTCTTCCTTCCATGATATTTTTGCATATCTATGCACATATCTGTGGTATGTGCAAGGAAAGATGAATTAGAAGGTGAATGCTATTTGGAAAGAAAACGTACATAGGGCTGCAGCAAAATGAAGAATGAGGAATGCTCTTGTTCAGTGTTCCAGCCAACCAACCCTGCCCTCTTCCTTTATACAGTTGGCCCTCCACATTTATGGCTTTGACCTTTATGGATCTGATTATTTGCAAAATTAATATATTCTTTTGCAAAATCTCTAGGTCCTCCAACACGACTCTGCCAGAAGTTGACCATTCCAGAAGTTGACCATTCCAGAAATTGACCACCAGTCATGGTGGAAGACCTAGAGATTCCTAGGGATGATTTTAAAAAATGCTTTCTCTAGGCATTTGTAGGTCCTTCTGTGCAATTCTGTGGTCATCTTCTGCCAGATGTTGGCCATAGAGTTGCACTGGCGGACCTAGAGCAGGGATTCCCAAACTTTGATCCTCCAAGTGTTTTGGACTTCAGCTTCCAGAAGTCCCACCCAGCTTGGTCAATGGTCAGGAATTCTAGAAGCTGAAGTTCAAAACATCTGGAGGAGCAAAGTTTGGGATTCACTGACCTAGAGGTTCCTAGATAGGTGTTCCCTCAAGTGTTTTTTTTTAAAGGTGTTTTTTTATTTGCATTTTTTTCACTTTCACTGGGGTCCTGTGCTCCTAACTCTATTGAATGTGGAGGGCCCACTGAACTCTATTCCAATCCTCTCCTTTTATCAGCTGAGTACTTCAGCAATAACAACAGCAGCTCCAGGACGCATTTAAGCCCACTCCTGTCATCTGAAATCCTCCTAGGCCAGTCTATTTCTTTTTAGCGATAAAAAGGAAAAACAGCTCAATTTCAACATTAAATCTAAAGCCATAAGTGGAAATGGGAGGGTGGAAAGCAGGGAAATCTCCTGTTTTCTCTCTCTCTTTTTTTTCTCCTCTAACAAGTGTTATAAGTACAGCTGCTAAATCAAGCATTCCTAATTGGTGATTTAGCTAAAGACTGCTGTAGTCTGCTCTGACCCTTGATTGTTACTACTATTATCGCTTCTGAAAAGGTGTCACTTTCTTTTTATAGCCTCTTTGTTTCACACAGTATTACAAAATATGAGAGTGTAGCCACATCAAACACTTCCATCACCATGGTAGTGATAAGCTTGAAGGGTGGGCAGAGTCCTCTTTTTTTTCCCCACCCTGAAAGGAGGAGAAAAAAGAGATACTAAAAGACTAAATTGGTTTTCATTTCAGAAGCATTTACTCAATGATCCAATTAAAAATCCCCATGGATTCTTGCAAATCAAATAAGTGCCATTTTTCTAAATTACCATATGGATGTGTTCCTTCCTTTGTGTAGCCAAAGCCAATAGAATGGACAGAATAAAGTGGCTGTTCTCAGACTGGGTTCAGATCTCTGGTCTGCAAGGAACCTGATCTGACATGACCCACTTCATATGGAGTGATCTGCCTCCATTGTTTCAACAACAGAGAGAGGAAAAAAATTACTGCTTCCCTTGCCTTGCTTTTGTCTCCCAAACATCTCATGGCCAGCAAGAGGTGTAACTTTTACCTATATTAAACCTTCCTCCATCACCACCTTAAACCAGCTTCAGCATCTCAAGAAAGATGCAGCTCTGTGACTTTCCATCATCACATTTCTTTCCCTAAAATAACTACTGGCATCCGTGTCTGATGAAGAAGCCTGTGAGCTTCGAAAGCTTGTGGAACATATTTTGAACCGTTCGGTTGGCCTAATAATAATAATAATAATAATAATAATAATAATAATAATAAATTATTTTATTTTTATACCGCCCTTTGGCGAACCAATCCAGGCAGTTTACAGGTATCCGGGAGGCTTAAAGGTATCACTACTTTTTTTCCATTTTAATGGAGTTTGCTATATTTTGCTGCTTGGTGAACATGTCTACTCCTAGATATACATATAACTAGGGTCAGTTGCTGACTGTTGGGCTGTAAATCTCACAGGATTGTTGTGTATATAACCAGTATCACCCCTTGTACAGTCTGCCCTCTGTATCCACATATTCTGTGTCCACGTTGTCCACCATCCACAGCTTGAAAATATTCAAAAACTATATAAATTCCAAAAATCAAACCTTACTTTTGCCATTTTATATAAGGGACACCATTTTACTATGACACTGTACTTAATGGGACTTCAGCGTCCATGGATCTTGGTATCCATGCAAGGTCCTGGAAACAACCCCCTGTGGATACCAAGGGCTAACTGTTGTTTCTGTTGCTGTTGTTGGCAGCTTAATAAATTTTTAATATTCAAGACAGCTTAACAAAAAAAATTGAAAGGTGTCATTAATAATAAAAACATAAAGCATAAGAAAAATGATGTCATTGTAAAGAACAATGAAGTAGCTAATTTTGAATTATCTTCAAAGATCAAAAACTCATTATTATTTTTCTTTTTTCTTTGTTGTTGTTGCTGTCATTGTTCATGATGTATTCTATATCCAGTGAGAGGAAGAAATGCTTGTGGTATATTCTACTTTGGGCACACACACACAAAAAAAACATCCTTAACATGGCCACATTTTAGGATTTGACTGTGGAGAGAGGCTGAACCAATAGCCATTCCACTTCAGGGAGGGGAATGTGATGGAGAGTCACTAGCTCTGTACAGTGGTCCCTCCATATTCTCTGGAGTTGGAGGTGAAGGACCCCCATGAACGTGGAAAAACCACAGATAAAAAAAAAACACTGTTCTTTTTACCTAAGAGAACACATCTCTAGGAATCTGCAGGTCCTCCAGTGCAACTCTATGGTCAACATCTGCCAGAGGTTGATCAAAGAATCATGCTGGATGACCCACAAATGCCTAGAGAAGTATTTTCTCTAGGAACTTCTAGGTTCTCCAGCACAACTCTATGGTCAACGTCTGGCAGAGTTGAGATGTAAGACCTAGTGAGTCCTAGAGAGAACATATTAATCAAAACTGTAAATAATCAAATCCATAAAAGCCAAAGCTGCAAATGTGGAGGGCCAACTGTAGTAGAGAGAATAAGGGGAGACAAACAAACAATATTCAGGCTTACCTTTGTTAACAAAGCCTCTGACAAAGAAGTTCCTTTATACAAAGTCTTATTATTCAGCCCCTCCTTTTCTCCTGGTCTTCTGTTTAGCTGGCAGTGGTGTACACTTGAGTTGACTAGCTCGGACTTAAGTCATTTCAATTACTTGATGGACTCAGCAATAAATGATACACTGCCTTGACTTGACCCAAGAGTTGCATATTTTTAGTGATCAACTTCCTGGTCTAACTTTCTCTAAGGCTGAGAGCATGTGACTTGCCCATGGTCACCCAATAGGTTTCATGGCCAAGCCAGGAGTCAAACTCTGGTCTCCAGAGTTGTAGTGCAGCACTCAAACTACTACTCCACACTGGCCTTCAAATCATTTCCAACTTATGGTGACCCTATCATGGGGTTTTCTTGGCAAGATTCATTCAAGGGAGGTTTGCCATTGCCTTCCCCTGAGGCTGAGAGCATGTGATTTGCCCAAGATCATCCAGTAGGTACCCTGAAAATTGATGAAGGAGAGAGAATGGGCAGGGGAGATACTTCATTTAGCAAACTTGCATGTTAAGGAAAATATTTATTTGAATCCTTTTGCTTATTTTTTCTGCATTCTGGGAGTTTTATCTGTGGAGTGCTTGGGAAAGTTTTTGAATCACTACTCCCAGAATCCCTCAACCAGCATAGCCACTCCTTACTGGGGTTATGTGAGTTATGGTTCAAGAAAATTATATATCCAGGTTCTGATTCAAGTACAGTGAGTCCTTCCTATCCATGGGGTTTTGGTTCCAAGCCACTCCAGAGATAGAGAAAAAAGTGGGAGCTCAAACCCATCTTATTCAACGGGCAGAGACTTGAATGCATCCATGTCAGGGTGCCCATGGGCGCACTCCATTATTGACTAATATCGGGTGCAGCAGTCCATGGGAGCTCCAATCTACCAATAGCTAGCCCACCGACGCAATGGGCTCACTGTATGTTATCACCCAGGTGCAGATTCAAATTATCAAGTAAAACCCTGGAACACTTGATTCTGATGGTTCCATAATCTACCTCTTAGCAATGGACATTAAACATCATAATGTTTGGCTCAGTATTTCCATGCGTGTTTATAGTGTGTCTATTTTTCAGATCTAAGAGCTTCTTCCATTATCTTCCACAAAAACCAGATTCATGAGAAACAAGAAAGCAGGATATGGTTAATATGGTTTCTAATGCATATACCTTATTCATGCCCACTTAGCTCGTCTCGTTATCTTAAATGGCTAAACTAACAGAGAATGGAGGTTTACAATCCTGGCTTGTAAAGTGAGCAATATGACAGAAGCCCTGTTTCAGACAAATCACTAGTAAGAACTGGAGTCAAGTAAAAACAATTAAACAGATGAGCATGCAGTTTATTCATGATAAACCTTAATTCTCCAGAATTATCTGTGCAAAGGCAGCTTCTGTCTTTTGTCTCAGATGCAGTATTCTTTAAATCTACTGTTTTTATTGCTTTGTTTGTCTGTTTAATAAATTTATATCCTGCCTTTCCTCCAGTGAGGTCAAGAAGGTGCAAATAGAGAGAGAGAGAGGGTGGGAAGTAGAAATCAAATCATTCAATGAGTCTCATGCTTAGTATGGACTAGAACTCTCATTCCCTTGAGTCCTTGTCTAACATCTTATAGACATGAGATTCACTCATGGGGGGGGTATGCGTATGTGTGCCCTCAAGTTTCCTCTTGACTTATGGTGACCCCATGAATTTCATAGAGTTTTCTTAGGCAAGGCATACTCAGGTGGTTTTGCCAGCTCCTTCCTCTTAAACATAGCCTACAACACCTGTTACACATTGGCAGTCACCCATTCAAGAACTAACCAGGGCTGACCTTGCTTAGTTTCCAAGATCAGACAGGATCTGGCGCCTTATCTCTGTAGTGACATACAAATAACTGTGCAGAGTGAAATACTACATTGCTAAGTAGCCATGGGAAAGAACAATTCCCCCACCCTCTTCCTTTTCCACAAATATTTCATCAGCTCTGCTGATGCAGCGTAATTAAAATGCGGGCCATAAACATTCTAATGCCACCACTAAAATTTCAGTGTACTCTTTTCAAGTGGGTAGTTGCTCTGCATTCCAAATGCAAATGGCATAAATCTGTTGTGGCAAATGATGGTCATGGATATTGCAATTGCAAAGACAGTGATGATGATCCCAACTGCTGATGGTGACATAGTAAGGACTATACAGCTGGGGAGTAAGAGTCCTATGCCCTTTTACTAAGAAATAATCTGGGGATTGCGCTCAGATAAGTGGGTATAGGTTGCAGTTCCAGATGCAACATCTGGACTTCCAATCTGTCTGCAAATGCTCTGGGCACTGTGGGCTTCTGACATTCCTTGGTTATTATTGATCCAAAATAAGCTAGAGAGCCCTATGGTGTAGTGGTTGGAACTATGACATGATGAGAGAGAATTTTATGGCTGTAGATTGTAAGGTGTTGGACTTGGACTTCTGTCCAGTTTCCACTGACCCACAAAACTCTCTGGGATGGGCTTGGGCACATCACTCCCCCTCTCAGCTTGACCTACCCCACAAGACTGTTGTGATCTTGAAATGGAGAGGAAGACACCAATGTATTCCATCTTGAGCACACTGGAGAAAAAACAGGTTGTAAATGCAGTTAATGCATATACAACCTAGAAGCTGATGGGCCGTTAACTTTCTGTGATTTGAGTACATTTGAGCTCCCAGAATTTACCAAAGTTGCTTTTTGTTATACAGAATTATTCTGGGAATGGTCATTCAAAAATTCCATTACCATTTCTTCTTGTAACCAACACTACATTTATTAAACAGTAGTGTTAATACAGGCAAATAAGGAATTTAGTGAAATATTCATTTTTAAAAAGAAGATATGCAGATAACATAGACCAGAAAGACAAAGGTTTGCTAAATCAAAGAGACATGTGAATAGGGCTCAGATGTCTGAAATGCCACTGATGTCATCAAAACTATTCCCTTCAAAAGGTGGAAAAAGTAGAACATTTGCCCATTCCTTACACACACACCAAATTTTATAATGTAGTAGGTTCTTACCAAAAGAAAAAAATTAATTCTGTGACATCCCTTTCCCTCTCTAATATAAACTAGTTTGAGAACATTCAAAACAGGCTTATTTACAATCTTTGGAAGACTAGATTCAGACTCTTTGTTGAATGGAGGAGGAAAAACAGGTCTCAATCCAATGGCCAGCCTCAGAAACTATCACATTACGTTATAAACTGTTTTACCTGAGCCGGCTTAAAATTAGAAGCAGGCAGCATCCTGATAGTATCAGATGCACATAGGGCCTCGGCAGACGGCTAATTGAGCTGTCTTCCGGGCCCGGAAGAGGAGGGGCAGCCGCACGAGCGGCGCCCCTTCCTCTTCCTGAGGTCGCCCTCGGAGTCGCCGGCCCTCTGCATGGCCGGCGCTCTGGGGATGACCTCACGCTGCAGCGACCGGACGCTCCGCGGCGTTTGAGTCAGGGAAAGTGCACCCGCTGCTTTTAGGGCGCACTTTCCCTGACATCTAAAAGGAGCGCCAATTTGGAGCTCCTTTTAGAGTCGCCGGAGGAGCGCCGCAGTGCAGAGGCTGAGCTCCACCGACGCTCCGGACCAGGGCGTCCCCGACGCTCTGGTCTGCAGAGGGGGTTAGCCACTGAAATCACCACCCAGGTGCAGCCCAGTTCCATTTCTACTCCAAGGGGCACCCCTCGTTCCTCTTTTCAAAGCCAGTTTTCCAGCTTGAAAAAATGGCCGCCGGAGTGCCCCTCTGAGCAGCAATGGAGCAGGGCTGCAGCCGGGTGGCAATTTCGATGGCTAAATGCATCTGATACTATCAGGATGCTGCCCACTTCTAATTTTAAGCCAGCTCAGGTAAGCTGGTTTATAACATAATGCGATAATCTTCCTCAACTAGAGTAGACCATTAAATCAATTTCCAAATGGCAAACCTACACTTAGACAAATCACATTTATTCAATGGCAGTACTGTACTAGGAATAGCCATTGGATTCAGTTCCCAATCTGTTTGGAATTCTGTTCATTTTAGCCACATCATCAAAACTGCCTTTTAAAATATGTATGTTTCTTCCATCCATCAAAGCAAAGATGCTTTTGTATATAAACCAGGAGCGTAGGTGGGTTGATGGGTGGGTGTCTTTTCAAACATGACATAGAAAAATACAAATGCAAGTAGAAGTTCCTAGCCAAGCAAAATCCTTGCTTCAAAGATTTGCACAAGTGCAACTGAACCAAAATATGCTTCTTCACGTCAAGTTTGTTTTGTATTTATTGCTATTTTTGGAAACGTTCAAAAGAAGTGCTATTCTGAAACAAATGTACCAAAATGTGCATGGCTACAAAGATAAACACCCTGATCTGAATTCCCTTGCTCAGGCCCAATTGAAATAGGTCCTTTGAATCAACTGCTGAATGTTGAGTCAACACATAGGTAAATCTCATACCGTAGTTCAGTGGGTCTACTCCATTTGAGAGTAATAATAGCATCCAAGTTTACATTTCTGTTTGACACAGTGTACCATGCTGCAAGGTGGCAATGACAACAGTCACCTGTGATGAAAGAATTAGATTAGATCCTAAAGTGTAAATATATACAACTGAGTGCTAAAGTTAGAATCATCCAAGCCACTACATTACTGTCATCATGTATGGATGTGAACGCTGGACAGTTTGCAACCATGTTTCATGGAAATTCCACTGTGGCAGCCAGCAGACCACACGGTTCTTGCGCACCTTACTGCATCTGCTCCAAAGGCCCTGCCACAGCCAGTGATGTTGGGAGGGGGCACCTGGCCAATGGATGTAGCATGCTGTCCCATTTCTGCCCTTATAAGCCACACCAGGAGGTAAGGAGAATGCAGCAACAGTGGAACCATGGCATGGCAGTGGTCAGGAATGTGAACAGCAGCCTAGGGATTGACCCAGGTTGGACCAGGAGATGCTACTATGGGCTGGAACAGATGGGCAGGAAAAAGGTGTCTCGATCCTGCTTTTTCCAAAGGCAAGTCAATCCCCCACTGCCTGCATGGCCCACTCACAAGGGGGTTGAATAAGCATGGGCCCACTGCATAATGTGACATCAAGCTGCACCTCTAGACAATTTTTTTTTGTTGCCTCCCCACCACCATACATGTGTACCATCACACAAACACACCACTTGTGACCAAGTACCTCCCATGATCAGTCACGCATTTGCACATGTGATCCTGTCAGTTCAGGTCATTGCTGCATCGGTGTGCAAGTGATACATTGGCAAAACACAATTATGTTGGATAAGAGCAATCACCTTCAACAAATGATTTCCCCTCCCCACTCCTCCTGTTAAATCTTTACCCGGTCACCTGCTAGCAGTCACTTCTCCCCAAAACAGGAGATTTAGGGAAACCTGTGGAATTACATGCTTATCTCCCTGGAATATGCTAAATATTTGAAATACGACTTGCTTCATATAGGATTTCAGGCCGTTAAGAGGTTGGGTGTTCAGCTGTGGTAGTATTGACAAATATAACTCTAGTGGAAAGGGAGAGAAAAGAGATTTCTAGGAAGCGTGAAGAACATAAGGGCAGAGGGTTCAAGGCAGCAGCTTACCACGTTTGATATGATGCAGAGGAACAACAGTTCATCAACAAAGCAACATTCGCAGCCTAGCAACTTGCTTGTCTCCTCATTTCAACAGCATCCAGCCATCTTCTCACTCCTCATACAAAATGTTTGTTTCAAGACCCTATATTCAGTCACTGTGTGGATGTACAAGTGCTTAAAAATGCAAGGCTCTCTATGAAACTCACCCTGTCCTTCTGAAACTAGAAGTGTATTTTGTTTGTTGTGGTGGTGGTGGTGTGCCTTCAAGTCATTTCCAACTTATTACAACTCCAAGGTGAACCTATCATAGGGTTTCCTTGGCATGTTTCTTCAGAGGAAGTTTACCATTGCCATCCTCTGAGGCTGAGAGAGTGTGACTTGTCCAAGGTCATGCAGTGGGTTTATATGACCGAGTCAGGATTCAAACTGTGGTCTCCAGGATCATAGTCCAGCACTCAAACCACTACACCATGCTGGCTCTTAGTGATCATTAATAGTTTCATTCTATGTTAACATTGACTTTTTAAATGTTTCAACCAGTGATCTTTTCACTCTGATTCTCAAGTCAAGTCTCAATTCCTTGCAAAATACTTTCAAGTCAAGTCCAAGTCGAGTCTCAAGTTTGGAAGCCAACTTTAACAGGGAGGAAAAAGGATGTGGGCATGTTTCTCAAAGGGTAATAGCAAACATTTTAGGCAATGGGCTTGAGGTGGGTGTTGACATCTGCTTGCCAGTCGGTCCCCACTGCACATCGGAGGAGCCTTCTAAAGCTTTTCAAAATCTTTAGAAAGATTATTCCACCTCAAACACTTTGGCTAATGCATTTGGTGTTCCCCTCCAAAAAATGGGCCTTGTGATCTTGGGGCAGGTGTTGCCTGCTGCTCAAAGTGAATGGTGCCAATAAGTCAGCCACTAAAAATATACAAGTCGCAAGTCAAGTCGAGTCAGTGCATCTTTTATTGCCAAGTCGAGTCCAAGTTGAGTCACTGAAGCAACTTCAGTCTGACTTGAGTCCAAGTCAATTGACTTGAGGTTATATCACTGGTTTCAACAGCATTGTAATCATTTTACTTTGTATTGAATCACAATCTGGGTCTTTATTAGATGATGATAATGAAGAAGATGAAGATGATAATGGACAATCCTAAAGCTATATTTATTTTATACTTAAGCTATAAGGGAACTCTTCCTGAAAGATTTATGTTTCTTTCTGAGGTTAATATGGCTATTAAAAAGCTGAGCGAAAGGCCTAGGCTGTGTCCTCATTCAATAAAAAATTATGAAAAAAATGAGAGAGCAGTTGATGTCTTCATGCTATGCAGAGGTAGTTCAAATAAAGTTGTACTGTTGCCTTTGAAATAATCAGGGAATGGAGAAGAAAACTGGAATCCCTCTCTAGTTGGCTGGAAAGATGCAAATTTACTTGTTTACTTGTCAAAATGCTATCAAGATCCTAGAAGAAGGAACAGTCTAATTCTTTTTTTCTTCTTCTTTAAACAAGACAGATCACTTTGATGCAAAATGTTTAAAAACAACGAGCAAGCACCAAAGGAGAGGTTTTCATGCGGAGGAGGGGGGAGACCTGGGTATTCTTTGAGGTTCCGTTCTATGAATTAATCATTGAGCATATTAACTTCAAAATAAACAGAGCTGCTTTTGAGTGCTGGCATAAGAGGAAAAAGGGGGTCACCGATAGTTGTTAATGGTCAGCATTTTGAAGGTCTTATATAGAAATGAGAAATGCAAAATACAAAAGACTAAGTGGTTTATTAGTCCAAAAGAGTCCTTCGTTCTGATTTTGACTGTGTCAGTGCTGGCAGGTGCTGCCATGTCAGTGGGGTGGGGAATCCAGGGTTTAATTCAGGGTTTGTAGGAGCTTTCCATGGTGCTGAATGTTCTCTCTCTCTTTCTCTCTCTCTCCCTCTCCCCAGTTCAGCACCTTGGACAGTTCCTTTACCACTAACAGAACCTAGTGTAGATTCACTGCCCCATTGACATGGCAGCCACCAGAAGCCCCTAGGCCAGTGGATCCCAAACTTTGGTTGTCCAGATGTTTTGAACTTCAGCTCCCAAAAGCCTCATCCAACTTAGCCAATTGTCAAGAATTCTGGGAGCTGAAGTCCAAAACATCTGGGTGACCAAAGTTTGGGAACCACTGCCCTAGGCTCTGCAGATGTTAATATTAAATACACAAGAGGGAACTGCAACAAAATGCCACATTATGAAGTGCTTCCTTTCAAACTGCCAGTCATCAAAAGGGACCAGGAATGGATTCTTGTGGGGAAGAAATATGAGCTTCTTTCAGCTCTGGTCGAGCTATAATTCTAACTCATGGAGGTGAACTTTCTGAGGAGGAGAGACCTCATCACTATTCACACACATTTTGCATTTCCATGTTGAATTATAAAATTCCTTCTTGGACATCATTTCATTCCATGCATCTGAGGAAGTAGACCAAGCCTATGAAAGCTTATGCTACAGCTTCTTCTGCACAATTAGTCTCAAAGGTGCTACAAGATCCCTTGGCATACTGATATTCCAGACTAACATGGCTATGTCTCTGAATTATCAACCAGTTTATACATTTTGAGATGTATCATTTGTTTCTTCCACGGAGTTCATCAGATGCTGTTTTAATATAAGTTATATGTTTTTCAGATAGACAGATAGACTAGACTAGGGGGGTTGCAGACTGCCAGAAATAGTGCAAATTGAGTCCACTTTTAAGGTTAGGGTTAGTGCTAGGGAATCATGGGAATTGGGGTTTTTTTCTGGGACATTGAGCCTTCTCTGTCAGAGAGCTCTGGTGCCACAATAAAATACTGTTCCCATGATTCCCTATCACTAACCCTTAAAGTGGACTCAATTTGCACTATTTCTGGCAGTCTGCAACTCCTGTGTATTTCCTTATATAAGCCAGGCCTTGCATTGAGATATAAAGAGAAGGGCTCTCTCATGGTCCCATGACCTTTGCAAGCATGGTTGTTGAGGACTCAAAAAAGGGCTTTCTCCATAATAATAATAATAATAATAATAATAATAATAATAATAATAATTTATAGCCTGCCCAATCACAAGGAATCCAGGCGGGTTACAGCAATAACTGCTCCAAGATGAACTCCTTTCCATGAAAGGTTCAGTTGGTCCTCTCCTTCTTGTTTTCCTTTCAACAGGTAAAGACATCCTTATTTAGGCAGGCATTTTGAATTTTAATTATGGAGTTGTCGTGTGTGTACGTAATGTGGTGAACTGTGTTTTTTAAATTTTTAATCTTTTAACAAAACTATGTTGCAAATGTGTTTTCAGTGGGTTTTAACCATTTTAACCATGCTTTTTTATTCATATTGACATTTAATTCTGTTTTAACTTTTATAATCAATCTTTTTACTAGTATTATGATTATGATTGTGATATTTATTTGTACACTGCGTTTTCCCCAAAATTGGAGCTCAAAGCAACCTACAGTCTAAAAACACAGTACAATTTAAAAAGTTTTTAACTGATTTTATTTTTTAAACTATTGTAAGCCACTTGGATCCCATTTTGGGAGAAAGGCGGGATATAAATGACATAAATAAATAAATAAATAAATAAATAAAATTGTATTCTGGTTTTAAACTTTTTATTGTTTAATCTTGTCTTAAATTTTCTATCTTGCAAATTTTTAATGTGTTTTTTCACTTGATGTAAGACACTTTGGAAGGCCTACATGGTATAGTAGTTTGAGCATAGAATTTGGACTATGGAGATAGAGGTTCAATCCCCTGCTCTGGGCAACTCATACAATGTCAGCTCCAGAAAACCTAGGTTTGCCTAAGAGTCACCATAAATCAGAAATGACTTGAAGGCACTCAACAAGACACTTTGAGTCTCAAACTGGAGAAAAGGTGGAATAGTAATAAAATCATCATCATCATCATCATCATCATCATCACCCATTTTTGTTTCTGGGGTTGCTGAGCAGGTTTCATGACCGACAGAGGAAATCCGAATTCAAACAGGAGCCCAAGTCTTAATCTGATGGTGTCAACCAGTGCACCACACTGTCTTCTGGACAGAAAAGATGGCCTGTGGACCTTGTTCACTTTCTGCTGAAAGAAGACCAACATGGCTACTCTTCTACAATGTGTCTTGCACTAGGAATGGAAAAGATTCACTTCTTTGCAGAATAGTATGAGAAGCAGAGAGCAGTGGAGAAAATTCTTCTCAGTTTGTCACGTTGGTGGTGGCATTATTCTGCTAAATTATTCTATGTGTGCTTTTTCTGTGTGATAACCACACCACCGAAACTGTGATTATTGCACAACAAGCATGTTTTCATATGGGCAGGAGACAATCCACTTTGCACAGGAGATAATGCTTCTTGCACATAAATGTGAGATTTTGCACAGAAAACCTGCATGCCTTCCTGTGCAGAATAATTCTCCTTAAGACTTCTCAAAGTGAGAATGCAGGGGGAATACTGTGCAGACATCTTTGTATCATCCCACAGCAGGGAGAATATGAAGAAGACTATTCATTCTTTCATGCAAGGATGAGCAATGGGAAGATCTGTCTCCCTATCTTGCACATCTTAGCAAATGGAGAACAACAAAACAAAAACAGAGCTGTCAAGGCTAGACACAACGATCAGGTGATGGAATGAGGGGGGGAAGAGAAGATGACAAACGTGAGCAACTGTAAACAGTATGTCACCTGATAACAGAGGTACTTAAGTCCTGCTAATGAAACAGCAATATGTATAGCAAACAGCAGGAACTACGGATTGCTGTGCGGCTTTTAAATGATTTGCACTAATTAGCCGTGTCAATTTTTTTAAAAAAACACCCAACCTCAAAAAGAGAAGATGTTAAGAAGGAAGTTAAATACCTTCATAGGTACGTCTTTCTCAACATTTCCAAACAGCCAATTAACGTGGGAAACCTTTCAGCCCAGAAAATTGCACTCGCAGAGTGGGAGAGCACCATTCCTGAGCATCGCCCTAATTAAAATGTAAAGGCAGCTGATCGCGGCATAATTAAACAGAAAGTGTCAGGTGGTCTTTTCTCTTTTTCCTCCCAACTCCATCCTTCACCAACCATTGGGAAAACGGTTAGGCCCAACAGCATTATTGCCTTCAGTGGGGCCTAAAGACGGCCGCCCTGCAGCCTGTCAAAAGAAACTAGGGACCTTATGGTCATTATGGAGATAATATCCTCCCCAAAGGGGCTGCAATTGCAGGAATAAATGGCAAAGGTTTCCATCTCCCACCCCTTTTCCTCTTGAAAAAGCCAAGGCTTTCTTTATGTTCAGCTTTCTTCCTAATTAGCCAGGAACAAAAAGGCATCTAAGGCTAATTAACTCCTGACTTTGTCTATATATAAAGCATCAGAAACATGTATGTGTGTGTGTGTGTGTGTGTGTGTGTGTGTGTGTGTGATATATATATATATATATATATATATATATATATATATATATGCTCCCATTTTCTCCATTGTGACACTTACAGCTTCATCACAAACAAGCAAAAAGCTCTGTGTGCTTGTGTTTGGAAAAAGCATTTTTATATTGGGACTTCAAAGGAGCCAGAGTTCAATGGTAGAGCAGACGTTTCACACATGTAGAGTGTCAGGATCAATTTGCAGCAACGCCAAGGCAACAGGGCTGCAAAAGACTTTGGCGAGAGCCTACCAAGCCAACAGTTCTTGGCCAGGTGGACAAATAGTAAGGATAAGTACAAGTACTTCTTCAACTAGCCCATAGTAAAAGTGGGGAACTGACAATGGCAAGGATGGACAAACAGGAAGAATAAGTATAAATACTTTTTCACCTAGCCCATAGTAAAAGTGGAAAATTGACAACTGCAAGGATGGACAAAGGGTAAGAATAAATATAAGTATTTTTTCACTTAGCCCATAGTAAAGTGGGGAATTGGCAACTGAAAGGATGGCCAAACGGTAAGAATAAGTACAAGTACTTTTTCACCTAGACCAGGGGTCAGCAACGTTAACGTACCTGGGCCGGTCGCTGGTCCCCAGGTCTTCCACAAAATGGTGGCTGCGATGCGCATGGCAGCGGCGGTGGGGGTCAGCAGACCAGGTGCGGCCTGCGGGTCATAGGTTGCCGATCCGTGACCTAGACCATAGTAAAATTGACAACTGAAAGGATGAACAAATGGTAAGAATAAGTACAAGTATATTTTTTTCATCTAACCCATAGTAAAAATGGGCAACTGACAACAGCATGGATGGACAAATAAATACAAATACTTTTTCACCTAGTCCATACTAAAAGTGGGAAACTGACAACTGCAAGGATGGACAAAGAAGCCCTTTGAAAATATATTGTGCATTTTGTTTGGCCAATAAAGGTATCCCTGTTTGGTAGATATTTGTTTGAATTTGCTAAATGGCCAACACAGCTGCCCTGGCATGCCCTCTGAACTTTGTTTTGAAGGCACATTGTTGGGGCTATTTTTCTGGCGGCCTGAATCACACTGCTGAATTTCCGTGAAAAGGGGTTTGTGATCCGTGAAGAAAGCTTTCTTACACAGGTAACTGACAAACAAAATAAACAAAAGTAATTTAAAATCAGAGTTTGGAAAAGTTCATTTTTTTGGACTTTCAGAAAGCATAACCAGTTCCTGGGAGTTGTAGAGCCAGTGAGGTGTAGTGGTTTGAATATTGGCCTAAAACTCTGGAGACCAGGGTTTGAATGCTGGCTCGGCCATGGAAACCCACTGGATAGCCTTGGGCATATCACACTCTCTCAGCCTCAGAGGATGGCAATGGCAAACCCCCTCTGAAAAAACTTGCCAAGAAAATCCCATGGCCCTAGGGTTGCCATGAGTCAGAATTGACTTGAAGGTACACAAGACCAACAAAGTACAAAGAAATATATCTTCAAAGCTCTTGACAAAATACAGTCCTGTTCCCATTTAGTGTTACATACATCCCAAAGTAGGAAACCATACCTTGCTGTGAATCTCAGCATCACTGCCTCTGATGTTTCCCTGGCAATCTTGTAAAAAGAAGGGGTGGCATTTAAAAAAAAAGAAGTATATGGATGAGCATAAAGATTTGTCCTGTTGTCTCCCCAGTTGGATTTAACCTACACTCACTTTCCCTTTGCTACAGAAGAAGGAATAACTCTCCAGTCATTTATGAAAACACAAGTCATATTTAGTTGAGCATCCTTTTGAAGACTCACACAGATCAGCTTCTTCATAGGAAGCCAGGGAGTAGCATCTGTTCAGCATCCAATCGATACCTGACAGTTGTATCTTGTGCTCCCCTGGACGCATCCCTGGTGAATCCTCTCCATCCCTTCCTTTAACTAGCTAGAGATGTCCAATCCTGTCTTTTGATCATTCAGTTTGAGGCTACCACACATTCACAGCCTTTGTCCTTTCAAAAGTAAATAGACAGATCTAAGCAAACTTGGAGGAAACACACATGCACACACACATGCACACCTATGCACTTCACAACATAAGGAGAAGTAAATGTAAACACAGTTGCTTCCAAAGGGTTGTGGTGTCACTGATTTCTTAAAAACCTATTTTTATGTTTTCATTGTATTTATTTCCATTTCAATTGTACCAATTTTCACCTGGAGTGTGTTTTTTGGCAGGAGAAAGGTAGGCTATAAATTAAATAAATAAACTGTCGAACTGGCCATAAATTTAAGATGGAGAAGTTATCTGGAGGGGATCTTCAGCTCTCTTTCAGTACTAAAAGAAATACCACAATAAAAAAAAGCAGGAAGAATTGTTTTAGCTGGAAAATTCTTGCATTGTTACTGCTACAGAGCAGCCTTTTAAAGAGTTGGATGCCATTCAAACTGGGAAGGTGACAGATGCAGTGAACTTTATGAATACCTTTGTACAGCAGACAGTATCATTTGCTACTTGTACTGGGAAAATAATATTCAGCAGATTGGATAAATCCGTTGGCTATAAAACTTAACATTGAAAAACTGAAATATTTTATAATTAGTCATCTTGCTTCAGAGCTCAGTCTTAACTTCTTTTCACCTTGCAAATAAAAGAATAATTAGTGAATGGGCTGTATTTTTTAAAGCCCATTAAGTCAAAGGAATGTAGCTCAGATCCTAGATTACTCATATCTATCATTCAGGTTTGTGGACTCTCCTTTGTCTTTTTCCTAGAAGCTAAAAGCCACAGACAGACCTTGGGAAAGTTGTGCTCTTTTCCCACAAGAATCTCACAGCCATCAATCACAGGTGGATCTTGGGGAAATTTCTGTCCATAAAATAGGTTCAGCATCTTGGGTCCCTCCTTTCAAAATCAGGATAAAACCCAAATTCATGATACAGAAGGAAGGAAAAAATCACATTTATTCATTCCTAGGCTGAAAACAGGTTTCCCAAGTCACCACCACCACCACCCCCAAAAATGCTAGCCCAACAAAAATTATGCACCATTTTTTCCTGGTAGTCTGTTGCAGAGGAATTTTTCTATCATGAAAAGCACAAAGTGTTGTGGATGAATTTTTCTGTGAAAAAAACATTATTATTATTATTATTATTATTATTATTATTAGTTTATTTCTAGAGTGCTGTCAATATACACAGAGCTGTACAAAGAGAAAATCAACATAAAATAGAATAAAATCCTGCCAGAGGCGTACAATCGAATACAAACAATAGGTAAAATAATAAAAGTCAATTAAAACAAACAAAAAAATACAACAATTAATTAACAACATCCACTGTCTACCCAAATGACAGAAAAGTATATGTAAATGTAAATCAAACAGTGTCTGGGAATGCGTCTCTAAACAAGGTGGTCTTTAACTCAGATTTAAAAGTAGACAGAGAAGTAATGACCCGTGTTTGAGTGGGAAAAAGGTTCTAGGAGTGAGGGGCGGCAAGCGAGAAGGGGCAAATCCGGGATGGAGCAGTGGAGATCCTAGGTTGGGACAGTAGGCCTTGAGTACTAGAACGGAGGGTACGGATGGGAGTGTAAGGAGAAAGACGTTCAGATAAGTAAAGATGGGCTAGCCCATGCAGGGCTTTGAAAGTTAATAACCGAAGCTTATATTGGATACGGAAGTGAAAGGGGAGCCAGTGAAGAGAAGATAACAAGGGGGAAACATGATCAAAGCGGCGAGCGGAAGTAATGATGCGAGCGGCTGAATGTTGAACAGAAATTAAAGGGCAAAGATGAGAGAGGGGAAGCCCAGCTAGAAGGAGATTGCAATAATCTAATCGGGAGACCACCAAAGTGTGGACCAGAGTCTTGGCAGTGGAGGCCGAAAGAAAGGGACGGATTTTGGCAATGTTAAAAAGGAAAAATCTGCAGGCTTTGGCTGTGGCCTGGACATGGGAAATAAAAGACAGAGAGGACATGGTTTTGCACTACACACACACACACACACACACAATGTTTTCTGTGCAGGAAAAAAGTATGCTTCCTGTGCAGGACAAGTTTTCAGTGCAGAAAAAATATTTCTTGCAACAACAACGCTACACACACACATACACTTTTCTCTTTCTTCAGAACATCCAAGTGAAAGGAAGAATATAGATTTAATAAATTAATTAATTATTCAGGATGTTCAAGTACAGGAAGAATACAACAGAGGAATATTCATTTTGTCCCACTGCAGGGAGAATATGACCATAATTATTTGTCTTTGCACACAAAAACAAAACAGCCAAGGAATTACATCCCAACACGAAAGCCACCAGCCACCACTACAAATCTTACCTAGTTGTTTTGCCCATTTTATTGTACAGTTGATGTATCAAACCAGCAAATTAGCCAGAAACATAAATGCTCCTCAGAAGTGATCATGTGATTGATTGATTGATTGATTGCATGTATTAGTTAAAAATATATCCTGGTTTTCCTCCAATAAGATCAAGGTGATATACTTTCTCTTATCCTTTCCACTTTAGCTTCACAACACCTCTTTGAGACAGAGCAATTGGCCCAAGACCACACAGTGAAATTCATGATTCAGTAGGAATTTAAAGCTAGACCTCCCAGGAGAGCCACATGGCATAGTGGTTTGAGTGTTGGACTATGGGGGGAAGCAGCCGGGCAGCCATAGGCTGCCCCGGGAAGCTGCGCCGCGGGGCCGAGGTATCCCCACACCTCGGCCCCGCAGCGCAGCTTCGCTGCCCCTGAAAGGAGCGCTAAATTGGCGCTCCTTTCACAAGTTGCCGAAGGTGCACCGCAAAAGCTGTGGTGCACCTTCAGCGACTCTTCCGCCGCAGCGTGTGCGAACGCTGCGGCGGGAGGCCCTCCTCGGAGCGCCGGCTGTGCGAGGACGACCTGGGGAAGGGGTTGGGGCGCTGATCGTGCAGCTGCCCCTCCCCTTCCCTGCCCCCAAAATGGCTGAATTAGCCATCTGCTTCCCCCTAGACTCTGGAGACCAGAGTTCAATTCCCAGCTCAGTCATGGAATGCCACTGGGTGACCTGGGGCAAGTCACATGCTCTCAGCCTCTGGGAAAGCAATGGCAAACCTCCTCTGAACAAATCTTGCCAAGAAAATCCCATGATAGGTTACCTTTATAGTCACCATAAGTCAGAAATGACTTGAAGGCACACAACAACAACAACTCAGGTCCAAGAATCTAGAGATGGAAGAGTTAGAAATCACTCCACTTTGCTTTCTTCCATGACAGTCCATGAGGCTTTCATGACATATAGGATGATGAACCACAGGTAAATAACAGAATTTCAGTAAGTCCTAAGAGCCAGCATAGTGTAGTGGTTTTGAGCACTGGACTATAACTCTGGAGGCCAGGGTTTGAATCCTCGCTCAGCCATGGAAATATACTGGCTGCACTTGGACAAGCCACACACCACTTCAGAGGAAGGCAAAGCCAAACCCTCTTTGAACAAATCTTGCCAAGAAAATCCTGCGATAGAGTTGCCTTAGGGTTGCCATGCATATGTCGTAAACAACTGGAAGGCAATAACAACAATCAGTAAGTCCCCAACGTTTCCCCTAGAACACAATGAGAGAGCATTCATGGGGATATTGTGCTGCTTCTTTCATGTACACAGGTTGCCTGTCCTTGAAAGCAGAAGTGGGTGAGTAGATGCGCATGGCAGAGAGGCTGTGCTTTGTCAGTCACCCCTCCTACATCTATAGAAGTGTAAAATGCAGCAGTTGGTTTTTCGACCACCTACATTGTCAAGAGCAAATCACACTACCAGCAAGCTTGCAAGGTCACACCTGGCATGTCAAAGCACATCTACACCCACACTGACCAAGGGCTCAATGTAGGAAGAATCTTTTTTCAAAAAAGAAGAGAGAAAGAGAGGAACTCACTACATTCACCCTTTAAAAGGCAAGTACAGCAGTTGCGTTTTTGCATTGTTCTTCCAACTGTCAAGTCCTTGGAAGTGTGTGGTGTTGTATATTTTTTGGCATTTCCTCTCCATGCTACCTCTCTCACATGCTACACACTTGACAGGTGGAAATATAGCATCCAAATGATGGATGCCTCAGACATCCAAAAAGATGCAAATATCTCCATAGTTGTAGGGATTTTAAATATAATTTGCAAATTATCGGGATGCAGGGGAAGCAAGTTGTTGGAGGGGTTCAGGGGATAGGTGATTTAATAAAAAGAACATGTGAGTGATGGTAAACTTAGCAACGAATGTATTTGTTTTGCAAAAATTTGGAGGAGAGAGGAAACGAATTTGAACACACCTATTGCAGCGAAGGGGTTTGGGGAGTATACAGATCTGGACACAAGGGGGAATACTGACTTTCATGAAAGGAACACATCAGATAAGATGAAATACATATACATACACATCTGTGTGTATGTGTCTGCATGTATACATCTGCAAACCAGCATTCTATAACATTTAAGATGGCAGAATGCAATTTGGAGATCCAAGTTCTAATCCCCACTGAACCATGAAATTCATTGAGTCACACTGAGTCATTTGTTCTTCCTCAGCCTGGCCTGCTATAGCCCCATTGTAGGGGAGGTAGTTTTGAACAAAATAAATCAGAGTTTGACCTACAACTATGTACAGATGATGAAGTGTGATTTGAAAATACATGACTTGGAAACAGCTAAATGACTAGTGTATCAGCAACAAGGGATCCTGTAAGGCTGAAATGTCTGTTCCTGAGCCCTACCCTAAACCTTGACACTCTCTCCACCTTACAACTGCAGCCCTTGTTTATTGAACATTTCTTCTCCTTAGCCTTTTCACATTTTGGATGCTGGACAAAGCATCCTGGACTTTAAAAGCCATTGACTGGACTTACTATGGAGATTTTCATCATCTCATAGGATATTATTCTTATGAAAATAAATGAGGACAGAAAGTAGTTGCACTACTGGTTATTTATTTTTACTTTCTATAGTCCTGCATCAAATTCACCACCAAGAATTGCATATCAATTGTTGGATCTGTCTTTTTATATTACAGTGGTCCTTGGTTCCAGGATCTCCCGTGGATAACAAAATCCATGTATGCTCAAGTCCCATTAGGTATAATTGTTTAGCAAAATGGTGTTCCTTATATAAAATGGCAAAATCAAGGTTTGTTTTGTGGAATTTGTATATTTTTAAAAATATTTTCATGCCATGGATGCTTGAATCTGTGGATAGAAAATCTATGGATAAAGAGGGCTAACTGTATTGCTATACTATTAAACACCCGAGTAAAGTGGTTTCTCCTTACAAATATATGGTTTATTTAAATGCAGTCATTCAATATTAATTGTCATCCATGTCCTCTCATCAGAATGAAATGTCCATGGATAGGCTTGCAATAGTAAGATTACAAAAAGTGAGACTCCTTCAAACAAGCCACATTATCTGATGATACCTCCTGATTCTTACATTCTGAATCATTTATGGTCTCCAGACAGCGTAAATATGCATTGGCTGCTGTATTTGTTGCATTCAGTGGCAATTTATAGCAGCAGCAACAGCAGCATTTTATTTCTATGTAAGGAGTGTTTTAAAACACACACACAATTCCAGGATACATGGGGGAGGGGGACTCAAACCAAAGGGCTTGTACAATTCTGGACTGCGATTCATGTTGGGTTCCTTGGCTTCATGTTGGATTCCTCTTCATCCTCATTGGATGGTGGGGGCCATGACCACCCAAGAATCCATAGCAAATAGTGAGTAAAGAGACTGAAGAGACCTACTGTATATATTTATGTATAAGTCTAGAAATTTAGGTAAAAAAATTGACCCATAAAACCTGAGACAACTTATCCACAATGTAAGTACTGTATCTTAGCTCTTATTTAAAAGAAGGAACCATCCCCTGGTGAAAGACAAGAGTATGATCTTTCCTAAAAGCACCAACCCCCGCTACTCTTTTATCCATCCAGCTTTAAGGATGAGCTTAAAGAGCTGTGTCTACTGGAATTTTGTAAGTTCTTTGACATAGTTTTGCTTTGCTTCATCCTTTAGATCCTTTGCTATGTGCCCCTAAGTTTTACCCTCAATTTATCCATGGGTCATATCAAAATCCAGAATTTCAGCCCCAAAATTTGCCCTTGACATATACATGAGGTTGACTTATAGTCTAGTATATACGGTATATCTGAAGAGATCTAATCTAAAGAGACCTAATCCACAGAATTATGAGATCTGAATAATGATTAGCCAATTGCCTACCACACAGTATAGCAGTGGTTCCCAAACACTGGTCTTCCAGATGTTTTGGACCTCAGGTCTCATAATTCCTTATTGTTAGCCAAGTTGGCTGACCCTTCTGGAAGGTCAAGTCCAAAAAACCCCAGGGAATCAAAGTTTGAAAACCACTGCTATATAGCTTCCCCACGACACACCATCACTGCTCTTTTTACTGCCTATGTGTCAGGAGGCTCCTGCTAACAATAGAGCTCTTGTTGTGAGAGCTCTTGCTTCTTTATATTAGTGTGGAAGACCCCATAGATGGTCCACAACTTCAATCAGTAATACTTGGTAGACTGAGAAGCCAAGAAAACAATAACAATAATACAGTCGCTTTGAGTCCTTATACAGGGAAAAAGATGTGTGTGTGTGTGTGAGAGAGAGAGAGAGAGAGAGGGAGGGAGAGAGATTAAACCCAGTTATGCACATTGTCTATGACAATGGGAGTGCCAGCACATCTGATAGTCTACTGTCCAAACAAAACACAGAGAAACAGAATGGTTCCCAATTGGCAAAGGAGTCACACAAGGCTGCATCCTTTTACCCTATCTGTTCAACTTGTATGCAGAACATATTGTAAGGAAAGCAGGCTTGGACATGGAAGAAGGAGGAGTGAAAATAGGAGGAAGGAATATCAACAATCTCAGATATGCAGACGACACATAATACTAGCAAAAAACCTCACAGACCTGGAACACCTACTAAGGAAGACCAAAGAAAGTGCAAAGGTAGGCTTAATGCTGAACATCAAGAAAACAAAAATAATGACCACCGAGGATCTTCACAAGTTCAACCTAGACAATGAAGAAATAGAAAAAGAAAAAGAATTCCTATACCTAGGACCAAACATTGATAGAAATTGGGACTGCAGTCAGGAAATAAGAAGTTTAGGAATGGGGAAGGCAGCTATGAAAGAACTAGAAAAGATTTTAAAATGCAAAGATATACAACTCAGATTCAAAGTTAGAATCATACAAGGCATTGTATTCTTTATTCTTTATTACCATGTATGGATGTGAGAGCTGGACAGTTAAGAAAGATGATAGGAAGAAAATCAATTCATTTCAGATAATGTGGTTTTGGAGAAGAGTGCTGAGGATCCCATGGACAGCCAAAAGGACAAACAAATGGGTCCTAGAGAAGATCAAATCAGAAACCTCTCTGGAAGGCAAGATGATCAAACTGTGGCTGTTGTACTTTGGACACACTGTGAGAAGAGAAGACTCATTAGAAAAGACAATAATGCTGGGGAAGGTGAAGGGAAGTAGGAAGAGAGGAAGGCCACATGCCAGATGGATGGACTCTATTAAGGAGGTCACGGGTATTAATGCGTTGCAAGATTTAAGCAGAGCAGTGAAGGACAGAGAGTCTTGGAGATGTCTCATCCATAGGGCCACCATGGGTCAAGATTGACTCGAGGGCAGTTAACAACAACAATGCACATTGTCATGATGAAGCATCTTTGGACAGCTTCTGGGGACCAATTGCCTATGTCTCCTTTTGCTACATCTATCAGAGAGCCCCCCTCCTGCATTCTGATCAGCCCTGGTTCTGGAAAATGACATTTTAATTTCGCACAATGTCCATGTTGTACACTAGCCTTCTGGGAAATGTAAAATGAAAACTGCCCAGCGTTGATAGAAGGGAAGTTACTGCTGCCAGAGATACCCACTGGAAGCCCCAATGATGGAGAATGGACTGTTGAGTGACAACTCATACCTGGAACTGGCCCTACTAAGATGTTCAAGCTTTTTGGGGGGGGGGGGGGGGAGTCATCCTTCCTTTGCTTGACTTACTAGAACTGATAAATCATTGAATATTTTTAACTCCATACAGATCATCTGGGGTAATTCTGCCTGAAAGAAACAATTCTGCCTGAAAGGCTACAAGGCTACAAGGGAAAGTTGGGAAGAATCTGATAACTGGAGGGCATCCAATGACAATCCTGGTTTCTCTGTCCCTTCATCTGCCTTTTTGCTTTCCTCTTTTCTCTTTGCTATTGTAGCAGGCCCTACAATAGCAAACCCATATGTGTGTATGTGTGCGCTAGTCTATACATAAATGCTGTGGATTTTCACACATTCATATTGACGCTTAGTTGCCTTCACCTTCCTGTGCAAATCTCAAATGAGTTTATTTTTTTCTTATCCATTTTTTTCACTGCCCAGCTCTCACATCTGTACATAGTGATGGGGAATATTATGGCTTGGATGGTTCTAACTTTAGTGTCAATTGTTTATCTTTACACTTTAGGATCTTACCTGGTTTCTTCACAGTTACCCTTCCCATTTCTAGTGAATGTGACCAAAGTTCCCCTTCAGTCTCTGCATTTCTTGCTCTCCCACTTTTTCACTCTTTTTATTTTTCTGACTGCACTTGTTGGATCAGTCCATTCGCAGGTAGAGAGTGGTGGCAGCAGATTTGGTGGCTAAATCCTTCTGATAAAATCAGGATACCACCCGTTTTAAATTTTAAGCTGGCTCAGGTAAGCCGGTTTAATAGTTAACGCGATAAGCTCCTATGGCTCTCAGGCTGCTTCCCTGTGGGAAGTGAGGCTGACTCTTTACAGGGTTGCTCAAAGGACCCATGATGTGATTCATAGCCTGGAGGACATCCCTGCTTTTCCCATTGCTGTCCCCCCCCCCCTTTGAAGATCTCTCCTCCCCACTGTCGATACCAAATAAAAGTAACCTAGTGAATTGACAATATACAGATTACATCCCTTGCACTCGCTGTACAATACAGGACTGAAAATGAGTAGTGCCCTGTGCTTTGTATCCATAGTAATAGTAATGCACAAGATACATAAGGGCATAAAACTGAAATTCAAAATCTGCTAACTTCTTTTCTGCTTTGATTGAGATGAATCTCAATGTCCTTGTCCTGGAGCACCTAGGTCATCTTTGTGTGGCCATGTCAAGTAAATTGCCTTTTTTTCTGGTGTATCTCTGTCAGCTTCTTGTATGCTATCAGCATCATGTCCTTGCCATATGTTCCTTTCACTGGGTGTTTTCTTTTCCAGACAGCAATTTCTGTCCATACTTCCCATACTGTATAGCACAAACTATAGTACAAAGCTTATGTTTTTGCCACTTGTTTCCACTTGTTTGCTCTTCTCTTCACTGAGGCTGAGAGTGTGTGGCTTGCCAAGGGCTATCCCGTGGGTTTTGTGACTGAGTAAGGAATCGAACCCTGGTCTTCAGAGTGATAGTCCAACACTGAATCCACTATGCCATGCTGGATCTCCTGGTACTGGTTCTGAGGTTGAAAGATAATGGTAGAAAAAGTACAATGATTAATGTGTTGAAATTGCATATGCAGAATGCAAATTAATAATATGCATAATTATAATAATTTGCACAATATTCCGGGATATGAGGGACTGAAATATGGCAACTAAGTTCTGTTTGTTAACTGCTTCAGTAAATATGTGATTCAGTGATTAACTAGGGAGATTATCATAGTGCTCAAATAACCCAGTTTACTTCTTCCGAATTGAAGTCTAATTCGAGAGGCAGCTGGGTAATATCAGAAGGATTTTGCCACCGAAGCCCAGCTGCAGCCCAGGTCCCCTGCACACTTCGTCGGCCATTTTTTCAAGTCAGAAAGTTCCCAATTTTGAAATAAGGCTGCCGAGGCACGCTGGTGACATGGGCTGCAGCCGGACTGGACTCACCTGGAGGCTTCAGCAGCAAAATCCTTGCGATAGGACTCAGCTGACTCCCAAATTAGACTTCAATTAGGAAGGGGTAAGATGGGTTATTTGAGCGGAGCGATAAGGTCCTATATTCTTCTTGGATGGAGGATAAACTTAGGAGACGTGTTGATGATTTGTTTTTTAATCATACACACACGCACAATGCAATGGATCACTAAGAAAGGTGAAAGCTAAAAATGTTGATGCTTTTTATTTATTTTTTTTAAAAAAAACCTTTTACAATAATTTTATTGGATTTTATTCAATGATTGTCAAATTTTATAGTGTCCTTCCAGATCCAGATTTTATCTGAAAACTATCCGTTAGGTTTATTTTTCTCAACACATGCACACACACAAACACACACACGTATGGATTAAAAAAAATCCCTTCTTTCATTGTTTGCCAGAAATACAGAGCATCTCATTTTCAGCTGTCAATATAGTTGACAGGATATGGTGGTGCCATCAATAAATTATTCAGAGACTCACACCTAAAACAAAAGGAGCTCTGGCGTGTCTGTGTATATGTGTTTAAAAAGCTGACATTTTAAGTTTATATTGAGGCTAATATTGCCTTGATACACACCATGAAGAGGAAGACTGAACAAAATAAATTATTAACGCCTGGCAATTACCTTTTTTTTTGAGATATCCTGAAATTGCTAGATAGGCTAAATAGGTTTAGAAAGGTGTGTGTGTGTATCTGTTTGTCTGTGTTTGTATGTACCTCTCTCTTGCTCTCTTTCATTCTCTTTCTCTCTCCATTTCCCCATTGTGTGTGTCTGTGTCTGGCCCAGCCCAAGATATTTTGCTGCCTGAGACAGAGCAGTGCATATCCTCCAACTGTCAACTGGCTGCACTCCTCCTCCTTCATGACATTTCTAATCCTGAATTTATTTTTCTTAAATAGTGAAATCAAAATCCCCTGGCCGATATTTTCTAGGGCAGTGATGCTCAGGATATGTATGTGTGGGACTGGCAATCTTTTTTGTTTCCAATGTGCCAGGGATGGAAGGATGCCACATGTGCCCCTATTGTTTCCAATGGTTTGTTTGTTTCCTAGAAACATGGTGTGGACTGGAAGCCAATGGCTCATGGATTGGCACCAGTCCACAGACCATCACTTTGAATAGCACCGCATATCCTCCAACTGTCCCAATTTGGCATGCACAGTCCCGACCAATCCTCTGTTGTTCCACTTTTTCAACTGTTCTTAAAATGTTCCAGTTTCACTCTCTTCCTTCCATTTTCCTCTTTGCTTACTTCAAATGCTGCAAACTGAGTTGACAGTGCAAACATAGGGCCTTTGCAGACTGCCAGAAATAGTGCAAATTGAGTCCACTTTAAGGGTTAGGGTTAGTGCTAGGGAATCATGGGAATTGTTTTTTTCTGAGACATTGAGCCTTCTCTGTCAGTGAGCTCTGGTGCCACAATAAAATACAGTTCCCATGATTCCCTAACCCTAACCCTTAAAGTGGATTCAATTTGCACTATTTCTAGCAGTCTGCAAAGGTCCATAGTTTGCACCCAGTTAACTCAGCGGTGAGGATGGAAGGAGATATTGCCCTTCCCAGTAGACCCAGGCAAAAGCAAACTCACTGCAGCCTCTCTTAGTTTGTGTGTTCTTCCTCACCAAATCACTTTTGTCATCTTGGCCACACTCTGAGCTGTTTGGCAACACCTTCCAGTTTTTAATCTGTGAAATGTTGGAAGATACAGCAGTGAATGCCACCCTCTCCTCACCCGATTCAAAGTACACATTACTCAAAAACAACCAAATTACTGTGGCACGTGAAAATTCCACAACCACCTCTTCTCTAAGCATACAACATTTTAAAAAGTTAACAGCAATGAATGCATTGCATAGCTGTTTCATGGCACTCCAAATCTGGGGTCTGAAGTGGCTTCTTCACTTTACTTAATAGTAGCGATGGTCCTCATGTATGCATGTATTAGTAGGCATGGAGGAAAATACTGTTTGCTCTGCTTTTTTAAGTAAAATGACTTAATTTGTAGACCAGGGGTAGGCAACCTTTCCCCTTTAAGGGCCGAGGGACTTCAGCTCCCAGAAGCCTCAACCATGTTGGCCAATAGTCCCATGTTGGCCAATAACTCCTGGGATTCTGGGAGCTGAAGTCCCTCGGCCCTTAAAAGGGAAAGGTTGCCTACCCCTGTTGTAGACTGTAGAATGGAATGCAATTATTCTGGAGGTTCTACAGTTCCCCCAATTTTGTGGGGCATGTTTCTGTGCAGACGGTATATATAAAAATTTGTGTGTGAAGGAAAGTTACGTACAAACATGCAAAACCCAAAGAGTTGTCTTCCTCACATTTCTTTAGGCCATTTTGGAAGACCCCAGAAACTGGGGGGCTGTCTCCATGGACCAAATGAACTGGCCTCCCCTGCCATCCTCTCGACAGGGAGTCTGGATGATCCAGGGTCCAATCTCCAAATCTGGTGCAAACAGTCCAGATGATGTCTGGTTCATTCAGCACCAAACCCAAGGTTTATATCTGTGAAAGCTTGTGCTAAAACAAAAGCCAATTAGTCTTAAAGGTGCTGCCACATTTCATTTCTCTTCCCTTCCCATGCATTTGCACCCTAACATGGATACCTCTTTGAAAAATGCATAATGTGAGGGTACATAAATAAATTCCATTTTTTGTTCTTTCTCTTGCTCTCTCTCTCTCTCTCTATGCATCTGCCCTGCAGAAATAATGTGGTTTTACACCACTTTAACTGCCATGCCTCAACTGCCATGCGGTGGCACCGGTGCCACAACAAACTGCAAATCTCAGAATTCCATAGCATTGAGCCATGGCAGTTAAAATGGTGTCAAACCAGATTATTTCTGCAGTGTGGATGCAGCATCTCTCTCCTTTTCTTCCCTCCCTCCCTTCTCAGTTTATGTGTTCAGGGTGTTATGTGGTGTATGGTTACATAGTCCCATGCCATGTATAATGGTATGGAACAGACTATCGAATATATCCTGAAGTGACGTGAACCAGAATTAGACATGTGTTCAAGGCAGCCAACCTTAGCCCTCTGGGGGTTACTGAGTAACTCAATGGCTTCCAGCTGGGTGGGTGCCGCTGCTGTTAACATCACCAGGGCTTCCATCTTCCTCCATCCAGAGGCAAAGTCCTGTCAGGAAGGAAGACAGTGGAGAGGAGAAAGGTACCCTGCCACCATCGCCGGAATGGTGCTGCAATGGCTGCAAGGAAGGCCTATCTTGTTTGTCGGATTGACTCATCTGAGAAGCAGTTGCTCATAAAAGGAGCATAAGAGCATAAGAACAACTGCTCCTCAGATGAGTCAATCCGACAGACAAGACAAGGCTTCCTTGCAGCCATTGCAGCACTAAACTGCCTGGAGCATCTCTTGTATTTAAGTGAGAGTCATCATAGCAGTCGGTGCTTTGAAATACAGTTCTCAGTTGGTACATGCATCTTCTTGTTTTTTGTTTTTCAAAATATGGTAACCCTTGGAGAACTTCTTATTCAAAGAGTAACAGTACTTGTTGATCGAAGGCCTATAATAACCTGGTTCTTATGGGCAAGTCACACTTTCTCAGCTTGGGCATGGAGATTATCTCAGCGCTAATTAAAGTGGCTTACCTGAGCTGGCTTAAAATTTAAAACGGGCAGCATACTGATGTTATCACAAGGATTTTGCCTCCGAAATCGCCACCCGGGTGCAGCCTGAGTCCATCCCCACTTCCAGGGCCACTCAGCACAGCCTTTTTCGAAGCTGAGAGTTTTCCAGCTAAGGAAATGGCTGCCAGAGCAACCCTGGGAGTGGGAATGGAGCCAGGCTGCACCCAGGCGGCAATTTTAGTGGCAAACTCCTTGTGATAACATCAGGATGCCGCCTGTTTAAATTTTAAGCCAGCTCGTGTAAACCGCATTAATTTGTGCTGTGCTAATCTCCCATGTCACACTTGGGCAAGTCACAGTTTCTCAGCCTCAGAGGATAGCAATGGCAAACCCCCCTCTGCAGAAACGTGCCAGGAAAACCCTTAGGGTCTCCATAAGTCAGAAATGACTTGAAGGCACACAACAACACCTTTCCTTCACAAAAATGAATGGAAAATGTTGGACTCAAGAATGCCAGAGATTGATGAAGAGTGTGAATCGCTAATAGAGATACATATTAAAAGCAAAGGGGGTATTTGGTGGTGGTGGTCTGAAAAGGAAAGACAGAATGAAACACAATGAGGAAGAAGAAATGTAAAATAAATATTATACCAATGTGAAAACCGATTTTTAAATTGACCTGTCTGAACTTCTCCAATAAAAGTGATTTTCGCTTCTCATCTAGAAGACAACTTTTTGTGTCTTCCTTATTTCTCTCCTCACCTCTGATCAAGTGGAGTTGTATTACAGACTTCAATGTAATTAGGGTAGTTGTGAAGGGCTTTTGAACATCCCATCCTGACTGGTTTCCTTGTTCTGACCATACCACCATGTGTTTTGTGTGTGTGTGCATCTCTGTTTTCAAAACTCCAGCCTGTTTTGATTGCCATTTTCTGCCCTTAACCTAAACTGACTTCAAAAGCAGATGTGCCGGATTTGCTCCTCACCAGATCCAGCAAGCGTTTCAAGTCTGAAAGAAGAAAGAGCAGCACCGAGAGAGGGAAGAAAGGAGAAAAATATTTACAGGGGGTGATATTTTGAAAAATACTCACTAGGCAATGCATCCTGGAGCAAACTTATGTGTGCATGTGTGCACAAAAACACAGAGAGAGATAAAAATGGAAATAAGGGAGATCACGGTATGCAAGGTGTGGGAAGCTGCAGTAGTTCTAATTTTTTGCTCAAGTCTGGCAGAGACTACACTGAAAACTACCAAGAATCAAAACAAAGGTAAAATTGCCAAGAAATCTACTTCTGGTTTTGGAAAAACAGTGGAGGGGAGGTGCAAACTACTGAAAAGGTGAATAGCTACTCCTGGATACTTTAAAGAGAAGCAATTTGCTTTCTTTTTTTGCAGAGTGGTCCAGGGAGATGGGTCTCATTTTATCCATCCCCACTGTCTACAAATGCAACTAATAACTAGGAGTGGAAGAAGTATGCCCCTGTGTCTCCATTGTGGCTGCAGTAATGGCTACTCTGATGCTAGACACTTCTATGGTTAATCTATGGTTCTCATGACCACAGCCAGACATCACTGGAGCATCAGTGCCTTGACACCCTGCCACTATCTCCCACAAACAAACTGGCTGACCAGCAGCAAGGTCTCCTACACTCAAAACCCTCCTTCTCCCCCTGTCTTCCTCTCTCTGAGGAAGTCTCTGGCTGCATCTACACTGTAGAAAAAATCCACTTTGACACTGCTTCAACTGCCATGTCTCAGTGCCATGGAATTCCTGGGTTTGTAGTTTTGTAAGATGTTTACATTTGTAGTTTTGTAAGATGTAAGATACAATGCAAAATCAGACCAAATCATTTCAGTAAGGTAAACCTATGAATATCTCCCTAATTCAAGTATATGCACCAACCACAGAGGCAGAACAGGAAGAAATTGATAGATTCTATGAAAGAGTACAGGAAGAAATTGACAGCACACCAACAAAGGGTGTCAAGCTGATCATTGGAGATTGGAACACAAACATTTGAAGCAGAGAAGAATCAAAAACAGTAGGCAGATTTGGATTAGTCAAAAGAAGTGAAGCAGGTGAGTGTCTGCTAGATTTTTGTGAAGCCAATAACCTATTCATTGCAAACACATTTTTCGTACAACGAGAAAGAAGGCTATACACATGGACATCACCAGATGGTCAACACAAAAATCAAATAGAATATATAATTGGAAGCAAAAGATGGCGAAACTCTATGGTGGCGAAGACTAGACCAGGAGCCAACTGTGACACAGATCACGAACTACTCATATCAAAAATAAGAGTAAGACTCAATAAGAAACCAAAACCAGTGATTATACCAAAATATGATCTAAATAATATCTCAACAGAATTTACTGACAACATAAGAAACAGATTTGCATTACTAAACATAATAGACCAAGAACCAGAGGAACTGTGGTTTGAAGCCAGGGACATAATAAAATAAGAATGCAGACAGACACTTTCAATAAACAAAAAGAAAGAGGGGAAAAACAGGGATGACAGTAAAAAAAACCACTACAAGCAACAAAGAAAAGAAGAAAAACCAAAGGGAGATAGGAACAAACTAAGAATTATGAAAGCAACAGTACAATGGCTTGTGCAAAAAGATAAAGAAAATTACTGCAATGACCAACGCAGAGAAATAGAAGACAACAACAATAAGGGAAGAACAAGAGATCTATTTAACAAGATCCATGAAATCAAAGGAAAATTCAAACCAAGGACTCAGACACTCTATGACAATAAAAATAACATAATTCAAGACCAGGAAGGGAAAATAAGATGTTGGATGCAATACACAAAATAATGCAATACAAAAGAGATGACAAAATGAAGGACACGTGGAATGAAGAGCCATATGAAGATGAACCCCAAATTCTAAAAAGTAAGGTGAAAACTGAAATAAGAGAAATAGTGAAAAACAAATCACCAGAAACAGATGATATTCCAATTGACTGCTGCAGTCCACACTGACAGCATCAACTCTAGTGCTAACCAACATATATCAACAGATATGGTAAACAAAACGATGGCCAACAGATTGGAAGCAATCAATATGCATCCCCAGCCACAAAAAGAGAGACACAAGGAACTGCAGCAACTATAGGACCATAGCACTGATCTCCCATGTAAGCAAAATCATGATCAAAATTCGGCAACATAGGGGGGTTGCAGACTGCCAGAAATAGTGTGAATTCAGTCCACTTTTAGGGTTAGGGTTAGAGTTAGGGAACCATGGGAACTGTATTTTATTGTGGCATCAGAGTTGTCTGACAGAGAAGGCTCAATGTCTCAGAAAAATAACAGTTCCCATGATTCCCTAGCACTAACCCTAACCCTAAAAGTGGACTGAATTCACACTATTTCTGGCAGTCTGCAACCCCCCATAGATTCCAACCATACATGGAGAGAGAAATCCCAGAGAATTGTTCTTCTGTCTATGATTTCTGCCCTGTTCTCACCAAAGATCTTCTATGTGAGGTGGAACTGCAACAGAGATTCTGCTTCTGACAGTCACACTGGAGATCCCTGGCAAGAGGGAAGAGGAAACATCCATTGCTGCATCGTGATCAACAGAACAGATCTCTGTCGCTTGAAGCAACTGATGCCTGGTAAGAAAGGACTCAGGGGTAGGAGACTCTACTTAACTGCATAGCTGATCTAGAACCTTGACCATCATATTGTTGTGAATATTCTCTGTTCTATTCCAGAGTGTTTTGAATGTTGTGAATAGCAATCATTAGCTTTATAAAAGGCCTAGAAATGAAAACTATTATGTATCGGGTTTGTCGACAAGGACCAACACAGCTGCCAGTACTTATGAACTCTCCTTGGGGACATGGCTATGGTAACTGTCATAATAAAGCACTTGCATGTCCAAATTTATCACTAGCCCACTGGTTAGGCTACAACAGCCATCGTTCCCTGCCAACATGGGGATAAGGAGTTGTACAGTCAGCCTTCTGTATCTGTGGCTTCCACATTTACGGATTCAACCATCCATGGCTTGCAAATATTGCTGCCAAAAAACATCCAGAAAGGAAATCTTGCTTTTGCCAGTTTGCATAAGTGACACCATTTGACTGTGCCATTGTATTTAATGGGACTTGAGCAGCCATAGATTTTGGTATCTTTGGGGAGGCCTGAAACCAAATCTCAGTGGGTACAAAGGGACCATTATATTCCAATACATCTGCAGGGGTAGGCAACCTTTCCCCTTTAAGGGCCGAGGGACTTCAGCTCCCAGAATCCCAGGAGCTATTGACCAACATGGGACTATTGGCCAACATGGCTGAGGCTTCTGGGAGCTGAAGTCCCTCGGCCCTTAAAGGGGAAAGGTTGCCTACCCCTGATCTACAGGATACTAGGTTGGAGGTGTCTAATTTAAGGTGAACCACTGTTGTTGTTGTTTTATATATATATATATATGTATCAAAGGCTGCAACACACACACATAAACATAAAAGCTCTTGTCTTTTGCTTTTCTGGTACCTCGGGATAAAAAAAGAAAGCGTTTTAATTGATATTGAGTCTGCCCTAAATTGACATATTAGTTTAATGTTCATTTGACAGAGCACAAGGAGAAAGGCATGCAATTCAACATGATTAAAAATTAACACTGATCTTAGTAGGGTTTTGTTTTGTTTTTCTTTTTGTAGCAAAAAGTACAATATTTGGAGCACTGAAAATATTTACCCAGGCTTAAGAGTCTTCTAAACAAGTGTATTGGATTTGTTTTGGACATACGGTCACATACGCCCTTCCAAATACCACATGCAAACTTCCCTCTATTTGTCTTAAGTGGAGTTGAAGGGAGCAGCACACTTACAAAAGAGTCAAGAAATGATAGATTGCATTTTGTTGTATAAAGTCAAAGGTTAAACTTATTATTGTTCACTGCAGGCCAACCTTAACCTCAGAATTAATGCCATAAACAAAAATGGAATTCAGTTTGCAGGCATAATGTACTGGGCAGAAATGTCTCCAAAGGGTTACAAAAGTGAAAGGATGCCCCCTACTGGTTTTTGCATACAGTATCAATCTGGTATGTTTTGAGAACAATTAAAAATCCTCACTTCAAAACACCCAGTCTTTCCTAGATAGCTCACACACAGTGTTCTTTTCATTTTCCCAAAGTGGTCTGTTTCTCCTTTTCCTGGGGTTAGCACATGAGTTGCAAAATCAGCAAAGATGGGACTCCTGAAACCAAGCATGTTTCCCTTTCTAAACTTTCTAAAGGTTCTGCATGCTCACAAAACAATCTGAGATTTAAGACATGCATAATTTGGGGGAAATAATTTTCTCTCTTTCAAAACTGTAAGTATTATGAACTGCTGCCTTAATAACATAACAGATCCAGTTTTAGGAGCATACAACCAGACTAGCCAATGTGAACTTCCTTATCTGGGGAGTTTCTGAAAATTGTAGTCCAAAAGCATTACCTTTGTCTGAGGCTGAGAGAGCCGAAGGTCACCCAGGGGGGTTCCATGGCTGAGTGGGGATTCGAACCCTGGGCTCCAGTTTGTGGAAGAGAATTATGGCAACCCTACTTATATAGCTCCATGTTGCTTTTGGCGACCATAAAGCTAACCTATCATGGGGTTTTCTTGGCAAAATTTGTTCAGAGGAGTTTGCCATTGCTTTCCCAGAGGCTGAGAGCATATGACTTGCCCAAGGTCACCCAATGGGTTTCCATGGTTGAGTGGGGATTCGAACCCTGGGCTCCAGTGTCAATGCTCATATCACTACTCCACACTTGCTCTCTCAATAATGTGTTCATTAGGATAAATCTATATGAAAATGCATAGCAAATTATTTTCAGACTTTTTTAAAAAAAAAAAAAAGTTATAAATCTTTATCTCCTGCCTCTTGGAACTTAAGCTTGGGTGCTACAGAGTTGGGGGAAAATTGTTCAGTTTGAATTTGAATGCTCACCTGCTTAATTTGGACTTGATGAACCAAACTGACATATAGTTACCCATCAAAATTTTGCAACACAATTTTTATATATATAGCATAGCACAGCATAGCACAGCATAGCATATCTGCATATATTTCAGGAATAAGCACACATAAACATGTATATTCGCAAAACTACATTGCTGGTTTGCAATTTCAATGGTGTAAATAGCACCTCCATGAATGCAAAGCACAATTACGCTGCCATATCACTTTGTTCATGATTGCTATGGTCAGTTCATCATGTAGCAGCCACTACCCTAGTGATGAACTTCTCTGTGCTCTTGGCTAGGCTGGTCCTCAGACAGCAGATTCACTGTCACTGGAGGTGTACCCAGAAGCCTCACCTTCTTAGTAGAACCTACTAGATCTTATGCTGTGCTGACAGAATCTTTAAGAGACCAGGATCACTCTCATTTATTAGAGCAAGTCCTTTTATGGATTAAAACCACTTCTTTAAATGCACAGGCATAATCTTAGAGCTTCAAGTATACATATGTGGGGTGCATTGGGGAAGGTAGGATTGAAGCCAAACTGGATGCAGAAAGTGACAATTATAAAATGTGAAAACAAACATCCTGGCAGCAGGTAGAACAGTTAAGACACGTAAATTGATAACAAGAACTATACCCTACATCTGATCATGGACTCTCTCTCTCTCTCTCTCTCTCTATATATATATATATAGAGAGAGAGAGAGAGAGAGAGAGAGAGAGTAAGGTAAAAGTATTCCCCATTTACAAGGTTGTTAGGTTGTGTCCAACCATAGGCGATGGTGCTCATCTCTGTTACTAAGCCAAAGAGCCAGCGTTGTCAGAGACTACTCTGCGATCATGTGGCAGCATGATTTCACTGAATGCTGTTTACCTTCCCACCAAAGTGGTACCTATTTATCTACTTGCATTTGCATGCTTTCAAACCTCTAGGCTGGCAGAAGCTGGGACTAGTGACAGGAGCTCACTCCATCATGCAGGACTTTGGCCTCAACCTGCCAACCTGCCGATCTTGCAATCAACAGAGTTAGCGTCTTAACCACTTGAGCCACTGCATCCCTATATATATATATATATCCACCGTGTACGGGATGAGATGGATTGTAAATTACAGACGCTCAGGCTAAAATATGTTTGTTACCAAGTCTAACACATTTTAACAGGGATGAGTTGAGGAGTGCATTCCTGCCTTGCAAGAATCTGAAGGGTGCACTCCTCCTCCTACATGACATTTCTACCCCTGAATTTATTTATTTTTCTTAAATAGTGAAATCAAAATCCTCCCAGCTGATATTCTCTAGGGCAGGGATGCTCAGGATATATACATGTGGGAGCGGGGCCGCACCAGGGCGGTGATTTCGGCAACAAAATCCTTGTGATAACACCAGGATGCCGCCCGTTTTAAATTTTAAGCCAGCTCAGGTAAACCACTTTAATTAGTGCTGTGATAATCTCCTGAAACAATACACCACCCCTAGGACATTCTTTTAAAACTTTCTATTTTAAATACCTTTCTAAACAAAAAGGTCTTAGCCAGAGATGTAACCTGCTGGCCAAACCTTGCCCATCCTTGTTGTGCTAGTTGTCAGACAGCCTCTCTTGGCTCCTCCTATGGGCTGTCATTTTCTACTGATCAGATCACACTCAACCTTGGACCTCCTTTTGTGTTCAATCTGATCACTTCCCCTTTGAACAGTTGTATTCCCGCTTATCTGCCTCTCACAAATTATGTGCGTGTTATTTAAAGAACTTTGGAAATTACCGTGCAATATTGTGTGTGCGTATGTTAGTATTTCAAAGGGGAAAAGTCAACAATTCCACTTGATGAGTTTGCAACCCTTTGAATGTTCCTAAAACATCTCTTTGGACTCTGGCCAACATTTCCTCCATCATCATCATCATCACACACACACATTCAAGCCAATTCTGGCAGAGCTTCTGAACCATGTAACGTTCTTTTCATCTCATTCAGAGCACAGCAATTAAGATTCCAGTAAATGCTGCATGCAACATTCTGGTGGTATTAAAAGCAAGTCCTCAAAGACATCTGCTTTACAATGGCACCATAAGTTGTCATTCTTGTTGGTATCTTAATAGCGTTTCTCTCACTCTCTCCTAATGCAAGTGATTCTCCCTTCTGCTTCTTCTTTCTTCTCAGACGCCAGACTGTTTTCACCACAAGCCCAAACCTGAAAGCATGGAGAACTGTAATATTACTCATCGTCATATGACAAAATATTGATATTTTACGCACACGCATCACTCTGCTTGATTCTCTGACAGCCAAAGAAGTCTATGCCAGTCCACCTGCAAGCTTTTAGAACTAATTACTAGCAAACACTCAAAACATGTCTCTCAAAAACAGATGTGGAGTACATTAATTAAAAATCACAAATGCCCAACTTCTACAACCACTGAGACCATAATTGGCAAATATTTGGCTTCTCTCCTATTTGAAACATTGATTTTATTTTATTTTATTTTATTTTTTAGTTTGTTTAGAGTGCTTAGCAATGGAGTGGATGCAGTGGCAATTCTGCTGTGAGGCCAAACAAGATAACTGCTTTTAATGGCAAGTTTGGGGTATCATTCAATGAAACCAGCCTATCTGTTAACATCTGGATGTCAGTGATTGGGATTGGGATTTCAGTTTTTAGATTTGGGCCAAGCTGGGAAAAGACAGAGAGAAACCAATAAGCTTACAAACCATGTGTGACTCACATCTTCATGCTGCTCAAAAGCCACTAACCTTGATAATATAGTTTTGCCACTTTTTTTACTCTGAATTTCCTTGTTTAATTAGATTGGGTCAGAGCTTGGACGTTTTGCCTTTGGCACTGATTGGGAGATTTTGGAAGTTGTAGTCCAAATGGAAAACATTTGGGTATGGAAAACAAAACGATTGCCAACAGATTGGAAGTGGTCAATATACCTCCCCATCCACAAAAAAGGTGATACAAGAGACTACAGCAACTACAGGACCATAGCACTGATCTCCCAAGCAAGCAAAATGATGCTCAAAATGCTCCAACATAGACTCCAACCATACATGGAGAGAGAAATCCCAGAGGTCCAAGCAGGGTTCAGGAAAGGAAGAGGCACTAGGGACCACATAACAAAAACAATAACGCTGGGGAAGGTGGAGGGAAGTAGAAAAAGAGGAAGGCCACATGCCAGATGGATGGACTCTATTAAGGAGGTCATGGGTATTAAAGGGTTTGCAGGAATTAAGCAGAGCAGTGGAGGACAGAGGGTCTTGGAGATATCTCATCCATAGGGCCACCATGAGTTGAGATCGA
Organism: Phrynosoma blainvillii; assembly: GCA_026167975.1. NCBI lineage: Eukaryota > Metazoa > Chordata > Lepidosauria > Squamata > Phrynosomatidae > Phrynosoma > Phrynosoma blainvillii. The sequence goes on along the minus strand of JANUYF010000007.1, from coordinate 21,904,216 downwards.
TTGAAAGGCAATTAATAATATCAAAAGTCCAAATGGAAATGCTGATTTGGAAATTTTGGAAGTTGTAGTCCAAAAAGTAACTTTTCCAAGATTGACAGAGGAGGGTGTTTTCAGATAATAATGTTACTTTTTAATTAGTAATTTTTCCAGGCTTTGGTACAGCAAAATATGGTAAATCAGTCCCATTCTTGTTCTGTTGAATGATGCTCTGAATCTCTACCTTAATAGTATAATTTCCTTTTTTATATACCACTTGGGAAGTAGACTGTCCTTAACTCATTTAGGACCAGCACAATTTTTAGGCAACAGAGGAAATTGCTTTAAGTGACATTTTGTTATGTCTTGATGTGTGTCTTCAAGTCAACTAGAGTTGAGAGTGTGTGAGTTGCCCAAAGTCACTCAGTGGGTTTCCATGATCCTGATCTCCAACCCTGATCTCCAGAATTGTAGTCCAGCACTCACACCACTACACCACACTGTCTCTGCAAGTGACATTTACAAGAGATTAAACTCCATTAACATCAACCAATGTGTTTACACTCTACGCTGCTCCTTATACATGTTTACCATATACATAACAGATAGGTTGAATCTGGCTTGGGACACACTCCCGTTGATTTACTCCTGCGTACTTATTTCATTTCATGAGCAATTTAAACCTTCCAAGAGTAGGTCCATTTTAAAAATTTCACACCAATCTATGTAAGTGACAGAATAAAATATTTCGATCTACTATGAGGAGAAGGTTTTGCCTAACTTTTACAAAATGTGTCAGTCTTTTTCAGTATACTATCAGGATGAGTCGAGAAACTAACAGTATGGGGCCTTTTTATTTTAGGTTCGCCAGACGATTTTTCTTGTGTTGCTTTTGTGTCTTTAACGACTGTATAATAGGCAGAAATCCAGTAATGAAGCTTTTGTCCACCAGTAAAACTGCATGCCAAGCTGTAAACCTTCCTCTACTGGGTTTCTGTTTCATTAGCAGTTGTAAAGGCATAGGACCCCTGCCAGAAAAACACTTGGCAACTCTGGCTAAAGTGGTAAATCTAGTTTATGGGGAAACTGTTGGTATCCCAACGGTGTAAGTTTTCAGAAATTGCATATCCTCCAATATTTCACAGGTGAAAACCAGGACGTATATAGCCAAAGCAATATTGTCAACATGGCAAAAGCTATGAATGAGGGAGAACAAACTAGAAGAGGCTGCAGCAGGTTGCTTTTGGCTGAGCCTACTGAGAAGTGGTCCTTCCTTTTCTCTCCCCATGGCTGAGTTGAGTGCAAACTACTTTGCAATTTGAACACAGCAGCAGTTGAAGTTAGCTGAGGAAAAAGAGGGAAAATGGGTGGAAAAGAGAAGAATGGGTTCATTTTAAAAGCAGCTTGAAAAATGGGGCAACAGAAAATTAATCAGGACTGTCCTTGCCAAATCAGAACAGTTGGAAAGTATGACGTATATGGAAATAGCATCTCTATATGCTCTGCATGTATATATTTCAGGGCAATCATAATATCAGTAAAGAGTTGGGTAATATGTAACAGATTTTAATCTATCTAAACTGTGAACAGTATGCTAGATTCCTTCACACCTGTGTATGTGCTTTCAAGTTGCCTGTCAACTTATGGCAACCCCATGAATTTCATGGTTTTTTCCCCCTAGACAAGGAATACCCAGAGGTTGTTTTGCCAGTTCCTCCTTCTGAAATATCGCCTACAGCATTTGGCATTTGTGGGCAGTCTCCCATCCAAATACTGACCTGAGCTGACCCCTGATTAGGGAACATTCACACTCATATATATATATATATATATATATATTGTCCCAAAGAGATACGGATCGCCGCGCTGAGGCATATCAGGTATGTTCCCATTTTGTTTTGTGTTTGCAAATCTCTTTGAGTCATTGTAACCATAGTGTTATTCACACATGCCATCGTTTCGGGTTAAAATGGAGCCGCCTCCCTTCAAAGGAACAATACAAAAAGATCCTAATCAATTCAGATGTTTAGGTCCTTTTCGTTAACAGATACCTTTCCTCTTTTTGCAGCATGACTGTCTCACACTAAGCATCAATCCTTCAATAAGGGTCTTCATTCAATTTGTTGTGGAAAGTTGCACTCGCTCTGTATGAACAGTTGATGGCACTAAAAACCTCAAAATACTGTCAAGGAAGAATATGGTTACAACATAGAGTTTATCACATGGGGGCAAACTGCAAAAATCCCATGCAAAAACGGGATTTAAAAACTGGGGGGGGGGACACGCAAAAGTGGGTAGTTTTTCACACATGATAGGGTTAATGTGACATTAACCCAAACAGAAAGTAGACAAAACCTGCCCCTTTTTACTTTTGGGATTTTCCAAAAGCAAAAAGGAGCAGGTTTTTTCTAGTTTCTGTCTGGGTTAATGTTGCCTTAATTCTCATAAATGCTAACATTATCTAAAAAACAACCCGCTTTTGTGGGGGTTTTCTACATTCTGTTCGGGTTAACCCCAAAGTCATCTGAAAAACTACCCATTTTTGCAGGGTTTATAAATAGTTCCCTTTTCTATCTTAAATTTCGGTCTTTCTCTTCTTTCAACTTCTCTTTCATTTCTTCTTCTTTCATAATTTCCTCTTACAAACCTCCCTTTCATTTCATCCTCCACTTTACTCCAACCTTCTATCACTTAGGAGCTTATCGCACACCCCTAAAGAGGCATTTTACCTCTTCCGGCTTCATACAGCTGGATGTTATCAGACATAATTCACCGCCGATTCTGCCGCTATGCCGCCGGCAGAATGCAGCCCTCCTCGAAGCCGTGCTCAGCTGGGACTTTTTCAGAAACGGAGGTTTTCCGACTTGAGAAATTGGCCAGCTGAGTGGTCCTTGGACCCGGGTTGCATTCGACCGGTGGCATTTCATTCTAACAAGTGGAACGGCATGTGCTACATAACTATTTCTCTGTTGCTTGTAAGACCCATCTAAAATCTTCTACCTTCTCTACAAAGTTTGTGTAGAATTCAAAAAATAACTTTTTACAGGGTGTGTGGGTGTGTAATGTGTGTAGTTTAAAAACCATATCTGCCTTTCTATTCTAGAGGCCCATCTAAAGTCTAAACCAGGGGTAGGCAACCTTTCCCCTTTAAGGGCCGAGGGACTTCAGCTCCCAGAAGCCTCAGCCATGTTGGCCAATAGTCCCATGTTGGCCAATAGCTCCTGGGATTCTGGGAGCTGAAGTCCTTCGGCCCTTAAAGGGGAAAGGTTGCCTACCCCTGGTCTAAACTCTTTATTCGTATTTCTACTAACTTATTTATTTCTCAGCTTTGGCTTTTGAGGATTTATTTGAAGTTTTCATTAATATCTCCTCTCTAGGAATCTAGGTCCTCCAGCGCAATTTTGCCAGACATTGATCACAGAGTTGTGCTGGAGAACCTAGAAGTTCCTAGAGAAAATGCTTCTCTAGGCATCTGGAGGTCCTCCAGAATGATTCTATGATCAATTTCTGGCAGATGTTGACAATAGAGTTGCACTGGAGGAACTGGAGCTCTAGAGCAGCTCTACATACAGCCAGACCCCAACTAAAAAAGGGAAGGCCAGCGCTGTCTTAGGGTGATGATTACAAAACTCTTAGTAGAATGATGAAATCAGCAAAGGGGGCAATGTGGGGGTTAAGTGAGCCATTTGTTGTAGAATACCACCATCTACTGTTAAAAGAGAGAGAAATATTGGGCATGTGTAATAGGTGGTATGATCCTGTGACGTGATGTAAAAAAGAAACAAAGTTTGGCATGTATAAAAGGCAATGTCCGGAAGGGTTCGCCGGCGCAGTATGGCTGAACAAATTCCCCTGCGTCACTTGCATGCAAATAAAGCCATCTGGACTGAGGACCTGTTTCGAGTCTCCTTCTGTTGAACCAGCAAACCGTAACACCTATACCCAGTGAATGTGGAAGGACCACTGTATATCCATGAAAGCACATACAAAGATTAAAAAACCAGTTAGGGCCTGAACAGACTGCCAGAAATAATCCAGCTTGAGATCACTTTAACTGTCCTGGCTCAATGCTAGGGAATCAAGGGAATTGTAGTTTTTTCTGAGACATATCAGAGAGCTCTGGTGCCACAATAAACTACAGTTCCCATGATTCCCTAGCACTGAGCCAGGACAGTTAAAGTGGTCTCAAACTGGATTATTTCTGGCAGTCTGTTCAGGTCCTAAGTCAGGGGTAGGCAACCTTTCCCCTTTAAGGGCCGAGGGACTTCAGCTCCCAGAATCCCAGGAGCTATTGGCCAACATGGCTGAGGCTTCTGGGAGCTGAAGTCCCTCGGCCCTTGAAGGGGAAAGGTTGCCTACCCCTGCCCTAAGTCTTCAACGTGCTGCAACGTTTCTTTTTCCTTTCCCTCATACTTCCTTCCCACCTCCTTTTTTAAAAGACTGAAACAAATAAATAAAATAACTTTTGTATGTTTTTAATCATAATTTTATACATAATTTTAATCTTAATTTTACACTGTTTTAACCGTGGTGTTTTAAATTGTTTTTTTTAAAAAAAATGTTTTTAAGGTATTTTTATTTTGTGAGCCAACTTGGGTCCCTTTTTAGGAGAAAGGCGGCATAAAAATGAAATAAATTTCTAAACATTCTGCAAATTTCTAAAAAATATATATCAGCCATAGACTGCAAAGGGGACCAGTTGTTGTTGCTCTGGCATTTTTCCCTGTAATTTTAATTGATTTTATTCCTATATTCTCCTGGTATTTTGTAGATACTTCTCTGGTAAGCATGCTGGTTGTATTATTATAATTTTCTTGCAGTGCTTTTGTAATATTTTGTAATGGACGCTGTGCCACAAACAAATAAAGCTCATGAAATATATATATATATATATATATATATACATATATATATATACATTTTATTTTGTAAGTATAAATAATAAATAATAATATAAATAAATATAATAAGTATATAAAAGATATATATTTTTAATCCTAACCTAACTAACTAGGAAACTGTGTTGGTCATATAGGAAAAAAAATAATACCATTAATATCCAAAATATCCTCAAGCAGGGAGCTTTTAGGTTTCAATAAACTACAAGCCCCAGAATCCCACTGGAGGCGGCAGCCATTAAAAATGGATACCGCTATAACACTGTAAGGTGATATAACAACAACAGGAAGTTACTCGGAAGTGCGAGTTGCCCGCACTTAAAATGGCGCCCGAGGCTTCCCCCCACACACACACAGCGGCCCTTAGTTGCCCGGAGCCTCCCATTTCCTCCTTTGCCTTGTGTGTCGCGCCGGACGCCTGATGGTGACGTCACGGTTGCATAGCGATGAGGCCGGAGCGCTTCCGGGGGGCGTGTGGGAGGGCGGCGGAAGTTGTTTTGAATTCCTGTCGGGCCTGAAGCCATGGGAAGAAGCAGCTTGGGGGCTCCGGCGTCGCTGTAATGGCGGCCTCGGAGGGAGGAGGCCTCGGAGGGGTGCTGGACGAGTTCACGGCGCCGGCGGAGAAGAGCGGCTTCCTGGAGCGGAGCCGGGGCTCCATCGAGCGGCTCTTCCGGGTCCGCCTGGCCGTCCTCGGGGCGCTGAGCAGCGGACGCTGGGCCCCGCTGGGCTTCGGGCGGCCTCCGACGCCGTCTCAGCCCCAGCAGCCCCAGCCCCAGCCCCCCGGGCGCAGGATCTGGCTGAGCCTCCAGGGCGAGAAGGAGGAGGTCCGCAGCGCCAAGGTAGGAAGGAAGGCGGCAGAGCAAGTGGCGGGGGCGGGGGGGGCATTGGCCAAGGTATAGATACAGTGGTCCCCAAACTGTGCCCTTTAAGGGATTTTGGACTTCAACTCCCAGGATCCCAGACTATTGGCCAACGTGGCTGAGGCTTCTGGGAGCTGAAGTCCAAAAGCCCTGAAAGGGCACAGTTTGGGGACGGAGATTATCTCATTACACTCTTTTGCTTTAATTTATTTTTTCAACATATAATATACAAAAGGATAGCATTCAAAAGTAGTCATACATAGAACATAATTTTTCCAAATTTACTTATTTACCTGGGGATGCGGTGGCTCAGGGGTTTAAGATGCTGGCTTTGTTGATGGCAAGATCGGCAGGTTGGCAGTTTGAAGCCCCGGTGCTGCATGATGGGCTGAGCTCCTGTCACTAGTCCCAGCTTCTGCCAACCTAACAGCTCAAAAGCATGCAATGCAAGTAGATAAATAGTTACCACTTCGGCGGGAAGGTAAACAGCGTTCTGTACAATCATGATGGCCATATGATCACAGAGTAGTCTCTGACAACGCTGGCTCTTCAGCTTAGTAACGGAGATGAGCCATCCCCTATGGTTGGACACGGCTTGACAACCTTGTCAATGGGGAATACTTTTACCTTACTTTACTACATATATTTACAATGTGACTTCCCATGTTTGTCTAGTTTCTATAAACTTTTATCACTTAAATCTCATTGTCTTCATTCAGGGGTAGCTGTGTTGGCCATTTAGCAACTTCAAACAAAAATCAATCGGTGATACCTTTATTGGCCAACCAAAATGCACAATATGCTTGTTGCAAGCTTTTGAAGCTCCGTGGGCTTCTTCTTCATCAGGCAAGATGTTACAAACCAAACAGGAGAAAAACAAATGGAGATGTTAGTCAGATGCCGACATGTTCTTTCAGTCTTTAGTTAAGATGATATTTGGTACGGAGGATATCTTTTGCAGGCAGGCTCTTCCTCCTTCTGGCCATGTGGCTTGTTGTTAACTGCCCTTGAGTTGATCTCGACCCATGGTGACCCTATGGATGAGACATCTCAAAAGCAAGCTGTCTCAGACCTCCCAGAAGACCTTCTCTGCTACCTCTCCCAGACTCTGGAATGGCCTGCCGGACGAGATCCATCTCACTACTACTCTTGCTGCTTTCAAAAAAGCAGTAAAGACGGATCTCTTCTGACAGGCCTTCCCAGAATAACAGCTGCTATAGGGAGATGAGTCTTTATCTTTACCTTGTTGGCACAACTGATCCTTTGCTGTTAGCTTATTGTTTTAATTGTATTGTTATGTTTTAATTTTTCCTGGTTTAATTCTGTTTTAAGGGGTGGGAGGGTGGATTATGGGAGGAGGGAATGTTTTTAACTTGGTTTGTTTTAAATGTTGTAACCCGCCTCGATTGCCGTGCAGAGGGGCGGGCTATCAATAAAAATTTTTATTATTATTATTATTATTATTATTATCTCCGAGACCCTCTGTCCTCCACTGCTCTGCTTAAATCCTGCCAACCCATACCAATGACCTCCTTAATAGAGTCCATCCATCTAGCATATGGCCTTCCTCTCTTCCTACTTCTCTCCACTTTTCCCAGCATTATTGTCTTTTCCAAAGAGTCCTCTCTTCTCATGATGTGTCCAAAGTACGACAGCCTCAGTTTGGTCATCTTGGCTTCTTCCAGGGAGATTTCTGGCTTGATCTGCTCTAGGACCCACTGGTTTGTCCTTTTGGCTGTCCATGGGATCCTCAGCACTCTTCTCCTCACTACATCTCAAAGGAGTTGATTTTCTTCCTATCATCTTTCTTAACTGTCCAGCTCTCACATTCATACATGGTAATAGGGAATATGATGGCTTGTATGATTCTAACTTCTTTGCATTTTAGAATATTTTCTAGTTCTTTCCTAGCCACGCTCCCCATTCTTAATCTTCTTCTAATTCCCTGACTGCAGTCCCCATTTCTAGCAATGTTTGATCCCAGATAAGAGACCTCTTTTACTACTACTATTTCTTCATTGTCTAGGTTGAATTTGTCTAGAATATCCGTTGTCATTATTTTTGTTTTCTTTATATTCAACAGTAGGCCTGCTTTTGCACTTTCTTCCTTGATCTCTACATTACAGGATTATAATTGAAAGGTTTTTTTCAGATGGTTGGCTGCACAGTGTTTCCCTTACTATTCTGAAGTGCACTTGCCTCTTTGCCCAGTGTGTCCTGTTTTGACTTGGATGGCATACTAGGCACAATAGATGATACACACAGTACATACACTACGAAAACTCCTGCTGCCAACTTCTTTCTTTCAAAGGGACTGCAAGATCTCTCTACATACTGATGCTACAGACTAATACGGCTCTGTCTTTGAATTCATTGACGGACAATCCCTTGGGGTGCCCCAATCCACCAACTGTCGGCAGAAAGTAGATAGGAGGCATTCTCTTCCGTAGCAGAAGCCCAGTCCACACCTGTGGGACCATTGGCCTGGCAGCTCTGAGCCTGATGGTGACAGCATGAGCTACCACACTAAAGTGGCACCAACCCACAAATCCCCCCTCCCATTTTATTCTTACAGCAATCTTGTGAAGTGTATGTGTTTGTGTGCACACATATTTATGTGTCCCTAGTGCATGTTTGTGTAACTTGAGGAACTACACTGGTAAGCACTGGCTAGTTCATCATCCATATACTAAAGCCACTGTCTGAATAGCCCTGGGAAGTTGTCTAACCGGGCTTCCCTCTTGTAGCTCCCCAGCAAGTACAAGGGCATGATACCCCTGAACCCGGAGATATCTATATTTGTTTCATAAGATATAAAGGAAGTATACAGTACCTTTGAAACTGACTGAGGAAAATAAATTTCTAGCATAAGCTTTTGAAGGCTCTATTCCACTTTGTCAGATACCTGAAACCTCTATGGACAGACATATACAGTTGCCCCTCCCAATTCATGGGAGATGTGTTCTGGACCCACCCACCACCACCCCGCAAAAATGGCAGCTCGCAAATATTCAAGCCCCATTGAAACTAATGGCGTGTGCGGGGGCATTTTAAGTATGGCCACTTGTCCCTCCCTGCGAAGAGTGAGACCGCAGACTCAAAGTCCGTGAACGGGGAGGGACAACTATATACCAATAGGTGAGCAGGGAGACAAGTGCAAAACATTTGGGTCTGAAGATGGAGTATCTTCATTCTCAGTGATGATTGTAAAGAGTAGATAAAGGGACAAAGGTGAGAAACAGACTTTATATGCAAGCCAAGATGCATATATAGTAATATAAAGATGAGCCAGTAAACATATCAATAATAGAAGGAATTCTTGATGGAGTGCATTAATATGAATATAGGACCAGGAAAGTGTTGCTGCTGTAGTAGACGGGGTGGCAGAATTGGCATCTGGCTTTGAGATCCATGCATCTGAGGAGCTAGACCAAGTCTACAAAAGCTTATGCTACAACTTCTTTTGGACAGTTAGTTTCAAAGATGCTGCAGGATCCCTTTGCACATTGACGTTCCGGACTAACAACAGTTAGCTATAAAGGAAATTGCTTTCAAGGAAAGCTTGTTGATCCTCCTCTAAGAGCACACTGTCAAGAAATGTTCTATTCTTCCAGATTTTTCAAGAGGGAAGGTGGTTTTCAACCAGGCCTGTAATCTTCTGGCACATGACATGTCAATACTAGTAAGACTGTAGCAATTATTCAGCTGGGAACTCAAGGTGTTCCCATTTCTGAATGTTTGTATTTAACACAAATATTTGCATTTAGTGTGTAGAGGGAGGAGGAGGAAGAGATTTTCTTTTTTTAAAAAATGCATGGCAAGGAAGGTTTGAGTTGGTGACTGGGCAGGGGGTACTTAGGTTGACATTTGCATCAAAATGGGCATGTGAGGATATCCATGTTGACTCATGCCAAAGACATGTTTAATCTAACATTCTTTTCACACAGTGGCCGCTGGCTCATGGGATGCCTCTCAGCCAGGCATAAGTTTATCTGCACCCTCTGTTTCATGCTCTGTAAGAGCTGAGGCCCAGAGACATCCTGAGCAGTAACAATTGATGCCCCTTTCTTCTATAAATTCTTTAGTCTTCTTTCAAAGTTATCCAAGTTGGCAGCCGTTTCCGTCTCCAACGGTAGTGGATGCTAGAGTTTAATTACATGTTGTATGAAGACGCAGTTCTTTGTATCTCTGTTGAGGCCCATTATTTTGCTTGAGTGGATAACACTGTTTTCTAGTGTTATGAAAAAGGTAAGAAAATTCCCTATTTTCTTCCTACCTTACACAATTTTATACACCTTTGTCATGTTACTTTTGCCAAGGGATAGATTTCCCTAGCCCTTGCCAACTTGTTCCTTAAGCAGTCTTACATAGTCTTCTTTTTCCCAACTGACCAACTGGACGTGCTCCCATCACTGGTCCCTAGATGATGGGACCAGAACCTGATAACTGTGTAACCTTGTTGCTTGTGGTTGTGAAAAGAGTGCCAGTCCAAGGAAGTGGAGGGTGAGTGAGATAGGAGGTAGGAGAAAACTTGGTTCCTAGACTTATATGCAGTATTTGAAATGAGCCCCATCTGTCACTTCTGTTTGTAAGATTGGTCTTAGATATGATATAAGAGAACCTTCTCCATCTAGCACCTTCCAAAGGAATTGGATCCCACCTTTTACCATTTCTTGCTATTGTGACTTTACTGCATGAGTATGGTGGAGGTTCGAACCATCCTATTGCAACCAGAAAGCATCAAGTTGGGGAGGTCTAGTATAGGAGACTCTTGAAACACCTTGTTTGCATCAGATTTTCCTGAAATTGAGCTGCTTGCACGTATGTATTGTATTGAGGTAGATGTTTATTTATGGTTGTGCCCTACCCACCCACAACAACGGCATTTTATCAAAGCCTGCTATCCATGAGGCAATGTGTCTCATTCTTCCCTTCAGGAAAGGGAAGAAAAAATTCCTCCATGCAAATCAACTGTTGCTTGTGGACAGCATAATGAAAGACTCACCATAAGACTTGTAGAATGGAGGAAGAGTATTAAAAATAACTTCCAGCTTTTCTTTCCACTCCACCCATTAAGGAAATCATTGGTGCAGGATTTGAAATCAGGATTTGTCAGTTGTCAGGCAGCTGGTTTGCGTGAGTGCTTAATTAATTCGGTATCTGAAATGTCATACATCTGGCCCTATCCACAGATATGTCCACGTGGACATCTGCACGGGTTCTTTATCCATGCACAGCTTGAAAATATTCCAAAAAGATAAACATTCCAAAAAAATCAAAACTTGATTTTGCTATTTTGTATAGGGGACACCATTTCACTATGCCATTGTATTTAATGGGACTTGATCATCCACTGATTTTGATATCCATAAAGGGGTCCTGGAACCAAACTTCAGCAGATACCAACAGCCCACTGTACAAATTACTTCAGAAGTCTTGGAACTTGGCATTTCTGAAACAAAAACTGTTCCCCACCACAGTCTAAATTGTGCTTAACATTTCCTACTGGCGGGAGAGACTGCCTTTCAAATAATTTTAAAAAGAAATTCCTATCAGCAATTCCTATCTAAAGTGTCATTTTAGATTCTGTGCTGATAGATCTCATTATCCTGGGTCAGTCTTTCAAAACTGTATGGTAATTTGCTTTAACTTTTTATAACTTAGTGGTAATTTAATTGGAATCTGTAAAAATGTACCCAGCTCTGAAAAATTTGTTGGAACTAGCTGCTCTAGTATGGCTGGAACCAAGATGATCGGTCCATAGAGTAATGATGTGGCTAGAGGACATTACTCAGGATGTGTTTATAGTCCTTGTTGTTGTGTGCCATCAAGTCGTTTCCAACTTATAATGAGGTTTTCTTGGCAAAATCTCTTCAGAGGGAGTTTGCCATTGTCTTCTTCTGAGGCTGAGAGCATGTGACTTGCCCAAAATCACCCAGTGAGTTTTATAGCCAAGCTAGGAATCGAACCTTCTTCTCCAGAGTTGTAGTCTAACACTCAAATTACTATGCCATGTTAGTCCTGGGCTTGCTTTCTGTTTTATTTCACAGTACACTTGTATCTGAGAGATTTGTGCTCTTTTGCAAACTTGACAAGTTTGAGTTCAGAGTGAAAATCAGATTTTCTACAGAGGGAAAATAAGGAGGGGGCAGACCTCAAAACAAGAATGTTTTGAATGGTTAACAAATGGGGTGAAGGCTTTTGTAACAGATGGATTGTTTGAACTCCTAAGTATATTGGTGTAACAGGAAAATTTCTCAGTCCTGACAACAACTATATATGGTTGGCCCTTCACATTCGCTGGAGTTAGGGTCACAAGACCCCAGTGAAAGTGAGGAAACCACAAATAAAAAAACCCAGTATGTTTTTACCTGAACAAACACCTCTCTGGAAATCTCTAGGTCCTCCTCTGCAACTCTATGGTCAACATCTGCCAGAAGTTGGCCACAGAAAGATGCTGGAGGACGTACAAATGCCTCGAGAAACTTTTTCTCTAGTAGTCTCTTAAGTCCTCCAGCACAAATGTATGGTCAATTTCCAGCAGAGTTGCACTGGAGAACCTAGAGATTCCTAGAGATAATATATTAAATTCATGAATAATCAAAGCCGCAAAAGTCAAAGCCGCAAATGTGGAGGGCCGGCTGTACTGTGATTTTTTTTTCCCCTGCTAGCTGAATAAAGTTTTTTTTTCCAAATCTACTGAAGGCTTGTGTTTCTGAGATGGAGTTAGCTTGCACATTACAGGTGGAATCATAGAATCATAGAATTGGAAGAGACCTCAAGGGCCATCCAGCCCCCTTCTGCCATGCAGGAAGACACAATCATAGCACTCCTGACAGATGACCATCCAGCCTCTGTTTAAAAACCTCCAAAAAAGGAGACTCCACCACTCCCCGAGGAAAGTGACAGTGATGATAGTTTGCCGCAGAGTGGTGCTCCTCGTGCGTTTCTTGTCTGTAGGCTGTTGTTTGCATGGTTGTCTGTGAGGGGAAGAGGGAACCAATCCTTGTTCATGAATTAGTAGAAGATGGAAAAGGTGATGAATAATAGTTAACCTTACTGACCACTATTTTTCTTATTCACATGGCAGTAAGCTACTATATATACACAACTATTAGTTGATCTCATGTATAAGCCAAGGGCAGGTTTTGGGGACAAAATTATGGCTTTTGATATGACTCATGGATAAGTCAAGGGTTGAATGTAGGAACATGTAATAAAGGATGTAAAGCGGGGTAGGCAACCTTTCCCCTTTAAGGGCCGAGGGACTTCAGCTCCCAGAATCCCAGGAGCTATTGGCCAACATGGGACTATTGGCCAACATGGCTGAGGCTTCTGGGAGCTAAGTCCCTCGGCCCTTAAAGGGGAAAGGTTGCCTACCCCTGGTATACAGTAACAAAGTAGGCACAATGTAAGATTTTTGTGGAATATATTTTGTAAATAGAGTGTGATCTTTCTCTCTCATACACATACACACACATACACACAAACAAATGTGTTATCCCAGTCACCAGCTTCTTAACATGAAGAGTTTCTTCAAACACTGTCCACTTCTTGCAGAAGCAAATTGACCTTCAGACACCTTGACTATCTAAGACTTTGCAAGTAAACAGCAGCACCATCAGTTGTGTCCAAAAATGAATTGTTACATAATGAAAGATATAACAATGCCTTAGGGACTTGTTCCCCAATGAAGCGATTCTGCTGACTGCCCTTTTGAAGTAGGTGTGGGAATAGCTAATGTGAAACGTGACCTTTGGACGTTTACTATCAAGCAATTGCTCAACTGTCGCTTTATTGCAAGGAAATCGTCCATGTTATTTTTAGGGGTAAAACCGGAATGTTGCAATTAGTGTTACTTCATTTTTTGATAATAAAGGAAAACACACTAACTTTGAACATGGTAGTTCAAATAACATTATGAAGAAGCATATCTCTCTTTGAAGCTGGCTGGAATGCAGTCAAATCCTCTTTTTCCATATTTCCAGGGTTGTAGTTCCATACTTATGTGTAGCTCATTTCTGGAATCTAATTTTTACTCCCAAAATATGAAATAACCATCAACTGTATTGCCATAGCATGGCACAAAATGGACATTAACTGCAGCACCTCAAAACCTTCTTTAGTCCTATACCCAACAAGAAAATCTGTCCTTTAAATCACCTTTCTGTGTGTATGCATACACTTAGAACAGGCCCAGGATGAAATTGCATTCAGATGACAACAGTTGCGCCATAGGGGCTTTTGCAGATGTGATTTGCCATGAAGCAGGGATGAACATTTTACAGCCTGCTGAATTCAGGAAAGGGCAAAAAATTGGTTCATGGACCTTCAGAATTTATCCAGCCTTCTCAGCCAAGCTTTTGTTAGTTGAATGGAACTTGAGGGGGGCATCCTTAAATCTGGAATAGTTGACCTTTAAAAGAGTAATAATGTTTTTTGCATGAGCCAGTATCCAAAGTATGAATCCAGTCTAGAAGAAGAAAGTCAAAGTCATATTAGCTAGCTTGCTTAGAAAGCAGTTGAAAGCAGAATGGAGTTCATTTATGGGTCTGTGTGGCATGGAATTGCTCTCAGGGGTCCTTTTTATTTCTTCATTCCACATACCTGGGAAACATTAGTGCTATTAGAAGACTGCAATCTTTAAATGGTTTCTTTGGGTGCAAAATCTATTCATGCCGCTGAATCTAATATCTCGTTCTTCTAAACATGGATAGAGTAGCAAATTGGCATATTTAGTGGTATCAGAGCCTCATAGCAAAAGCCTTTCATAGCCTCCTGGCTGAAGCTCTGTACCTACAAGTGAAAGGCCATCTAAGATGTGGAATGAAATAGCTTATTGGGATAGTTATTTTTCCTCTTGACTCCTTCATTCTAGATGAAAGCTTTTAAGGCTACAGTGTAATAATGCAAAGCAGCTTCATTTATATACCGCTTCATATCGCGCTATGGGGTGTCTAAGCAGTTTACAACTGTAAGCTCATTGCCCCCCAACAGTTGGGTACTCATTTTAGTGACCTCGGAAGGATGCAGGTCTGAGTCTAGCCTGAGCCTGGCTAGTATTGAACTTGCAACCTTGTGGTCTATGAGTGAGTGGCTGCAGGACAGGCATTTAACCACTGCACCACCAATAATAAAATTGTTTGTTTTTTAATGCTATGGCTCCTCAATCAGAAATATCGATCAAGAACTGATTGATTTTGTGATTAGTCCTCACTGCTGAAGAGGGTGTTGGACTTGTGCATCTGCTTCATCAGAATTTGAAAGTAAAGATGTTTTCAAAAGTACTTTGTGATAAAGCAGGCACTTCTGGTTTGTTGGCTGATGGTTGAACGCAACTTTAAATCCCCTTAGATCCTCATTGTCTTTCTGCCACTGATTATATGGTTCCTTTCCTGTGATTGGAATCAGTCCTACAGAAGAACTAGGTGTATTTAAAAACTGGTACATTCTTGGTCTGCTTATTCCATGTGTTCTTCACCATATTTGAAGGAGTTGTGTAGAGTTCATCTCTCAATAATTTTATTGCCTGCTTCCAATGGAGCATCTACATTTGGGGTTATGTAGAAAGGCCTGGGCCAAATTTGCCCTTCTGCTCTAACTTCATACTTGAGAAACCTGATAAGGAAGTGATATCTGTGATAATATGCCGTCAGGCTGTTTTAAGGTTTGAAAGGAAAAGAGTTTCTTGCCTAGGTCCTTCCTGAGAAGTTATCTCGGGAATTCTTTTGTGTAGGGTGCGTGCAGTTGGGGATTGCATGCAAAGAGAACAAATCAGTTCCTTAATGGAAATGCCCATGGTAAGGGAAGGGATTTCCTTTTTTACTAGTCTTCCTTAAAAGGAAAAGCAGACATTTGATGTAAGAGTACAGTCCCCTCACACCCACCCCGGCATGTTCCTGAGAAGCCCCAAAGTTCATTGAGATTTTTAACAGAAGTCTATAGCTTTTTAAATGCTTTTTATTTTTATTGGTTTTAATATCAGTGCAGTGTGGTGGGCTTAGGGAAGCATAGTCTCAAATCTCCACTCCCCCATGAAACTTACTGCATATCTTAGATCAGTTTCTCTTCTACTCCCAGCAATCTAACTTTTCTAACAGAATATGTGAGGGAGGGATCACTTTATCTGAGGATAAAGTGGAAGGATGGGGCACATGTGGACCATGTGACAGAAGTATAGATGGAGAGTGAGGGCTAGGAATCAGACAGCCCTCCAGATATTATTAGTCTACAACAGGGGTAGGCAACCTTTCCCCTTTAAGGGCCAAGGGACTTCAGCTCCCAGAAGCCTCAGCCATGTTGGCCAATAGTCCCATGTTGGCCAATAGCTCCTGGGATTCTGGGAGCTGAAATCCCTTGGCCCTTAAAGGGGAAAGGTTGCCTACCCCTGGTCTACAATTTCCAGCAATCCCAACCAGCACAGCCTGTGATATCAAGTGTTGGAAGTTTTAGTCCAGTGATATCTAGTGGCCCACTTGATTTCCACTGTGATGTAGACAGAGGGAAAAACAGGGGAAAGCAGGGTGATGGTGAAGGCGTGGGTAAATAGGAGAAAATGTGGCTGCATCTACGCTGCAGAATCAATGCAGTTTGACACCACTTTAACTGCCGTGGCTCAGTGTCATGGAATTCTGGGATTTGTAGTTTTGTGAGCTATTTCACCTTCTCTATCAGAGAGCTCTGCTCCCACAGCAGACTACAGACCCCAGTGTTCTATAGCATTGAGCATTAAAGCAATGACAAGTTGCATTAATTCTGCAGTGTGGCCGCAGCCTATGTGACCCTCTCAAAGTAAAGGCAGACAGTCTCTTAATTCTTCAAGTAAACACATTAAGAGTCAGGGTGATCCACTTGCATTACAAGCCAAAGAGAGACCAACTCTATGATTCTATAATTTCTTTTTCTCAAACTAATGTTGAAAGGCATGCACCCACTTGAGGAAGGACCCCTGCTATTATTACGTAAATGTGGTGTTGTCACAGAAGCATTTTGACATAGCTCCATCTGTCTTATGTATAGTACCAATTCTCCCAGTGTGAGTAGCCAAGCACGGTATAACAATGTGTAGAGGGGTCTTTTAAGTAGGGTGTACCACTATTTATTCCTCAACATGCAAACTGACTATGCTGCGAGCAGTAGTGATAACAAAGATACTACCTTTGTTCTTTTAAAATGTATGATTAAACATTGATTTGACTAAACAACCCAACAAAGATAATGCAGGGTATGAGGGGGAAAGACCAAATACAGCAAAAGCAAAACTTTAAACAATATATCAGAAATTTAACAAGTAAAAGAAGACATTATGAGGAAACAATGGCTAATACATTCACATTGTTTAAGAAAACAGTACACCATTCTAGAGGTTATACTACCAGTACTCTTGCCACACCTGTCCTTTCCCTACAGTGGGAAATACTTATTCTCTGTCAGATGCCATGTGCAATGATGGCAATATAATCTATGTATAAATATATAATAGCATCTCCAGCAGTGCTTTCAGAGCCAAGAAAATATTTGCCCTTTTCTTGAGCAGTACTCAAAAAAGTTTGCTCTATAGTGAGATGTCACAGTATAAAGACTGCTGTGTCCTGTCACAAATATTTAATGACTGGAGTCCTAGGAATTATGTTTAGACCTGAATTCTGACAGTTCATACTAACAAATTTTAAAAGTCATCCCTGAAATGGGGCATGGTTTAAAGATTAGGAATGATGATTTATCGGGTATGGATGCCATAGAGTTGGGACTGTTCATGCTGTACGGAAGATGTCTAAGTCAAAAATTGTAACTGCTAATCTTCCCCCCTCCCCCCTCCCCCCAAAAAAAAAAATTGGGCAAGCCATCCTCCCACCAGCCTTTCAAAAGGGAAAGGTTGACAGGGAGAGCATTGAAGGTACCCTGCATGTCTTCATGCAGCAACATCCAACACCCTCTATTTTAACTGCTATGGAGTGGGGTTAAAACAGCATGAGGATGATAGTTTAGTCCTCTGTTGCCAAGACTTTGCAGGTCCCTTGACCTTGTTATTGCTCCAGAACCCCTAGACCTTCTCCCAGGTTTGAAGCCAAAATACCTGCAAGCTCTTCATTTTCAGGGGAGACAGGAAGACTGGCCATTTGTCCTTCCCACTATAATATGGCAGGCAGAACTGTCGAAGCCTGTGACTATATAACTTTGGGTATTGCACTTTGTTCCTATAAAGGGAGCTAATTGTTTTCATAAATAATGGCATCGCAGAATAATACAGATAGAATTTCACCTAGCCTAGTTTTATTATACCTTCAACTGAAAATTCTAAGTCCTTCTCTCTCCTCTAACCTTCCAGAAGTAAATTTTGTCTGGACATGTGAGTTGTAAGATGCCTGTTGTCCTAACATTTCTTCTTCTTTCTTGTTATTTTAGGAATATATTAAAGGACTTTGTGAACCAGAATTGGAAGAGAGGGAATATTATCCCAAAGATATGCACTGTATTTTTGTAGGAGCCCAGAACCTCTTCTTGAATTGCCTCATTCAGAGAACCTCTGCTGATGTTACTGTCATAGAGATAGGCACACTCAATATTAAGGGTGCTGCAGAACCTGTTGTACTGGCCAGAAGTCATATTCAACAGTTTGTGAGCCTCTTCAAAAACAATGCAAGCTTGTCAAATGGTGGAGAGTCAGAAGTGAAGAAAAGGTTCAAACATCTTGTTGAAGCCCATGCAGATAAATATACTATGGATTTGTTGATCTTACCAAACTCACTGAAGAGAGAACTACTCAACCTAGCCCGAAAGGAGGTCCACAACACAGATGCTAAAATCATAGATCTTGCCATGTTTGAAGGGACATCAGAACTTTTCCCAGATGAAATACAGAAACGATCTGAGATAAAGAATGATTGTGGAACAGGTGCGGAGGAAGCAAGAAACAATGCAGGTACCCCTGTCACTGAGTTAGCAGACAGAATGAATGCAGTTTTCCCAGATACTTCAGAAAGGCGGTTTTTACCTATAAATGGTCTGAGCTCACTAGAGACTTCTGCAGGCAAAGAGAGGCAATCATGTAAAAGGAGGTCATCAGATGCTGAGGAGAGGCTTCCAAAGAAGCAGTTTTCTTTGGAAAATAATCAGGATAACAAATGGACTCCACCCAGCTCTTCTGATGTTACTGAGGTGATTGATTTAGTCACCGATTCAAGCAGTGAGTTGGACGATCCAGGCTTATGCACTAAAGAAGCTGATGAAATAAGTGAGGAAATGGAATACAAGATTTTGGTGAATTTTTTCAAAAGCATGGGCTACTCACAACAAATTGTAGAGAAGGTAATTTCAGAACATGGACAGTTGGCTGAACCACTTCTGCTTCTGGAAGAAATTGAAAAAGAGAGCAAAAAGGCTTCCAAAAACAAAAGTGAGGTTGTCATACCTCAGACTATTGGGATGTGTGCAGAGAAAGATAAAGGCAGTTCTAGCAATCAAGGTCTGGGACATAGGCCAGAGCTTTCAAAAAATGCAAAACAAAATGTGGTTTCTGTTCTACAAGCTCAGTGCAAGGCTGAAGGGAAAGCATATGTGTCACACAGTGAAAACCAAACTACTTTGTCAGGTGGCCAAAATCCACAGCATAAAGACTGTAGGAAAGTATCTTCAAATTGTTACTGTGAACAGTCTCACCTTTCCCAAGCAAGCAGTCTTGAAAGCGATGGTCATGTGAATCCATGTGATCATGAACAGTGGGTAATGAAGGATAAGAAACTGAACGTTCCTGGCTTGGTGGCGAGGGGTGGCTCAGAGCTACTGCATCCACCAGTTCAAAAAGAAACGGGGGTCCCTCAGGCATGTGTGGAGCAGTCATCCACAAAGCACAATCAACAGGGGCGTTGTAATCCTCTACAGCTTGGAACCAGATACCTCCCTTCCCAAAACCCAAATCAGCTTGTAGACTCTGGATTTCCCCCACAATTAACTGGAACTTATCCAGAAAGGAGAACAGGAGGGTCACCTAGTCATCACACCGATCCTTCAGTCACTGGGATTCAGAGGTTTCTAGAATCCCTAAAAACACCATACAAGCTGGAATTGAAAAATGAGCCAGGGAGAGCGGACTTAAAATACATAGTAATAGATGGCAGCAATGTTGCAATGACGTAAGTATGAATGATGCTTAGATTTCTAGAGCATTTCTGAATGAAACTGGACAGGAGGAGGGAGGGGATTTTACTAAAAGCACGTGCATTTGAAACTGGGGAGAGGTGCAGACAAGCATTGGCTTTCTTGATGAGAGATGTATGAAGCTGAGATCACCCTTTATAGTTTCGCTCACTTTGACTTGAGTCCTTTTGAACATTGTATAGTGATGAGTAATCCAGATATCAGATGAAAACAAGATGGCCTGTGTTCCTGTCCCCAAAAGGGGAGGGGAGAAGAAAAGTACAGTTCAGAAGCCCTTTGCAGCTCCCTAGAAGTTCACGTGTTGTTCTTGAATAGTAAAGGAAATGAACTGGAAACGTACAGTGGGCCCTTGGTGTCCACTGGGGTTTAGTTCCAGGATCCCCCTTGGTTACCAGAACCCGTGGATACTCAAGTCCCATTACATACAGTGTCATAGTAAAATGGCAAAATCAGAGTTTGCTTTTTGGAATTTATATATTTCCAAAATATTTTCAAGCCATCGATAATTGTATCCATGGATAAAGAATCTGTGGGTATGGAGGGACGACTATAATTGAATTGCTTTTCAGTGCATGCATATACCAGTACCATGCTGGAACATTCCCCCCTCCTCCCTTTTTTCAGGGGCTGTCTAGCTCTGGTACAACCTTAAGAAATGTATCATGACTGTCACTGCTTCCATACATCTTCCTTCATGGTGCTTTCTGCTTGAGTTACCCACCTTCCACCATTTTCTTATCTTGTTTTGATTGTGCGTCTTTGAAAATTGCTGTGATGTTTGTTTATGGTTGGAGGAGAGCTATACATACCCACATTCTCACATATCTTTTGAGTAATATTTATATTGCATTTAAGGCTACACCCATGTGACAATGTCACAGGCTGTGGCAGGGGCCTTTAGGATAGATACAGCAGCAGCAGGTAAGGCACATGCAGACTATCAGGTCTGCCACCTGTCGCCACAGAGTTTCCAAAAAACTGGTCTTTTTGGACTGGATTAAAGCCCCCTTGAGTCGGTTTTGGGATGGAACCACCGGATCAGCATCTGGTCTGGTCGATCTTGGCCCAGGGCTAATGGCCTGTGTTATCTGGACAGGATGAAACAAGGCTGCAGGGAGCACTGGACTTTTGTCCCATGTGTATTGGACCCTATGTGGTTCTTGGAATATATCGGGGCAGAAAAGCGACCCATCCTGAACAAAATCATGTCAGCAGTGAGGCTTTGAACATCCATTGTTAAAACTGCAAAGCTGCCCAGCACTGTTTTTGAAAATAGACAGGGTGGGCAACAGCATTTTAAATTGTGATACAGTACTGGCAGTGTTTATAGTTGAGTTTACTTAATCAGATCCTTGCATCCCAGGTCATTTGCTTATCTTAGAAGAAAAGATTTAATTTTCTGAAACTGCTACTTCATTTGAAATGGAGGAAAGTATAGTAAAGGCTTGCTGATGTGGACAATTTTTTCATTCTTCAGAAGGCTCAGCAAATAGTGATATAAAATGAAAGTCACAATTATTATTCATTTTAAATTCCAAGTAGATTGGGGCTGATGGGGAAAGCTATGCAAATATTTGAAGCTATGCATAATTGTGCTGTGCATCATTTTAGCTGTGTTCAAATTAAAGGAAGTATGTGAGCTCTGCAGGGCTTTAAAAAAATCTGTAAGAACCACAAAATACTTAGTTCATGTTGTGCAAAGCATAAAATGGAGGGAGATATAAGGTAGGTTTTTTTTTCTACCTTCAGTTCATTAATTTTTTTGAGGGAAAATTTTGTACATTGAAATTATTTTTTATGTTCCCAATTTCTCTCAAGTCACACTCATTCTTCTGCATCCAAGGGGGAAAAAAGCACAGTATCTTCGTCCACTCCCGCCTCCAGCATTAGCAGGCTACAGACAACTATAGGAGTTATAATGATTAGCAGCCATTGACAAGTTGTACCTCTTACAATTGTTAGAGTTTGGTGTTCTTCTGTTCAGGATGGAAGGTAGTCACCCTGTTTTCCAGGGTACTCTATTCCACCTTCTCCTACCTTCTATTTCTGCTCCCCCAGCCACTTTAAACAGCTGGCATTTCATGACCATTCAGTCTTCATTGGACTGCTAGTGGGGTCTAAACTGTCCCCCCCCACTCCTGGAAATCTTGATGTTGCCCAAGCCTCCTGATACTTCCTTCTTCTGCATGATTAGTGCCATTTTGGCTACATAAGACTCACGCTCAGAGAAGTAGTGTATACAGTGGTGATGATGATTATGATTATGGCTCTATGCTACCTTCCTGTTTTGCAATTCATTGTTAATCAACAGTGGAAAAGAGCTATTGTCTTCATGTCTTTTTTTGTGAGCTTCTCAGGGGTATCTGGCTGGCCATTAGATTGATGGATGGTCTGATTTAGCACCGTTACCATATATACTCAACTATAAGTTGACCTCATGTATAAGTCGAGGGCAGTTTTGGGGGCCAAAGTTATGGATTTTGCCATGACCCATGGAGAAGTCGAGGGTAAAATTTGGATGCTCCTTCAGTGTGTGTATATGTGCGTACAGCAAGAAACACTCTAATTGAGGCTCTTTGTTTCAACTTTGGTTTGGGCCAGCCATGGCAGAAGGTCTCTGTTTAAAAGCAATTAATCACTCAGGACTCTTTCTGTTTGGCTCAAGAGAAAAAGAAACTATCTTCCACAACATGGGGAAATCTGAAAGAGCTGCTATCACATTATCATACTGACCCATAAATAAGTTGACCTGGGATTTTGGAGTCAATTTTGGGGCATACATTTTTAGACTTATAGTATACGGTATGTTCTTATGACTAAAAGAGTCCACAGGGAACAGACATGGTCCATACCAAGAATGTGTAGAACAGGGGTAGCCTAGGAAGTCCTAATTCATGTGAAGGAGATTGAATTGTGAAGTATGGAAAAACTTCACTAGTCCCATAACTTTCATATCATGTCCTTATCAAGCTTGATTAGAAGCAGGCAATGCCCGAGTAACAACTCATGCAACTTGTTTCTGAGGAGTAGGTATTTATGTTGCACCTTTTTAGTTGGGACTAATGGGTCATCCCATCATGCCTAGAACTAAAATGCAGTACAATTATCCTTCCCTGTGGAAATGTTTATTTAAAAACTGGCACACCCTGAGTAGTGATTCCTACAAGTACATTGGAGATCTGGATTGATAATAGCCTTCAATTATTTGAGAACCAGTTTTGGAAAGACTAAATCTAGCTTAAACAAATGATAGAGAGTGGAGAAACAGATTGTCTCCTTTGAGTAGTCCAGCAAGATAGTGTGTCAGTGTTGCTAATAAGTGTATATTACAGCATTTTTGCCACTGGTGTGTCAGTACGACATCATCTTAGAATAGTTTCATGTAATGGCCCCCAGTTTTCCCAGACCAATAATTCACCAAATTACAATGTAGGTTCTACATTACATTATTCTTCTTTATATCCTTACCCTCTTCTGGCTTGGCATTCTGTTAGAGATATGCAAAAGGAGAGGGTGTGGATAAATTGCAGCTAAGCTGAAACCTTGGAGAAAGTCTTTTCCTATACAAGGAGGGAAATCTAAATAAATAATACAATTATTCTGGAGAGTCATGAAGTTCTTCCCAGCTTATGTTGTTCCGATAGTTTCTAAGCTTGCACTCCCTCTTGTGTTGCAAGCCACATGGCTGAAATTAAAACAGAAGGGGGAGATGTAGTGAACTATACAAGAAATTGTTGTGAAATCATATATAAATGTATGCTTTTGTTGTTGTTGCTCGTTATCACATAAAAAAAAGAAAGCTGCCACTCTGGTTGCAATCTCTACCATTAGATGGATGCAGAAAAGGTGATGTTGTCTTCACTACTTTTCACCTCCATATCATACCGATGCTGCTTTTGGCCTCATAGGTGAAGCAGGCCAAAAGCTGTTTCTGAAGAGTTGTGGGTTGGTTGACTATTGCTGTAAACATTAAGTTTAGGTGTGGTCTTTTGAATATAAGACGAACATAGGAAACAGAAACCAGTGACATTCTTGGATGGACTTGTGGGAAACCACTCAAAACTCTTGTAGTGGAGATAACACAGAAAAAGAAAACCATCTTTTGTTTTTGCCTAGCACTGAATCATAAAATAGAATTGGCTTTCCTAAGGGAGTTCCTGTGCAAACATGTCCCAGTTGCATAAGCACAGATGTGTCTCTGCCACAGGTTCATAAGGTGAACAGGAAGAGGGCACAAGGGGGGAGAGCTTAAATAATGTGGTAGATAGTGGTTTCACAAGCAAACCTACAGACAGCCAGGCATATGCCATCATGGTAATAAATACAGAGTATATAAAGAAATCAGGATCAAATTGACAGCCTATTTCTGGGTTTACCTGAGATTCCTAAGCTGGCCGTCACATTCAGATGCAGTTCAGACCTTGGAATGTATATCTGTTTAGATCAGTGGTTCCCAAACTTTGTTCCTCCTGATGTTTTGAACTTCATCTCCCAGAATTCCTGATTGTTGGCCAAACTGGCTAGGACTTCTGGGAGTTGAAGTCCAAAGCACCTGGAGGACCAAAGTTTGAGAAACACTGATTTAGACTATAACACTTGTAATTCCATGGCCTGGCTGGAGGAGTCTGGAAACTGCAGTCAAAAAAAGTGAAATTTCCCAGCTCTAGACCTACTTTGCTCTGCTACCTGCAGATTTATTTGTAGGATATTAAATGGGAAGATTTGAGCTGCATATATAAGCCCATATTTAAACAGGTGCAGATGTCCAAATCAACTAGGGATGCCTAGATCAGAGTGCGCAAGCATGATTCCAGTCCTCCACAGCAAGGAAATTCTACTTGGAAAAAGTTCTGCAGAGGAGTTTGTAGCATGTGTGTTCAACCCATTATTAGCTAACACACAGTGATGACTTTGCCTTTTCTTTGGCTGGCTTTTTAAATCAAGCATGAGCAAACAAAATGATTTTCTGTTGATAATAACTCACAGGGAAAAGGCGTAAAATTACTACTAGAAGTGGGAGTACAAAGTGGTAAGAATAAAACTTAAGAGCTGTCATATCCCCCAAAACTTGTCTGTGGTCTACCTTCATCTGCTATATAGGAACCATTTTACATGTCTGTTTGTGTTGAACACCAGGTATGCCACAGGAAGAGGAAATAATTCCCTAGAGTGGACTGCATCATTGATTTGTACAAATTGCCAACTTCTTTCGTTTACATGGAATTTAATGTCACATTTTCAACAATCAGTAATTTGTAAACAAAGGCTATGAAGATTAGCAAGTGCTACCTTTCTTTCTCTCTTTCTTTGCTGCAGGCATGGGCTACAGAGGTTCTTCTCATGTCGCGGAATTGCAATTGCTGTTGAATACTTTTGGAAGCGAGGTCACAGACAGATTACTGTATTTGTCCCACAGTGGCGAACAAGGAGAGATTCTAATGTCACAGGTACAGACTGTGATCAGATTATGCTGCCTTCCCTTTAACAGTTGACATCTCCAAGCTTGGTTGTCTGTATTTAAGAAAAGTCCCAGAATCCAACCAGCATATGACCAGTGCAAATCACTTTGAATGGTCCAATATGCTTGGTATAGTAATAGGCAGCATGGCTTAGTGATTTGAGCATTGGACCATGACTCTGGAGACCAGGGTTTAATTCCCCGCTTGGCCGTGGAAACCCACTGGGTAATTTTGGGTGAGTCACACACTGTCACCCCCAGAAAAACTCATGATAGGGTCACTGTAATTTAGGAATGACTTGAGGTCATACAACAACAATAGTAATATTTAGTGTTTATCAATTTGTACTCTTCTATCAAATAAAATAAAATCTTGCACTAAAGATACATATTATTTGTTCTTTAACATAGTTTCATCATTCTTTCTTTTTCTTTTTTTTCTTTTAATAGAGCAACACTTCTTAACCCAACTGCAAGATGTTGGCATTTTGGCCCTCACTCCTGCAAGGATTGTATGTGGAGCCAGGATTGCATCTCATGATGACAGGTAAAGGAAGGGTTTGCTCCAGTTTGCTGTTTCTCTGTTTTCAAGTTCTTCTAAAGAGAAATAATTTAGAGGAACATCTAAACCATTTTCTTGGTAAAATTATACTCATTGGAAGATACCTTTGAAATATCATGCTTTGACACATGTTATGTTTAAAGGCCCACTTTCACATGCAAGTCTTGAATGAACATGCATGTGTAAATAAGACATTACATATCATTTTAATGTACTCTTTCCCAGACTTTCATTTCTAGTTTCAACGATACCTGTTCTCAGGGTAGTTTGGCTATAAAAACATGTTGTAACAATTCACAGTTAAAGCAAATCAGTTCATTTAAAATGCATTTAAAATCAATAGACAAAAAAGTCTAAATAGCAACAGCTGGGCAATTGGAATTGGCACAACAGCAGCCAAAGTCAATTGCTTAATTTAATGGCTGAAAGCACAATTAAAATATTAAGGTTTTTTCTTCTTCTTTGCATTCCAAAAAGGGAGGAGGGAATGCATGTTTAATATCTCCTTTGATGCACAGTTATGCACAGCCTTTTAATGAAGTCCTCTCCAGTGTAAGTGGTGGAGGACTAGGTTTGCACCTGCAGTAATGTGCTCAGTATAAAAGGCACACTGCAACTCCAACAGCAATGGTGGACCATATTACTAGATATTTCCTGACATTAAGAAAAATATCCTGGCCACTAAAAACCTAGTGTAACAATGAGCAGTCCAAATAGAACCCTTTTTTTCCCAGTGTGTGTAAGGTTTATCCCCCTCTCATAAATAGGGGGGCATTGCTTTATGTCAGGGGACAGAAACCTAATTTGACTTTCCAGGTTTCTAAATTTGGCCCATGAAAGATTTGAATGTGACCTGCAAGGAGTCTTGTAAGATGCTGTGTCCATCCTTTAAGCTTAGCTCCATCCCCAAATGTAGTAGATGTGAAAAATCTTATCATCAGGAGAAACTGCTATGAATAACTGCATAGTTCCCAGAACATTCATTACACAGCCTGTAATGGGCTTGATTATGTTACGTTACTGTAGAGTTAGGTATACCAGAAAGAGATGTGAGAATAAACTCTTCAGTTTCACATTTGAACATTCCTCAAGTTAAGGAGTTGAAATCACACACTTTTCAATGGGAACTAGTCAGTTTTCATTCACATCCCTCTTGGTGTAGCTGTGAGAAGTGCGGTGCAGATCTTGCTGTATCTGTTTCTGCTACTAGGAGCTTCTAGAATGGAATGCCAGAATGCTTAAAAGCACTTCCTAAGATGGGGGATCTTCAAACAGACTGGGGAACGGGGGGGGGGGGTGGCTTTTGCAGGCCATTTCATAGTGATTTGGAAGCCCTTACAGTAAGTGGGGTCCAAAATAAGCTTCTGCCTGTTCTGAAGCACCTGCTTTTCCAATATTCAATAAAATCTGATTTTATACCAGAGGCTGATACTAATATTGGCAATATGTCTTGGTGATCCCTGGAATGGGTCTGGCCCAAATTGAGGACACCACACTCTTAACACCATTTGCTCTTGTACCCATCCCACCTTCTGTTTGGGAAAGAGAGCTGCAGGTAGGGGAATCCTGTTGTTTTCTCCTCTCTTAGTTTGGATGTAACACTGGGATTCCCCACCACATCCTGCATAAGTTCTCCATATGAGACTGAAAATTGTAGAGGAATTTCCCTGCCCTACCTGTGTTTTCCACTGGTGGGGGAGGAAGCAGGAGTTTTCTTTTGGCAGACAAGACTTCATGTTTCTCTCTGCAGAGAAAAGGCTGTGGGGTGATTCTCATTTGGCCCAGTACCAAGGGAGAATTGACCTTGTAACCAACATGGACATATGGATCCTGTAACCTTCTTCAGATGTTTTACGCTTATACTCCCTGGATTCCTGAGCATGGGCCATACTGCCAGGACTGATGGGAATTTAAGTCAGGGTTAGGGAAGGTGGCTTTTCCTGTGTGTTTTGTAGGCTCAATTCTGAGCTTGGAATTCAGCAATGTCACATATGTGCTTGGTTCCTAATAGGTTTCCCTTCAACTACATGAATTGGATAACACCTCCTAGAATCACTAGAGCTGATTGGAGATTCTAGAAGTCATAGTCCAAGACAGCTGGAGGGCACCAAGATGGAGAAGGGCGTTATAAATTGTGCAAAAGTTGCTGGTTCCTCTTTTTTTCCTAGTTGGCTTGTTTCATAAAAATGACATTTTGTAGTATTCAAAAACCTGCCTTGGGAACATTTATTGTCATTGTCGAACATGAAAATTACTCTGGTGTTTTTTTAAATCATAAATTCTGAAGAAGCAGGTACATAAAGCAGGATCCAAAGAGCTCCTTTTGGGTAGACCCAGTAGAATTAATTCCCAAGCCCCTTTGATATACACAACTAGGTGTTTAGTTCTTTTTTTAATTCAGGCTTAGCTAGAATATTACCTGTTGATTCAATCTGGAACAGTTGTGCACTGTATTATAAGAGTCACAGTTTGTCACATATGTGACTCCTGGTGGATCACACAGTCAGGATCTAGGAATCCCTGCTGGATGGTAGTTGTAGTAAGTTGAGCTTCTGCAACAAGGCAGATGGGTTTTAGAGTCCTTGTTAGCATCATGGCCAGATGTTAACAGCCATCCAGTGGCTTGAAAGGCTTAATTTGTGTAAATGACTTCAATACTGTTTGGCAGTTTGAAGCTAGCAAAAGATGAAAGCTGGGAAAAGACTGGGAAAGCGAGTTTTCTTCTGTTACTAAGCTGCTTGCTCAGTTTTCACAGCTGATTGTGGGAGATGGTCACACTTTTGCACTTTGATTTTCTTTGTTTGCTTCCTACCCTGGAGTTTAGTAGTTTAGTCCTGGGGCCCCATTTTTCCAGAAATGGTGAATTTGATTGCTGGCCAGGGAGTCTGGGCAGAATGAGTTGTTTAGGAAGGGCAGTTCTGTCATTTGCTGTGAGGGGATGCTGGACACCATGAGCAAAAGGGCTGGAAAGCTGCCCTTATGTAGACCATCTGTTGCATCATTTACTAACAGTAAAGCTTATCTATAATAGTAAAGCATATCAGTACCAAACAAACTCTTGGGGAGGCCTGGAACTACAGCCTGTTCCTGTGCAGAACATTAGAACACGACCAGCATGTTTTTTAGAAGCTGCATCTTGAGCTGGCTTTGAGTTAGTATTTATTCAGGGTAAGAATGCTGATTCTCTTCACAAATGTTGTCATAGGTTTTTACTGCATCTTGCTGAGAAAACTGGAGGAGTAGTTGTTACCAATGATAACCTGAGAGAATTTGTGAATGAATCCTCTTCTTGGAGGGAGATTATTCAAATGAGGTAATTGCATTTCCATTACAAAATTTCCAAAGGGGAGATGGACATGTAATTGGTTACATTTTGACAGAGAAAAATAAGTTAAATATCTGGTTATGGGGCCATATACAAAAGCCACCATGCAACATTGAACCCAATCTCTTGGAAATAACACAGCTCTTCTGAGGGCAAAAGCTGAACAGTAGGCAGTCTGCCTGCTCCAGTCCACGTTTGTTAAAACACAGTCACAGACACCGCTGCATGTGGCAGACAATTTTCTGTTCTTTACGAAAATGCTCTCCACCTTATAAGCTGGTTTTTGAAATATAAAGGGAAAGACACACAAGAATCTTCCTTTTATTGAGTAAGACATTGGTCCCATCATTTGGTACCTGATACTTTTAAGTAGGATGGGGAAGGCATGGGTCCCAAGGACACTTCTGAAGCTCCCAAACCCCTCCTCATTACACTGTGGGAGTTGTTAAAAAACACTTTGACTTGAAGGTGGAGATGACAATTTTAACATGTTTTTCACCCTGGACTGTTTTAGGCCCAGGAGAGGCCTTTTAATAACCAGGAGACCTTAGCTTTATAACCTGATTAAAAACCTCCCCTGGACCTGAAAAAAGCCAGGTGAAGAGGGGCAAAAACCAGGCAAAATTTCTTCCTCCATTCCCTGAAGGGTTCAGGACAGCATATTGAATCAAAGGGGGATTGTGAGGGGAAGAGTGATGGCAGTTGCATCCCTCTGGGATCCAGTGAGGAGCATGTGGTTGACTCAAACCTCAGGTAGTTATCCATACATTAAGTGAAGATGCTAGGCATTGGATCTGAGGCCTTTTACATGTAAAGCATGTGCTTTACCACTGGGTGCAAGATGAAGAGTTTGTGTCATGAAGAGTTTGTGTCATGGCCCTAAGGGGGCTTTTTATCTTACTTCATTGAGCCTCCCTGTTGTGACTTTTCAAAGAGCAGCACTTCAACCAGTTGATCGGATTCCTAAACATTCTAAGACCAGCTTTGTATATGCAACTGTCTTTAGCAGATGTGATAGCCAAACGTTTTCCCCTCAGTCATAATGTCTAGAAACTGAATTTTTAAAGTAAAATATTGCAAAACAGTGATTCTCAAAATCAGTTTCTGTGATGGTAGACTCCATGGAATGAGTTAACACTGATAGTAGATGTTGTCCCACAGGATAACAGCCAATAGATCCCAGCTAATAACTCCCAATTTGCCCTACTTTTATTTAAGGATGAATGTTTTTTCAAGCTTTCTTTATCACTATGGGATAGAGAACAAAAGAAGAACAAGTTCAGGCACTTGTTAGGGTCCTCTGATGAGCACATGAGTCACCAGTGCAGCTCTTTCCCCCTTATCTAGAGCTTTCAAGAAGGCTGTGAGATATTTCCCAGGTTATAGGCCTCTGTTCTTTAAGTGAAGGTAGAACATCAATGATGTGAGCAGCAACTCAAGTAGTAGACCACATAGTTCTGTATGTAGAGCAGGTCAACTACAAACTGAGCTCTTTTCTCTGTAGATCTATCTTCCCAACCCACTCATTGCTCTCACTGGATCAGCTGATAAGTAGCCTTTTCTTTGGAGGCTTATCTTTGTGTGAGCCAGTTGACTTAATTTGTTTCCTAAAAAATGGTTTATGTGGTAGTGGCAGTTCCTCATCTTGTTTCCAACTGTCTTTTTATTTCAGAAATGAGAATTAGAATTTCCCATCTTCACCATAGTTTCTAGGGCACAGCAGATGCACCAACACTACAGTGGGAGAGAACTCAAAATTATTGAGCTTTTTCCAAGTAGACCTGGGTGAAGTTTGTCCATCACTAGCCTGTAGGATATCAAGAATGGACTCCCGTTGACATATGTTTTGAAGAATTCCTCTGTGCTTTAAAGTCGCACCTTGAGGCACTTCTGATATATGACAGTGGATGGTTCATTTCCATTGAGGAGGACAAATTTCTAAACAATATCAGATCCAGAAAGTGTGTGTGTGTGTGTGTTAACCCTCAGCTAGAATCCAAGTATTTATGAATTCTGTGATGCTAGACTGCACTCAAGGTGGTTTGCATTCCCTGAATACACATTTTACTCCAACAGTAATGTGCATTTTGTGTGCAGATGATCCCAGATGCAATCCTTGGCATCTCAGTAATTTTGATAACATGGTCAGGGAAGACCTTTGCAGAACTGGTGCAGAGTAGAGATCATCAAAACCAATACCAATTGTATATTTATATACAGTGTAAATGATTAAACAACATAGAAATAAATTATAGATCTGAAAGTTTATTTTCTTTGTACTACTCCCTCTCCCCCTTTCTGTTGTAGGCTACTCCCATACACTTTTGCTGGGGATTTTTTCATGGTTCCTGATGATCCTATGGGACGAAATGGACCAGGATTAGAACGTTTTCTTGAGGAGAACACCCATGTCAGGTAGAGTGCTCCAAAGCTTTTAGGTCACAGGTGGTCAAACCCATTCTGTTGCCCTGCAACTCTCATCACTCTTCAATAAACTTTTAAAATCTTTATGAGTCACTTGTATCTAATGACACAGAAAATACAAAAGTGCTAATGACATGCTTACTGGAAATTAAAGTTAAAATATAAGCGAGACCACAAAATCTAGACAGCTGTTTAAAAAGACAATGTAGGCCTATTCTGTAGAAAGAGCTTGAGAATGTGGCTTGAAAGCCCATAGAACTCTGGAAAGGTTGTTGTGCTGCTGTTTTCATAATTAACAATTAGTAGGCTTTTCAACATTTCATATTTCATTGTTTTGCAGAGATGTTCCACCCCAGTATGGCCTCTCGAGTGGAGGTCTCCCTCCTTTTGGGACATCACATTTCTTGATGCAACCAGAGAGTAGTGGACACTCACCAAAGAACCCATTACCCGGTCTTGTGACTTCATTGCCTAAGTTTCCACCTGCATCACCAGCTAACTCAGCCCTCCCACCACATCCAAGATCTACTACAGAAACAATCCATTTGAAAGAAGCCTTGAGAAAAATATTTCCTACCTCTGAGCAGAAGGAGAAGATTGAGGAGATACTTGCCCAGCATCCCCACATGAGGGACATGAATGCTCTGTCTGCTATGGTACTTGACTTAGGCTGATGGACAGAACTTGAAACCTTTCAGTTTTGCAGTTTGGATTGTTAACTTAAAGATGCATATGAGCTGGTGCCAGGCCATCTGTGAATAGTCAAAACTTAATCCTTTTTGTATAAAAAAAATGTGAATATTCAGTGGATTTGCATATACCCTTTTTATTCACTTAAGTTGCATTGCTTTTACAGATTTGTATTGATGCCTCATTTTCAAAGAAAATTAGTCTTTATTTCTGACTGGCTTGCAGTTGTTTACAAAAGTTGAAGCAAGTTTCTTGGGAACAAACAGATCTAAATGCTGGTTAAAATATCCTTGCAGGTTATGTGAAAATTCCATGCTAATAATGGAATGTACAATCTTGAGTTCTTATTGTGGGATGAAATTGCATGAGAAGATGGTGATTCATCAGTGAGTAAACAATGACGATTTCACATATCCTGATTTTGCAATTGGTAAGTGCATGAGTGCTCTTTCACATCAGAAACCTTGAAGATAATTGATTGTACTTAGAATAAGTAAAAGTAAAAATAAGATGTCACATACTAGCAACAGCAAGTAGCACTAGCAGTAGGCAGAACATCTGAGATGGCACAGTAACCAAACAAAGAGCATTTGAGTTGATAAGCATGGAATGTGGCTGGTTTAATTAAATCATTGCATTCTCAAAGGGGATGGGAGTAGAATTCCTGAAGAGAAACAGAAAACACTCTTGTGGTGCCTTAAAGACTTTAATGCCACAATAAAATCATATAAAATCAAATTAGTTGTTAGTGTTCATACAGACAATTCTGCTTATCTTTAAAGTTCCACAAGATACTGGGTAGGGAGAGAGAAAAGTCTGTGCTATCTTTGGCCAATAGTTTGGAAATTAGCTGCTGTGACAACAGAATAGGAGACCCTTAATTTTATACTGATTAAAATAGATCATCCAGGGTCCCCTCACCCTTTTGTAGGCTTTGTAAATTGGCCAACAGATTCACCCCAAATGTTGCTTTCTCTAGTGACAGCAGTTGCCCTTGGGTTGTATTAACCTACAACAATTAAACACTTTACTTTTAGGCAGAAGAGGGGCCACTGTGTGTGTACTTTAAACCCATATCTTCTTTTTTCATTATAGATTGTTGTCTGCTATTTCTTAGGCATCACTGTTTTAAGATACTTTCTAGTCAAATACTTACATTGTATGCCCCCTGCTCCATTATGTGGGACCAGTATGGTCTCTAGAATATTGATATAAATTACCTTCTGCAGGCTAACTTGTTTTTAGGTTCCCCAGTGGATATCCCTGGAAAGCATTCATAGAAAGCATGTTAGAATATGCCAATTTCAAGGAGTGGCTGTACCAGATATCCCTTTGTTCTGATTCTGTGTACTAGTTTTCATTATGTTCTATTCTGCTTTAAAAACAGCAGGAGGAAACACCGCAATTTATATCAGCTAATGAAAGCGTTGTCTTTTATGGCACTGTCGCTTCATATGAACATATCAGATGCAGAGTATCATTGCCCGTAAGGAGATGTGAATGTGGGTAAACCAAATAATTCTAGTAGTCACAAAACACATCATTCACCTTGCAGGACTTGTGATCTGAAGGAGGCGTTTGAATAGGGATGTAGTTATGGGGAGAGGGACAAAGTGAGGGCATTGCCTCCAGAAATTCTGCCCCCCAATGAAATTTTCCTCCATTCACTGAATTCCTAGCATTGCAAGGGTGTGAAGCAATGGAAATTGACAGCTAAAACTTATGTTTCCTGTGCTTACACTCCCTTAGTAATTTTGCCTGGCCCTTTCCTTTGGATGTCTAAATTGTATTAATAAATGCCCAACAGAAATTTTAATTGCTGCAATGGTAGAAAATTGGGAAATGAAGGAGAAACATTTTGGAGAGACTATTGCTTTCCACCAGTATCCCTGCCCTTGCATCTGAAAATATCAATTTGGGTGCTCAGGACATCATGCAAACAAATTTTTGGCTTAACCTGGGAATTGAAGTGGGGGAGTAAAGTTGCATGTCCTTATAATGGCCCACTTTGATGGCATAGATCACAAAAAGCTATGGAATGCTTTTAAAGAAATGGGAGTGGCAATACATTTGATTGTTCTGATGATAAACCTGTACTCAGGACAAGAGCCTAGTGTTAGAACAGAACATAGAGAAGCACAATGGTTCCCAATTGGCAAAGGGGTCAAGCATGTCTGCTTTCTGTCACCCTATTTGTACAATTTGTTTGTAGAAAATCTCATACAGGTAGCAGCTTTAGAATCAGAAGGAGGAGGCATGAAGGTCAGAAGAAGGAACAGCAATCTAAGATATGCAGATGACACCATACTACTAGTAGAAAACAACATAGACTTGGAATGATTACTAAGCAGAGTTAAATGAGAAAGCGCAAAGGCAAGCTTACTGCTCAGCATTAAGAAAACAAAAATAATGATAGAGGATTCAACCTAGATAACAAGGAAATAGTTAAAGATTTCCCATGTTGTGTGCCTTCAAGTAGTCTCTGACTTATGACACCCCTAAGATGAACCTTACCTGAGGTCACCCACTAGGTTTTATGGCCAACCCTCGTCTCCAGAGTCATAATCCAATGCTCAAACCACTACATGTAACCTTGTTAGCCATATAGCAGTAACATCCAAAATCCACTAAGCAGTGATATCCTTATCTGAACAACCAAAACGTACAAAATATATCATGCAAACTTTTGAAGCTCCACTGCATGAAGGCTTCTCTTGAGAGATTCAGGGTTTTCTGCCTAACAAAAGGGGCTGTGACTTCACAAAGGATGGAGGCATCTGGGATCTCAGAAGAAGTACCTTTTTGTATTGCTAATGGAATTCAAATGTTATCTCATTGACTTTGGAAGGCTTTGTTCCCAGTGACACATGGCTAGAAGGAGGAGGGACCTGCTTGCATAGATATCCCATTACAAAACACAAAAATAAATGCAGGCTTGTGGATAACATTTGTCATTTTATTTTTAAAAAAGAAAGAAAAATTCTGTATGTTTTTAACACCTTTGCCTGATGAAGCAGTGGAGCTTTGAAAGCTTGCATCATGTATTTTGTGCATTTTGGTTGGTCGAATAAAGGAATCACTATTTTGGATGTTATCGAAGATTGGGCTTGGTCCATCCTTGGACCCGGGACCAACAACGTATCAGAGATCTCCTGGTAGGGCTAAGAAGGAATCCTGCCAGAAACCCCAGAAGACCATTGCTACCAGTCAAGAGTTGACAATACTGAGCTAGATGGTTTGACTCAGAATCAGGCAGCTTCCTATGTTAATGGTGACAGTACTGGAAATAAGGTGAGGGATGAAAGTCAAAGCTAATTCTGGATGATGCTAGCTTTTGTCTTGCATCAATGAGCTGAGTTACTGAATTGAGCTCTTTTAAGGGACAGGGAAAGTCAAGTGGGAGCAAGCTCTTCCTTCCTCCACTCTCATTTTCTACTAGTGTCACCAATGATACACCAACATTTGTTGCACAAGCCTCTAAAAATGTGCTTCCTCAGAAATCTCCCTCTGCTTAAACACTCTGCTTGGAAATAAACAGATCTGTTTAACCGCAGACGTGTCTATCCGCTGCTTCTGCTTTACTTACCCACCTTCCAGTGAAGGAAGAATTTGCAAGAAACAGCCACAAAGAATATATTAAGATTGCACAAACATCTTCTGGAACCTGCTGGCAATTGTATACTAAACCTGTAGGGAGGGTCTTGGAATGTGTAGTAGCTCTTAAGTTGGTTGATTTAAGAAGTATCAATTAATGGTAGAATACAGGAGCCAAATCTTAATGGTTCATGAAATAAAGTTGTTGAGGGGCAAGCTGTCACCCCAGGCTGTTTCTGTTGTCTGCCATGGCCCATCGGTATTTTAGAGTTGCAAAGGAAGAGTTTATTCTCTGGGTGCCATAAGATGTAGCTAATATGTGGAAAGTGATGTGTGTAGTGTGTTAAGAGTGTTGGATCAGACTAAGTTTCACTAATCCTCTGCAAGACTTGGTTAGGAAAGTCAGCTTGTAGACCACAGCCGATTTTTTGTTTCCCATCTCTGCTTTCTGGTCAGTAAACAACAACAACAACAACAACAACATGGAACTTTTGATGCGAATTCTGTGCAAGGGTAGTGACTAAATTCAGCCAAAACCAATAACTTAGGATATTTTTTGCTAGAATTCTCTGTTAAGGGAATCTGTTGTTTTCCTACGTTGCATTTATAGCCAGTTAAAGCTTTGAGGGGAAGGGTTGTTCTGTACCAATGACTCCCAACTTTGCACCTTCCGGACATTTGGGACCTCCATTCTCCCAGATTCCCTAACAATTGTCCATGCTAGCTGGGGTTTCTAAGAGGTTCGACACATTGCAAAGCTCAAGGTTTCAGAACTATTGCTCTATTGTGCCCTATGGTGCTTCCTTCGGGCGCTCATCAATGTTGAATTGTTTCCATTTTAATTTCTACCATCTCCAGGGATATTATGGGAAGTTAAAAGAACAGCCTGTTGGGGCTGAGAGTTTTGACACAATGGGTCCCCCAACCAACACTTAAGACAAAAGTCTCAGAGAAACAGCTACTTTTGCTTCATTCCCACTATGATTTAAAACAAATTGCCAATCAGGTTATATGACCATCGTTCCCACTTGAAACCAGTTCCGATCCTACTGTGCTCAGTTTCAGTCGTGATGAAGTGAGTGAAATGCAAAAAAGAAAAGAAAAAAAAAAGCTGTTTCCTGAGTTTTTGGGTGGTTCTTTTGAAAAGAATCTATTCCAAAGCATGTTCAACAAGTGGGAACGACGGATCTCAATCAGATCATTCTGGAGGAGAGGGACTAATGACAGAAGGGTGTTTACCATCCTGACTCAATTTTTGGGAAATCAGCCATTTTCTCCCCCTCTGAGCACTGCCTTTGTGCTTGTGGTGTGATGTGTGTGTGTGTGTGTGTGTGTGTGTGTATTGACAGAATACGCAATCCATTGTATTTGCAACTACTTGCAATTACTCAGGCGGCGCACTGGGCAATCAGGCCGACTGCAGCTCAGCGAGGCAAGTAGTTGCAAAACCAATGGATTGCATATCCTGCATATATATATATATATATATATATATATATAGTTTCCAAGCTGGACTGCTCAAAGGGGAAGTGGTGTGCTTGAGCAGCCTGGGTTGCTGAGGGCAGAGGAAGGCTCAGTTGCTAAAGTCACCCCGCTCGGCGCCTGGAACGGCCCCATCCTCACCATGTTGCCGCTTGTGTCACCAATTGACATGCATTTTGAAGCGGCACAAACTAGCGGGAATGACAATCGTGCCAAAAAAGAAGTGATTGCAAGGGGAAAATGAAAAGATCTGCTTTCATAGTAGGAATGACGGACCTTTTGGAACCAATTCACTGATACAGAGCAAAGGCGAATCACAAACCTGTTTAAATGTAAGTGGGAATGAGCCCTAAGCCACTTTTACTTTAGAAATATGGAGGAAGGTTCCACTTTGACTATCAAAAGGGTTGAAGGTTGAGATAACTAATTAATAATTTGGTATGTATTTTCATATAGATTTATTTGAACATACACATTACTGAGAGATCCAGTGTGATGGTGTCATTTGAGTGTTGGACTAGGACTCGGAGACCAGGGTTTGAATCCCCTCTCAACCATGGAAACCCGCTGGGTTACTCTGGTCGTCACACTCTCTCAGCCTCATAAGAATGCAGTGACAAACCCCTCTGAACGAATCATGCCAAGAAAATGACTTGAAGACAAACGACAACAAATCTAATGAAACAGAAACATTTTAATACCTGTTGTAAAAAACCTTTATCCTGAAAGTTACTACCTTATTTTCCTGCGTATAAGACTACTTTTTTACCTGCAAAATCTGTGGCTAGAGTGGGGGGGGGGTCGTCTTATACACCGGAAAATACGGTACATTGGGTTAATGAAATATTAGGGTTGTGTCCAATGTATGTTTTGTTAGATTTGGCTCACAAACGTAGATAAGAAAGACCACAATATGAGTAAGAGATCTATCCCAGTGATAGGTTTGAGAGTGTATCTCTAGCAATGACCCACATAGAAGTGAATGTACACCTGTTCTTATCATTACTACCATCACTACTACTGTGCAGCAGCTGAGATGATGCCAAGAAATACCCTGTGCATTGTTTCTACAGCTGGGAACCAAATTAGAGACCTACATTCCTTTTCATCCCATGTTTTTCTTAAGTAATCATAGTAAATGGTTACTACATTCCAACCCATCATTCAAGTCTAAGTCCCACAGAGGAAAACATTCCAAATCTTGAAGCCAAGAAACGGTCAGGAAATAAATTCATGAAACTGTTTTGGTCTGGATTGCTATAAAATCCCCGAGAGACAAGGAAAATGGGGTTCAGGCACAACACTGGGAGTATATCCTAGCTTTACTTCAAAAGGCATCAGGGAACAAAGGATGAGCTTTAAAAGGCCCAATAACACAGGCCTGCAATGTTAAAAACCTTTTTTAATGTTGTTGGTAATGCATGCCTACGTTTCCAACATATGGCAACCCTAAGGCAATTCTTTCATAGTGTTTTCTTGGCAGGTCTCTTCAGAAGGGTTTGCCATTGCCATCCCCTGAGGCTGAGAGAGTGTGACTTGCCCAAAGATACCCAGGGGGTTTACATGCCCAAGCCAGGATTCGAACTCTGGTCTCCAAAGTCATAGTCCAGCGCTCAAACCACTATACCATGCTGGATCCTTTCAATATTTTTAATTTATTTCGATGATGTGCAGACACTGGTGTTCCAGTGCGATTTCTTTTAGTGCTTTTGAACAGATCTTTGTGCTTCATGTCAGCAAATGAAAAGCATTTGGAAAGTCTGTTGGAAGACTTTCACCGCTTTCGTACCCTTGGCACATGACAACATAGAAACGCCAAAGCACGTCGCGGGGAAAACTATGCGACGGAGCAAATCTGAAGTCACCTTTGGATTTCGAACACCACAATTCCTGCAAAACCCGTGTACGTTATTTTAAAAAAAAAAGTTTTGATGACTCTCAATTTTGCAAGCTTGGGGAAAATGCGTGAACTTGGTCAGGTCGGTTTGATAGAAGCGTTGGCTCTTTTTTCTGAGCTGCTCCTTTCTCAGCAGATTAGGCCCTTCTGGTCTGTTGTGTTGGGTTAATTGACTCCATCTGCTAAAAGCATGGCCCCGCATTTTCAAACAAGGGAGAGCCGCATACCTTTTTGCAAATATGGAAGAAGGTGATTTACAAAAACGGCTTAAGCCCGAGTATTTAGTTAAGCTAATTGACTCGGCTGGCTTTTTGCCAAACACTCTGACTTAATAGGCTTGCTGGAAAGGGCGACTGCAAAAAGCTACTGTAACCTGGTACGGACGTCATCTGGGACATGTAGCTGTCTTTGCATTGCGCGCCTGCCTCATTCGGTTGTCGTTTTTTCTAGCGCGACGATGCAAGTCATAGAACCATAGAGTTGGAAAAGACCTCAAGGGCCATCCAGCCCAACTCCCTGCCATGCAGGAACTCACAACCAAAGCACCCCCTTGCAGATCTCACTCACGCATTCTGGGTTTTCGATTCGCACTATTGAACCACACCTCTGCAGTTTCGGTTGCTCACACATGCAAGGATTTGAATAAAGATGGGAGTCGACGATGTGAATGCATTCAGAACACGTTCAAGGCATGTAGAGTTTTATCCTGGGTTTATTCGTATCAGTTATTCACACTACTGATGATGTGGATCTTTTTTTAAAAAGCTCAGGGGAAAACCCAATATCCTGGATTAAATGATTTTTTTTTAGCAGCCCACTGAAAACTTAATTTTAGTGATTGTTTATTGTAAGTTTAATATTCGGTTGGGGGGGGGGGTTGCGGAAGGGACTAATTTTGAATTTTATTGTATTCCATCCACTTTTATTGCTGTAACCCTCCCAGATTCCTTGTGATTGGGTGGGTTGTTATTATTATTATTATTATTATTATTATTATTATTTGGATGCATTCAGGATGCGTGTGAACAATGGAGATTCATTGGGATTCATTCTAGATTATTTTGACCTTCTGAAGAACCCAGATTGCTAGATCCGAAATGCTCCTAAGACTCTTGGCATGGCAACCCTGCCTGCAAAAGTGGCATGCTTCATCTGTTGCCTCTTGCGTTCCTTTGCAATGGCATGCTCTCAATATGAAGCAACAATCTCAGCTCATACCCTGATGCCAAGAGTCCTTTTTTAGCAGGCGATCCAATTACAGGACGCTGTGGCGAACGCTATGAAGAAAATGACATCGGTACAATGCAAGCCTGAAAGCTTTGCTTGCTAATAGAATTTCAGGCCAATCATGGAAGCAAAACGTTGCATCCCACGACAAAACATGCCGAAGAAGCAAACCGACTGTGGATTTTGTCATATGAGCTGAAATCTGTTTGTTCATCCCAACTAGAAGAAAGCCATTGAACCGATAGCCTTAACCTAAATGTTATCATTTAGCAATTGAGTCAAGGAGTCTTTTCGGGACAGGGGTCCCCATTGCAAGACGAAATGGTAAATCCAACACAGAAGGGACCAAACTCGAATCAGGGCCTGAAAGGTTTAGGAGCGTGGTACTCACACTGTTGAAAATGAAATAATTTATTAAAATGACTAAGGATTGCATTTATTGATTAGATAGATTGATTTTATATCCCAGCTTTCTCCCAGGATTGGGACTCATGGTAGCTTAACACAGGATTAAAAATCAGACATGGCTTTTTTTAAAAAGTAAATTTGGATATTGAAACATAAACCGATTATCAAATTTAAGCAGCTAACCTGGTAAAAACAATTTTTAAAAGGCACCGGGGGGAAAACAGGAACTGTACAGCAGTGCACATAGATGTTAAAAATCCCATGTCGGTGTGTTGTGTGCCTTCAAGTCGTTTTCCGACTTATGATGACCCTAAGGCAAACCTATTGTGGGGGTTTCTTGGCAAGATTTGTTCAGAGGGGTTTTGCCGTTGCCTTCCCCTGAGGCTGAGAGAGTGTGACTTGCAGGGAATTGAACCCTGGTCTCCAGAATTGTAATGCAACACTCAAACCACTGCACCATGCTGGAAGCCTGCCTGAAAAGCATACTCTTCAGCTGTTCCAATTTGGCAGAGACAGTCTCCATTAATCCTCTGTCATCCCACTTTTTTCAGTTGCTTTTAAAATGAATCTATCCTCTCTTTCCCCCCTTTGTCCTCATCTTGCTTCAGTTGCTGCAAACTTAGCTCAAAGCGCAAGAGTAGTTTACACTCATGGGGGAGGACAGGAGGGGCAGAATCTTGTCCTTCCCAGTAGGCTCAGGCAAAAGCAAACTGCTGCAAAGTCTCCTAACTTGTCTGTTCTTCCTCATTAACTTTTGCCGTCTTGAGCACACTCTGGAGTTTATCACACGGGGGGCTAAGTGCCAGAAACTGGATTTAAATTCCTGGGTTATCCCACAAAAATGGGATCATTTTCAGAAACATCAGGGGCATTGAGCATTAATCTGACATTAACCTGCACAGAAAGTGGACAAAATCAGCCACTTTTTATTTTCAGGACCGAAAGTAAAAAGCGGCTGATTTTGTCCACTTTCTGTGCAGGTTAATGTCAGATTAATGCTCAATGTATCTGAAAACGATCCCACTTTTGTGGGATTTGTCCACTTTCTGTGCGGGTTAATGTCAGATTAATGCTCAATGTGTCTGGAAAATATCCCACTTTTGTGGGATTTGTCCACTTTCTGTGCGGGTTAATTTTGGATTAATGCTCAACACGTCTGAAAACAATCCCACTTTTTGTGGGATTTGTCCACTTTCTGTGCAGGTTAATTTTGGATTAATGCTCAATGCATCTGAAAACGATCCCGCTTTCATGGATTTAAATCCCGTTTCTGCATGGGATTTGGCTGATTCCCTCCCGTGTGATAAACTCCTCTGATGTTGCTTGGCCACATGTGTCCCAGATTTCATCTGTGAAA
This sequence comes from Phrynosoma blainvillii, assembly GCA_026167975.1. Taxonomy (NCBI): domain Eukaryota; kingdom Metazoa; phylum Chordata; class Lepidosauria; order Squamata; family Phrynosomatidae; genus Phrynosoma; species Phrynosoma blainvillii. Next base: position 21,861,901 of record JANUYF010000007.1, on the reverse strand, counting down.
CGTTGAAGGCTATAGACGAGGAGGAGGAAGAGTAATAGCTCTATCTGCTGGTGAAAGGATGGGAGCTGTGTAGAGGAGTTCCACAAGCTCCCTATCTGCTACCTAGATAGCATGGCAACCTGGCAAATCAAATAGATCTCTTCCTTCCAGGACTAGCAGAGAGATCCTTTGGAGTTGCCCATGGCTCTTGTGAAGTCTTCAAAGATGTATGTGAACACCATATTCTACTGGCCTCATTCAGATGTAGGAATCACATGCTCCTTCAAGTGATGCTGGACTTCAGTTCCCAGCAGCCTTAACAAACAAAGTCAATGATGAAAAGTATTGGAAACTGCAGTTTAATAACATCTGGAGGAGGGTCATAGGATTTCCACCTTGGTCTAACTTTAATGTGAGCCAGCGTGGCATCGTGGTTTGAGTGCTTAGCTACAACTCAGAAGACTAGGGTCCGAATTCCCACTTCGCCATGAAACCCAATGGGTGACCTTGGGCAAGTCACATACTCTCAGCCTCAGAGGATGGCAAGTGCAAACTGCCTATGCATAAACTTCCCAAGCAACTCCTGCGATAGGTTTGCCTTAGGGTCACCATAAGTTGGAAACGACTTGAAGGCACACAACAACAAATAACAACTCTGAATTTTACTACCTTTATTGGGGAAATTTACTATCCCTCCAGCTGTTTCTCTGAGCCTCTCTTGGGCAAGTCACACACTCTCAGCCCTAGAAAGCCCAATGGTAGGTCTGCATTAGGATCTCCATAAGTTGGAAACGACTTGAAGGCACACAACAACAACCATGCTGGCCAATTGTATTGGGAAGTAATCTTTATAATGTTTCCATTTAGAATACATTTCTAATAAATATGCTATGGCTGCTCATTGCCTTGCATGGTGGAAATGGTGCTGAAAATGTTATGGAAGAAAGGATGCTGGAAAAGGGAGGAAATCAGGAAAGCGCACATAGGAGAAGGCTAAGAATAGCTATTAGGCACAAGGGTTATATATTACCTCCAATAGCTAAAGCAACAGATCTTCAAGTTCCACTTAAGGGGGCTAACAATTAAATCCAAGTACAAAACATCACAACATAATTTAAAGCCATGTGGGCATTGTCAGAAAAGCAGAGTGGTGCACTAGGTAATAAAGAGGCATCATATATAAAAACTTAATGATCTCAAAACCTAAATGCCTGCCTGTAGAGGAAGGTTTTTGCAATACAGTAAAACACTGTTAATACTCCTGGAGCTGTGCTGCTCCTTCCGTATTTTGACCCGACACAACTGTTTCTTCTTTCTTTGGAGGAAGAAGATGCTAGGTTTCCTAGCAACTAGGCTTTTCACCTGATTAAAGAAACCTTAGCAGATGAATCACAGGGATTTTAATTGAGCGCATGAATAAAACAATAGGGCTAAATCCAATTTTAGTGTTGGCTAGACAAGAGCCCTCGGAATCAATAGGATTTATGTAAGTGATGCCCAACAAGTCCCATTCGTAAGTCTAGTTTTGCTGGTATAATGGTTTTGAGTGTTGGATTACGACTCTGGAGACCTGGGTTTGAATCCCGGCTCAGCCATGAAAACCGACTGGGTGACCTTGGGCAAGTCACACACTCTCAGCCTCAGAGGATGGCAATGACAAACTACCTTTGAAAGAACTTGCCAAGAAAACCCTGTGATAGGTGCACCTTAGGGTCACCATACGTTGGAGACGATTTGAAGACAGACAACACATGCTTGAAAAGATCAGATCTTGTATGAGTTTGGTAACTAAGCAGGGTCAGGCCTGGTTAGTACTTAGATGAGAGACCACCAATGACTACCAGGTGCTGTAGGCTATATTTTAAAGGAAGGAACTGGTAAACCCACCTCTGAGTATTCCTTCCCTATGAAATTCATGGGGTTGCCATTAGTCAAACAGCTTGAAGACACATATATACACACACACACAAATGAATAGTACCTAAGAGCAAGGAGAAGAGTACTAACTTTGTTTGTTGATCAGCATATATGTTACCAGGACTGTCTTCCTAGAAGAGTTGCCACCATCTGCCACCTGGATTTCTTTTTAAAAAATATATATTTTCAAGCTGTGGATGGTTGAATCTATGGATACCACATCTATGGATACGGAGGGCTGACACTACAATGCATTTAAATTCCTCATCTAACAAGCAAATGAAAGGGATTCAGGGAATACATACGTAATTTTGCAGGCTATGCACAAAACAGTGGCTGTGAACCCATCGCAGGGTTTTCTGGGACTGAGGGTGTATCACTTGCCAAAGGCTACCCAGTGGGTTTCCATGGTCAAGTGGGGAATCGGACTCTGGGTACCACAGATACCAAGGGCCCACTGTACATCACAGAATGAATTGATAGCATGTTGCGTACCCCTTGTTGTTGTTGTTGTGTCTTCAAGTCATTTCTGACTTTTGGCAACGTGAACCTATCACAGGGTTTTCTGAGAGTATGTGACTCTCAGTGGGTTTCCATGGCCGAGAGGGGAATCGAACGCTGGTCTCCAGAGTTGTCATCCAATGCTCAAATGCACCACACTGGTTCTAAAAAGACATTACACTCGTCCCTCCACATTTGCAGCTTTAACTTTTGCGGATTTGGTTATTCACAGATTTCATTAATATGTTCTCTCTAGGAATATCTAGGTCCTCCAGCGCAACTCTCTGGTCAACTTTAACTCAAAGTTGCACTGGAGGACCGAGAGATTCCTAAAGCGAACACTCCACTAGGCATGCATACCACCTCTAGCGCAATTCTATGGTCAATGTCTGGCAGATGTTGACCACAAAGGACCTAGAGATTCCTAGAGAGAACACTCCATAGGCATTTGTAGCTCCTCCAGCGCAATTCTATGGTCAATGTCTGGCAGATGTTGACCACAAAGGACCTAGAGATTCCTAGAGAGAACACTCCATAGGCATTTGTAGCTCCTCCAGCGCAATTCTATGGTCAATGTCTGGCAGATGTTGACCACAGAGTTGCACTGGAGGACCTAGAGATTCCTAGAGAGGTGTTCTCTCAGGTAAAAACACAGTGTTTTTGTTATTTGTGGTTTTTCCACATTCACAAGGGTCCTGTGCCCCTAACCCCAGAGAATGTGGAGGGATGAGTGAATTTTATTTTAATTTTTTTGGACAAGGCAGTGAAGATATGTCTGGAGAAGTCCTCCCAGCAGGTGGCGATAGAACCTTTTTATTTTAGAGTCCTTGGTATTTTAATGTAAAGCCTGGGGATCCATCAGACCAAGCTTGACCCCAAGGGAGTCTGTGGGTTGGTGGGCAAGCTGCACAGTCTACCATTGGTATCTCTCCAGCATTGCTGCCCCACCAGTGCCCACCGCAAGAGCTGACAGAAGTCATTTTGGCTGCCTGAGGCCAAGCCAGAGCTTCGGAAAGTTACTTTTTGGTGATTCTGGGAGTTGTAATTTTTTTAAAGGAAGGAAGTGTCCTTATCTCTGTCCTCCAGCAGAAGGGATCCTCGGAAGCATGTGGGACCCAGGAGGCCATGCGTCGATAGCTGAGATGGCAGATCAGTTTGAAAGATGTTGAGATGTTGTGGTTTCTGTTTTATCTCCTGCATGAAAACCCTTCAAGCTTCTGTTCATACTTTTAGGCAAATGGGAAATACAGTTAGCCCTCCACATTTGCGGCTTTGACTTTGGCGGATTTGATTATTCAAGGATTTGATTGATATGTTCTCTTTAGGAATCTCTAGATCCTCCTGCTCGACTCAATATCTGCAGAAATCACGCCAGAGGACCTAGAGACTCCTAAAGAGAACACTTCTCTAGGCATTTGTAAGTCCTCCGGCACAATTCTATGGACAACATCTGGCAGATGTTGATCATAGAGTTGCACTGGAGGACCTACAAATTCTGAGAGAAGTGTTTTCTCCGATTTAAAAAATAGTTTTTTTAATTTGCGTTTTTTCCCCACTTTCACGGGGTCTTGAGCCCCTAACCTCAGCGAATGTGGAGGGCCCACTGTATACACCAGGGATGTCAGATCAAGAGCATCATCCCATTCCCTAAGATTTTGGAGTCCAAACCTGAGAGTAGAGGATGAATGTTTGCAATGTCACAGTAGCAGGTCTGGAAAGGATTAAGGAGGTGGACCAGAACCATTTCTGGGCCAGCGGACTGCAGAGACAGTCATAATAAAAAAAACTAGGTAAATGGGTCCAGGAGTTGCGTAAAGCTCGCATATACCTGATCATATGACAACCCAGAGTCAAAAGCAGGAGAAAAGCAAAGCATTTTTAGTAAGGAGTGTGTGTGTGTGTGTGTGTACATATATATACACACAAACATATATATGTGCCTTCAGGTCACCTGTCAACTTATTGTGACCCTATGAATTTCCTAAGTTTTTCTTAGGCAAGGAATATTCAGAAGTGGTGTAGCCGGTTTCTTCCTCTGAAATGTAGCCTCCAACACCTGGGACGTTTTCACACTGGGCTCCCTAAAGCCGGCTGGAGCCCTTCTCCTAAAGCCGGCTGGACCCTGTGCTGCTGACACCGGAATGACTCCGGCGGCGGTAGGCTAATTCCTTTTGCCACCCGGAATTACCTGAAGCCGGAGTTAGCCAGGAATTAGCTTGCCGCTGCCGGAGTGAGGCCGGACTTAGGGCTCCATGTGTTTGAACACACGGAGCCAAAAGCCGGCCGGACGCAGGGATGACACCGGAAGGGGCGGGGTTTGCCGCCGCGTGTGTCTGAACACACGGGAAATGGCGCCGGAGTGAGGCCGGTGGGAGGCCGGCTAGCGTCCTCAAAAAGGCCAGTGTGAAAACGTCCATAGTGTTCGTTGGTGGTCTCCCATCCGAGGATTAACCAGGGCTGACCCTGGTCAGTTTTCAAGATCAGATAGGGATCTGGTGTCTTTAGGATGTTAAGGCAGGTGGCAAAATTCACCCAGTAGAAGAGTCTGGCATTCCCTATGGCATGTAGGTGACTTTTCCAGGCCCTTATTCTGCTTCAAGAGTTTGTAGAAGGCTTACCTTTAGCATCCATATTTGTTCCTCCAGGCCAGGGGTAGGCAACCTTTTTGAGCCTGGGGCCGGGTTGCTGTCCCTCAGACAATTGGGGGGCCGGAGCACCAAAAATAAATAAATAAATAAATAAATTAAAATTAAAAATTAAAAATTAAAAAAATAAAATAAAAAATATGCATGCACACTCTCAGCCCCAGAAAAGCCATGGCAAACCCCCTGTGGAGATTTTGCCAGGAAAACCCCAAGAACAAGAAATAACAACAATAATCAATATCATCATGGTGGGCAGAGGCGGCGGTGGCAGGACCAGCCTGGGGCCAGTCCAAAGGCCTCAGGGGGCCGCATCCGGCCCCCAGGCCTTAGGTTGCCTACCCCTGCTCCAGGCCCTGAGCTCTAGTTGCCAACAGGGCTTATATAAGAAGAAGGCTCATGTATCTTGATACTGGTGTTACAGCCCCTTCCTTATTTATTTATGCATTTTCTTTCATTCATATCCTGCTTTTCTTCCATACGGGACCCAAAGCGGTTCACACCCTACATTAAAACACTGCAGCTAAAAACAGTCTCTAATACAACATTTCAAAAGCATGAAATACAACAAATCTCTCAAATACAACATTAATGTAAAACAAAGGAGTTTATCACACGGGACGGATCCCGTGCAGAAACTGGATTTGAAGCAAAAGCGGGTTGTTTTTCACACAACATTTGGGCTTATCCCGAACAGAAACTAGAAATAACCTGCAAAAGCGGGTTGGTTTTTCACGCGACGTTGGCGTCAAGGAGAAATAATGTGACATTAATCAGAATGGAAAGTCGCCAAAACCTGCTCCTTTTTACTTTTGGGAACTTGTCTGGAAAACAACCTGGTTTTGTTGTTTTTTTAATTTTAAAATCCCCTTTCTGCACAGGATTTAAGCAATTTGCTTCCATGCGATAAACTTCAAAAAGCACATTAGAGCTTACCTATTGCATGACCCAAATTGCTGGGTATAGTGCGGTGTTTCCCAAACTTTGGACCTCCAGAGGGTTTGGACATCAGCTCCCAGAATTCCTGATTGTTGATGAAACTGGCTAGGGTTTCTGGGAATCGAAGTCTAAAACATCTGGAGTACCAAAGTTTGGGAAACATCCTTTTCAAATCCTTGTTAGTTTCTTTGCTGGCCTGCTATATGGAAAGTTAGGTATACAAATTGTCAATAAATAAAAGAGAATGAGACCAAATGCATGCTGCCAACGGTGTCTTCCTGATCCCCTCCTCTCACTCCTGGCCTTTTCGTGCATCAATGTCACACAAAAGCGCACCACAGAGGCACCTTTGTGCTTAGTTGAAATGCCCTGGCACCAGCTGGGAAGAGGTGAAGGTGGATGCCCAGGTTTGAAAGTCAACTCACCTACAAAAATCAGGCTTTCTCCTCCTCCAGTACCTCTTACTCTGAGATTTATATTCCTTGCTGGAGACCCAGGCTACATCTTCCTGTATAATTTTGGCTGGTACGCAGACAACAAAGGCAATAAAAAGGAATAATACCTGCACTGGAATACCAGAAAATTACTAAGGAGATGGGGAGACAAGAAGATGGGGAGAAAAACCTTATAAACTTCCGGTTATAAAGAACCTGGCTATCTGCCTTGTGTCCCCTATAACTGTTGTATGCTGCCCATTGTTTTTGTTTTGTTTTTTGAGTTTTTATGCATAATGTATTTTAATTCCATGTTAGTTTAATCTAGTTTTAAGGGGTGGAAGGGTTGGGGAAACAGGGATTAGTTGTTTTAATCTGTTTTCTGTTTTGAATTATGCTGTAACCCGCCCCGATTGCCGAGCAGAGGGGCGGGCTAGAAATAAAAATTATTATTATTATTATTATTATTATTATTATTATCTGCACAGCAGAATTAATGCAGTTTGACACCACTTTAATTGCCATGGCTCAATGCTTGTAATTTTTCCAAGACAGTTAGCCTTCTCTGTCAGCGCATTCTACAAATCCTAGGATTCCATAGGATGAAGCCATAACAATTTAAAGCTCTGTCAAACTGTATTAAATCTGCAGTGTGGCAGCAGCCCCCAGAGAAACACAGCAATTTCCTAAGACTTCAGTTGGCACTGCAAGAGCCAGGGTCCTTTTACACTATATAATTATAGCAATACCATTCGACTTTAACTGCCATGAGAACATCTTATGGAGTCCTGGGATTTACAATTTGGTGAAAGATTAGCACTTTCTTGCTGAAAATTCTAAATAAAACCCTCAAACCTCCCTAAACTGCAAACCCCAGGATCCCATAGGCTGAAACCATGGTAGCTAAAGTGGAATCATAGTATAATTGTAATGTAACATATATAATTGTAATGTAAAAGCGTTCATGGACAGAGAGAGACGCACACATAGAGAAAGCAAGACAGAAAAAGAAATGTATATTTCTGACTATGGCTCAGCTACATAGCTTAGAGATCCAAACTCCCTCAATGCTTAGTGATTTATTCTTTAGGCTGTTTGACTGACATTGTCCTATGAGCTTACCCACAATAGACTAAGAGCCTGTTTGGCCATATCAGCCCTCTGGGTGAGCTTGGGCAAGTCACACTCTCTCAGCTGGAGGGGAAGACAATGGCAAACCCCTTCTGAAGAAACGTGCCAAGAAAACCCTGGGATAGGGTCGCCATAAGTTGGAAATGACTTGAAGGCACACAACAACAACAGAAGAGGAAATTTTAGCAGGGGCTGCTTGTCACACAACCAGGTAACAAACAACATCTGCTTCTATAAAGGCACAGGATTCATCTTGTTTTCACTATGGCAACCTTACATGGGCATCACGTAGCCCTCCAGAAATTGTTGGGCTCCATGTCCCATGATCTATCACCAGTGGCCATGCTGGATGGGACTGATGGGAGTTGGAGTACAACAGCTATTGAAGAGCCCCATATCCCCCCCTTTCCTGTAATGAGTGAATTTTCATTTCTTCGTCTTTTCTCCCCATCTCCTTAGTAATTTTCTGGTATTCCAGTGCAGGCATTATTCCTTTTTATTGCCTTTGTTGTCTGCGTACTAACCAAAATTATACAATGTGGGGTGGGATCTGTTCTGACAGTCCTCTTTGGTGCATGAATGTAGTCCTTCAAACGTATTAGATAGATTTCTCTTGTTTGCCACAGTGAAATGCCAGAGGGTATGATGTGATTCTGTAACCCTTAAGACATATACACATAACACCAATGTTCTTACAAATATATACCAACAGCAAAGACCAATATAAACTGGTTTCAACAAAACAGTCTTTGTCCCAAGTCTTGTATCCAACCTCAGCCATTCTGAAGTGGAGAATTTCTCCTTCCAGTTTCTATATTCATCTCATATAAGATTTGATTAAGGTGTCATGACCATGCTTTGTCTTTGCCACTTCAAATGTTAGGGTACATATTTATATATATAAATATAAAATCTGGGGTCTTTGTTGTTTTGTTGACTAGTGTCTTGTTGTAGGATGCCTTTATCTGGACACTATCTCTGTATGAGCTTGGAATGCAAATCGTGTGGCCCTCCAGATGTTGCTGGACTATAAGTCCCAGCAACTCTAGCCAATGAGGTGGAATGCTAGGAACTGCAGTTCAGCAATATCCAGAGGGCTGTATGATCCCACCCGGGTACGGTTGCCATTTGTCCCAGAAAACCTGGGAAATCTCCAGATTGAAGGGGCCAAAAAATGGCCCAGCAGTATGAAACAGCAAATCCTGGATTTCTCCTTTGTTGTGGGCAGATGGGTAGGTTACGATACGGCAGTGGCAATGAAATAGGAAACCATGCAAGAAGTCTGGCACCGGTGAGAGCTTGGTACTATATTCAGGGGTAGCTGTTTTGGCCATATAACAAAGTCCAATAACATCCCAAATCCACAAAACAGTGACATCTTTATTCAACCAATCAAAAAGCACAAAATACATGCTGAGGTTGGAACATAATGGTAGAAAAAAAGAGCAATGATTAATGTGCTGAATTTGCACAATGAGGATGCAAATTAATAACATGTATAATTATAAACTCTGTTGATTGCAAGATTGGCAGGTTGGCACATGATGGGGTAAGCTCCCATCAGTAGTCCCAGCTTCTGCCAAACTAGCAGTTTGAAAGCATGCAAATACAAGTAGATAAATAGGTACCAATTTGGTGGGAAGGTAAACAGCATTCTGTGCAGTCATGCTGGCCACAGGATCACAAAGTAGTCTCTGACAATGCTGGCTCTTTGACTTAGAAATGGAGATGAGCACTGTCCCCTACAGTCAGACACAACTTGACAACCTTGTCAACAGGGAATACCCTTACCTTTACCTTTATAATTATAATAATTAGCATTATATGCAAATTAGATGCCCAGATGTGAGGGACTGGAATATGGCAACCCTACACCTGGGGGCATAAACCCTAAATCTCGTCTGGGTGTTGTGGACCCAATCTGCCACTCCTGCTTTTTTTTAAAAGAGGGGAATCAGTACGTATTTTACTAATATCTCCATATGAGTCTATGAAATTGCAAAGGGGGGAAATGATCCAACCACATACATCTGGCCAGTGTAAAAATAAGGGAGAGCGCTTGAAAGCCTTGTTTACTCCAAAAAGGCCACAGAGACCTGCCAGCAGTTGCTGTCAAAATGCCCAACCAACATTCCACCAAGGCATCTGACAGAGAAAGAGGCCAGTTTGTTATGCAACCTACAGGATGGGGCCCGGGATGAATGCAGGAATAACTCCCTTACATAATGTGGCACTGAGCCTTTCCTTTGCTGACTTGCAAGGACCTTTGTCAAGACAAGTATTCCATAACTGAGGAAATGAAATATTCATTCTAGATTGCACTGTATATTGTTTTAAAAATGGAATATGTAGACAAAATAGACATAGAGGAAGAGAAATCCCCTTCTCTCCCCCCCCCTTTCATTTGGAACTGCCACTGTTTTAACACCGCTCTGCTAATTTCACTTAAAATGTTTGTTTAAAGCGGTTTTGCTTAGATCAGCGATAGGGTATGTGTTTTTTATATACAGAAATAAAGGAGGATGTGCAAAATTAGGCCCAGTGAAACTGTACAGGGAAAGGCTTTCCTCCTCTTTTCACAACACCAGAGCTTGAGCCATCACATGAATTCTGTCCTCCAGATGAAATTCTCCTTCAGTCCCCAAATTTCTAGCATTGCAGAAAATGAGGCATTGAAAATCATTCCCACTTAGAATGGTACATGGGGAGGGAAAACCCTGCTGGTCCCTTACACCAGACTGTTTAAGAAGCACTGTTCTATACATATCTTCCAATTACCCTGATTTGGCAGCAACTGCCCCAGTTAATTCTCTATCTTCCTACTTTTTCAGATCCGTTTAAAATGTCCCAGTTTCTCTTCCCTCCTCCCGCTTTGCCCCTCTGCTTTCACCTCACTTCAGTTGCTGTAAAGTGATTTCAAAGTCCCAAAGTAGTTTGCTCAATTAACCAAAGAGAGAGGAGAGGAGGGGACAAAATCCTGCACTTCCCAGTCGGCTCAGGCAAAAGCAAACTGAGGTAGCCTCTCCTAGCTTGTGTGTTCTTCCTCAGTAATAACTTTTGCCATCTCAGCCACACTCTGATCTTGTATGGCCACACATGTTCTGGCTTGCATCTGTGAAATGTTGAAGGGTATGTTCTGACCATGTTCCCTAAGCTAGCCTAGTAACTTCAGAGGCAGTGGAAAGGATTGCCATCTTGGTTTTGGTTTGGTTTGGTTTTTTTCTGGCAACAAAATGTCATGAACTGGGCATGTTTTTCTAAGATTACAGATTGCCTGCCCACACATTATCTGCTTCTCACTGGTGGTAGACTACTGGGGTTTATATCTTAAATATTGCATAAAAGAAAATCAAATACGTTTCAGAAATAGCCCTTGCCAGGACCAGATAGGCAGCTCCATTACTGCATTACTTAGAAGCTAATGTATTATGAAATGAAATGAAGCCAAGATGTATTCTTTGCAGCAGAGGAAAAAAGTAAATGGAGATGTCTATTTCTGGGATCTGCTTTGCAGCATGCATGTAATCATGGGAAATGTCAAGATAACAAAGAGCGCACAGATAACATGCTTAATTAGAAATAATTATTCAAAGGCTTAAAATCTGGATATTGTCTTTATTGAAGGGATAAAAAAACAACAGCAACAGAGGAATCAACAGATAAATGAGAATTGCATTTTGCAAAGGCATTCACAGAACGCTGGATTGCAAGAATGCCATTTTTCAGCCAGTCTTCAATAATCAACACCCTGCCAATCAGTTTTCTAGCTCAAAAGGCAATGATGTTCCTTCACTTACAAGACAGGTCCTGAGGTCCAAAACACACTACAGAAATAATCCAGCTTGAGACCAATTTTACTGCCCTGGCTCAATGCTAGGGAATTCTGGAAACTATAGTTTTGTGAGACATTTAGCTTTCTCTGTCAGAGAGTTCCGGTGCCACAATAAACTACAATTCCCGGGATTCCCTATCAGGGCAGTTAAAGCAGTCTCAAACTGGATTATTTCTGCAGTATATTTTGGAGAAGGCTAAACTATATGTGAGTGAAGATGTTCACTACAGTGATAATAAGGAATCATTGGTGAGTTGCAAAAGACATCAGTAAACATGTGTCAGTATTTTTTTTTAAATGATGTGTGTCCTCAAATAGCATAACTACAATTGATCATAGTGGTAGAATTCAAAGATATAGCCGTGCTACAAATGCATCTGAGGAAGCAGACTGAAGTCTATGAAAGCTCATGCTTCTTTCTTTCAGTTAGGGGGGTTGCAGACTGCCAGAAATAGTGTGAATTCAGTCCACTTTTAGGGTTAGGGTTAGTGCTAGGGAATCATGGGAACTGTTATTTTTCTGAGACATTGAGCCTTCTCTGTCAGACAACTCTGATGCCACAATAAAATACAGTTCCCATGGTTCCCTAACTCTAACCCTAACCCTAAAAGTGGACTGAATTCACACTATTTCTGGCAGTCTGCAACCCCCCTTAGTCTCAAAGGTGCAGCAAGATATCTCTCATGCACACTTTGAGAATCACCCTGTTCCACTCCAAAAATTGTCTGAGCAGCAACCAAGTGATTGTGAAGTCGTAGGCTTTCATGGCCGGCATCCATGGGTCGAGATCGATGTGAGGGCAGTTAACAACAACAAAAGCCCCACTGAACTGTAGGGGACATTCCTCCACATACTCCTGCTTCCTCCAGCAGACTGCTTTAAGAGACATGGGTCTCATTCAAACTAGAGAATTACAATATTTCAATATCATTTTAAATGCCATGGCTTCATGCTACAGAATCCTAGCATTTTTAGTTTGGTGAAGCACTAGAGTCCAGGGATTCCATAGGAGGAAACCATGGCAGTTGCCTGCATCTTCTGCCTGAGGCAGGTGCCTTATTCCACCTAATGGCAGGATTGGCTTTGCCCTCCTGTCAACTGATGCCTCCTAGGCTCCTAAGTCCAAGAACTGCCTTTTCTATCCTTTCTGGATCTCATGAGCACAAAGAAAATTCTGGTTTCTGCTCTGTAACCAGCTACTGTCAAATTCAATCCATGTTAACAGCTGTCAGAGTTAGGCTGCCAGAATACAACACATATGGTTCCAACCCAAGACTGTTGAAATAAAGGCAGGAGGTTCTCTTAGAATAAAAGAAAAGAATCAGGCTCCTATTTACCTGGTTATTCTGTACCAACTTACCTGGGAGTAAGCCCTACTGAGCAAAGCAGGACCTCTTTCTGCATGTTTCTGCTTCTTCCAACAGCCTAATTTAGGAAAGCTGGACAAAATGGCGGAGAGTTGCCACCCGGTTCTGAGTATCTGCCACCTGAAGCAAGTGCCTCACTCTACCTAATGGCAGGGATGGCTTTGCCCTCATGTCACTGGATGCTTGCTGAGTTCCTAACATCACAACTATATTTGCTCAGCCTCTGTCACTGGTGATGCAGCAGCACAGCAGACCTTAAATGTATGTTCCCCCCTTTGGCAAAATGCTTGCACCCAGCTGTCAAAGTTCTTAGTTTCAACCCCATGAGACTTTAGCTGTAACTCACTGGCTCTTTTCCATAAGCCTACCCATTCTTAATGAATATTTTGTGAGGCAGTGCTTCAGGTGTCCACATGTTCCAAGAATGGGTGCACAACTGTGGATAAATAACCTCCGCAGTCTGGAGAAGGTAATGGGCTGGATGGAGAAAAACAAATTGAAACTGAATCTAGACAAGACAGAAGATGTTATCACATGGGGTCTAAAGCAGTCCCATCCCCGCACCATCCCCGTCCCATTCCGGATCCTTTGCCCCTGTGATCACACGACGTCACGCCCATCCCTGCATCATCCCCGCACCATCCCCGTCCCATTCCGGATCCTTTGCCCCTGTGATCACAAGATGTCACACAAAACCCCGCCCATCCCTGCACCATCCCCGGCGCATTGCAGCATCATCCCCGTTCTTTGCAATTCCTCTTTCAAAGAGGAATTACAGCTGCCGCAACCAGAATCAATTCGCATCCACAGGTCTCTCTCTCAAGTCTCCTCTCCTCGCCTTCAGTCCTTCTCCTCCTCCTCCTCTGCAAGCTCCCTCTCGGGTCCCTTGGCCTCGCTGGGATCTGGCAATTGGCCGGGCGCTGAGGCCAGGAAGGGAGAGTCCACTCTGGGCAACTTGCCGCTTCCTCTGCCTTGGGCACAGGGCGGCGAGGGAAGGAAGGCCGGGAGGAGAGGACGCTCACAGTTCCTTCCTTCCTCAGTTCCTCAGCCCTTCTTTCCTTCCCTCCTTCGGTCCTCTTCCTTCCTTCCTTCCTTCCTTCCTTCCTTCCTTCCTTCCCCCCTCGGGGCCTGGAGATGGTGGGGGTCTCTGGGGCCCCTTCAGCCCCTGAGGAGAGAGCCCAAAGTCCCAAAGGCCAGAGGGAGTCCCTCAGAGGCCTTTCTGGCCGGGGGAGATGTAGAACCATACTGGAATGATGCTGCTTTCTCATCTGGGTCCATTCCGGTATGGTTCTGGATTGATTTCATGCCGCTTTCTTGCTGCTTTGAGACCCCGCGTGTGATAACGTCCAGAGCTGCTTACTATTAAAGGTCCTAATCTGGGGTTGGAGGTGTGTCAACTAGTTAAGCATGAGGTTACACTCTCCTTGCAAGACAGTGTTCACAGCTTGGGAGTGTTCCTGGATCCATCTTTCCAGATGTCAGCTCAGACAGATGCAATGGTAAGGAATGTATATTATCAGTTTCAGCTGAGACACCAGGTGTGCCCTTCCTAGAATTGGAAGAATACAGATGGTAGTGCATGCTTTGAAAACCTCAAGGCTGGACTTTTGCAATGCACCGTACCTCAGGCCACATTTGTACCAACTTCAGAAACTTCAATTTGGTCAAAACACAGCAGCCAGATTGATTGCCAGTACGTCTAGGAGTGAGACTATTACACCATATTGAAATCACTCCACTGTTTGCCACTTAGTTTCCAAAGTACAAAGGGTTATGACCTTTATAGCCCTATATGGTTTGAGTCCAGGTTACCTATGGGGTCACCTCCTCCATATAATCCATCCTGTAGACTTGTTCCTCTGGGGACTAGACTGGCAACTGTCACCCAGAGGACCTTTTCATCACCACCCCTAGATTGTGGAATGACCTGTCAGGAAAGATTCAACAGCTAAACATGCTGTCATGAAATCATCCCTGACCAGAAAAGGCCCTATCTGGCAGGCCAAATGAAAATGGCCCCAGCCCCTCCAATTTACCAAGCTGGGCCTCCAGTGATATAGATGGATCCAGAACTTCTCCCAAGTTACGTGTCTTTTCCTTTAGAGGTGCAACCCCACCCAAGATAGATTGGTTACCCAATCCCTGGACCTGAAAATACAAACATCTATAGCCTCATTTGAATCTGACAACAAGGAGCAGTAGAACTAGATGTTGCTTGCACCCAGTTCCAAAACTCATCTCCAAAACTCACCCAAACTCAAAAACCATAACTTCATATAGATTCTAAGCAGCATGGAGGATAGAATGGATCTCTGTAGCCATTCTACAGTTCAACAACTAAGTTGCTGAACAGAAATCTCCCAATGCCCATCCCTGCTCTGTAGTGCACCTTTCAGAATGGTTAATCCAGACCTGGGGTTTTTTCATTTTTAAAAAAGAAAAGAAAAGTTTGAAGGAAAGATGGGAAATGAGCTGTCCGACTGTAATACTTTAAACAAGCAGAATCAGTGTCGCTTTCCTGAACGTTAGACTGCATAACCTTTCAGTAATAACCTAGACAAACGTTACTTTAAAATGGCTGTAATTAATTAAATTAGAATAACACGTCCCGCTTATATTAAAATAAATAAACCAGAGTCGATGTTTGGCTAAAGGCTGGGTTGTCACCCTAATGATTTTTTTCTTTGCTTCGTTTATTAATTTACTAGCTCAATAACTATTGGCTGCCCCTGGGAGATGTTTGTTAATATTTTATGCCATGTAAACATCTGGATCCAATTTAGCCAAGGAACATTTGTGAGTCAAAACTGGCACCTTGCCAAACCACTTGAATAGGTGCCTGGCAATCGGACCATTCCATTTGCACTATTCTTTTGAGATAAAATGACTATTGGCTTAATTTTCCCAGGATTTAGTTAAGATATATTCTTATCTCCACCTGAGAAAGCACCATGCATCTCAGCAGAAACAAGGAAATGAAACTTTTAGACAGAGCTAGGATTCCACTTGGGAAAAATTAAGAAATTATACACTCTGTGTGTGTGTGTGTGTGTGTGTGTGTGTGTGTATATGTGTATATGTGTATATATATATATATATATATATATTGGTGTGTGTGCAATTGTAATTAGTTGACTGTTGGGGAAGAAAACTGTTAGCAGAATAGAATTGTGCACAGTGATTGGTAAGTGGCTTTAATCCTCCAAAATATTGGGGATTCTTCCACTCTGTGCAGTTATAATGCTATGATTCCACTTTAACTGCCATGGTTCCATCTTATAGAATCCTGGGATTCGCAGTTCAGGGAAGGGCGCTTCTATAGGATATTGCCACAGTAGTTAAAGTAGAATCAATGTGCTAAGACTGTGTAGTGTGATGAGGGTGACCAGATGTCCTCCTTTTCCAGGACATGTCCAACCTTTCAACCTTCTGGCCAGGAGGAATTCCAAAATGTCCTCCACTGTGAGCATGACTACGAGGCATGAATTTATATTAGCGTTTTTAGCACTCATTTTGTAATATCCTACATTTTCCTTGAATGTTTCATATTTTGCTGTGCCTTGTCCTCCTTTGCAGTTAGGGCCTCTGGCCACTCTGATATGCCCCCCAAATACCTTGGAAAGTAAATTGTACAGACTCTTCACTCAGCAAAACAAGGAAGCTATTGCTTACTGTAGAAAGTATATTATGGAGTTTATCACACGGGTGGGATCCCATGCAAAAACGGGATTTAAACTGGGAAAAATCCGCAAAAGTGGATTGCTTTTCAGATGACATCTGAGATCAATCTACATGGAAAGTGGAAAAAACCCACAAAAGCGAGTTGATTTTCAGATGATTTAGACTGATACTATTTTGGGGGTTCAAGTTGGAAAGCTCTCGGTTTCGAAATAAGGCTGCCGGGGATCTCGGCTGCAGCTGGGCTGGACTTACCCAGCAGCTTCGACAGCAAAATTCTTGTGATAGGACCCGGCTGCCTCCCAAATTAGACTTCAGTTCGGAAAAGGTAAACCAGGTTATTTAAGTGGAGTGATAAGGTCCAATATCTGGAGACCATGGTTTGAATCCCAGCTCAGCCCTGAAATCTACTGGGTGACCATGGGCAAGTCACACTCTCTCAGCCTGAGGGGAAGGCAAGGGCAAACCTCCTCTGAACAAGCGCATCCAGAGGAGGGCAACTGAAATGGGAGCAGGGATGGACCTGGGCGGCAGATTCACTGGCTAAATCCTTGTGATAAGATCAGGATGCCACCCATTTTCAATTTTAAGCTCCTCAAGTAAGCCAGTTTTATTAGCGCTGCGATAATCTCTTAGCTTTTGCCCAGAAAAACCCATGGTAGAAGTTCACCTTAGGGGTGGCATAAGTTGTAAATGCTTGAAGGCACAGAAGAACAACGACAAGAAAATACATTTAAAATTCATGGCTTAAATCTGCTGGGTAGGCCTGCTGGAAGAGATAGATTTTTAATGCTCTTTTAAATTCAGCCAGCATATTTAGTTATCGCAGGCTATCTCCTGGCAGGTCGTTCCACAGTCTAGGGGTGGCCAATGAAGACATGCTCTGGAGACATAAGGATTAGGTTCAGATATGATGTCTGGGGTGCTAGCAGAGGGTAAAGAGAAATGGTGTCCAGTGAGGATAGAAGTTGCATAATATTCTGCAGAAGAACTTTGAGGGCATCTAGTAGGTCCTCACAGAGGTGGTCACAGCTGTGGGACAGGTGGAGGTCCTTACATGGGTCGCAGAGGTGGGTATAAGGGAAATTCCTCACTCTTGGGGATAGCGGTGAGATTTGTGGAAGTCTTCACATATAGTGGCAGTGACGATTTAGGCAGAACCCATACATCTGGTGGAAAAAATAATGGGATAAAGGGGGCAGGAATCTCACACTCTCTCCACCAGATCTGGGGGTGGTACACCGTAGGGTGCCAGTTCCATTAAAACATATGACAAAGCCATAATGGGTCTGCTTCATGTATCTGTAAGTGTGGGTTTGATCCTGTCAAGTAGCAACAGTGACCTGAGAGGCAATTTACAGCCGTTTCAGGACAAAGAAAAGAAAAGAGTAAACAGAAATGGTATAGTATATACTTATAACATTGCTTCAGTCACCTTTGGACTCATGACAGTCCTCCTGAAGGTTTTTGTTTGCCTAAGCAGTCATGCCAAAACTGGAATGAAGTATTTGTCTTTCTTTCTTTCTTTTTCAAAAGCAAAACCTGAACCTGCCCTTTTGCTTATATCCGTCAACTCAAAAGACACGACAATACATCAAAGCCCAGAGGAAAGGTTATCCTTGGCCAGTTGCCCAGTTGATCATGGGCAAAGGTTCTTACTTTGTTGGTATCTAAGCCCCTTGAAAGGGGATGTGGGTACTTGTAAGGACTGAAACTCTGCCAAAATAAACATCTTGACTTGAAGCATTCTGAAGTTTGATCTCACTTTTTAGCTGTGATGGCAGAGACATTCAGTACCAACGCTGCTGAATCAGCAGTCATAGCATGGCACTGAGACCCTGTCCCTATTGCTTTGTAAAAACCCAGCCTCTGAAATAGGTTATTTATAAGACTAAATCTTCCATGATGCTCCAGGAAACATAGTCATTGGTTAGCAGGACTTTTTTTTAAAAAAAGAAATGGTTACTGAATGTCCATTCACCCATTCAAAAGGTTTATGAGCGGAGGCTTCTCCACTTCATATAATCTGACATTCATATTCTATATAAAATGTTTGGGATGGGGGAAAGTCAACACAAAGCGGCGGGAAGTGGTGTTATCCTGCCCATGCCAGAAAATACCTAATTTGAAAAGAAGAAAAAAAAATCCAGAACTCTTATCAAAGCTTAGGAAAATGGATTGAGAAAATAATCTCATTTGGGATTGTAAATATATATATTGTATCTCATTTGGGATTGTAAATATATATATATATATATATATATATATATATGGGGTTGTTTGGTTTTTTAATTGGTCTTAGTAGCTTGCAGAAGACATTGAACAGGAAAAATGAAGTTCACTGATTAAATTATCTCTCTCCACTTGTTTCCACTGGGAGTCCAAAACCCAGAATTGGGTGTCCATTTGGACACACAACTATTATTTAAAAATGCCTTGATGGTTAGATTGGGGATTCCTAAACTGTGGTCTTCAAGGGTCCATAGATTATCTTCAAGAGGTTGTCAAAAATCATAATAAAATAAAATAAAAACCAACAACCCCAAAAACCTGACATATTTTCTTCTTCGGTTTTTATTCAGATAATTTGAAAAACTGTTTAAGTGAATTTTTTAAAGCATGTGGTCAAATTTTTCACAGAGGTCTGTGAAATAATAATAATAATAAAAGGTTACAATTCAGTGAGTTAGATGGAACTCAATGCCCCACGATCTGTAATGACTAGAAAAGGGCAATACTTTCACAAGGATGATATTTTTCTGAGTTTGTTGTTGTTGTTATCTGCCTTTGAGTCAACTTTGACTCATGGCGACCCTGTGAATGAGACACCCCCAAGACCCGCTATTCTCAATCCAGGTCCTACAGGCTTGGGGCTCTGGCCTCCTTGATCAAGTCTATCTATCTGGCATGCAGTCTTCTTCTCTTTCTACTGCCCTTTACCTTTTCAGCATTATACACTTGTCCCTCCCCATTCACGGATTTGCCATTCACAGTTTTGAATTCCCGCAGATGGCAAGCCAGGAGGGACAAAATGGCACGTGCGCAGGAGTGCACCGCCATTATGTCTCCAATGGGGCTTGAATATCTGCAATATTTCCCATTTGCGGGGGGAAGTCCAGAACAGATCCCCCACAAATGGGGAGGGACGGCTGTAGTCTTTTTTAGTGATTCATGCCTTCTCTGGTGGCACAGTGGTTAAATGCCTGTACTGCAGCCACTCACCCATAAACCACAAGGTTGTGAGTTCAATCCCAGCCAAGGGCTCAAGGTTGACTCAGTCTGGCATCCTTCCAAGGTTGCTAAAATGAGTACCCAGCTCATTGGGAGTAATTCACTTACACATTGTAAACCACTTAGGAAGTGCTTAAGTGCACTGATAAGCGGTATAGAAATGTATTTGTTATTGCTATTCTCATGATGTGGTCAAAGTATAACAGCCTCAATTTAGTCATCTTGGGGGCTATACAGGCGGCCCCAAGGGGCAGCTTTGTGCCGCCCCTGGGAGTGCCAGATCGGGGCCGTGGCAACTGCATGGATCTGGCACTTTGCCACTCCAAAAAGAGCCGCCCTTGCTGCTGTGGCGGCGGCTTTTCTGTGCTCCTTTGGCATAGCATGTCTGTATGCTGTGTCAAGGAAGTGCCCTGACGCTGCCCACCGTGTGGTGGGGCACGTGGCGTGACAGCGGCATCGGGATGGAGTCGGGGCAGCCGGCATGTGGTCACCATACCCCAATTCCACCCGTAGGCCGGCCCTTTTGGCCAGTCTGTATAGCCCCTTGGCTTCCAGGGAGAGTTCAGATTTGACCTGTTCTAGGACCCTTTTTGGTCATCCATGGTATCCTCAGCACTCTTCTCCAAAATCACATCTCAGATGAGTTGATTTTCTTCCTTTCTGCTTTCTTCACTGTCCAGCTCTCACATCCATACATAGTGATGGGAAATACAATGACTTGGATGAGCCTAACTTTAATGTTCAGTTTTACATCTTTGCACTTTTAGGATTCTGTCTAGTTTTCTCATAGCTGCTCTTCCCATTCCTAGTCCTCTTCGGATTTCTTAACTGGAGTCTCTGGTCTGATCCAGGGTGTCACCTAAATTTGCAGATTAAATGTGAGAGTAAGAAACTGAAATTAAAAAATTCAAATATGGAAGAAAGTCTGCTCATCCAAGGGGAGAAGGTTTAGCAGCTCTTAAAAGGTTTGAATCCTTGTATAGGCAACCATGGTCGTGATGCCACACTGCTTTTGCCACTTCTTTTTCTTCTGAAAGGCTCTTCATTGGGAAAAGCTATACAAGATTGAATTTTAGATTTCATTTTTCCATATGACGTTTGATTTCTGAAACCACTTTGGGGCTTGGCTTTGGGAATTATCTTGATCTGTTTCCTGAGGGTGTGGGGCTTTCAAAAACTCTTGCTAAAAACTGTTTTTATGTGTTTTGAAATTATTGTTATTTTTTTTAAAAAAATATCTGCTGTGCATCACCCTAGAAGCCCTGGAAGGCTGAGAGGTAAACAAATAATTTGGTTAAATATATATACAAATAAACACGGTCCTCTCCCAGCTGGGAACAGGACTATAGATTATATCTGAGGAGTCAAGGAATCCAAGCCAAAGCCTGCCAAGAGCCCCCCTCCATCTTGCTTTCACAGACACTGCCAAGAAGCTGAGGTCAATGAGTCTGGAGCAGGCCAATTAGCCTGGATTGTGCTTCATTGAAAGCTGGTAGGGAGCACAACCATTTCTCATGCCTCTACTGGAAAAAGGACAAGAGGGATGATAAGCACAGCAACCTTTTCTCATGGTATCCAACCCAAAGCCCTCCAGATGTGCTGCAACTACAAAATCCAGCTGACGTGAACCCCAGGTGAGCTGATGAGAATTGTAGTTCAGCAGATCTGGAAGGTACCAGGCTGCCAGCCTCTTAGTGTAGTAGTCAGTCCTGAATGCAATGGACCAATGCTCTGATTTAGTATAAGGAAATATGCTTCCTAGGAGGCTATATGAGCACTAGCAGTGAGGCCAGTGCTCACTGTGGTGGTGTGGCTTGAGCGTTGGACTACGACTCTGGAGACCAGGATTAGAAACCCGGCTCAGGGTGACCTTGGGCAAGTCACACTCTCTCAGCCTCAGAGAAAGGCAATGGCAAACCGCCTCTGAATGAATTTTGCCAAGAAAAGCCCACAATGGGGTTGCCTTAGAGTCACCATAAGTCGGAAACAACTAGCACACAACAGCAACAACAACCCATAAGTTAGGCAAATTATAGATTAGGGTAGGGATAGGCAATTTTGGACAATCCAGGGACCACCAACAGGACTGTCTATAAATCACACCAAGCCCAAAATGCTGTATTTTTTAGAAAACCCCAACCAGACCTTGCTGGAAGTCCACTTCCATTTTACATTGTTTTTTAATTCTTTGTATTATTAGAAGTTTCACGGAAGAGGGATACAGCCTATGTCCATACAAAGCCATCACTTCTGGAGGCCACTGGGAGATGGGAAAGCACTTTAAAAATCCTGGCATGAGATGGGTGATTGTTGTATGTCTTCAAGTCTTTTCCAATTTATGGCAATCCTAAGATGAAACCTATTATGTTTGTTTGTTCGTTGGTATGACTTGTGCAGAAGTAGTTTGCCACTGCCTTCCTCTGAGGCTGAGAGAGTGTGATTTGCCCAAGGTGAGCTAGTGGGATTCCAGGGTCAAGTAGGGGATCGAATCCTAGTCTCCTGGAGTTCAATTCCAACATTCAAACCACTGCACAACATTGTCTCAGTGTTACTATAGTCTGGAGGGGGGGGTCTGTGTTTGGTCCCGGGTGACACTTTTCCTCCATTTGATTTAGTGCCTGCAAGAACCTTTTAAATAATCTAGTCCCAATGACATTTTTTTTTAAATCCCTCTTCAAGAAGAATCATTTAGCTCACTTTGTCCTCGGTGTTTCCAAAATACTACATTCATTTCTCTACTCTTGGAAACAGACAAGGGGGGAAAAATCTATTAAAAGCCTGCTCATAAATGTGAGATACGGTGTCATTTAAAATCCATGCTTGATCTTTCTACCTGGCAGTTTAAATTTAGAATCCTCCGCTATCATTAAAAACACAGGCAAACCCAATTGTTTATCATCTGTCTTGCTTCAAGCACTTACTCAGACGCAGCAATGGTTTGCCTCTTAAATCTGGGACTATAAAGATAGAGTGAATTTTTGCTCCCACTTCCCTCCCCTTCCACCGTCCTCATGTTCTAGATAAAATTTTCTTTCCACCGTGAATAGCAATGAAGCTTTACACAGCAGCTGTCCTAGTTTTAACAATGAATTCCACAGTGGGGTCTTTTTCTGGAACACTGAAAGATGAAAAAGAAGAGTATTTCCCAATGCTTGAAAGTAACCTGAGATCAACAATCTGATGCAGTTTATAGTAAGGGCATCCAAGAACCACAGAAATAACAGCAGATCAGTGAATTCGATGGCACAGAGCATGTTTCTCTGTTTCCTATGTTCACACCTAGACTGCTGTCACCCATATATCCAAAATGGTACCGTCATGTGTAAAAAGGAAAGTTCAGTATTGCAACTGCAATGTCCCTAAATAGCCCAAACTAAGCATGTTAGAAATCAAAAGCTTCAGTGGATTGAAAACGAACCACAGCTCATATTTTTACCTCTGAATATGACTTGTTGAATAAAACAAAACTCATTTCTCGGTTGACAGCTATGGGACTGATCTGCCAAGGCACAAAGAAAGTAGCTATTTCTCGTGAAGAAGTAGTGAAAATCAGGCTTCAGTTGTGAACCATTCATTGTTGATGTGCCTTCAAGTCATCTCCGACTCATCGGAGAAGTATTCATAGTACGATTGTGGTGAGATACAATCCCCCTCTATGTCTACCTAAATTTTTATTTGAGTTCCGTCACTGAAGAATAATTGTTAGTTCAGTTTGTTCATGTAATAAAACTTTTGTTAGTCTTCCTTTTTCATGAATATGTAATATTACATAACCCCGTCCTGTTTTTGCCATCCCAATGTCCCGTTTTTGTCTCAAGCAATCATGGTCAGAAGTTATAGTGCCACTCTATTCTGAGACCTCACCTGGAATATTGCATCCACAATTCAAGAAGGATGTTGGGAAGCTGGAGAGTATCCAGGAGGGTGACCAAAATAGTGAAGGGTCTGGAAACCATGCCTTATGAGGAGAGACTTAGGGAGCTGGGTATGTTTAGCCTGGAGAAGAGACGGTTAAGAGGTGATATGATAGTCCTGTTTTAAGTATTTGAAGGGATGTCATATTGAGGAGGGAGCAAGCTTGTTTTCTGCTGCTCCAGAGATTAGGACACAGAGCAATGGATGCAAAGTACAGGAAAAGAGATTCCACCTAAACATTAGGAAGAACGACCTGATGGTAAGAGCTGTTTGATAGTGGAAGACGCTACCTTGGGGAGTGGTGGAGTCTCCTTCTTTGGAGGTTTTTAAACAGAGACTGGATGGCCATCTGTTCAGGGTGCTTTGAATGTGTACTCCTGCATGGCAGAAGGTTGGATGGCCTTTGTGGTCTCTTCCAACTCTATGATTCTATGATTTTACACAAGGATTGCAAGGAAGGGACCATTGTAGCCTCCTTACCAAGGCAGTTGCAGAGCCTAGGAGCCTTCTCTCATGTCCTCACTAGTCCTGTCTGTGAAAGTGGCGGGACAACCAACCGCTTAATTCTATGCTTATTTTGTATTTCCCCATTTAACTTCAAATATCCCTGCTGGGTATATATAATTTTAAAAAAAAGAGAGAGAGGCATCAAATGTGAAGGCTGCCTGGAAAGACTGCACTGTTCCTTGCTACTAAAAAGTCCCATGTTTTTATGGCTGCTTTCTTTTGCAACTTTTCTCTCTCTCATCAATCTCTAATCCAGCGTAGAACTTCTCGTGCATCTTTCAGTGGGAATTAACGGGCAGAAATCCCCCGTACAAAAGGTTAATAGGGCAAAGCTACAGCTTGATGACATTTTAATTTCCTGTGGCACACGACCAGATCCACGTCTTGCTAGCCCTTGCTAATTCATCAGAAATTCTCTCTGCTGCCTTTCTTTTTTCCTTCTCCCATTCCTCCTGTGGGGCATCTCATTAACAAGCCAGCTATGAGATGGAAAGAGAAGACAAATTGTGTGGTAACTGTGGAACTTAATTTGGAGCCGCCGAACGTTGGCTTTTATTCCCTTTGTTGTCCAACAGTTATTCCAGAGAGAGTACAGGAGTACACACACGGCTAAGAAATTCAATTACAGCTAAGAAGGCTATGGATTTTCTTTTTTACTTTAAGTTGGAAAATCTGGAGGAACCAATTAAGTTTGCCCATTAGGTTCAAAGGCCTTGGCAGGAGTGAAGAAGCTAGCATCCAGCCTCTCTTTGCTCTTTGCTCTTCCAAGGGATCTGAAAGCTGAGCTTCTGTAATAATCAAATTATTAAAAAGAAACCTTGTGACAGACAGAAGCTTCCTGCAACTAAAGATGAAGAATCTGCTCAACAGCAGGTGACATCTGAGAAATCATGCTTCAGCTGACAGATATTGAACCTGATCAAGTTCCCACTCTTGATGTGCCTACCTTCCAACCTCTCACGGAGGAAAATAAGGTTACGTTAGTAATATCCATGTTCTCATACAAAGGATCACTGCCTGAGATGCCTCACTGCACATTTCCTAAAGGCTGTACTCCATCTGCAGTCAGCTGTATTCATTTATTCTGCAAGAAACTATCCAGTAAGCTCCTATTCCCTAGAGCAGCTCAACAGTCAGGGTGCATGCAACACATTTTCCTATTTATTATACTGAGAGCCCATATTTTCTCAAGAGCAGTGCCTTTTCCTGTTTGCCTTTAGGAGTGTGGCACCACAAGACATTTTTTGTTACCCAAAACAAGGGGCAAAATGATGTGCAGAATTACGTTGGACTCTATCTGCACTACACAGTTCTAACAGTTGCATACCACTTTAACTGTCATGGCTCCATTCCAGTGAATCCTGGGATTCATACTTTGGTGAGGTACTTAGACAGCACCAAGACATTCTTTAAGTAATAGCTGGGTACCCAAATGGAAACCTGGTTTTTGGACATCCAGTGAAGACAAATGGACAAATACAAATCAATCAATGCTCCAAGAACATAAGCTCAGAAGCTACTGAGTTACACTAGCCACAGCACCAAGATACTTGCTGAGAGATCTATTGAGAATTAAATCAATTTAATTCTGCAGTGGGTAGAGACACTTTGGGCACTATGGGGATTGTAATCCAGGGGTGTGCACTAGAACTTCCTAGAAGAACAAAGTACTTTAGCAAGCTACAAATCTGAGGAGTCCTTAGGATGGAACCATGACAATTAAAATGTATGAGAGGTTATAGCACTATTTGTTGTTCTTGTGTGCCTTCAAGTTGTTTCTGACATATGGTGACTCCACCACAGGTTTTTCTTGACAAGATTTGTTCAGAAGAGCTTTGCTATTGCCTTCCCTTGAGGCTGAGAGTGTGTGACTTGCCCAAGGTCACTCAATGGATTTCCATGGCCGAGCGGGGAATCAAAACCTGCTCTCCAGAACCTGTTCTCAGTGCTCAAACCACTACACCATGCTGGCTCCATGGGACTATATTCCTTTTTAATTGCCATGGCAGCATCCTATGGAATTCTGGGGATCGTGGTTTGGTAAGGCATTGGAGCTCTCTGACAGCAAATTCTAAGTGCCCACTCCTAAACTACAAATCCAAAGGTTCCATAGAATGTTGCCATAGCAGTTAAAGTGGGATATACAGTATGCCCTTGGTATCTGCTGGGGCTTGGCTCCAGGACCTCCCTTGGGTACCAACATCGGTGGATGCTGAAGTCCCTTTAAATACAATGGCATAGTAAAATGGTGCCCCTTACATAAAATGGCACAATCAAGGTTTGCTTTTTGGAATATATATATATATATATATATATATGGTATGGAATATTTTCAAGGTGTGGACTGTTGAATCCGTGGATAAAGAATCAGTGGATACAGAGGGCCAACTATGGGCCTTTGCAGACTGCCAGAAATGGTGCAAATTGAGTCCACTTTAAGGGTTAGGGTTAATGCTAGGAAATCATGGGAATTGCTTTTTGTTTTGTTTTTTCTGAGACATTGAGCCTTCTCTGTCAGAGAGCTCTGGTGCCACAATAAAATACAGTTCCCATGATTCCCATGATTCCCCAACCCTAACCCTAAAAGTGGACTCAATTTGCACTATTTCTAGCAGTCTGCAAAGGCCCTACGACACTATAGAGTGAAGAGTGAAATGGTCCATAACTACATATGTAGATCCACCTTAGATGCTGAATTGTATTATTTTACCACTGATGATGGAACAGGGCTACTTCCTAGACAAGATCCTATTTGTGTGGGGCATGGTCTTGTTTTCCAAGAGAGAGGGAACCGCCTTGTCTGCTCCTGTTCCTTAATATCTACTGCTTGAGACAGCTGTATCATTCCATTTCATAGCAGGGTCAGCCCTCCGTGTAAGATAGTTTGGGTTGGGAGTGGGAAGAGAAACTGCTCAAAAGTTACTAGTGAACTTCATGGCTGTTCAAAGGCTGCACTGAAAGCTGGGATTCCACATTCCTAGACCAACCAGGAGATGAGGGAATCCGTAGCCCTTGAGATATTATTGGACTCCAACTCTCTTCAGCCCCAACCAGCATAGCCACTGGTTCAAGTGATGCTAGATGAGGCTGAACTATCAGGAACCGCACTCTTCTATACTACGTCTCAAATATAGGTGCTTCTGAGGAACGATCTCTTGTGGCCTAACATGTGGTAGATGCAGGTGCATGCATGACTTTCTTCTCACAATAACAACTCTGATGGGGTGCACACACCCTTATGCTAATTCATCCTAACCAGCAAAAGGTTCTGGTCCTTTGTCACTCCATGTCCTGGCCATAAGGGCTGGAGGATCCAGAGTTGTAGGAGATTATCACATGGGGGGGCTGTACGTCATTGTCCTGTCCCTATCCTTCCCATGGGACCACAGGAAGGACTTTTAGACAACATTGCACTTATCCAGACATTATCCCGTCCGGAAAGCATGAGTGACAGCGATTGCGCAAAAAACTTTCATATGATGTCGCACTGATCCTGTCATTGTCCTGTCATTGAAGTGGCATTGCCTGGCATTTTGCATTAATGGGAGTTCACGTTAATACAATGTTGCTTCAATGATAGGATAATGACATGATCGGCACTATGTTGTGAAAGGCTTTTGCACAATCACTGTCATGGACAGGATGAGGACGGTCAAGTTCTGGGACTGGTGTCCTCATTAAAAAGGCAGAATATCATTCCTGACTTGAAGCCATCTCTGTGTGATAATCTCCGTAGTCGTCAACAACTTTTCCTAGCTCTGGTGGAAACAGGAATTGTTCCATACTCCAGAACATTAGATTCGCAGGCCCAAGGAAACACAATGCTGCGGAGAAGCCATGCTGTGCCATGTACACCATGCTCTAATGCAGTGGTTCCCAAACTTTGGTCTTCCAGGTGTGCTAGACTTCAACTCCCAGAAGCCTCAACCAGCTTGGCATACAGTCAGAAATCCTGGGAGCTGAAGTCCAAAAGGTTTGGAGGACAAAAGTTTGGGAACCGCTACTCTAAAGCATATTCTTTCTTTCCTGGTACAATTGGAAACCACAGTGCCTCACCCCACATCTGAGGATGTGCTTCTCTTTATCCCCTCCAGGCCGGCTCGAGCAGGATTTATTCCATACATTATTGAAATGGATGTTTATTTTACTCTGCACAGATGTTCAGACAATGCGCCAGCTTTAGCTCGTTTCGAGAGAAATTCACTTTTGAGCAGTATCCACCGAAAGCACGGGCAGAGCTTACAAAGGATTTCAGCTCACCGCCTCCTTGCACACTGTTGCTATGTCATCTACTCACATGTGTATAAACACACACACACACATACACACATGCACACGCAGAGATCAAAATACTTTGGAAGAGGATATCTTTAGGCAGCTGACGAGTGATAAATTTTCTCCTAGTCAGAGCTATAAATGTATCATCTTCCATAAGTTATTTGTATTTAAAAAAAAAAAAAAAAAAGGGAAGGGAAGGAGGAAGGGAGGGAGGGAAGGGAAAGACCTGAGATTTATTTCAAATAGCAGAGCTTAAGGGATTTTTGCATTTAGTTTTATGTTTACTTTGGGACATATATTTAATGTTGTGTGGATGAAACCTAGAGAGCTTTTTGGCTTCAAGTCAGGAATGATATTCTGCCTTTTTAAGGAGGACACCAGTCCCAGAACTTGACTGCCTGGGGGACCAGGTAATATGACACAGCTATCTAGAAAGCAAGACTTTTCAGGAGAAGAATTAGGGAGACACTGCTGGCAAAGCTCAATATTACGATACCAAATTGGATGGCTTGCATAATCCCACCGTATTAACTTTCTTTTGAATGCATCCTGCTGCACAGCAGACAGCCCTTTCCAAATGCAGATCTCACGACACCAGAATAATATTATTATGGGTGATTTCAACAGACCAAAACAAAAGAGAGAGAGAGAAAGAGAGCTTGAGATAGCTCTGAGATGTCTTTCCTAACAACAAAGGCAGAAGCGGAAGCAACAGTGTAAAGCATCAGAGTCAGAAAAGGAGGTCACCATCCTCAAACAAAACATTTTCTTCATAGCCGTTCATATCAGTGAACATATTGAGCAATACTTCAGGCTCTTTCAACCTCTCTGTTTCCCGTGGAGCTTCGAAAGAAAGCTTGCAACATGTATTTTGTGCATTTTGGTTGGCCAAGGAAGGTATCACTGTTTTGTGGATTTTGGATGTTATTGTGCTGTTTCCTGTTTTTGCAAATTGTTTAACTGATCCTGAAGAGGCTTTCTCAGGGGAAGAGGCCAGGCATGAGGCATTGCCCCCCCCCAAAAAAAACCCAAAAATCCTCCCCTCCCCAATGAAATTGTTTTCAGTTGCCGCTGTAGTAATATAAAACTTCAATTGAACAGTTAGAAATATGAGGAATGGGAATACACAAAAGCCTGTTGCTTTAGTATTTCTCAGTATTCCATCTCTGACCTCAGGACAGCGGTCCTTGAACAATGAAACTACAAAAGGAGATTGGAAAGTGAAACAGCTGCATTACAATATATTTGCAAACTTCAGTCCACAGACAGTGAGTTGAACTTGGGCTGCATCCACACTGCAGAAACAATCCAGTTTGACCCCACTTTAACTGCTGTGGCTCAGTACTAAAGAATTCTAAGAATGGCTGTTTTCTGAGAAAGTTAGCCTTCTCTGTCAGAGAGTTCTGGTGCCACGACAAACTACAGTTCCTGGAATTCCATAGTATTGAGCCATGGCAGTTAAAGTGGGGTCAAACTGGATTATTTCTGCAGTGCAGATGTAGCCTAGATGATCTACAAGCCAAGGTTCCTTTCAATTCCATGTCTCTATCCAACCCATGTCAAGGCAGGTGTTCCAAGCTGGGTTTACCTTCTTCTATGTAGGCCAATTTCCATTATACAACAGGAGTAGCTCTACCCAGTTGCCTTATACATCGCACCCTCAAACTCAGGAACCTCCAGCCAAGTCTGCCAAGTCTCAGTCACAGTTGGAAAGAGGCTCATTCAATTGGGCTCAGTTCCTTGCCAATTTCTGAAGTGTTGGACTCTCACGATAAAGGGTTTTGCAGTCGGGCTCAAGCAGAGAGACATTTGAAATCCTGCCTAATTTTGTAAATATTTTCTTTTCTTTTACACTCACTGGCCAAAGCCATATTACAGTAGAGGAGACCACTGTGAGTAACAGCCAGCAAAGAAAACAATGGCGAAGCAGGAGATCTGGGGAAGTCAGGGAAGTCAGGCCAATTATGAATATGCAAATGAGATCTACTAAATTAGCAGATTCTTTGTGTTACAACTGAGAGTGTCTGGAGAGCCGTGACTCTGTGCAGATCACACAGACATCTGACGTAATCGCTCAGATAAACGGCCAGGATGAGAGAATGCTGGGCTGAACAGAGAAAGGAAGGTATATGAAAAAAGAGAGAAAAGGGTTCAGTTCCCAGCTCAGCCATGAAACCCATTGGCTGACCTTGGACAAGTCACATGCTCTCAGCCTCAGAGGATGGCAATGGCAAACCCACCTCTGAACAAATCTTGCCAAGAAAACCCCATGGTTAGGGTCACTATAAGTTGGAAAAGACTTGAAGGCACACAGATACACAGAACGTATTTGGCAAGATCTTGTAGCACCTTTGAGATGAACTGAAAGAAAGACGTTGGCAGCATGAGCTTTCATAGACTTCAGTCTACTTCCTCAGATGCATATATATATATATATATATATATATATATATATATGAGATATATATGCATCGGCGGAAGTAGACTGAAGTCTACAAAAGCTCATGCTGCCAACGTCTTTCTTTCAGTTCATCTCAAAGGTGCTACAAGATCTCTCTACATACTGATGCCACAGACTAACATGGCTATATCTTTGAATACATACATAAAAAGTGAGAACTGTGATCTGTGTGTTGTGTTTGTGTTGTGTTTACTGTTCTGTGCCTTCAAATCATTTCCAGCTTATGGCAACCTCTAAGCTAAGGCAAATCTTTCATGGGGTTTCCTTGGCAACTTCCTTCCTTGCCATCCTCTGAGGCTGAGAGAGTGTGACTTGCCTAAGATTTCCATGGCTGAGTAGGGATTTGAACAATGCTCAAACCACTACATCACACTGGCTTGTCCTGTATACTCTTGTTTATTGTCAGTTATGCATTTCTATTTTCAGACCAACAAAGTAGCTAATAAGGATTTTAAAATGGCAATAAATACAAAGAAAAGTATTCAGCTGGCAAGTTAAATTGAGATGAACTGAAAGAAAGGCGTTGGCAGCATGAGCTTTCTTAGATTTCAGTCTACTTCTTCAGATGCATATATTATATGTGGTATGCTGGTTTAGCATACTGTATGCTGGAAAGAAAAATGGTGGAGTTTAATGAATAACAGACTGCCAGAAATAGTGCAAATTGAGTCCACTTTAACTGCCCTGACTCAGTGCTAGGGAATCATGGGAACTGTAGTTTATTGTGGCACCAGAGCTCTCTAACAGAGAAGGCTCAATGTGTCAGAAAAAAAATACAGTTCCCATGATTCCCTAGCACTGAGCCAGGGCAGTTAAAGTGCACTCAATTTGCACTATTTCTAGCAGTTTGCAAAGGCCCATAGCTTCTTATTAATAGGACTAGAAGTTACCTAAGAAAAATAAAACATATTGATAGAATGTCTCCTTTTATTAGGTGTATACATACAAAGCGAGGATAATGAAAAATGGAACAATTGAGTTGTAACAAACAGGAGTTTTAAAATGTAAGATGCAGAAGAAACATTGGTGTGAGAAACACTTAAGTTGTTACAATTACATGAAGATTGTGGAAACAAGTTTACAACTGACACTAGATGGGAAGTGTAGGTGTTCGAATTAGATATTATGAAGACAAGGGAATTACATTGTAAGTAGTTTTGAGGTAGTTTACAAACTTGTCAACTGATTTGTTTGTTTTATTTTTGAGTAAGTCTGATAATAAAAAATATATATATGAAAAAAGATGTTTTAAAACACAATCTTTTCCACTAACAGTGGGAAACCTATGGCCTTCCAGATGTTGTTGGACTGCAACTCCCAGTAGCCCCAGCCAGCACAGCCAATGGTGAGGAGGAATATTGAGACCTGCAGATCAACAAAACCTAGGAGGCTGCGTAATTCACACCTCTGAATGGGCAACTGACCACTTTGTTGTTGTACACACACACACACACACAGTCAGCCCTCCATTTTCGCGGAGGAATCCGTTCCGGACCCCCCTGTGAAAATGAAGATTTAGCAATATTCAAGCCCTATAGGCTTGAATGGGC
Organism: Phrynosoma blainvillii; assembly: GCA_026167975.1. Taxonomy (NCBI): domain Eukaryota; kingdom Metazoa; phylum Chordata; class Lepidosauria; order Squamata; family Phrynosomatidae; genus Phrynosoma; species Phrynosoma blainvillii. The sequence continues at coordinate 21,829,539 of JANUYF010000007.1, read as the reverse complement.
CGTGCACAGGGTGTGTGTGCCCCATTTTCACGGAGGGGTGACCTCCGTGAAAATGGGGCACACACACCCTGTGCACGGCCCATTCAAGCCTATAGGGCTTGAATATTGCTAAATCTTCATTTTCACAGGGGGGTCCGGAACGGATTCCTCCGCGAAAATGGAGGGCTGACTGTGTGTGTGTGTGTGTGTGTACAACAACAAAGTGGTCAGTTGCCCATTCAGAGGTGTGAATTACCCCTCCGTGAATATAAAAAAACGCAGGCTTCAAGTCCGCGAGAATGGAGGGGCGACTGTATACTTGTGTGAGCCTTGGTTGGTAGGAAGCTATTTCCATGTTAATTTGTGTGTTGCTCTGTTGTTGAGTGGCAAGGCCACAGGGTGGGAGGAGGCCTTTGCAAATTGATAAGGTCTGGGAATGTTGTGCTATTTAAAATGTTAACGCTTGCATTGCAACATTTCGATTTTAGCTCAAAATTGTTTTAACTTTTTAAATGGTTTTGTTTTTTTATTTTTAGATTTATACATTTTAATGTTGGGCTGATTTTAAATTGTATCGTTTTAAGTCTGTTGTTCGCCGACTTGAGTCCCTATATTGGAAGAAAGGCAGGATATAAGAAAATAATCCCGCTTTTCACCCAAAATAGGGATAATAATTATATTAAGTGGGAGGATATGTGTGTCTATTGAATTAGACAATGTATTGCTAATTCAATAGACACACATTATCTTTCAGCACAACTCTATGGTCAACATCTGCCAGAGGTTGATCATAGAGTCATGCTGGAGGACCTACAAATGCCTAGGGAAGTGTTTTCTCCAGGAATTTCCAGTTTCTCCAGCACAACTCTATGGTCAACCTCTGACAGAGTTGTGCTGGAGGACTTATGAGATTCCTAGAGAGAACATATTAATCAAAATCTCATATAATCAAATCCACAAAAGTCAAAAGTTCAAATGTGGAGGACCAACTGTGTTCTAACATGTATGTACAGTTGCCAACTGTAAAACTCACTCCCATAATCCCCCTCAGCCAAAGAATGAAAAGATGAGGTGAAATAATAGAGAGGATCACAAGACCAGGCCAAGGCCTAGAACGCATGCGCCAGAGAAGACAGGGAGGGAGGGAGCTGAGGAGAAATAAGCGAGCGAGAGGATCACGCCAGGCCGAGGCCTAGTACGCATGCGCCAGAGAAGAGAGGGCACTGAGGAAAAATAAGCGAGCGAGAGGATCACGCCAGGCCGAGGCCTAGTACGCATGCGCCAGAGAAGACAGAGAGGGAGGGAGCTGAGGAGAATAAGAGCAGCACAAGACCAGGCCAGGCTTAGTACGCATGCGCCGCCAGACACGAAGGGAGGGAGCTGAAGAAGAGAAATAATCGAGTGTGAGAGCACTATCGAAGACTATAGCTAGGGCGAGTACGCATGCGCCAGAGTAGGACACTGGAGGGAGGGAGCAGGGAAGAACGTCTCGTGCGCGTGCGTGGGAAGAGAGGGAGGTGCGCGCGCGCAGCTGCTGAGGAACGCGCGCGCGTGCGTCCGTGCGCGCGGTCGTCGCCTCGTTTCCCTCCCTCCCTCCCTCCGCTTTATCTTCGGCTGTTGGAAAAAGCCAGGAGCGATCGACTCGCTCGGTCGGTCGCTTTTTTAATTTCCCTTTCTCCCTTGCCTTTCGGCGCCCGCCCGCCTCTTTTTTCCTCCCCCCTCCCTTCGTCCCACTTCCCTCCTTTTCCTCTCTTTCTTTCTTTCTTTCTTTCTTCCTTTCCTTCCTTCCTTCCCTCATAAGAGCCGCCCTCGCCAGCCGTCCCGGGGGTCGGGGAGCCAGGCCGCGGCTCGCCGCCCAGCCCAGCAGCGCCCACAGGTGAGGAGGGACAAGACGGCGACGACGACGACGAAGAAGAAGAAGGGGCGTCGAAGTGTGTGTTTTCTGAGGGAAGGGAAAGGAAGGAAGGAAGGAAGGGCCTTCGGAGCGGCCTAGCAGCGCCTCAGAAGCCGGGGGCGGCGGTGGAGAGGAGAGGGAGCCCCGAGGGAGGGAAGGAGGGCGGGAAGGAGGCGCCCAGGCCCTGCTCCGCCTCCCGGGCTTCCCTTTGTGCGTCGAGGGGAGGCCTCAGGGCCGCCATCAGCCTCGGATTTGGGCCTCGGGGGGCCTCTGCGTCGGAGAAATAAGGCTTGCTTTCAGGCCTTGTCGCTCCATCCTGAGGGGGGAGGGCTGGGGGAGTGGGATTTGTAGTCCTGCAAGGGGCCTCGCCACACTACAGATCCCGGGATCCTGCAGGATGGAGCCCCCGTGGCAATTTAAAAGCTGCGCCTGCTACTGCGCTGTGGAAATAACGCTTTAGGTGCTGAAGTGGCGCCGTCCTTATGGGATCCTGGGATCTGTAGTTTGTACAGGGCTCTTTAGTGGTCAGAGGGGGCTTGGGGGCCTCAGAAGACTACCACTCCCAAAATTCCATAATGGCTCCATCCTTAAAGGATCCTGGGATTTGTAGTTTTTACAGGGTGCTTGAGCCTTCTCTGCCAAAGAGGGCTGGGGCCCCAGGAAGCTGCCAATCCCAGGATATTTTGTGGCAGTTTAAAGTGAGGTCAAACTGTCTTATTTATCTTAAGGGTGCATCTACACCTTAAGAATAATGCAGCCTGATACCCTTTCAAATGCTTTAGTAGCTCTCATCCTGTGGGATCCTGGGATTTGTAGTTTTGCGGGGCTCTTGAGCCTTCTCTGCCAAAGAGGCCATTGCCCTCGGATTTGGACCTTTGGGGCATTACACTGTAGTAATAAGGCTTTCAGGCCTTGTAGCTCCATCTTGAGGGTGAGGGGTGGGTGGGTGGGATTTGTAGTCCTGCAAGAGGCCTGTAGGCTTCTCAGGGTTGAGGGATTCACCAAACTACAGATCCCAGGAGCCGTGGCAGTTCAAAGTGGGGTCAGACTGCCTTATTTCTACAAATAAGACCTTCAGGAGCATCTATACTGTAAAAATAATGTGTGCTTAAGTGCGGTAATGGCACTGTCGTATGGAACCCTGGGATTTATAGTTCTGCCAAGGGTATTTAGACTTCTCATCCAGGGGCCTCCCTCACCAAACTGAAGATCCCAGGATTCCATAGGATGGAGCCGTGGTAGTTAAAAGTGAGATCAAATGGCATCAACGCTGTAGAAATAATGCATTTTGACCCCGCTTTAAATGCTGTAGTGGTGCCATTATGGTGTTTACTCTCTTATGTTTTAATTCAAAATTGGTTTAATACTTTTTTAGGGGGTGGGTGGGTTTTGGGGATTTTAAATTGTATTTTGCATTTGATGTATTGTGTGGAATTTTAACTGTTGGAAGCCACCCCGATTGTTTTAACACAGGGGCGGGGTATAAATAAATAAATATTATTATTGTTATGATTATCATCATCATCTGCCAAATAGGCCATCACCCTCAGATTTGGGCCTTTGGGGGAGTCTACATTGTAGAAATAAGGCTTTCAGGGCTTGTAGCTCCACCTGAGGAAGGGGGTGGGTGGGTGGGATTTGTAGTTCTGCAAGGGCCTTTAGGCTTTTTAGGATTGGGGGCCTCACCAAACTACAGATCCCAGGATGGAGCAGTGGCAGTTTAAAGTGCGTTCAAAACTGTATTATTCCTACTGATTAGACCTGAGGGTGCATCTACACTTCAGAAACAATGTGCCTGTTTAAGTGCTTGTAGCTCCGTCCTGTGGAATCCTGGGATTTGTAGTTTCTCCCAAGGCTCTAGAGCCTTCTTGGGATTTGGGGGCCTCACCAAACTACGAATCCCAGGATTCTGTAGGATGGCTCTCTACTATGGGATCCTGGGATTGATAGCTTTTACAAGGCTCTGCCAAAGGGGGCTGGGGCTTCAGAAAACAGCAAATCCCAGGATTCTGTGGGATGGAGCTGTGGCAGTTTAAAGTGTGGTCAAACAACATTATTTCTACAGATTAGAGCAGGGGTAGGCAACCTTTTTGATCCGGGGGCTGGGTTGCTGTCCCTCAGACAATTGGGGGTCTGAAGCACCAAAAATAAATAAATAAAAATTAAAAATTAAAACATTTAAAAAATGTGCATGCACACTCTCTCAGCCCCAGAAAAGCCATGGCAAAACCCCTGTGGAGATTTTGCCAAGAAAACCCCAAGAACAAGTAATAACAACAATAATCAATATCATTATGGCAGGCAGCGGCGGCAGGACCGGCCTGGGACCGGTCCAAAGGCTTCGGGGGGCCGCATCCGGGCCTTAGGTTGCCTACCCCTGGATTAGAGTTTAAGGTGCATCTACATTGTAGAAATAATGCCATTCGACATGACTTAAAGTGCTGTAGTAGCTCCATCCTGTGGAATCCTGGGATTTGTAGTTCTGCAAGGCTCTTTAGCCTTCTTGGGCTGGGGCCTCACCAAACTACAGATCCCAGGATTTCATAGGATGGAGCTTGGGCAATTTAAAGTGTATTCAAGATGAATTTGCGCTGTAGAAATAACGCAGTTTGACTGTGCTTTCAAGTGCTGTAGTGGCCTTATCCTATGGGATCCAGGGATTTGTAGTTCTTCAAGGGTTTCTCTGTGTTAAAGAGGGTTGGGGCCTCAGAAAACTACCAGTGCTGTCCCAGGATTCCAAAGGATGGAGCCATGGGAGTTTAAAGTGGGGTCAAACTCCCATATTTCTACTGATTAGACCTGAGAGTGCATCTACATTGTAGAAATAATGTGTTTTGACACCACTTTAAGTGCTTATAGCCCCATCCTATGGGATCCTGGGATTTGTAATTCTGCAAGGGTCTTAGACTTCTCGGGTTGGGGCCTCACCAGACTAGAGACCAGACCAGGTTTCTGCAGGATGGAGCTGTGGCTGTTAAAGTAGGGTCGAATGGCAGCTACGCTGTAGAAATAATGCAGTTTGGCACCTCTTTAACTTCTGTAGTAGTTCCATCCTGTGGGATCCTGGGATTTATAGTTTTACAAGGCTCTTGAGCCTTCTGTGTGAAACGTAGCCAGGGCCTCACCAAACTACTGATCTCAGGATTCTGTAGAACGGAGCTGTAGCAGTTCAAGTGGGGTCAAAGTGCATTATTTCTACAGTGTAAATGCACTCCTGCTGGACAGCTTTAAAGGCTGCATCTGCGCTGCAGAAACAATCCATTTGTATTCCGCTTTCACTACCATGGCTCTGTGCTGTGGAATCCTGGAATGTGTAGTTTATTGCAGCACCAGAGCTCTCCCTGACAGAGAAGGCAACCAAACTACAGGTCCCAGAATCCCATAGCATTGTCAACCTAGATTGTTTCTGCAGTGAAGATGCAGCGATGCAGCCTGTGTGTGTGTTTTGAAGGTGCTTACAAAAACGCCAGGCCACAGTGTTGGCATGGCCCCAATTCTAGCGCGTGCTTGTTGCCTTGAGATTTTCCCAGAGGCTTCTTCCTTGGTTTTGTTTTTCTTTATGTGCTAGGAGACGCGATTGTGTGTTGTGATTTAGTCATCAATAGGGCCGACTCCCATGTATGTCTCTCGTAAGCCTCCCCTCTTGTTATTGCTGATATTCATGCAATTCCTGGCTAATGTTCTTATGGCAAGTTGCTGGTCTTAACTACAGAACAAGTTCCCTGAATCAAGTGCTGCATGGTATGTGTCTGTGTGTGCCTTCAAGTTGCCTATTGATTTATGGCAACCCCATTAATTTCATAGGGTTTTCTCAGGCAAAGAATACTTGGACTTGGTTTTGCCATTTACTTCCTCTGAAATACAGCAGACAGCACCTGGTACCTGTTGGTGGTCTCCCATCCAAGGCTGACCCTGCTTAGTGTCCAATATGAGACAGGATCTGGTGCCTTTAGGGTTGTTGTTGTTGTTGTGTGCTTTCAAGTTGTTTCTGACTGTAACCCTAAGGAGACCTTATCATGGGGTTTTATTGGCAAGATTTTTTCAGAGGAGGTTTGTCATTGCCTTCCCCTGAGGCCGAGAACATGTGACTTGTGTAGTGGCATCCAGTGGGTTTCACGACCGAGCCAAGAATCAAACCCTGGTCTCCAAGTGCTTGTCCCGCAGAGAAACCACTATGACAGGCTGGCTCCTACACCAACCATACTGTTCCCTGCCTTAAGGGTATTTAGTTCTTCTACAGAGATTCAAACACTGACTTTAAAGGTGAGCACTCAGTGCCCTCTGCCAGGATAGACACATGCAGCACCTGATATCTGTTGGTGGTCTCTCATCCAAGGACTAAACAGGGCAGTCCTTGCTTAGTTTCCATCATCAGATAGGATCTGCTGCCTTTTGAGTATTTAGTTTACAGGGTATAGGTATGTAAGTCCAAATGGTTTAGGCCAATGGTCCCTAAACTTTGGTCCTCCAGGTGTGTTGGACTTCAACTCCTACAATTCCTGATGGTTGGCCAAGCTGGTTGGGGCTTCTGGGAGTTGAAGTGCAAAAAATCTGATGGGTCAAAGTTTGGGAACTACTGGTTTAGGGGGGGTCTGCTCTAGTTTGTCACACACATTGCTGAGCAAGCTTCTGAGAGGTCCAAAGCTCTTTCTCAGGTTAGATGTTAAAATGAAGAGGGGGGATTTGGGGGGAAAAGAAAAGTCCTGGGCATGATGGTGATGCTGCTTCAAACATGCATCTGCGGTTTGTAATGCTCTCTTGAAATGGAGGGAGGACAGGGTTAAATAAGACATTGGATTAGCTCAGACAAGGTTGTAGCATGGTCCAAGGGACAATGGAAGTAATGGCTGTTCTTTCCTTGGTTGAAAACATGAAGTGTCCTGTCTGGTTTTTAACATCTTGTCTGATGAAGAAGCCAGTGGAGCTTGGAAAGATTGCAACATGTGTCCTGTGCATTTTGGTTGGCCCAATAAAGGTATCACTGTTTGGTGGATTTTGGATGTTATTGGACTTTGCTATATGGCCAACATGGCTACCCCGGATATGTTTTATGAAGTGTAATAGTTACACTGTTTGCCTGCAGCCCTGATGGCAGCAAGCAAGTCTACTGAGGCAGATGAACATAAGTTAGGAGAAATGTGGTAGTCTGTCTCTAGTGAATCTGGTAAAGCCACAGTCCTATATTTTTTGGAATTAGCTGGTGAGGCATATATACTGCCCACATTTTCATGCCACCACCCTCTGAAGATGCCAGCTACAGTTGCAGGTGAAACGTCAGGAATAAATTCTTCCAGAACATGGCCACACAACTTGAAAAACCCACAGAAAACTATGGATACTCTCCGTGAAAACCTTCAACTTCACATTGTCTCATATCTTGCTGGTAATTGTTAAAATAGTGCTGCAGTATGGTCAGTATACAGCCAGCATGGCATAGTGGTTTGAGTGTTGGACTATGACTGTGGAGGCCAAGGTTCAATTCCTGCTTGGCAATGAAGCCCACTGGGTCAACTTAGGTAGGCCATATGCTCCCAGCCTTAGGGGAAGGCAGTGGCAAATCTCCTCTGAACAAATGTTGCCAAGAGTACCCCATGAGATTGCCTTAGGGCCACCATAAGTTGGAAACAACTTAAAGGCACACAACAACAGCAGTAGTCCAGTATTATTATTACCCAGCTTGTGTTGAAGATGAGAGACAGTGGCCTGTCTGAGGACACCTTGTAGGTTTGTGGAAGAGGTAACATTTTAACCAGGTATTTCTATACCTCAATTAACAAAGGGGCGAAACAGACAGCGGTAAAGGAGCGGCTTTTGCTGCCCCTTTGATCACTGGGTTGGGGCCACAGCAACCGCACGCTATGCCCCCAACCCGGCATTTTCCTGGCGCAAAAAGAAGTAGCAGAAAGCGGCTCCTTTTTGTGCTGGGAAAAAGGTGCCTTTGCCGCCATGGCGGTGGTTTTCCCCACATTTTGGCGGCATGTGGCATCTAAACTATGCGCTGCCAAAATGCCACTGCCGTGTGGTAGCTTCACAACATGTTCCAGTGTCTTGGGAGCATGTATCATGCATACACCGCCTCTGGGAAGCCGGCTCTTTTTGCCGGTCTGTACCGGCCCAAAGTGACAAAGAAGCTGCTTTTTACAATGTCTTTTTATACCCTCACTTCACCTTTTTCCTCTTTGACTTCTGTCTAGCTAGAAGTATATTACCAGCAGCAGCACGGGGCAGATTGTAAGGAGAGAGATGGAGAAACACAGATGTTCAGTATAGGGTTGCAGCAGCATGTCTGCAGTAAATACAAAAAAACAAAAAAACCCAACAACCCTGAACTGAGAAAGAATGGAATCCTTGTCTAGGCCATCTTAGCGTAGTTGTGTGTGCCTGCCTACAATAGGCAGTATAAACATCAGCTACCTCCAGAATCCCTTGAGGCAAGGACATGTGCCTGCTCTACTTTTTTGTTGTACAGGGCCCTGTCCCTATTGTTTCCATAACATCCAAAATCCACAAAACAGCCATACCTTTATTGGCCAACCAAAATGCACAAAATACACGATGCAATGCAAGTTTTTGAAGCTCTGCTAGCTTCTTCATCAGGCAAAGGTGTTAACAATCAAACAGGAAAAAGAAAAATTACAATGTTGGAGTCATATGCCTACATTTTATCAAGATGTTATAGTTTTCAGTTAAGAGAGGGATATCTATGTGACAGAGGCCATTACCCTCCTTGGCCATGTGGGCTCTGGGAGACAACGAGTAAACTTCAGAAAGTAAAATTTAAAGTCCATTAGCAATATCTTGATAAAATGTAGGTTCATGCCCCCAACATTGTTATTTTTTTTCTCCTGCTAGATTGCTGTCTAACACCTTTGTTTGATAAAGAAGGCTGTTGAGCTTCAAAAACTTGCATCATGAATTTTGTCCATTTTGATTGGCCAATAAATGTATTGCTGCTCTCTGGATTTTGAATGTTATTGTACTTTGTTGTATGATCAACACGGCTACCCTGGTTATGCCTTCTATTGTTTCCATGTTATTTGTGCTTCTGTTAACAAATTGTTTGCTAAAGAGGTAATACCCAGGAACAAATTTACTTCATTAAGGGAGGTATACCTGTACTCTTGAGTATCCCATACCATGCTAGTTCGGTGTAGCTATGACTTGGATTTATGAGGATGTTAATGAAAGAGGTACTAAAAGGCTATGTGGGGTGCTACCTGTGGCATGGAAAAAAGTATGAAGGTGATGAGCAAGCTAGTAAGAAGAGTGTTTATGTATATATGTATCAAAACATTTAAAGGACTTCCTTCTCTGTTCACATTTTTGTACGTTTTGATTGAGTTTGCAGAAGACTATTTGACACATTGATCTTTTCTCTGGGGAAAAGTTCATTATGTAGGGAAGTGTTTGTCGCAAACAAGGCATCCTATGACATCTTGAATGCTAACAAATTTATTATAATATAAACCTTTGTGTCCTAGTGTCTTAACTCATTAGATGCAATATGTAACTATGTCATAATAAATTTCTGAGGTCTAAATGTGTCACAAGACTCACTTCAAATAGTTGGTGTGATGTCTTTAATGGATAGGAAAGGATTCGGAATAACTCCCATTTCATAGTTTTGTAAAACTTAATTGTACAAAGTTTAGAAAATGGTTACTAATTTTGCCTCAACTATGCTGGTTTTACTGTTATATAAAAATGAATTAATAAATGAGGCGGGGGGAGAGGTGGAATTAAAAGTACTTGTCAAATTGCCAACAATAAAAGCCTTACTACCTGTAATAGTTACTTGTGGCATTTCTGTAATATTTGCTTTTACATATGTGTGTGTGTATGTGCCTTCAAATCAGCTGTCAACTTATAGTACTCATGAATTTTACACTTACCAGGAGGTAAATACCATTGAAATTACTTCTGGTTAGCCATGTATTTTTCTGACACTTAAAATTGCAGGGAAGCCGAATATTGTGAGCCTCTAAATTAGTTGTTTTGCACTAATCAAGGTGTAAATTAAACCACTGAAAGGTACTTATAATAGTGCATTCCCAAAAACTTGTTTTTACCATTGACTGAATCATAGAACTAGTTGTTCTATGTTAAAACTGTCTTTAATAGATAAAAGTAACAATCGGCCTCTGCACAAATTGCGAGAACTGCCATGTTAGCTTCCTCAGGACTTAGAATGTTCCTGTAATATTTGATTTATTTACGATTAAGTAGAGCATTGATGAAGACAGACAACAGAAGCACGCAGACAAGCAAATCCACTGTCTTTCTTCAGATCCTTAAAGACAGGCATCTGTACACTTCAAGATGCTGTCAACTTGTAACTTCCAGCTCAGGTTCTCTCAACACTTGCGTTCAATTTCAAAACAAAGTCTTTTTCAGGATCAGGATTGGCTTATAGAGGTGGCTTGCACCTAATCTCAGGGCAGTGTTCTTCAATTCCTTTTTTCTCATCAGGATGGCTGACGCCAGGCCCAGGTTTATAACATTCTAATACATTTGTTAGTACCCAGGTGGCATAGGAATAGACATAAATGCATTGGGGGGGGGGATGTTTTTCCTCCCCAATGACCTTTTATGGTACTGGTAGAAACCTACATGGCCTATTTATTTCTCTTCTGGAATGAATGATATGCTTTTAAAGACAGGATTTTGCTTAGAACAGATTTTGAGTATAGAAATTTATTTATCCTGTCTTTCATGCATTTGCAGACTGCAAGCCCCATTACTCCTAGTGACTGCACTTGCGGCCATTGAAGACCACAAGACTTGAGGTCCTGCTGTTTTTTGCATTGGGGGTGGGGGTTCTGGGATGGAAGCCTACAAATACTAAGGGCTGACTGTACTTTGTCCCCTCTGCTGCCCCCTTTTCCCTCTGCTCCCCTGGATCTTTCCACCACTTCTTTGAGAATCACTGGTCTAGACTGTGTGTGTGATCTTTTGGTACTTGCCACAGGAACCAGTGTGGCCTCTGAAACATTTTCTTTATACTAGCTAAAATGTAATAAATATGCATTTGACAATTGAAGAAGGAGCTGTTGTTTTACCATATCAGTGTGCATTTCTGATTTCCGCCTAGCTTGCTCTGGTGCCATACTTAGGGTTGAGAGGGTTTATTTGAAGCCTGATGTTGTATTCTTTCAAGTTGTTTCTGACTTACAGTGACCCTAAGGCAAACCTTATGGTTTTTGGGTGGCAGGAGTTGTTCAGAAAGAGTTTACCTTTGCCTTGCTCTGAAGTTGAGAGAGTATGGGTTGCCCAGGGTTCCCAGGGTTTTGAACACTGGTCTCCAGTCATAAACCAGTGCTCAAATCACTATACCACCCATGCTCTTTAACAGATACCCTGCTCAATTTGTACTATAAGCCTTTTTAAAGTCTTCCCTAAACTACAAGCTTCTGAAATACAGGTGTCTTTCCTATTTTTGTGCAATCTTAAAATGAGCGTCATAGCTGGGATCTAGAAGACCATTTAGCTGTAATCCTAATGGCTTTTACATTACGAGTGAGGTTGGGGGCTGCTTGTTTAAATAGTGAAGCCTTCTTTATATGCTATTATCACTGGCGGCTTTTGAAACATTCTTTATAAAATAGTAGACTGGTGTTTGATACAAGGAGGGGGAAATCAAGTCCAGAGACCTTTTGGGCATTCAAGTGATTGCATAAATGCTTGGGAACCTGCCTATCACTATGAAGAATATAGCCTCATTCTTCATTAGATTTGAATATAGAGCCCCATTTTATCTGTTTTAACAGTGATTATACTAAGTAGCTTTTTATCTCTTCAGAGCTTGTATTGTTCTTTTTGAAGGCTATCACATCTTTTATCAAATACCCTCTTGAGAATCTCATTTTGATTCACATTTTCTCACTAACCTTGATTCTTTTACAAGCAGATTGAACCATGTGCGTTGCTTTGCTGTCGTCCCTTAATTTTGATATTTTTCATTTAATGTATGCCCCATATGAGACTTCTGTGTGAAGCTTGCAAAAATGAAATATGCCTCTTACCCTAATAGAGCCAGTCACAATATGTTTCCAAAGTTTCAAACTCTTTGTGGTGCTGCTTGTATGGGGATGAAAAAGTATTTCTGATTTTAGGCACATAGGTAATCAGGCCTTAGTCCATAAATGGTAGTCCTTACAAGTTCATTTCTGATGTATGTACATCACACCTAAGAATAGATAGCTTCATTGGTAGATTTCAAAGACAAACCATTCGCTCCCAAGAAATGTACATGGGAAATCTCAAATATTTAAAATAGATTATAGTGGTACTTTTTCTATTGTTTTTTATAGAGTTAAAAACTTGCTGAAAGAAAAAAGAGCAAGCGAGTTGGGGTTTTCATGGTTTTGATTTTCTTAAAAAATGGAGGCTGTGCATTGCTTAATTATCTTCATATTTCCAAGTGGAGTTGAAAGAAAGTTCTGTGCATTGTATTGAAATTTGCTTTGAATTAAAAACATGGTTATTTTTTGTGGAAAGTGTCCATGTATGAAATGGTGTTCTAAGCACAAACTAATGTGGAATCCTCAGAATTGCAGTTTGTAAAGAGGTAAGCAATCATTGAAAGGTTATATTCATAGCCTTGTAACAGCCTTTCTTCCAGGATTACTTGGAAAGAATATGACTACAACACAAAACCATAGATCCCTTTGTTTTTAATGGTGCCTAACCTGTGTATCCCAGAGAATTTGGACATATAGCTATGTTTTGATTATTGCACCTGTTTCTGACTAACGGAATACTCAGTTAAAAAGAATGTATTATTTTCAGGAAACACCGAGACTTTGGTAAATCTCAGTGTATTGATCAAATATGACTTTAGGAGTCACCATGAGCTCTTTGATTTGTGTTCTTGTGTTTGCTGTTAAGTCAGTGTGTTTATCGGTCTCACAGTGATGCAAGGTGAAGCAAATACTTGTTGCATCATGGTAGTTTAGACCTGTTAGTCTACTGTGTAAACACTTTCAACATTGGGCATGTGTCCAGATGTTAAGAACTGAAATGTTGTGGTTTGTGTTATTTACATTGAAAAATTATTTTCTTTAAGAAAGTAGCATTCTGGTGAATAATGAGAATTTTTCTGTTTGCTTAGTTATAAATAAACCTGGCTTCAGTCTTCTTGTTATGTGGAGACTATTGTAACACACTGATGCCATTATGTAACAATATGGAGCCCTTGTTGTTGTTGTTGTGTGGCTTCTAGTCATTTCTGACTTACTGCGACCCTGTCACGGGGTTTTCTTGGCAAGAGTTGTTCAAAGGGGAAGGGTTGCCTTTGCCTTCCTCTGGGGCTGAGAGAGAGTGATTTGTGTAAGGCCATGCAGTGGGTTTTCATAGCTGAGTGGGGACGTGAACCTTGGTCTCCAGAGTCATAGTCCAGCACTCAAACCACTACAGGCGACTCATGAAGCCCTTTCTACACTTTAAATTTGGAGGTGTACCAGAATAGTGTTGGGAAGCCTTAAAGGCACAAAGCTTTGTATTAAAAGCTGAAACAAGTGTTTTCCTTGTTAAAATCAAGGCACATCAGAGTATTTTTAAGCACCGGACAAAACTGCAGCTTTTAATGAAAGGATTGGTATACTTTTTTCTTTTATAATTTAAGGCAGGGGTAGGCAACCTAAGGCCCGGGGGCCAGATGCGGCCCCCCGAGGCCTTTGGATTGGCCCCAGGCCGGTCCTGCCGCTGCCGCCCGCCATGATAATATTGATTATTGTTGTTATTACTTGTTCTTGGGGTTTCTTGGCAAAATCTCCACAGGGTTTTTGCCATGGCTTTTCTGGGGTTGAGAGAGTGTGCATGCATAGTTTTTAAATTTTTATTTTTTTTTTAAAAAAACTATTTATTTATTTATTTATTTTTGGTGCTTCGGCCCCCCAATTGTCTGAAGGACAGCAACCCGGCCCCCGGCTCAAAAAGGTTGCCTACCCCTGATTTAAGGGATTCTGTTAAATGTTGACTTTGCCTTAGCAGAAAGTGCTTCTGCTTGTACAGCCTTGACAGGCATGAAGGAGCACTCGGAACTATGAAGGACTGGTGAAAACTGGGTGCTTGTCTTGTGCAAGTAGATGTACTATTTACTTACATTACCATTAGGAGCATAGGGAATTGTCTTGTACTGAGCCTTAGTACTGTCAACGCTTGCTGGCATCAGTATTCCAGGGTTTCAGGCAGGATCCTTTCCTAACCTCATGGAAAGATGTCTGGAATCGGACATGGAACTGACTGCATGTGGATCATGTGTTCTGCTACTGCATTCCAGCCACTGGACACAAGCTGAGATGTTTGCAATGTTTATTTGTTCTTAGGGCCAACTTGTGATGTTAGAGCCAGAAAGGAGCACAAGATGCTCTTGGATTTGAGTCAGTCTTGGACAAGAGGGGAAGAGCAATTTTTCATACCATAGCTAGGCCCATGTTGTTTCTAGCATCTGCACAACTGTCTGCACACCTGCCTTGGCCAGTCTGAGCACAAAACTAAACAAGGCCTAGGGAGTGGAATATATATTGGGGTGCTCTTTAGAACAGCACCTATTCTGGACATAATTTGTGGCAGAATATACTTCCTGAAAATATTGGACACTGCTGTGCTATGGATTGTTTGGAGTTTATCATTGCTTTCATTGAGTGCAGTCCTGCAAGTACTACTACTGCTGAACAATCTACATTACTTGCATCAGGCTTATTTTGTGTAGGCAAGGCTTGAAAGTCTTTCCCCTTCCTCATCCTATATGGTTGGAGAGCTATATGGGCGCGTTACAGAGGAAGAAGATATAGCAGCACTGCTGTGACAGATGAACTAAAAAGGAATAGACTATCCTGCCTTGCTTGCTGTTGTGCGCTATTTCCTCAAAAGAGTGCCTGTAGTTTTGGTTCTTCCCACCCTGTCAGGTTGGTGTTCTTGGAAATAGAAACAATGTTGTCTTTCAGTCCCAAATGGATATTTGTAGGAACATTACAACTTTGTGAAGCACTTGTGTACTGGAATGCTTTTTTTTTTTTCCTATCTAAAGAGGTCTGTGTATCTCCTAGATCAGTGATTCCGAAATTCTGGCCTTTCAGGTGTTTTGGACTTAAGCTTCCAGAGTCTCAATCCACTGGCCAAGATAGCTGAGGTTTTTGGGAGCTGAAGTCCAATACATCTAGAAGACCATAGTCTGGGAAACATTGTCCTAGAATTATTTTAATCTGCAAACAGCATACTGGTTTGACAAATATTTTGAAGAATTGTTATAATTTCTAAACAACACACTGGTTTAATATTGGAAGGTAGTCTTTCAACATGTAGCTAGTTGGCTAGATTTGGTCCAAGTCCAAAGGACTGCTGAGTGTGTGTGTGTAGGGGTATTCTGAATTCTTTACTTCTGGAATCAAAACCTCCTATAAAGTTGGGGAAACTTCAGAGGCTGCCCCAACACAATAAGGTTTTTGTGGCAGGAGGAAATAAGGTTGACTGTTCTAATATGTGTGCAGTCAATTGTATAAACTGAAAGGGGAGTCTCTTAAGTCATACACTGGCAGTTTGAGGATCAAATATTCTTTATAAGCCATGAGAACAAAGCCTCCTTATTTAATATCACCACAGTTGTTTATAGAATATTTGGTCCATCTGTGGATACCACATGTGAAACTGAGGAAAAATTATTGCAGTAGTTTGGTAGCATTTTTATTGCTGTTGGAAGTATTGCAAGCATGTTTGAATAGTGTTGCTGCATTATTGGCTTTATGAATAGGCTAGTTGTTCAGTTCATTGTAAATTTCTGTTTTCATCCAATACAGAAGTGTGCAAAGTATATTCTGCAGGTTGGTGTAGGTTACCCTTGAAGTGTCCTTGTGACTTCCACTATTTTTCATTTCTTTTCTCTGTGATAAGTTTGCCTTAGAGTCACCATAAGTCAGAAACAACATGAAGGTACACAACAACAACCCCTTAATGAAAGCACTTTCTAAAAAAAAACAAAACAAAAACACAACAAATACCCAACAATTTGGAGTTGATGGATGGAGGAGCAAGGGTGAACATAGGGAGGGTGAGGTCTTCTGGGGTCCTGGGGTGGTGTTCCCATGCCCTGATATAGCTAATAATATGTCTTGAAAGCTGGAACTTGATGTGAAAGTTCTTGATTAATAAAGAGCTTTAGAAAACCCTTAATCATTTCTGTTGAGTCTTTTGTGTTGGTGTTGTTGAAAAATAACTAGTGCTTCATTGACAGCTTTTTTGTTTTTAGATTAGTGTTTTGAAAGAAAAATTAAGAACATATATAATCTTAAAGGAGGCATAATTTTAGGTTGGCAACAATATATAATAATGTAATTATTTATGTTTGTTTTTGTCTATACAGATGGCTGTGTTGTAAAGGGATTGCAGTGAAATTGCTACTGTTATGGCAAACATTTCTGTTTTCTCCTGTTCCTTTGCACTGTCTTGAGAAATACCGTATTTCCTGGCGTATAAGACGACCCGCGTATAAGACGACCCCCCCATTTTCCCAGTCAAAATATAGAGTTTTAGCACCTCCATCTTCACCACCCTTATATCCGGCGTATAAGACGACTCCCCCACTTTAGCCACAGATTTTGCAGGTAAAAAAGTAGTCTTATACGCAGGAAAATAAGGTACATAATTACAGTAATATTTGACCAGTCTAGAATGGATGTCAGCAGTGCAGTATATATGGATACCTCCCCTTTCACCTGCTGATATGTGTGATTATTTAATTTTTAAAGAAATCGGATATCCAGGATGACTTCAAAATGTAGCACTGACCTCCTGGCCACCTTATCTCTTTTCCTAGAATACCTCTGGCCCTCATGTGGAACCAGTATCATTCTTAGGGATGCTGAAGGCAGGAGGTAATTGCTTTGTTTGGAAGCACTTTGGACTTCTTCTGAAATAAATACAAGGATAAACAACTTCATCTCCTGACCATGTTCATATTCATTCTTTCTTGGGCCATGTTGTGTTATCTCTTGGGGTTTTTTTTTACTGTCTTTAATTATCCATATCAGTTCTTTAAAACCCTTAAGCAGTTAAAAGCATATCCATGCTAGAGTTTGCAGTTGCTTCCTCTGTGTGTCATCACTGTGTCATGTTTCTGTCTCTGCTATGCCTGGCATTTTGTATATGGTAAATCTCCCTCCCTTTGACTGCAAAGGTTACAACAACCTGCGTCTCCAGACAACAGGCTCCCTTCTCTTTTTACCCCCTTACAGGGTTTGGGTTAACTAGTTTCCAGAATTATATTAGACCACTTTGTTAGGTGGAGTCCCCTCTCTTGGTATCTGCAGGATCACTTTGGAAAGTACTTGCTCATGCTATCTCACATTTGTTTTTGTTTTTAAAATACTCCAGTTAGTTCAGATAGTGACCTTTTATGGGAAGGTCTGCAGCTCAGAGACTGAGCACATGCTGTGCTTGCAAAAGACTCTGGATTCAATCGCCAGACAGGACCAGGTAGAAACCCTGGGGAACCATTGTCAAGCTAGTCTAGATGACAACATTGTACAGATGTTACCAAAGGAGACACACTACTGACTCAGTAGAATGCACCTTCATTTGTATTTGAATATGAGTGATGTATTTAATTCTGCAAAATTCTAGCATTCTTAGGGAAATTTTTACTGTTTTTGTTGTGTGCCTTCAAGTTGTTTCCGACTTATGGCAACCCTAAGGTGAACCTATCATGGGTTTTTCTTGGCAAGATTTGTTTAGAGGAGGTTTGCCATTGCCTTCTTCTGAGGCTGAGAGTATGTGACTTGCCCAGGGTCACCAAGTGAGTTTTATAGCTGAGCTTGGAATTGAACCCTGGTCCATAGAGTAATAGTCCAATACTCAAATCACTATTTACTTATTTCATTTCATTTCATTTCATTTTTATGCTGCCTTTCTCTCAGAAAGGGGCCAAAAGCAGCTCACGAAGCAAACCATTTAAAAACTTTACAATGATTTTTTAAAAAAGACAAAATCAACCAGCTAGAAAACATTATCCAATTTATAAACATATACAGTGGGCCCTTGTTATCCACTGGGATTGGGTTCCAGGACTTCCCTTGGATACCAAAATTCATAGGTGTTCACGTCCCCTTAAATACAACAGCAGAGTGAAATGGGGTATAAAATGGCAAAACCAAGATTTGATTTTCGGAATTTATAAATAATTTTAAAAGTATTTTCAAGCCCTGGATAGTTGAATCTGTGGATAAAGAACAAAAGTTCTCGTACAGAAGTTAAAAACATTAGGCAGATGTATCTTGTAGCACCTTTGAGGCTAACTGAAAGAAAGATGTTGGTAGCATGAGCTTTACTAGACTTCAGCCTACGTCTTTAGATGCATGTTTTTGGAGTGGAGAATCGGGAGAGAGACCTATATAAGTCATTTGTGTGTGAGAACTTCAATTCAAATTCAAAACCTAACTAAAACGTACAACCCATATAAAAGCCACTATGCCATGTGCTGATCATAAGAAAAGGAAGAAAGAAAGAAAAAAAATCCATGTTAGTGTAATGGGAGTTAGAAACTCTTGGTAAACTACCACAAATCACTGGAGATCTCCATGGATGATTTTTGAAAGAAGCGCTCAAGTGGTCTCTAGGGCTGCTGCCACACTGCAGAAGTAATCCGGTTTGATACCACTTTAACTGCCATGGCCCGGTGCTGTGGAATTTTGGGAATTACAGTTTGTTGTGGCAGCAGAGCTCCCAGAGAGAGAAGACCAAATATCTCGTGTAACTGCAATGGTCAGAATTCCAGGGCAGTTAAGTGGTGCCAGACTGGATTATTTCTGCATGAATCTAAATCCAGTCCTGAAGACCATTCCTTTGACTGGGGCCCCTCAGGATGGCTGGTGCTGTCTGGTTCTGTATTAATCTGTGTAGGAAAGGCAGTATGGACTGGAGACTGTCAGCTGCTGTGGGCGACCTTCCTTAATCGTAGCTTGTGGAGGGGGGAATTGCTGGGTCCCCCTCTTGCCTTTCCCCTCCAGAGCATCTTTGGAGCCAGTGGGGACCAGGGTTGGCAATTCGTGGGAGGGAAAGAGCCCTTCTTTTCCCGGCCTTTCCTTTGCTGTGCTAAGCAGTCTCTTGCTCTGCTGAATGCTTGTGTTTGCTGCCTGCCAGCAGAGTCCGGCACATCATGTGAGGCTGATCCACCCGCTTCCCCCCCTCCCTGGGACCTCCTCTTCCTCCTCCTCCTCCTCCTTCTCTGGTGTTTTTAGGAGCTGGAGCAAAGCAAGAGCAGGATACGTTCCGCAGGAGTCCATGGCTTTACAACCCAGAGTCTCAGACTCAGCTCAGGCGCTCTTTCTTTTCCTTCTACTGCTTTGATTGAATGCCTCATTCTTGAGCTTGAGCATAGACGTCATCAGATCCAGGGTGGCCAGACACGTCCTCCTTTTCCAGGACACGTCCTCCCTTTCAACCTTCTGTCAAAGAGGAATTCCAAAATGTCCTCCATTTGGAGCATGACCAAGAAGCATGGATTTTATATTTATACGAGTGGTGTTTGTTTTTGTTTTTAAAGCTTTTATTTTGTAAGGTCCTCTATTTCTCTTGAAGATCCCACATATTTTTAATGGAGCCTTGCCTTCCTTTGCGGTGATGAGATCTGGTCACCCTGCGTCAGATGAGACAGACTCAAAGGAGGGCTTGAAATTGCACCAAATGAGTTTCTTGAGTGGTGCTGGAAGTTCCAGGATCCATTTCAGGAAGCCTTGGTGATCGAGTGGATCTAATTGGAGACTAGCCAGATCGAAACCTTCATCTCTTTTCTCTCTCCCTGCCCTTTTCCTTTTCACTCTGGATTACTTGGAGAAACTTTACTTAAAAGGACTGGATTTCCACACCCTTCCTTTGCCTTGCCTTGTTCAGGGAGCTGCTTTCTTCGCATGGATTTGTGCCCCCTTCTGGGTGCTGTGTTACTGCCGGCTCTTTGGAGTTTCTAAGAAGGGGGGGGGGAACTCTCTGTTGTGGATTGTTTTTTGTTTCTATGGAGAAACGCAATGAGCTGTTTTACTCCTCATGACGGGGAAATCTGCCTTCAGTTTTTTATACACGTGGAAAGGAGTCCTCAATATATGTCTGCCAGGGAATAAAGCCAGCAAAAGAAAAGGTAGCAGTTCTTTAACCAGAAAGGTTAGACGCTACATCTCAGTGGTCCAAAACACACTGCAGAAATAATTCAGTTAGAGACTGCTTTAACTGCCCTGGGTCAGAGGTAGAGAATCGCGGGAATTGTAGTTCATTGTGGCCCCAGAGCCCTCTGACAGAGAAGGCTAAATGTCTCACAGAACTACAGTTCCCAAAATTCCCTAGCATTGAGCCAAGGCAGTTAAAGCAGTCTAAAACTGGATTATTTCTGCAGCGTATTTTGGACCAATGTTAAAAGTTTCCTGCTGCCTGGGATAGTGCAAGCAGGCACCCTTTCTAGTTTGGCCTGGTATCAGAAATGCCTCTAGGTAATTCTGCAGTGTAGAATTGCTGATCCTGCAGTCCTTAGTCCAGCTGGTAATTTCCTTTATGTAAAATCCAAGAGGTGTAGCTGAAAGAGATTTGTTGCTTGTGCCTTTGTTGTTGTAGTGTGCCTTCAAGTCATTTTGGACTTAAGGATCCAAAACACACTGCAGAAATAATCTAGTTTTAGACCACTTTAACTGCCCTAGGGAATTCTGGGAACTGTAGTTTTGTGAGACATTTAGCCATTGTCAGAGAGCTGTGGTGCCACAATAAACTACACTTCCCGAGATTTCCTAGCACCAAGCCAAAGCGGTCTCAAACTAGATTATTTCTGCAGTGTGTTTTGCACCATTGCAACCCTAAGGCCTATCATGGGGCTTTCATGGCGAATTTCCTCGGGGGGGGGGGTTGCCATTGCCATCCTCTGAGGCTGAGAGAATGTGACTTGTTCAGGGTCAGCCCCAGAGGGTTTCCATGGCCGAGCGGGGATTCGAACCCTGTTCTCCAGAGTCATAGCCCACTGGTCAGACCACTACACTGCACTGCTTGTGCCTTTACCTGTCTTTAAATTCAATACATTTGAAAAGTGGCAAACACGCAAAACAACTAGCACCACCAAACAGCCCCATGGGAAAACGGAATATAGATCCCTGTTGAACAATATCCTCATTGGAACATTCCACACTCTGAAGTAATGACACCATCCTGGAATATAGCATGACCTATATAACACCAAAGAAATCTGATCTGGATTGTTCCTGAAGTCCTGCCAAGTATTGGTCTAACTTAAAATATTTTTCTTTGCTGGCCAGAGTTGTTTTTTTAAAAAAGAGGTGGGGGGGCACAAAGAGAAGGGTTCCCATTTCTTTGCTTGCACCTGAATGTCTTCTGGTGCCAAGGCACAATAGATGCCAAGTTTTCCCCCTTATGCTGACAGCAGACAACCTGAAAGTATTTTACTCATTGGAATTTCGGAGTATGCAGCAGGGAGGCTGGGCTTCTCACATGATTGCTGACTAAACTGGATTCTTGTAATGGTTATCCAGGGAAGTCTTAGTGCTGCCAGAGCTGTTGAAGATTTCAGATCTCTTTCAGAATTGGGCAGGATCTGACAGGCTCCATGATGACGAGAAAGGATCCCACACTAACCACACCCTGTAGCTTGTGTTTGGGGAAGATACACAAAGCATAACTAAGAGTAGTGACTCACTGGCTGCCCTGGTTCTCCTTGTTGTATGGAGATGTGTTTCCACCCAGAATAACAGGCCTTTGTGCATATCTTGATCCATTTAGCTCCTGGAGACCAGTGTAGAGATTCCTGTGGGTGAAAATAGCTGTCGTGGTTAATTTGCTCATTTGAACATTGCTTCTACTTTGGGGATTAATGTAGCAGGTCATTAAATACAGCCCGCAGAAAGGCAGTATGGAAGTTGACTTGAATCTCTCTTTTTATACCTCTTTCTTTCACTATTTTCCATGTGTTCTGTAAAAGCTGGTGGCCACTTTACTCAGATTATTATACATATTATTATACATATTATACAGAAAAAAAGTTTGAGCTTGGAGTCAGTAGTTTTATCAAAAGTTGGCCCTGATGTTGGTTCCACAACAAATGAATACTATTAGCTATTTCAGCAACAGAACATAAAATTGTGCATTTCGATAGAAGAGGAAATATTGTGGATACTACAGAGGTATGCCTATCTCATTCAATATCTAGTTGTGTTCCCATAATGCCTGTGGGGTTAACTCTTTAATCTCATTCACATCTACACATTGCAATGCTGTTGTAATTTAATTACTCTTGGTTTTTTCCCATTTACTCACTGTTTCATATTGTATGGTTACTCATCAACTTTTTGAAATGGAAAAGGAAGTATGCAGTTCTCTCCACTTGGAAAATATATAATTATTGAGGTACTTGGCAGTAATATAAACATGGAAGTGTACTTCCTATATTTCTGGTTCCACTGCAGTGTGTATCAAAAAGCAGATTAATTTAACATGACATTATCTATGGCAGAACATAAATATTACAGTGATGAGGTCTGACTAGCTGTTACTAGTAACAAAGTATTAATGTGAACACAACCATAGTTAAAGAATGGTTAATGTTAAATTTGTATTGGTTCAAATACTATTTAGGTTTTAAAATTTGAACCTTCGTATCTCATCAGGTAGTTTACCTAGGCATAGGTGTACATAGCAAAGATGGAGAAAGTTGAATTCTCATGTTAATTATGCTTATTAAAAAAGATACTCTTGGCTGTCTTGATTGAATTGCAGTTCTTTGGGCTCTGTTCAGAGAGGATTTAGTGCGTAGGTTTCAAGATGTTAATTTTTATGACAGAATTTGTAATATTGACATTCCTTTTGTAATTTTAAAGTATATAAGACAAGGAAATAAGTAATCATTTAAGAGGTTAGTAAGGAAAACATACTTGGCAACATCAGTTCTGTTTATATTAAACATCTGTTTTGATGTCTACAGTCGCCCTTGGTTTTCACAGGGGATCTGTTCTGGACCCCCCTGTGAAAAAAGCAAAACTCAGGCTTGAATGAGTGTGCGCTCCTGTCTGTGGTCCTGCGCGTGCGCCGCAGGTGCGGACACCATTTTAGCCAATGGGGATCGGCCCTACATGAGTAATCAAGACCATGGATTTCAAGTCCTCTAAAACGGAGGGATGACTGTAGTGACCACAGAATTATAATGTTCAGTCCTTGTCAGATGGGGTGCCATATCTCCTAGCAAAATTTAGCCAGTATGGAAAGAGAATACATTCTAAGTAAAGTTAAATGTGCATAAAACTTTAGTTCTGATATGTTTAACATAAAATACTGTTCTGAAGGGAGAGCTAGTTGCAAATTTTCAGTTTGACATGGGGCACATTCTAATGATTATTCTCAGTGCTGCTTTAGATATTAAAAATGTATGTCAGAACAGTTTACTCACTGCTGTTTTCTAGGTTCAGTCTTACTAGCAAGATATGGATTGTTGTTGTATACTGTTGATATGATTATTGGATAGGACTGTGTTCATGTCAACATTGTGTGTGTATGTGCCTTCATGACACCTGTAGACGTATGGCATGAACTTCATAGGGTTTTCTTAGGCAAGGCATACTCAGAGGTGGTTTTGCCAGTTCCTTCCTCTGAAATATAGCCTACAGAAACCTGGTATTCACTGGCAGTCCCCCATTCAAATGCTAACCACGGCTGACCCTGCTTAGCTTCCAAGATAGGGTATTTAGGCCATTCATGTCAATACACATGAGGTTTTACTTCTTAATGATTCTGCAAGTAAAATAAATATATCCACCAAAGCTAGCAAGTTTCTTAACAGCTGTTTTGGTCCTTTTGGATTATTCAGTTATGAAGAATTCTTTTGGGCAAGAGACTGACTTTGAGAAATCAATGAGTTTACCAAATTATGGTGAATCCTGAATGATAGATAATTTGGTAAATTCATTGATTTCTCTGGTCAGGCTCCCTGCCCAAGAGTCCTTCATAATGGAATGATTCAGTAGGTGCAAAACAGTAGTTGAGATGCTTGCTATTTTTGATGGATTTATTTATTTGTGTTGAAACAAAATTTAGATTTCATTAAAAAGGTTAAAAAAGACTAATGCACATGTGCATTGAAATGTTTGCAGAGACTGTGTTCATGTGATGTCTATACTCTTGACATATATGTAAGAATAACTGTTTTACAAGATGAAGTATCAAAATAAACATTGGGCTGTTTCCATAATGGGTTATTTACTTGCTTGGGCTGTCATATGGTTTAAACCAGGGGTAGGTAACCTAAGGCCCGGGGGGGCCGGATGTGGCCCCCCAAGGTCTTTGGACCGGCCCCAGGCCAGTTCTGCCCCCGCTGCCCCTCGCCGCCGCTGCCCGCCATGATGATATTGATTATTGTTGTTATTGTTCTTGGGGTTTTCTTGGCAAAATCTCCACAGGGGTTTTGCCATGGCTTTTCTGGGGCTGAGAGAGTGTGTATGCATATTTTTTTACTTTTTAATTTTTTAATTTATTTATTTATTTATTTATTTACTTTTGGCCCCCCAATTCTCTGAGGGACAGCAACCCGGCCCCCGGCTCAAAAAGGTTGCCTACCCCTGGTTTAAACAAAGCTCAGTTAATCATCAGTTCTAATCTGATAGTATGCAAATAAAACAAATCTTAAGGGAAAAATATGTTTAGGTGCATATTCATATTGAAGCAGGCTCTACTTTAGAGAGGCATTCTCACAAGTGGAGGAATGATGCTTCTTCTAAAATGACACCATTCTCTTCTAAGTATTACTGTTGGTAAATAATCACCATTGCAGCCCTATGACTGTGTTCACTCAGATGTTAAGTCCCATTTGTTAAATGAGGCTTGCTCCTATTCAGTGCTTATGATTGCATTCTTGGATTCATAGATGACTCCTCAGTCCAGTTATTTGGGGGTATTTTAAATCAAAATATTAATTATTTAATCTAGTCCCTTAATAATTGCTTTAAACTGTGCAGTCCAAGTTTTCCAGCGTACACTGAAAATGCAGTGTAAGCTTCTGTGTTTGCACCGGTTTAACAGGCCACTGAGATTAGTTGCATTCTCTTAAGCGTCTAATAGTGTTGTAACTACAAAGCCATGTAGCCAGATGGCACATTAACTGTGTTGTGAAAATATTTTGACTAATGTGAACAACCAAATCTAAGTGGTTTCATGTGTGAAAAGTGCATCGTACTGATGTTTTTGTTTTAAAAGGAAGTAGCTTTCTTTTAAAACCCTCTCACGATTGTATGTAAACCACTGATGTTTTACAGTTGGCCCTCCACATCTGTGGCTTTGACTTTTGCGGATTTGATTATTTACGATTTTGATTAATATGTTCTCTCTAGGAATCTCTTAAGTGCTCCAGTACAATTCTGCCCGACATAGAGTTGTGCGGGAGAACCTAGAAGTTCATAGCGAAAACACTTTTGTAGGCATTTGTAGATCATCCAGCATAAATAGGATTTTTTATTTGAGGTTTTCCCACATTGACAGAGGCCCTTTGCCCCTAACCCTAGTGAATATGGAGGGAACACTGTAGTTCTTCCTCCTGATGGTGTTGCTTGCCTTGCTAAGTCACAAAGAGGATTGTGATTTTTGTAAGACAAATGTCATAGTAAAATGGCTAATTTCTGCCCAGGATGTACTGTGTAAGTTTTCTGAATTTATCAATTAGCAGCACAAAATGACATAAAGAACCTCTGTGTGTTTGTGTATTTGAGCAAGATTCTACTTAGGCTGATTCAGTGGTGTTGGAAAGCAACATCATCTCTCTCTGAGGTCATTAGCAGTGGACGCTGGTGAATGCCTAAGGGTTTCTCTACATGGGTTAAAAATATGTAGTAAAACAAGCCTACTTTAAACCAGTTGGTTTTGCAAGTACAGGCTTTTGTTTTTAGTTGTAACATACGAATTATGGCTGCAGCTTTATGCTTATGTATGCCATCCAAGGTATGGTGGCAATCATCAGTTTGATAATAGTTTCATGGAAAGGGATGTTCTTGGGGTTTGTTTTTTTTTGTTCTTAGAAACCTTTTTCTCGTAGGTATATTCAAATATATCATTAATATATATTAATGTCATATCTAGTTGCTCTATAATAATTTTTAATAGTTGATTTCATCTTTGGCTGCCATTCAGGCACAATTAAATACAGTTACATCCCATACCTTTCAGTGGGACCTAAAAGCATACATGTGTGTAATCAACAGTGACTTCTTTTGTTTCAACACAAATCATGAGTTTGTTTCCCATCAGTTTAAAATGTTACAGTATTTTATTTTCATTGGTTCACCTCGTGAAAAATATTGGCAGCAGATGTAGATTGGCAGTAAAAATGAAAAGAAAGTACTACTACTTAATACATTTAATATATGGATCTCAGCGACACCAGATGTGGTAATGATCACTGGCTCAGAAAAGGCCTTTGTGTGTTGATGTGCCTTCCAAGCAGCCTGATGACGTGAATTTCATAGGGTTTTCATAGGCAAGGAATTCTCAGGGGTGGTTTTACCAGTTTCATCCTTGGAAATATAGCCTACCTTTATAAAAAATGGAAACTCCATGGCCTTTGCTGGAATGGGGAATGCGTAGCTTTCCAGATATTTGATTGCCTCTTCCATTGTTAGCATTACCAATGGTTAAGAATAATTGAATTGTGTGATTGATACCTTGCTTCACCCAAGGGGAGCAAAAACAGACAATAACATATGCCATGATAGATTAAGAAATGATGAGCATTATGGTCAAGTAATATCTGGAGGGCCCCATGTCCCCCCCCCCCCCAGCCGAGCTTTATTTAAACAGCATTTGTGTATTAGCATTGGTTTCTTATCACATTGATTATTGAAAAAAACACTCATTCCTGTACATTATATATTGAGTCTAGTACTAGTAAAATGTTTGGATCTTGTTAAACCAATCACCTGAAGAGGATCAGTCATAATAGCTACTTCCATGTTCATTGGTAGTATGCCTCTACTTAGCAGTGGTGGAGGGACAGAGACTGCTGTTCTTGGGTGTGTTTTTTTGTTTCAGGTATCTTAAGTGACAAAAGCAAAAACAAAACAAAACCCTCTGAACAAATCTTGCCAAGAAAACCCCCTAAGTCAGAAATGGCTTGAAAGCACACAACAACACCAAGGTTGCCACTGTGGCAGTAGAAGCTGGAGTAGATCCTTAATGTGCTCATCAATGCATATTGCCCCCCCCCCCTCGTGCCTACCCTACTCCACCCATCCCACAAGTTAGGGCCGAGGTTGTCATTGATTTTTCAGAGACAACTAATATGCTTCTTATCTTTTCTTTGCAGAAATGAGTCGCCAGACGGCTACAGCACTTCCTACAGGTACCTCCAAGTGTACACCATCCCAGAGGGTGCCTGCATTGACTGGCACAACTGCTTCCAACAATGACTTGGCTAGTCTCTTCGAGTGTCCGGTGTGTTTTGACTATGTACTACCACCGATTTTACAGTGCCAAAGTGGCCATCTTGTCTGCAGCAACTGTCGTCCCAAGCTTACATGCTGTCCAACTTGCCGAGGCCCACTCGGTTCCATTCGTAACTTGGCTATGGAAAAAGTTGCCAACTCTGTACTGTTTCCTTGCAAATATGCTTCCTCTGGCTGTGAGATAACTTTGCCCCATACCGAGAAAGCAGATCATGAAGAGCTGTGTGAATTTAGGCCTTATTCGTGTCCATGTCCTGGTGCTTCTTGTAAATGGCAAGGCTCTCTGGATGCTGTCATGCCCCATCTCATGCATCAACATAAATCGATAACAACACTACAAGGAGAAGATATAGTTTTCCTTGCTACAGACATTAATCTTCCGGGGGCTGTGGACTGGGTTATGATGCAGTCTTGTTTTGGTTTTCACTTCATGTTAGTACTGGAGAAACAGGAGAAATATGATGGTCACCAGCAGTTTTTTGCTATTGTACAGCTGATAGGAACACGGAAGCAAGCTGAAAATTTTGCTTACCGCCTTGAGCTAAATGGTCATAGGCGGCGATTGACTTGGGAAGCGACGCCTCGATCAATTCATGAGGGGATTGCAACTGCCATTATGAATAGTGACTGTCTAGTTTTTGACACCAGCATTGCACAGCTTTTTGCAGAGAATGGCAATTTAGGAATTAATGTGACAATTTCAATGTGTTGAAGCTGCAATCTAATGTTTTCAGGCCAGTGTCTAAAAAAAAAAAAAAAAAGTCAAAACTCCATTGTATTCAGTTTCATGGAAACCAAGGTAAAGATCTTTGACTGCCAGATGTGAACCATTTGGTAGGGAGAGGCTAGCATATATGAAGGCAAATTAATGGGAAGGTTATTCAAGTACAGGACACAGTTGCATGTAATAACACTAATATATTTAAAGTGAGTCAGCAGTAAACCACTGAATATATATATATATATATTTGTGTACATATATATATATTATATTATATTATATACCCCAAATGGGCATCCTTTTGTATTGATAATTGATTTTACGAAAAATGCTGTAAAATAATTCTAAACTTGTTTGTAGATTAATTGTACTTTTGAAACAGATACTGTTTTGTGTTTCATTTGTGCTCTCTTCTTTTGACTGACAAGCCATGCAAAGGCGGTCTGGTGTCTGGCCGCTTCTTCTCCCTACTCCTTTTCCGTAAGTCACTACATAGTATTGCTGCTGTTCTTGTGTAAATTTTCTGTATATTTGCTAATTTTTATTAACTTCATGTTTTGCATTAAATAAATGACTTTTCTTTTCTGTAATTCAGGTCCCCCCTCCTCTCTTTTTTGGACCTTTTGACATAAATTACAGGTGTCATCTTCTGATTCACACAGTTGCTTATGGTAAATTGTATAGTTCTTTATGTTATATGTAACATTTTTGAGGGGTGTAATCCTGCCTTTGGTCAGAGTACAGATAAGTCCCATTCGTGGAACTTAGTGCTGCACAACACTCTGTGTAGGATTGCAGTCCTTTGTCTTTTTCCAATAGTCCATTCAATGATGCTGTTGTTCATTGAGCTATTTTTTTGTGAACATGCTGGTCTCTAAAGTGAGACCTTGTTGGACAAATTCCTAAAAAAAAAAGGCTTCTTTTAAACTGTAGATGCCATTGTATTTTGAGTTCAAACATAACTTTGCAGATTTGTTTAAGAATGTTCTAATTTAAAATAAGTGGAAATTCAGACACATTTTCAAAGAATTTTAGAGACCTTTAGACATTTTGAAGTCATTCTTGTATCTATTGGTTGTGCAGTACAAGAAGACATTGTCTATATACAGTATTTGTAACTATAAAATACAGACCATTTGTTTAAAGGAGACAGTTGGAATAAGCTGTTTTTGGTCTTTTTTAAAATTCTGTCATTAAAAGAATTCCTGGCAAACTGAAAACTCTTAAGTGCTTTTTTCCCCCTTTGTGGAACGGAAGCTGTCTAGAATGGAATATTGCTCATAACTGCTTAGTCTTTTATCCCAGGATGTTGACTGTTCTTGTACCTGGGAAGTGCTGGGAGGACCTCTCCTTTAAACCTCCAGTCCCACTCTTTGAATGCCTTCCTATTATGAATTGCTGATATTTCTGGGATTCAGCAGCTGTTATACCAGCTTTTCAGACTAAGCTTATGTGTGTGCATGCATTCTTTTTAAAATCATTACTTTTGTTTTAATGAAAAATCACCTATTGGTTATGCATTTTTATGCAGGTCACACAGATAAGCTTGGAGCATTTTTAAAAAAAGCTTATCTAAGGTGAAAGAAATAATTTCAAGGACCAATGTGAACTGAACATTTCTTTAATGGTGAATGTGTTTATTTCAGGTTTTGAAGTCTCAAAGAGGGTCAGCAAAATGGAAACTAATCTGTCTACTCAGAAGCAGTAATGGTACTGCATGGAGATCCAGGAAGAAGCACTACTACAAAAGGGGGAATCATGTGGCCTTCCAGATGTTGTTGGATTATGATTCCCAGCAACTCTTGTCAAAATAGTCAGTGATAAGGAGCACTTAACTATTAAGAGTGTCACATGATTCCCATCCCTTTGTTACTACTTGCAAATGAACTGAGGCAAACAAGAGCTTCATTTTAATCACTTAGCATTTTGTGCAGGTACAAAAGGTCAAAAGAGAATTATGATTCATTCTATGAGGAACACTACTTCATGTCTCTGATGTGGGCTAGATCACACCCATTTATTTGTATTTATTTTTAAAGGGAGGGATGCTATGCTCTGTTTAAATACACTGTTAATCTGATTACAATTGATCAAGTGGAGTACTTGCTATGCTACTAACCAGTTTTGACTTCAAAGGAGGCATGAAATCAGCAGCTGCACTAAGGTAAGCAAGTTTGCAATTAAGCCTTTTGCTTAATAAGGTGTAACTTGATCACTTTGTGTGTATAAATGAAGGTTTGCTTAAGTGACTTTTGCCTAACTCTAAAGGGTTTGAATGTTCTCCAACCTTTTCCTCTTTTACGGAACAGCATGATGTGCAGCAACAGTTGACATACTGCTGTATTATATACTTACATTCCCTTTGGATGCTTTCCAAGGATACATGGCTAGGGAAATCTTGGTGGTTTTGTTGAATTTACCTCAGTGGTTGCTGTGAGCAGCAGTATGCTTTGGGCCATCAGTGAAACAACATGCAGTCTGGATGGGGTGATCCAGGGCCCTTGACACCTGTGTGCATTCCTATAATTGTGTCCCACTGTCCTCTGGCATTGCGAACAGTTCTTAGGGAGCACCTTTGATCATGCAGAACAATTGACTTGGCTGGTTGTGGTAGTAAAATGTATCATAATTGGTTGCATGTTTGAGGTAGCAGAGGTATTTTCTGTGGGCTTGATTTCAGTTTTAGTTGTCAGTTACTCTTTTGGGGGTTTAACTGCCCTCATCTTAATGTTGTATATGGAGACAGTGATGTGCTGCATATCATGCCTTATCAATGAAGTACATATATGGGGACGCTAATATGTCATGCTTTCTGTGATGGTACTCAGAGTGATATACATGGATTCCTGAGGTCCATGGAAGGAACTGTACTTAGAATTCTCAGGTCATTCCCATCCCTTACCACACTTATTCTGATGGCCCAAGCTTTCTGAGGCCTCAAATGGAAATCTCTTCCCCCTCTCCTTGTTCTGCTACAGGAAAAACACCCAGATGGCAGAGACTGAATACACAATCCTCTTTATACTGAGCATGTGCTCTGTCTCTTGAGTTATCTTTTCCACTCTTGCTTATGTTTGTGAAAGTCTTTGTCATTACAAAGTGTTGATTATAACTGTTCACATTAATTTAAACAATTGGTCTGTATCTCCTACCTGAGGGACAGGTAACATATGGCTTTAAGAAATGATTTTTGATGTTCTGATGTGAATAGTCTGAATTGAATGCTATGGCATGCCACATATTTAGAAAAACAATATTGTTCTTAACTCTTTGACTCATGCCCATGCAAGCTGAAAAGTTGTCACCCACCTCTTATTTTTTTAAAGCCCGTTTAAAGGAGCTAAGCAACATTGCTGTATTAAATAAAACATGCTTAACACAGTGCTGTTAGATTCAGAGTTTCTCCCATGTGCCATATTTTATGAAAAAAACTGGCTGTTTTACTGAATAATTGGTGCAGCCACCTTGTGTGCATACCTACTTGCAAGTGAGACCAACTGTTTTTAGCAGAACTTGTTTTTGTTGTGTGCGTTCCAGTCATTTTCTGGCTTATGGCAACCCTAAGGTGAACCTATCAGAGGCTTTTACTGGCAGAATTTGTTCAGAGGGAGTTTTGCTCTTCCTTCCCTCTGAGGCTGAGAAATGTCCAAGATCAACCAGTGGGTTTCTAGGGCCGAGTGGGGATTTGAACCCTGGTCTTCAGAGTCATAGTCCCAACAGTCTAACAGCAGTATGAAGGGTTACAGGCCTCATATTCAGAAAGTCAGACAAGTGGGAGAATGAAAGAGGTAAAGAAGTCCCAGAAGTGTGAGACGGATCAATAAAATTAATAGCAATAGCATTTACATTTCTATACTGCTTCATAGTGAACTCAGCACTCTCTAAGTGTAAGCCAGTTGCCCCCAACAAGCTAGGTACAAAAGGATGGAAGTCTGAGTCAACCTTGGAGCCCTGGAATTGAACCCACAACGTTGTGGGTGCAGTATCAGCTTTTAATCACTGTGGCA
Source organism: Phrynosoma blainvillii (assembly GCA_026167975.1). Taxonomy (NCBI): domain Eukaryota; kingdom Metazoa; phylum Chordata; class Lepidosauria; order Squamata; family Phrynosomatidae; genus Phrynosoma; species Phrynosoma blainvillii. The sequence goes on along the minus strand of JANUYF010000007.1, from coordinate 21,797,481 downwards.
CCAGGGTTCCCTGAAAATTAAATTAAATCACTGTTCAGCATCACACTTCTTTGTTCCTACACTTCTGTTGGTGCTTTAGATGTGTAAGTAATGCTGATTCGAATCTCCTTTGTTGGTTATATTTGCTGGGCTCAGTTTAGAAATGTAAGTGTGGATGTGAAATGTGCATATAGGTGTAGGTTGCTGGTGGTTATGTTGTGACAAGGAGAGGTTAGTTTGGAGTGGCAGTGTTCATTCTAGGTAACTTCATTTAGGTAGAGTTTAATTTAGTCCCCATTTGGAAGGGGAATTGGATGGTCTCAACTTGTGTCAATGCCAGAAGGAAGGTATTCCATTTACTTCCTTCTATCAGAGTACTTATTTTCAGACACTTCTCCTAACAAATGATGTGTTAAAAAGAAAGTGCTTATCATTGTTGAGCCACTTGGATTTCATTTGCACAGGGGAGGGAAGAACAGACAGAGATGTGACACTGGAAGCAATAGAGCTTTTTGGATCCACAACAGTCGGTCGAGGAGGAGTATGTTTATTTCCATTTGAAATGAGAACTGGGTTTATCTTCTGCTGTTACAATGATCTAAAGATGACCTCAAATGTAGTCTTCTCTAAAAATGCCTTTGTTGCCTCTTCAAAACATGTGAAGCAACAGATCTTTTGTTTCTCTGCCTGTTAGATCTAGCCTAGTTAAACTTAGGACCCCAGAACAGGGAGGCAAGGAAGGCTCAAGGCCCTCCCCTGATCAAGTAAACGGGGACCATCAAGACTCATATGTATTGAGCCCCCTCAGGAATTAGAAGTATATTAAATGATCATTATTTTGCTATTGCTTTTGTGGCACTCAGATTGATACCACCTTCAGTTGGATGAAGAAGAGGGTTATTTAATGCAATATACTGTGTTTTCATTGATTTCTAAATGTACCTGCAAGTAGTCAAAATTAACAACCTGCTGCCAATGTTGTGTCTCCCTTTAAAACAGTTCCAGTTCTCTGACCTGATCAGCCTGGAGAAGTCATCATTTTGTGTCTTGCTTATTTCTTTGCTGTCAGGTTGACAACCTTCAGAAGTGTCTTGATGGTTCTGTTTACTTCTTATCTACTTAACACTTTCTAAGTGTTCAAGCTGAGTTACCATCACAGTTGTTAATAAGGATTGGCTTTTTAAAGTATAACAGAAAAACCCTACTGTTCAGAATTGGGTACTATCAAATATTTGTGTCTAGGGTGAAACCCAAGTAGTAGGGAAAGTAGTTGTAGGATCTATGCTTAGAATGAAGATAGTGCTTTTGAGACTCAGAATGAGGGGTATAATAAACCAGCCTTCCTCAATCTGGTGCTCTCTGGATGTTGGCAGCAGTTCTAATAATCTTTGACCAATGACCGTTGTTGGTGGTGCTGTTGTTGTGTGCCTTCAACTCATTTCCAGCTTATGGTGACTCTAAGGCAAACCTATCATGGGGTTTTCTTGGCATGATTTGTTCATAGGAAGTTTGCCATTGCCTTCCCCTGAGGCTGAGAGAGTGTTACTCAAGGTCATCCAGTGGGTTTCATGGCAGAACTGGGAATTGAACCCTGGTCTCCAGAGTCATAGTCAAATCACTACACCACACTCATACTGACTAGGATATAGTAGTAAAATATTTAGAAAGCGCCAGGTTGGGAAAGCTATTCTAGGCCATGGGTTTGTAGGCCAAAGAATGCTTCCTAGCATTCAATGTATTTATTTGTTTACTGGAATAGGACCTAAGGCAACTCACAGATAAAATTGGTTTTAAAAATGTAACAAGAAAGACAATTAAAATAATCACATTAAAACAGTATAAAATTACATTAAAATATAGAAGTTTAAAATTTTGAATTAAAAAAATTCAAGCTAAATTCAGCTTCAGAGCGAGGCTGGGGAAGACAATAGGTAGCCATCTTGCCCAACATACTTGTATTTCTAGTCTTATTTATTTATTTATTTATTTAATACCTTGCTTTCCTCCCACGTGAGACCCAAAGCGGTCTTCCACTCAACCCATATAGACCGGAGGTTCCCAGGCTGTGGGGTTTCCCCAGTGTATTTTGGACTACAACACCCCTCACCATTGGCTCTACTGGTGATAAAAATTCTTCTGAGAATTGGAAGTGCAACATCATCTGCAGATCCTAGGTTGGGAACTACTCCTATAGAACATTTTTCTGCCTGGGTTCAAGATCACTATTCTGTTGTCCCCTGGACTTGGGGAGTGGAAGAAAAATGTAACCTCATGGCTAGTGCAAAATCTTTATCATCAGCATTGTTGGCAAGGGACCTTGCCCTGGTGTTTGAGCAGGAAATATACTCTCCTTCCCTTCTCCCTGTTAAGATTTCCTGCCTTGCCCAATGCTTTCCTGTGCTGTGGAATTTCTAACTGTGTAGCTTCCTATTCCAGCTGGGAGGAGAGTGCCTGTTGATTTCTTTCTTCCACAGGTCTCCAGAACAAGCTAGCTAGCAGGAGGACAAAAGGTTGCATTCCTTCGCAGTGGGGGTAGGAGGACCCAGGTTCCCACAAAGCTTGCAGGGCAAGAGTGGAGGAGGGAGAAGATCAGCTGCAGAATGAATCTCTTCATCTGAGCCAAGGAAGCATCACCCACTGGGGAATGCAAATAGAACAGGGATCAAGAATGACAAAATTAAACAGGAAGAGGGAGAGACTGGAGGGAGAATACCAGGAATGGTGTCATGTTCTAATCTGGAGGAATGTAAGTAAAAAGTCCAGCATACTTCTGCCTTTAGCCTGCTGAGAAAAGGAAATTTAGGGGTGTCTTAGTCTATATTATTTAGTATCTAAGGTAATCATCTCAGGCACTGTTGTTTTAAAATGAAACTTATTTGGTGAATACCAGTCTGAGGGGTTCCTACACAAAGTACCTCATTGAACTGCCTTTCAGAGATCCTGCAAGATTCTTCTCTGTACCTTTAAACAATGCATGAAAATGCATTTTGTTCCAGCAGCAAACCATTTGTGTACGTTGATTCCTTATTAAACTTTTCTAGCTATGTTGTTTTAATATTGAACTTTTCTTTACAGTGTAAATAAGTTTTGTTTTTTTTACATCCCGAATATTTTCTGAAAAGGCAGGGAATATGAATCTATGATTGATTATAAATCCCTTTACTACCAAGGTCAGGTGGTGAGTTTTCTCCAGATTAGAGCCAAATTGAGGTTACTGAGGATAAAAAGCAAAGCAAAGCAGCTTCATTTATATACTGCTTCATATCGCACTATGGGATGCCTAAGTGGTTTACAACTGTAAGCTCATTGCACCCCAACAGTTGGGTACTCATTTTAGCGACCTTGGAAAAGGGTGTATAGCATGTATAGGGGAACCCCTGAGCTTGGCAAAAGTAACTAAAATATTTAAATATAAGGAGTATCTCCCACTGCTGCTAGCAACCCAATGAAAACAAGGCCAATAGCTAGAAATGTTTGACTGTTGGGAAAGAAAAATGGAAGATAGAGGTTGTGAGAGCAGGAGAGAGAAGTGATCTGTTTACTTGAGCCCCTTACAAATTTTACTATCTTGGACAACACTTCACTGGCTGACAGGCACGCTAAGTAAGAACATTTCTATTAGAAGCTGCATTTATACTGCAACATTTATTTATATTGTGCACATTTAGTTAACTTTATGCAAAAGCCTGCCCAGTATTAACAGGTGTCTAAAGAAGAAAGTTCTGCAGATAACATGAGCTACCAACAAGATATATAAATGGCTCCTAGAGCAAATCCAGCCTGAATTCTCCCTGGAAGCCAAGATGACAACTGAGATGGTTATACTTTGGACATAACATGAGAAGACACAACTCACCTGAAATGGAAATGCTGTTTGGCAAGGTAAAAGGCAATAGGAAAAAAGGAAGAAGACATTACAGATGGATAGAGACTCAGTCAAGGCAGCCATGACCCTGAGTCTGCAAGACCTGAGAAGAGCTGTTGACAACAAGCTGAGGAGGAGGTCTCATAGCCCTGCCATGGATCAAAGTTGACTTGGTGGCAGTTAACAACAACAAAAGAAGAAAATTCCTCATAATTAAGTGTACAATATTGCTGAATTGCTTTTGTGGCATGTTTGGTGATGCATTTTTCAAGGTAGTGCTAAGTACATGGTCCTCACCAAATGTTGAAAGACTTTTTGTGTGTGTGGAAAGATTTCAGCAACTTATTTTGTGAGTGGGTGAAAGAGAATTGCAGCTGGCCTACTTAAATATGTCTAGTTTAGCAAGCTGGAGCATCTGCCTGTAGGTGTTGGTATACAGACAAAACAGTGGGTGTGTTAAATTGTTCAAGCATAACTGACCCCACCAGTATTACTTGCAGTCTTGCATTGATCACATTCTGCCGGGTGTGATAAGGTTATGACTTTGGAAGCCCTGTGCTATTTATTACCAGAATAGACTTGCATGGTTGGTGTGGGGGAGGGCAGAGGGAGGGGGCATGAACAGCTGAAAGAGCAATAAATAAAATGCAATGGAAAATGATCCAACCTTGTAAAGCATACTGGGTGTCTGTAAGGAATGCCTGTAGTCCTGTGTCTTAGCAAAAAGCAAACACTGACTAACATTCTAGTTTGCAGTAGCTTTACTTTGCAATTTGTAGTGTAAATAAACTTAACTAATGGTGTTCATGTGATCATTGATATCACTTAGATAAAGCGAGTTGCCCATGCACCCTTGGAGGTGTTGGTTATAATGTTGGTAGGCCTTTCATGCACTATATTAGTAAAGTTTTTCCCACATACTTGGGGTATGACTTGGTTAACCTATTTGGTCTGAATCCAATTGGTAATCGAAACTCAAGCAGACCTTGCATTATAATTATACTGAATAACGTATCAGTCGAGAGATGTTCATTTTCAGCAGTGGTTGGAAAAACCTCCTGCAGCAATTTGTTTCAAAAGACTTTTTCAGCCCTGGCATTGCATTGAATAACAAAAACAAATATAGGAATACTCTGAATATGGTAACCATTGCACTGTATTATTTGTTAACAAGGTCATGACAATTTGCTGTAAACGTAACTAAAAAATGTCATAGAAGGTTACCTGAGTGTTAATTGCATTACAATTACATTGAATAATGTATCAGTTGAGAGATGTTCTTTTTCAGTAGTGGTTATAGAAACCACCTACAGCAGGTTGTCCTACCTGTTCACTCAGATAGGTAGGACACAGTTTGTGGTAGAAGCCAGAAAGGGGAGCAACCCATGAACAACTCAAATCAATGTAAGAGACAGAGACAAGAAACCAGGAATGAGACAGAAGAAAATGCAGGCACAAATCCTGCAAGCAAACGCTCTGTGCTTCCCCATGTCAGTACCAAGAAGGCAGGTTAGTTCTCGGGGTGGAGGTTTCCTTACCCACTGCTGAATAAACATGAGTAAGGCCAATGTTGCTTTTTCCACCAGTGAAGGGGAACCTCTTACAGTGGGACATAGAAAAGCTCCCCATCTTTGAGTGGTTAGAACTGAAGATCTCTTAAGTAGGCACAACCTGATGCAGAATGCATCTGCTGAAGGAGGTCTCTGGAGGCGAATGCAACCAAATGGTTGTTAACGGCCCTCAAGTCAATCTTGATCCATGGCAACCCTATGGATGAGACATCTCCAAGACCCAGTTTCAGAAGTCTGGATGAAGCCTTGCCATTACTAGGAGGGGAATCAAAGATTCACTCACTGCATCCCTAGCCCCGTTCTGGGCCTGGTGATTGTGGCACAAAGTGCCCTGGTCAGAAATAGGGAGATTTCCCCCCACTGACCACGCTGTGTCCCTGGCCAGTTCCACACAGGTCTCCACAGCAGAATTGGCAACGCCAGAGGAAGAAATTGGAACTGAGGGGAAGAATCCCTGGACATCCCCAGGCTGTCTTTCTCACAAGCTGAAAAGCTAACCATGGAGGAAATAAGCAAAAAAGGATAGAGAATAGAAACTACTAAGAAAGAACTAATCTATTTCTCTCTCCCCCCCCCCTTTTTTTTTTTCTTATGAGAATGAGAGAGAGAGAGATGAAGTAAGAACGACCTTTTGAGAGGAAGACGGGAACAAGATTGTGTTGTTCATGGATTTCTCCTCTGCTGCTAGCACAAACTTGGTCCTCCTATCAGAGTGAACAGGAGAAACTACCCACTGTAGGTTTCCCCTCCACTGCTGGAAACCCGTTGAATCAGTGGGAGTTGCTTACGTGACTCACCAATGAAGAAACCATTGACAGACTTCTTTCATCTAACTTAGCTCACCAAAGGTTTATGGCCATTGTGGCAACCTGCTTTTTCTGTATCCCAATACACATGGATCCACCTCCCAAATACATAACTGCTTAAATACCAGTGACTCTAATATTATATTCCATCAGTGCATCTGCACAAGTGGACTGAAATCCATGAAAGCTTTACTAAATTGCCTGAAAGGAGCTGCTGGATTCCTCCCCACCTTTCCTTTTATGTTGAAACTGAGTAAAACGGCCTTCTCTTAGAAAATCATCATTCAACAGTTGATTCAGTGAGTCTGCTCTAATTTGGACTACCAAGAGAATTCTGATCTTGATGTACTGCACAACATTGTGAGCCACCATACCACTGGAAACACATCGCAGTCTCATCTGGTTTTTGTAGCTTGACCAACATTTTGCTTGGTCAGGGAACAGGTAACATCAGAGTTCTCCAGTTAGGGCCAGGAAGGAATGCTGTGTGAAACCCTAGAGCAGGGATTCCCAAACTTTGGTCCACCAAATCTTTTGGACTTCAACTCCCATGAGCCCCAGCCAGTTTGGTCAACAGTAAGGAATTCTGAGAGCTGAAGTCCAAAACATGTGGAGGAGAAAAGTTTGGGAATCACTGCCCTAGAGAGCTCCAGCTAGTCAGAATTGACACTGTCTTAGATGGGCCAATACTGTGACTTGATAGAAGGCAGTTTTCTGTGTTCTATTACACATCAATTTCCTCCTGACTAAAATTGCACCTAGAACGAGTCCCCTGACAGGAGACAATATATTGCTTTATTCTAACATGTATATCTAACCTGCGTTTTATGGAACAACACAAGCACCATGTTTTACACCCTTATTGCTCATGAGAATCAAATAGCTTCATGTGATGTATGTACTGTGCTTTCCATTTTGTACCGACAGCTGTCTGTTAGAAATTCCTCTGGAAGATAGTATGCTGAAGATTGTGTACAAAGTTTGCGACTACCGTATATAACCAGCTCCAAGCAGAGGTCCTTTCAGTTGTGGCTTTGGAGTAGCAATAGTAATAACAACTTCAATTATGTACTGCTTCATACCGCGCTATGCAATCTCTAAGCGGTTTACAGCCTGTAAGCTAATTGTCCCCAACAATGAGTAATGGGATGCTTTCAAGAAAAGTTGGGATTTCTAAAATGCAGTAAGCAGCAGTAGGAACAGAGGATTTACAAAGACAACTGTCCATTTACGGACCCAAGTTTTATCTCTCAAGGATTGGATCGCTTGTGGGAATTACTGGGTTTGCTCTAAGACTATTATAAAAGCAGTTTTGTTCAGTGCATGCTACGAAGATTCTCATTTGTGTTTCCTGTGCACACAAACAGAATTATGTGCTACTTCATCAACACTTGATATGCCTCTATAATACAGCTGGCATCATCTTGGGGCTATACACATTTAATTGTCGTCGTCCCCTCCTGCCTTTTAAATATTACAAGTATTCTTTTAGCTAGATAGGCCTGTGCCTCTTATATGAATTACCGTAGGATGTGTACCCATGCCATTATGCCCACCATGAAAGGGAATTTGGCTCTTGTGTACCATTGTTCCTTTGTTCTGATCTGTAACATTCACAACTCTTCAGTAAATAAAGCCTTTCTAGTACTACAGTTTCCAAATGAGACACTTAGAATCATGGTAAATAAGTCAGACCATCTATTGTAGAGAAAAACAGTGAATTATTTCATCATCCACCATCTTTTAACACGATTGCAACATTAATTTAAAAAACAGCAAAGGAAATCAACAGTAGTAGTTGCTTAAGATTTTTATATTGTCACTGCCTAAAGAACAATGCTTATTTCCCACTATCTATACCATCCCCTGACTCTGGACCCTTGGTAGTGATTTAACAGGTTACAAAGCGTCCTAAATTGTGATCAACATACTTTAGGTATAAAAGCAATTCATTTGTGTACACTTGGGTTTTTTGGGGGGAAAACAACCCAAAAACAGAAAGTGAATGGCACTAATTTAAGAATGGCAATTTATAATCCTGACATTCCAGCAAGGAGAATCTCTGCAATTGCAGAAGGCTCTTTACTATCAGGTTCACATTAAATTTAACAGGCAAATGCTTTCGTGACAAGGTTTATGTGATAGGATATTATTATTCTGCCCTCATATAAGTCTACTGTTTAATAGCCAAGGAATGGGGATTCACCAGTCATTAAGAATTCAGCATTCCAATCTATCTAACAATGCACAGAAGGGCCAAGAAGGGACAGCAGATTTTGAATAGTCCTAGTGAAGAATAACCCTTCCCCACCTAAACAAAAACAAAAACCCAACAGCTGATGGCTAGGATCAGTGTTCCAGTATTGCCCTTTCTATACTTTCTCATGTTTTCTTACAGGCTGCCAGATGAGCATTCTCTGAGCTTTGCATTTAGCGCCTTGGGCAAACCCGGTCAATCTGCTTAGAGTTTACTATTGAAGTGTTCAAGTCTGGTCTTGGCTGAAAATCCCCCGTCAAAAGCTGCATTAAGAACTTCATCCAGGCAGCTTGTCATCACAAAATTCAGATCCTGTCGAACATTGGCTGCAATCTCCTCAAGATCCTTCTCATTTCTTTGAGGAATGATAATTCTCTTCAGACCCGCTCTGTGGGCTGCTAGGACCTTATCCTTAATTCCTCCAACCTGTAAAATACACAAAAGGAATGGAGAGGAAAATCATAATGTGATTTAAGCAGGATAATTTCAACAGAATAACAAGACATTTGGTAGTTGCTAACATTGGTCTGGATCCATATTTAGTCGTATTACAAGGAGATCCAAAGAAATTAGTGCGATATAAAATAGATATGAATAAGTCCCAGTGATTTCAATGGGTCCATTCTAAGTGTGACTGAGCGTGGATCCTACTCCCTGTGTGAAATCATTTTCCCAACCTTACCCTCAATATTCACATTTATCGTAGCATATGTGAATGTAAGACACCCGAAACCTCATTCTCATTCAATAGAGGAATCGTGATCGGTCCCAAGCACTTCCATCTTTGAGTACAGAGTATAGAACAGTTAAAAAACTTACCATTTTGGTTCCTTAGGATTTTTTTTTTTAATTTCTCATCTGCAAATTGGAATCGTAGACAACTCATAAGAAGGTATGACTCATTAGAAAAGACAGTAATGGTAGGAAAGGTGGAGGGAAGCAAAAAGAGAAGAAGATCACACGCTGCTAGATGGATAGACTCAATCAGAGAGGTCACAGGCATGAATGTACAGGACCTAAGCAGAGCAATGGAGGATAGGGAGGCTTGGAGATGTCTCATCCACTGGTTTGCCATAAGTCTTGGTCAACTTGAAGGCAGTTAACGACAAGCAAACATGATATAGAGCCACGGACTGTCATTTAACTAAATATACAGCCCATCTTTCTTCCATTATTAAACTCAAGGCAGTGGATATAGGCTTCTTAGGGAGCCTCCCAGCTAGGACCTGAACAGATCCAGATTTGCTTTGATAAGAGTGCTGCACTGATCCCATGCCCTGGAATCCTAACAACCAGCATTACCTTCAACTTGATACATATGCTGACCTACACAAGATAGGGTAAGTACAGTTGGCTCACAGGGAGGTTTTTGCAGGGACAGGAGATGGAAGATTTAGCTCTATTATGTTCCCTTGCCCTATTTATTTTGGCTCAGTTGTGTGAAAAGAAAATACTCAATTCTGAAAATACAGGATTTCCACAAGACCTGAAACAAATGAACCCCAAGACAAGCGTAGCGGAGTTTCAGGTCAAGGTCTGTTTCTGGAAAAATCCCTGTGAACTGGTTAAGAGCTAAAGCCAGCACAGGGTATCTTCAAATTAGTGGGTTTTCTTTTACTTTACAAACATGTTCTTTGCAGGTTGCACAGTGCTTTATAATAAGAGCTTAGAAAAGTTATTTTGGGGCTGTTCCTCCCAGAATCCCCCAGTCAGCATGGCCAGTGGGAGTTGTAATCTGAGAAAGGAATGTTTCCAAGCTCTGCCTTAGAATAGCACATACCTTATATACTCGTGCATAAGATAACTTCTTGTATAAGTTGTCGGCAGGTTTTGAGGGGCAAAATTGTGAATTTTGATGTGACTCGTGGATAAGTCAAGGGTAAAACTTAGGGGCATCTAACAAATTATGTAAAAGACAAAGCAAAGGAAGACAGTGCCAAAGAACTTACAAAATCCCAGCAGGCATTCACCCTAAAGACTGGATGGATGAGGGAAGTACAGTAAATGGTGGCTATCTAATGTGTGGAGCAGGTGCATTCAAAATGGACTTTCTCCACTACTCACAGCAGGGGTGGTCCCTTTTTAGATAAAAAGGTAAGGAACAATATTAATTCTTACAAAACCATCTTCTCTGAGTAGAGCGGTGAAAATTGAGGGCTTAGTCCATTCCAGGAGAATTTAAGAGAAACACAGACTCTTCTACTCCCTTGGCGCTCTTTTCAGAGGAAATGCCAAAATGTCGCCATTTTCCTGAATTTAGGCTCTCCAAAGACGTACTAAGATCTCGCCTTCCTCCGTTCTACTCAGATAAAATGATGGTTCCTTTTTTGATAACAAATTAAGGTACAGTATTTCCACTGACCAGTGGAAGTTGACCCAGATTTCTCTACTTATACCTGAGTATATATGATAGTTGCCACTAGCTTTGTCTTTTGACCCTGTTCCTAGTACAGAGAGCAAGCACCTTTAAATCGGAATGACATTTCTTAAGGGGGGTGGGGGGGTGGGTCACTTTTCTGCTGCAACACAGGAGTAATGCTCATATAAGACACCTCCCCATCACTTCCTTTGTAGAAGATTCCTGGTTGTTTTGCAAACAATGAGCACAAAATATGTTTTGTTTGTGTTACAACTTATTTTCCTAAAAGGCTTCCTAGTAAAGTAGTACATGTATGCCAGCCATTAGCAGGCAACAACAGTGCCTGGGCCATAGAAGTGTATCAGTCCAGCTAAATCATTATTGCCTACTCAGGCTGGAAGCAGCTCTTTAGCATCTTACACAGAGGTCTTGCCCATAAACTGATTTTAAAAGACATGCCAGGAACTGACCCTGGGACTTTATGCATGCAACTCTTGGTGTCCCAAGAGACCTTTAGGAATCCTCTAGTTTGCTTGACCAGAGTGAATGCTACAGGTAAAACTGATACTATGGAGTAGAGATTGAGAACACATTTCTTTCTAGATCTCATTGGACTACAGTTTCCATCAGCCTCCACATAGGCAGCTTAGGCCTGATGAGAGCTGCAATCTTACAGTATCTGGCAAGCCACATATTCCTTGCCCAATTAAAACATAATGTCGTATCACCAATGTTTTGGGGAGCTGTGTTCAGTTCTGTAGGTCATACATGCAATTTAGAACCTGCCAGTAGTTACAGGTAAGTGGATGAACACTATGTACAAACAACCTGGGAAAGTTACTTTTGTTTTGGACTACAACTGCAGAAGTCATCCTGTTGGCATAGGTTAAATGGCTTTAGGGAGCAGAAATATCAAAAAGAAAACGTGCAAATGAACATAGAAAAGCAACAGCAAAAAAAAAAAGCTGTTACTTGTCACCAAGCATGTGTTTTTTCTTTGTATGAAAGATGCATCTCTGACCTACAGCAAGTTTCTTGGCTGGCTAAATGTAATCCATATGTACATGGCAGAATTCCCACTGTAGCTAAAGCCACCCCTCCATATGGTACACTTGCGTCACTAGGAAAATAGTGACACCACTTTGTCCCACCTTCTAGGGTTCCCATGCATTCTTATGTTGGGAAGAGATACTCTGAAACAAGAACGTTTTAGACAATTACAGTTAGCACGCCCAATTCTTGATAGCAATATTTATGAAAAATTGGATGTCCCAGCTGTCATCAAGAGGGATTACAGCCACCATTTCCATTTAGGCAACATCTAACAAAATTAAGACCACTGCTGTAAGAAATTACTACTATTTCCTCTTCTGTTCTCTTGGAAATGTTGCCCCGGGAAGATTACTAGCTTACTCTAATGCATAGCAGATTTTTTTAAAAATCAAGTCTGTGCTGTCAATTTTGTAGGAATCTGCTAACTACATTGGGCCTTTGCTGTCCACTGGGGTTTGGTTCCAGGACCCCCCCATGGATAGCAAAATCTGTGGATGTTCAAGTCGTCTTAAAAACAGTGGCATAGTGAAATAGTGTCCCTTAAAGAAAATGGCAAAATCGAGGTTTCCTTTTTGCAATTTATGTATATGTTTAAAATCTTTTCAAGTGTGGGTGCTTGAATCCGTGGATAAAGAATCCATGGATAGTGATGGTCAGCTATGGAAGACTGTTGCAGAAGGATGTCTAGGAGTGAAATGTAGCAAGCCTGGCTATGTGGCTTAAACTAAAGACCGAATGGAAGCTGGTATTGGAAGGTTTTGGTGGGGAGGGGGTGGGGAGGGAGAAGAAGTGAAGACAGGTCTAACAATATCATTATCTCCAAACAATACTTACTGGAAGAACAAGGCCTCTTAGTGTAATTTCTCCAGTCATGGCCACATCTGAACGCACGAGCCGCCCACTGAAAAGTGAGGCAAGGCAGGTTACTATAGTAACGCCAGCAGATGGTCCATCTTTTGTGACGGCTCCAGCTGGGAAGTGCAGATGGATGTCTGTGTTGTCAAGGAGATCAAAACTTCCCGAAGCTTTAAGAAAGAAGAAAAGGGGAGGGGGGGGGGATTCAGCGTGGAAATTCCAAACCTGTGGTGTTTTTGGTCTTTTGTTCTTAAAATAAATAAATAAAACCACCCCACTGCTGGAGGACTTGCATGCCAAACACCAGTTGCATTTGGTAGCCATCCGTTTCCAAGATGATGTGTAATAGCAAAAGGGGGGGGATTGGAAGGAGAGAAAATACCTGCGTCAATCTACTGCTACTGTCTTTTTAGTCTTCAAAGAAAATTCTCATTTCAAAGGCAATATAAATGGGCTTAGAGCCAGCGTGGCATAGTGTTGGACAGTACATCCATTTAGGCTGTGCGTATGATACTGGGATGTAAAGGCATAATTTTAATTTTGCTACTCATTTTATAGACAGTGAGCATGATGTAGTGGTTTGAGTGTTGGACTACAACTCTGGAGACCAGGATTCGATTCCCAGCTTGGCCATGGAACCCACTGGGTAACTGTGGACAAGTCACATTTTCTCAGCCTCAAAGGAAGGCAAAGGCAAACCTCCTCTGAACAAATCTTACCAAGAAAACCCGATAATAGGTTCGCCTTAGGGTTGCCATAAGTCGGAAATGACTTGAAGGCAAAGAACAACAAACAAATGTGCTTATGCAGTCCTACTTATAATTTGTCAGTGCTTGGCTAACAAGTTGCTCTGTTTAAGGGAGAATACTTTTTAAGAATTGCTTTTTTAAAGGGTCTCTAAACACATTTTAAAGTGCTTATCCAGCTAAATGTGCACTATCCAAGATGTTCTGTGGCTGGCAAGTCTGCCACCACTGCAGTAGGCAGCAAAATCTGGTGGTGTTTGAAAGTCCTTTGACGTATGGTATAGGGTTCATTCTGCTTGTGCTGTTTCACTTACCATTTGTGAGCTGGTATTTCTTTGCATTGCTGCGGAGCCAGCTGATGGCAAGATGTGCCGATTCCTTCATGACATCACCCAGCTGCCCAGTCAAAGTGAGCTGGCCTTCCCCATCCATACGACTGGCTTCTACAAACATGATCTCCCCGCCTAAGGGAGTCCATGCTAAGCCAATTGCTACGCCGGGTTGATTCAGTCTCTCAGACACCTGAAAAGGCAGATGACACAATTTTTATGGAAAAGAACCAAAATACAGAAATGTTGCTGGGTTTTTTTTGGGGGGGGGGGTACTTCTGAAAGGTGCCCTTGGCCATCCTGGCTGAGGTCCTGGGAGTTTAGTCAGAAAAGAAACTTTTCCATACCTCTGAAAAGAACTATGGAGTCTCTGTGGCCCTGAGCACAAAACAATGCTAAAACAAATAATGCCAGCTTGATCTACTACTTCTAACTACAAAATTATTCCCCTCTTGCTGACTTGATAGAATGGAAAGGCCCAAATGTGTTTCCGAAATGTTTAAGTTGCAAATTCACTGGTTTATAAATATGGGAGACTGTCAAAGAGTCTTACTGCATGAGAAAAGAGAGCCGAAATGGAGCAGGAGAGAAGCGGCTTTTTCTATGCTTCTCCACATGCCATTGTAGCACTTCACTTCTCAGAGGAGACAGATGTAAAAGCGTGCTTTGTGTTGAGTTGGAAAAAATGGTTGTACAAAGGGCACACTTTTATGACCATCTCCCTTGGGAAGAGAACTGAAGTGCTATTACAGCATGTGGAGAGGCATGGAGAAAACTGGTACTCTCTTCCATTTTGGCTTTTTTTCCCCCTCATATATTAAGGCTCATATTCTCAGGAAATGGCTTTCAGCAATTGATGACCAACCTGTTTCCCTTTCTTTAGATGGCAATACTTTACCCATATGAGACTGTAATGAAGAACGAAAGAGCATGAGTGGGTTCCAGAAAATAGCCTAAGCAGCATGATCTCAGTACCAAAAACTAATCCCACCATATTTCATTGCTTTCCAGCAAAAAGCACTGCAAACCTATAGAAATAGAATGGGCAGGAGGTAACACTTCTCTTTTTTTATTGGGACGCATGGCCCAGCTCAGAAATGAATGCCTATTACCAGCTTAAAAGCACATTCTGGTGACAGATGTATTTCAGCTTTTACTAGCTAACACACTCCAGAAGTCATTTTCCAAAGTTACATTTGTTTAATTTATTTAATGTTGTCAGTTGCCAAGAATTTTAAAAAGAAATCAGCTACACTGTTTATCAGCTAATTAATTGAAGTTTTCTATCCTCAGCCTTTTTAGATTTTGCCTTTAATCCCAATGTGTAACTTGGGGCCTACTTTGGAGGGGGGAGCAGTTGGGGAGGAAGATGAAAACTGTCACTTTTATAGGTTTACAATGGATGCAGCAAGTCATGCATATATTTAAAAAGGTAAACCTGCCCGAAGTCCCATCTTGCACAGCATATAACAGACAGAAGCTCCAGCCAATATATTAACAACAGAAAACTGTATGATCATATTAGATATGAGAGAAATCTATCAGATACAGTCCCAGGGCATAGGTGCTCAGGATATGCACCTAGGAACATTCCTTTTCTTCAAAGGATAATGGTGGAAAACCTAAAAAGTGACTTTAGCTGATGCACTTGTTACTGGGCATAGGAAGATTTTTGTAGTGTGGTCCACTTGCAGAACTCTCATTTTAAAGACTAATGCAAAAACTGCTTAAAGTAAAACGGTTCCTACTTTTAATGTTTTCAAAGAGCTAGTTGCATTAATCAATTTTAGCCTAAAAAGAAAAAAAAACCAAAAACAGGGAACATATCTAGCTGCAGGTTTAAGACTTATTTTAGTATGACATTTTGTGGATTTCACGCCACGTCTCTTACACTGATGGAAAAGCCTATACCCCTTACTATTCTTCTGCTTAAACATGAAACATTTAAACATTACATAGCTATGCTTACATCAGAGAAGCTCTTAACATTGCTTTTTAGCATTATTGCTGATTTCCTCTAGCCCTTTCCCCATCTTTTTAGCTGAGACATTTTGCAATGATTTGTCTTTGGATGTTCAAGACAGTCCATTACTGTAATCTTAAAAGCATTTTTAAAGGTGTACTTTACCCTTTAGGCTGCAGAGGGGGAAAAATCCCTATTCCCCATACCTGGGAAATACTGCTTTAGAGTAAGCCACCATTTGCTTCCTTAACAGAGCAGGTTGTACAGTGCCTTTGGAACAGCAGCACAAAGCATTTTTTGCTTACAAAATTATACAGCCTCACATTAATTTTAAAAAGATTTGATTTGAAAAGACCTTCTCTTCCAGAAGGCCAATCAATTCAATTACTTTAGGTTTTCAATTTCTTCTCAAGCTGAGCCTCCTCGAACTAAGGGCTGAGATGCCAATTGCCGTTGCAGGGTCTAGATTTCCAACTAGTTATTGATGGCAGACGGAAGGTCAGAGGTGAAGCGTTTAGAGGCAAGGAGAAAGGAGAGCGAGAGGCCCTGCTGCAGAAAAGAAAAACAAATGGAACCAATCTGGAATGTCTTTCCCAGAGAGGGAAGCTGCAGTTTGGAGAGCAAGGCAATGGCAGCTAAGAATAAAGAAGCTGTTTCAAGCACACCAAAGCCCCACTTGTTCAATGAGATGGATATCCAGGAATCCTAGTCATCCACTGGCCACATCTAGATTGTGTTTACTTGAAACTGGTTGCAAAAACTTGAGCATAAACTCCATGGCACATACACACACACACACACACACAGAAGACGTTTGAGGTCTCGTCCCTAGATTCATTTTCCCTGGCTTCATTTGTACTGTCCAGAAGAAGCAAGGCTACTAACTATATGCATCAGTTACAGTAACTGGGAAGGGAGTTGGAGTAGACCTACTCCTTCCCAAAGCCCACCTTGTCCAGGCCAAAGTCAAAAAGGGTATGGGACTGTCCCCTTTACCCTCCCTTTCTATAGCCATCTTTCCTTTCCATGGGCTGCCATGGAAAGGATTGATCACTTTTGCCAGAGGTCTGAACTGATGGCTTTCAGAAAAGATTTGAAATCCTAGTTTGTGTCCAGTCAGGTTGCCCATCACATAGCATAGCATTAAGGCACCAAAAGTGACAGCAACAGAATTCCTCTCTCCCCAACTGTGAGACTGAGAAGATTATTCTTTAGAACAAGGATGGGCACCCTCCAAAGGTTGGAGGGCTATTTTGGCTCTGCCAAAACCTCACAGGAATACCCAGTGGCAACCAGAATTCATTTCCAGTCACTTTCAGAGTGTTATCTTTTGAGGATTTAGGGCACTCCCTCTTCCAGAAACAACATTTACAGGCCCAAACAGCTTCCTGGAGTCTACTTGAGGACAATTCATCCCTACCTAATAAACTGGGTGCCTAAATACACTGAAGGCACCAGATCCCATCTGTTCTTGGAAGCTAAGCAGGGTCAGCCTTGGTTAGCACTTGGATGGGAGACTGCCAAGGGATACCACATGCTGTAGGCTATATCTCAGAGGAAGGCAGTGGCAAACTATCTTTGAGTATTCCTTGCCTAAGAAAACCCTGTGAAATTAATGGAGTTTCCATAAGTAGAAAGTTGACTTGAAGGCACATACATGCAGTAAATTGGGATCCAAGGGCCAAAGGCCACAGAGGACCTTTTCAAGGGCCACATGCAATCTGCATGTTCCTCCTTTAGAACCATAAGCCAAAAACCATTCCAACATTCCTATAATATGAATACATGCTTATGAACACAGAAAGGAAACAGGCAAAAGACCAAATGGCTGTAAACTACGTGGATCAGGTTGCTAAATTATTCTCTTGCCAGCATCTAATTCTGCTAGCATCTAATTCTACTGGGATGTGGTACGATGCGAATTATGTATGCTAATCCCCATGAAGATCCTCTAGTAGTGCAACTGAAAGGAGGTAAGCTACCGGGAGTTCTGGCTGGTTCCTGACCTGTCACTATGCCAGAGAACTGCTCCAAAGATGGGAGAGATAACAGGAGACTACAGCACAGTCATCATTGCCAACCCCATGGCCTCTAAGTATTGAAGAAAGGAAGGTTGTATTTTGAAGTATATTCAAGGACTAAGAATTGTAACTTTGCCTTTTGCTGGATTGTGAGAAGAACTGGCATGGCATAACTCAATGTCAAGTCTTACACGATTGCTGAACTACTCAGTATGGCTGTCCAACACTCTCTGGCAGCTATGTCTAAACCAATGGCCTCCATTTATGTCTAACACCACAGCTTGGTTGAAGCAGATAAGTTACCAGACATTTTTGGAATCCAGCTTCCATGGTTTCTCACCACTGGCTATGTTGGCTAAGGCTGCTGGAGCTGCAGTTCAATTGAAGTTGAATGATCATAATGTGCCCACTGCTGATTTAAATAAACTCCTTCAATAGTTAAATGTAAATATTTGGGCAAATCTATTTCAAAATACAAATGAGAGAGAGAGTCCCCTTGTTCCCCATGACTTGTTTCCCAACCTGTTTTTTTCCCCCCTGAAAGACAAAATATCAGTAAAATCATTCATACAAGGGACAGGGCAAAGATAAGAAAAGCTTATGAGAATAAAGAACAATAAAAAATTAGTTACCTCCAGTTCATACATTGGTGGCCCAAGAATGTCTTTCAGGGCATGGAAGTCAATTAAAATTGGCATTTCAGGTGGTAGAGCAAGGTCAGCAGTGTCACTGATGGAATCAGGTTTTGCATCTTCTGCAATATGCTCTCTGCACTCTTTTAAAATAATAATAATAAAAAAGGGCATTTATTCATGAGTAATATTCTGGTGGCTGTTTCTAGAGAAAACAATCCGCATTCAGAAGAGTGTATCTTGACCTAATAAACTGAGAGGTGGACAGACCTTTTGTTAAGCGTGAGTAAATAAATAAGGAGGAAATCTTCCACTTACTAGTTTCCCTTCTCATCCAAACTAAGAAATTATGACTAACAGCTTGCCCCAGTGGTAAACTTTGAGAAGTTTCTCATCTGCCTCTGGAAGCTGACTAGACTCAGAGATCAGAAAACCTGCTTTTCTATTATAGATGGGGGAATTCTGGGAGCAACAGGCTCAGATCCATTATGCTTGCTGGAGGAGCATTGGTCTCTGCCAGTGTATTTATGCCACTGTCCAGGGGTGGAAGCTGCTCCTTGTTCTCCATGTCTTCTCTGGGTGCACAATAGCAATGTGGGGAGTGGGAATGCTCCTGGAGGCAGCTCTATCCTGACCATTGGTGGGCTGTAGGGGTCTTTTGGGGCATGTTCTGGCAGCCCTTGTATACCCAGGGAAGAAGGAACTGCCATGGCCAACCGTTCTTCAGGTGCTCAGGGGCAGCCGAAAATAAGTGCAGGCACAGTCCTGAAGCTGGTCAATGGCCAGGAGCTCCCTGGTACTTTTATGCATTCAGCCAAGCAGAGTTGCACAAAGTAGTAATGAATATTAACCAACAAGAGTCTAGCCATGCTAAAGGTATATATAAAGTAAAAAGTAAAGTCTTTTCCAAGCTGATGATCGGGTGTAGCTAGTGTCCCTTTTCACATAGCATTTGGGGACACAATCTACTGGAATATCCTACTCTTACCCAATTTTCTGACATTTTAAGACGTCTCATGTGGGAGAATTTACCAGTGGATTGTTGGCACTGGATTTTAGTCTCTATAAAGAGGAGGGGGAGAATTTGGGGTTGGAGAAAGAGAAGGTGCCAGAGATCTGGGGCCTAGCCCGAGTGCTACATTTTTGCTGACATTCCTCTAAGTGTGTTAACCACAGTGGAGCTTTATTCAAAGCTTACAGCTGCCTCCAGCCATATCACCTTGGGATTTGCCCTCATCAGATTTTTGTTAGGGTTCCTGCCAAGAGATTGGCTGAAGCCGAACTCTGTGCTCTTTAGAAGAGAAAGGCACGCAAATTAAGGCAAAACAAAATAAAATACAAGCGAGACTGGCTCCTTTTTTTGGTTAAAAATCCAGGTGTTTTCATGTCACATGCTTTCTATGTCAACAAATGAATTCAATTAAAAAAAAAACCCAACAACAACCAGAGACCCCAGGATTTTATACATTGCTCATAAAACTCCACGTTTTGGTTAAAACAGACCTGAGCTTGACCATACTCGCAGAAGGGGAAAAGGAGTATGAGGCACTGTGAAATATTAAGCATGGTGTATAACTCAAGAGGAAATTATTGGGGTCACAGTAAGTCAATAGGCGACTTGAAGGCACATACATGCACATAACTCAGAAGGTAGTTTTACTTGAAATGAAGACTCATATTTTCCCATGAAGCCAAGAACTGCCCTGAATAATTTGTGAATTCCTCCTCCTCTCCCTCTTCTTCCTTTTATTTTTAAAATAGCATTATCTTGCAACAAAAGCAAGAAAGACAACTGGACTGGACCAATGCTTTAGGTTGCATCCACGTGCCACAACAAGCTACAATTTCTATAATTCCATAGCATTGATCCATGGCAGTCAAACTGGATTATTTCTGCAGTGTGGATAGATTCCTAGTCTCCTCCACCTCGCAATTATATTTTAAGCAGACCAAACCATTTAGGATGCTCTGGTCTTGGCTAAACATAACTTAAACCATGCCACTGCACTGGTCTCCCTCTCATTTTTCTTGCCTTTGTCTTGAATGCTAAGGACAAGAAAAAACACTGCATGTTAAATCAACTATCTTCTGTGTTCAAAGGAATCTTGTAGCATCTTTGAGGCTAACTGAGGCCTCAGGGGGGAATCTGTAGCCCAAGCTTTTGTAGATCCAAAACACACTGCAGAAATAATCCAGTTTGAGACTGCTTTAACTGCCCTGGGTGTGCTAGGGAATCATGGAAATTGTATTTATTGTGGCACCAGAGCTCTCTGACAGAGAAGGCTAAATGTTTCACAAAACTACAGTCTCCAGAATTCCCTAGCACTGAGCCAGGGCAGTTAAAGCAGTCTCAAATTAGATTATTTCTGCAGTGTGCTTTGGACCTTAGTCATCTTCAGATGCTGATGAAGAAGACCAAGTCTGCAAAAGCCTATGCTATGGACTTCTTTCTCTCAGTTAGTTTCAAAGGTGCTACGAGATCCCTTTGTAAAATGATAGAGGCTAACACAACTACATCTTTGAATACCTTCTGTGTTGGTCTGGATTCTGAAGGCTCAGCATATTATCTTGAGAGCCCTGTTCTACTATAAACTCTCACCTGAGACCTTCTGCAACCTGTGATCCAAGATGCAGGGATCCACCAACTACATATGACAGGACACTGATGGCTTAACAAACTCCTTGGTTTTCCTGGTTGCCTGACTAGCAACTGAAAAAACCAGGAGGTTGGCAAGGGTGCGACAACCCACAATATGTGGCTGGTGGACTCCCTTCAGCTTGGTGGCTTACAGGCCTGCACTTGAGTACTCCAAACAGCTTGATTCACTGCCACACTGTACAAGTGCAGCTTGCATGTTTTCGAGACATTTGCCCTTCTCCTCCTCCTCCTCCTGTTTTTTCCAAAATAAAACCCCATGCCTTTTGAGAAGATGGCAGTGCTGAATGCCAGCACAGAGCGAGTCCCTCCTTGTCTTGTCAGGCTCCCTTTTATTATGCACTGTTTTGCCTACTGCCAATTTAGGCCACACAAAGACAACTGTTCACAGCTCAGTACTTTTGGATTTCCTCCAGAAAAACAAAACCTTGAGTTTTACACCATTTGGAAGCATTCAGATCCCTATTACTTTCCTAGCTGGCAGCAATTTCCAGCTCTAATTTTAACACTGTAAATAACTTATTTGCTGGATTCTCTGGTATGCTGAAGACAGCCACTCTTTTGTTCTGCATTAATAGTAAACAAGTGAGTGTATTATGTGAAGGAAAGAACTTTCATAGTGGTCTGCAGATAAACTTAGAAAACTAAAGTGTTATAGCTAAATCAAAGAGACTTTGGGGAGATATTATATAAATTGGATTAACAGCACAACAGATGGAAAAGTTTTAGGATGTTCCTAGACAGGAACCTCCTGTATCAAGCAGAACTGCAAGAAGTACATAGTACGAGGGATTTGATGCAGTGTATATGTGTAGGCACATGCATGCGCTAGTGGACACAACTTGGAAATATTACTTTTGGGCTACAACTCCCAGAATCCCCAACCAGCATGACCACTAAGCAAAGTCACCAATACTGTAGCATCTGGGCTAGGCCACAGATCTATGATACCTTTTTTTCTCCACCTCCAGTCCTGGTTGGAGATTCTGGTAGTGTAGTCCAAACCAGTAATATCTTCAGTCGGTTTTAGTGAGTGATATAATTTGCTCTCCTTCCACAACTTCACTGTCTTCCTATTTGTCTGTCCTTCCTTCCTTCCTTCCTTCCTTCCTTCCTTCCTTCCTTCCTTCCTTCCATCTGTCTCTCTGTCATACTCATGCTTATCATGCTACAGCCTACTCCAGATAGTCAGCCAGGGCAAACACTAACTGCCATCCTCTTCCTCTTCACCTGCTCTCATTGTTGTGTGGCCAGGGCTGTGTGCTCCCTAACAAGCTGATCAATCCTTTCTGCCATATCAAGCACAACCAAATGCACCTTTTCCTGCCCCCTCCTAATACCATACTATAGAGGTAGGCAGATTTCAGACTTGTGAGATCTACTTGATCGGCTCTTGTTTTTACCAGAATGGATATCCACCAACCAGGACCAAATGTAAAATAGTGGGTGAGGTGGATGGGAAGATATTAAGAATGAAAGAGCAAGGTTATCATCAGTATCAGAACCAGGTTCACATGTCCTCTAATCCCAAAATTCACTTCTTCCCCCCATGCATTTTGTTTCAGTAACCTGATTTCAGCAGCAGAGAAGAGTTGCTGAGTTGTTGGTACTGCTAAGACACCTAGGAGTGAGAAAATCTTAGGAACATAAGAACATAGAAAGACCATACTGGATCAGACAAAGGAACTATCTAATCCCACATTCTGTTTACAATGGAGCCAGCCAGTTACCTTCAAGAAGTCTACCAGCAGGACCTAAGCACAAGTGAATTGTCTTTCTTTTGTTGATCTTCTGCAAAATCTACCAATCTAAAATCTACTAATAGGTCTCAATCTGCCTTCTACCCACCTCTTCCAGATGCCAAGCTGTATTGACAGACACAAGACCAAAGATGTTTTGAGTATGTGGAAATAGTAACATGGTCATAGCTGAGGTATTCACATATACTTCTCTGCTTAGGGCATCTTTCTTTAGAAAACTAAACCCTAATCACAAATGTGTATCCCTGAGAAAAATGATTTTGAAATGCATTTGGGCTTCAGCCATATGCTTTCTGGAACACGAGTGAGTTCTGATGCAGAAAAGGTGTCAACATTTGAGTTTGTTTGTCGTGGGGGGGATTTCAAAAGTACATTAATTTAAAATTATATAGAGTAGCAATTTCAGTTTATCTCTAATGCCACTCTGGAGAGAAAGAAAGGCAGGCAGACAGACTTGCGTGGACATCTGTATCACCTCAGTTCTCTGGTCTGGAAAAAAACAACAACTGGCATAAGGCCCACAATTGACAAGCACTGTATCAACAACTGTGCTAACCAATTAAAATTGGAAGGTTTTTTTACTTAAAGAAATTTGGAAATGACAAGTTTTAAGGACATCTCACATTGTACAAATCTTCTAAACCTCTGTGGCAGAAAGAATGCTGACTCCTTCTTCAAAATGCCTTGCATTTTTCCATCCAGACAAGTAATTACTGCTAATTAGTCACGGTAAATCTGCCAACCAACATAGGACCATCTGAATCATTAGCAAGATTTGAATCCCAGATTATAATCTGTATGTAGATGTTTATGGCATGCACGTCCAACTGAAATACAGAAAGTCTTATTCTTAAGAAGGGCAGATGCATGCTTCTCTACAAGCTTATTTAAAAATTCTCAATATAAACATCGTAACAGCAAGAAAGAAGATCTGTTGTCATCATGTCTCCTTGCCACTTTCGATACTCTAAACCAATAAAAGGGGAACAACTAGCCCTCCAGATAATTTAGAGTACAACTGTCATAATCCCTTCCATAGGCCCATGATGGCTGGAGCTAAAGTTCCTCAACATTTGAAGGCTCAATTGTTCCCCAGTCCCATTCTAAGCCGAAATCATTCTGGTAGTCACATTGCAAGTAACTATTTGGTAAAATTGTTTGGGGATACTTTTGGTACTGGAAGTATAGGACAGTGGATGCTACTTGAAACACTGTAGCCCTAGTGGTCATACCACAAAAACCAGGTCATTAATTGCTCCATATCACAGAATCTCCAGTTACCGAAGACTTAGAAAATAGCCATGAAGTCTGAAGAATTATGGGAGCTGTAGTCCATAAAACTAACTTTTCCAAGATCTGCTCAATTGGCACACTCAGATTTGTGGAATATTCAGGAACTATGTGGCACCCTCTGCCAACCCCTCTTTTTATGGTTACCTTTGGGGGTTGTTGCTATAGGGAAGAATAACAAAGGTACAGGGAGGGGGAAGCTGCTTCTGTATGCTATGGCAATTGACAGCTTCATAAAGCAAAAAACTGAGCTCAAGAATTCCATCCTCATCATACACACCTATCTTTCAACCAAGGAATCAGCTAAGGTTTCTTTCCCCCCAACAATGAATGTGGTCCAGATAATTCTATTGCTAATGATGAGAGAGAAATGGCAGAAGTGAAACTCTGTGTATTTATTTCAGTGAAGGACAAAACAAATGCAAATCTAAAAATTGAAACAAGGCAGTAGCCCTCTTCTTGGGCAACCTTCCAAACCAGAGAGTTGGCAAGACCTGGCAATCAGCAGAAGGATATAAAAGGCACACAAACCTCCTCCTTCTGTCACTTCAGAACGGTCTGGTTTTGTTTCCTTATGCTGGCCTTCTGCCACTTTCACGGCAACTGCTCGGCAAATGGCTCCAAATTTGCGATCCAAGGAGCGGACTCCTGCCTCCCGGGTGTATCTAGCACAAAGCAGCAGCCAGGGTTACCTTTTTAGCATGCATCTAAACAGACATGAACTGGAAAGTCTGGATTTAATCCATGAGTTTTATTAGCTATAAAGGTAAAGGTATTCCCCATTGAGAAGGTTGTCAAGTCGTCTCCCTTACTAAGCAGGAGACAGTGTTGACAAAGACTACTCTGTGATTATGTGACCAGTACGATTGCACAGAACGCTGTTTAGCTTCCCACTGAAGTGGTACCTATTTATCTACTTGCATTTGCATGCTCTCAAACTGCTAGGTTGGCAGAAGCTGGGACTAATGACGGGAGCTCACCCCATCATGCAGCACCTGGGCCTCAAGTTGCCAACCTGTCAATCTTGTAATCAATAGAATCAGCGTCTTAACCACTTGAGCCACTGCATCCCCTTTATTAGCTATACCAGGCATATTTCTAAGTTTGGTGAGCAAATTGCTCAGGATTACTGAAAATGCACAATAAAAACATGCAAAGGTCCCTGATGGCCACAAGGAAGCAGGATCCACATCAACCTCAAGGAGAGAAATTGATTTGTTGTGTCATTGTATGTAATGAGTGTGTTTGCAAAAGATACGTGTGGAATGTAGTACCTGGGCTTCTTTTTCACTTATATACGTACCGTATTTTCCGGCGTATAAGACGACCCCCCCATTTTCCCAGTCAAAATATAGAGTTTTAGCACCTCTATCCTCATTATCCTTATATCCGGTGTATAAGATGACCCCCCCCACTTTAGCCACAGATTTTGCAGGTAAAAAAGTAGTCTTATACGCAGGAAAATAAGATACATACATACATACACACACACACACACACACACACACACTAGCTTGCTTTAAAGCCCATATTCCATAGTTTCATTGTATTCTGTCCAAGTTATATAGCTGAGAGGATTTAAACCTAAAGGCAAACAAAGATGCAGTTAGGATGATTGTACTACTCCTTGTGCTGATAAGAAGCTCTCTCTCTCTCTCTCTCTCTCTCTCTCTGAGAGTTGAATCTCCATCTTTCAGCCTTGGGGGGAAGGAAGAGAGGAACAATAGCTTTCCCAAGCCTGTGTCTGTCATCTTGAAGGTTTTAGAAAACCAACCTTGCCAAGAAATATAACCCACACCTTGGAGGGATTTCCTTTGGCCCCGTCTTGGGATGGGAAAACACCAGTGCCTTGCCCAAGAGCTTGAAAGCCCATCTGA
This sequence comes from Phrynosoma blainvillii, assembly GCA_026167975.1. Classification (NCBI taxonomy): domain Eukaryota; kingdom Metazoa; phylum Chordata; class Lepidosauria; order Squamata; family Phrynosomatidae; genus Phrynosoma; species Phrynosoma blainvillii. The sequence continues at coordinate 21,771,462 of JANUYF010000007.1, read as the reverse complement.
ACTAAGAGAACAACACAACATCTAGCAGTGCAGACTCAAGGACCATGTGCACTTGAGGCTGTGTCAGCATCCAGCCAAAGGGACAGAATATTTTGCTTATATTTTCCATTTAGGTACCTTTTCCCATCTATTTGTCACCAATGAAGTTATGATTTGTACTCTGAGTGACTTAGTCTTACTTATTTCAGTGTATCCTTGAACCTAAACTAAACAAGACATGAGTGAATCAGGCCTTCAAGATCAATACACTGGAAACCACTCAAAGGTTAAGATAAGTAGGAAAAGCCCTGCTTAAACCACAGGTTTAAAGGGTAGCAGTGGACAGAAGGACCTTCACTGTGGTGTGCCTCATGTTGTGGAATTTCTTCCTCTCTAGGTACATCTGACCCCTTCACTGTATGTTTTTCACCAACAAGTCAAGAATCATGGTTCTGGGAGTTGCTGAAGGATGAGATTGCATTTCCCCGCTGGAGTGAAGCTGCATGCTGTAATAGAGCTTTGAAAATTGCAGATTTCCTAAGCAGCGACGAAAATTCAATACAGAATTTAGGTTCAGCAAAAAGCAAACAATTTACCGAGTGATGATTGCCAGAGTTGTTTCTTGGGGGATCTGAATCTGCTGAGGTGTTAGTCCATGTTGTTCAAGCTGCTTTGGAATCAAATGCCGATGTGCAATTTCTAGCTTCTCTTCCTGCGTGTATCCTTTGAAACAATGAACTCAGATCAGAACTGCATGACAATAATTTAAGTGACAAGATGGGGAAGTAGATACATTGTGCCATACAGAAGCTGTATACAAATTTTTCACCCCCTGCACCTCACATGCATATCTGCACAGATACACCTCCCTCCTACAAAAAAAGTACAATGAAAGAACAATATAACATGAATACAATAAAAGAACATCAATAAAATAAAAAATATCCAACAGCAGAGCAGCATAAAACACAATCCACTGGGGGTAAAACTCAGTTAAAATGTCTGCAGTAGAGGTTTTAAGAGAGGGCTAAGAACACCAGAGTAGAGTGGTCCCTCTACATTTGCTGGGGTTAGGAGTGAAGGACCCCATGAATGTGGGAAAAACACAAATAATAATAATAATAAAAAAACACTATTCTTTTTACCCAAGAAAACACTTCTCTAGGAATCTCCAGGTCCTCCAGTGCAACTCTGTGGTCAACATCTTCCAGAAGTTGATCACAGGATCATGCTGGAGGACCTAAAAATGCCTAGAGAAGTGTTTTCTCTAAGAACTTCTAGGTTCTCCAGAACAACTCTATGGTCAGTGTCTGGCAGAACTACACTGGAGGACATAAGAGATTCCTAGAGAGAGCATATTAATCAAAACAGCAAGTAATCAAATCTGCAAAAGTCAGTGCCCCAAATGTGAAGGTCCAACTATATAAAAGGCAAGCCTCCATACTGACACTATTCCAGGAGCATCACCACCAAGAAGACCCTTTCCCTGTTTGTTGGTCGTGGACTAGGTGATGGCAGGGCCACCAAGAGATGGGCCTCTGATGATGACTTCAACACAAGGATAGTCTCATATTGTTTGAGAATCTGCACTGCTCTGCATTGGAGTAAATATCTAGCTCCTGCAGATGACTAAATAAATTGCAAGAAGCTATGCCCAACTATGGATGTCAGCACAAATCTGAAACTGAAATGCCATAAAACAACAAGAAAGGTTATCTTTATGATAGGAGAGGTTATTTGTATGCCAGAAGATGATAACTGGGAGGCAAATGCAGAGTTCCAATGTTGTGAAGTGTGAGGTGCAATCACACAGGAACGCTTATCAGGTTTTGCATTATATTGTGGTATCCTTATTTTCTATGGTGGCTTATCTTCTATATATAAAAAATAAGCACAGAATCCAAGGAGAATATGTATTTGATATCCTAGAAGAAAACATCCCAGGAAATGTTCCAGTTAAGCCAATACCGTTTCTAAAAAACCCTTTAATCTGAGATGCTAGGAGTTGAAGAGTTAAGCAACCTGGAACCTGAATATTTTGATCCCCAGCTCTCAGTTGCCTGTCAGCCCACAATCAGTGGTGAAAAACCTCAGACTTTCCCCATTTGGAGCCAAATCCAAAGTTACTGGGGTTTGAATTTAGCCTTCTGGGCTCCCTCAGATGGCTAGACCTCTTTCCTGTAACAGCATAGCTTGATGGTTACCCAGCTTTTGTACAAGTCCCCGCACCATACATATTTTAAAAGGTTGAAATGCCCCTCCCAAGATTTAGTTAATGGCAGTAAATTATACAGTCGCCCCTCCATTTTTGTGGACTTCAAGTCTGTGGTTTTACATATTCACTGAGAGGCGACTTCCATTTAAATCAATGGTGTGTGCCCCCGAGGGCAAGCCCCATTCAAGCCTTCATATGGGGGGGGGGGTCCGGAATGGATTCCCCCGTGAAAATGGAGGGCCAACTGTACTGGTATTTTTGATCTCACTCTTTTGCATTTGCCCATAACTGGACCATGTCTCTCAAGAACCCTGGTAATTGAATTCAGCCCTTGAGCTCTAATACTCCCTCCTGGAGTAAAGAAAGTGTGGTCCAAAATATTTGGAGGGCACGAGATTGCCTAAAATATGTAGTCTGCCCCTGAACTGTATCATGTATCATGACTATTTGTAAACTTTTCAGTTTGATTGCTGTTAAAGACAATGCCAAAAACATTTTGATCTATCACAGTAAAATTACTTTTACAGTCTTATATACAGTCGGGAATTCCCCCTCCTCAGGCGAGCCCCGTGATTGCCATATATGTATATGTTTTATTAGTATTTTAACTGTTGCTTTAATTTTGTAATTTGATTTAATAACTTTTTAAGGGGGGAGGGGAGTATACTGTTTTACTTTGTATGATGTTTTAATGTGTTAACCGCCCTGATTGGTTTACCAAAGGGAGGTATATAAATAAATTATTATTATTATTATTATTATTATTATTATTATTATTATTACAAATGACTAAAGTCATTTCTGCATTAGTCTGTTTTGCATTACCTGGAACTTGAATGATCTCCATTCTGTCCAACAAAGCAGGTGGGATAGTGGCAGTAGTGTTAGCTGTGGCTATGAAAAGGACTTGAGACAAGTCAAAGGCTACATTTAAGTAATGATCAGTGAAGTTATGGTTCTGCTCTGGATCCAAGACCTTAAAGTGGAGTAGTGGGGGGGGGGGGGGGGGGGAGAGAGAGAGAGAAAAAAAAAGATGAATTTATTTTGCAAATTTAATTCCTTTCATAAAATGTATAGCTCAGTATACACATCCATATATTTCAGCAGAGACATTAACACAGCATTGTACTTGTAAATAAAGTGATATACTTTAAAAGACAGCCCTATCCACTTGTGGCTTTAGCCTTAGGTTGATTTGACCAACTGCAGTTCCATTTGATCCAGTTCAAACCTTTGGTAAGAGCACTGTTTTCTTCCTCTGGCACATCTTTGGGGGAGAGGAAAAGAGGAAGAGTGTGAAAGAGAAGGATTCTCACCCATTTTGGTGCCAAATCCCACTTGTCAGGGGGGGAAAAATCCTCTTCCATCTTTTAATCCCTTCACAATTAAGTGCATCTTAATGCATTTGTATTTAGATCAACTCTTGCCTTTCTGAGTGGGGGAGAGATTTAAACACTGGTGTTGGAGCATGTGTATTTTACCTTCAAGTTGCCTCTTGACTTCTGAAACCCCATGAATGTCATAGGGTTTTCTTTGACAAGAAATACTCAGAGGTGGTTTTGCCTGTTGCTGCCTCTGAAATATAGCCTTCAGGACCTGGTATTTGTTGGCGGTCTCCCATCCAATTACTAACCAGGGCTGACTCTGCTTAGCTACCAAGATCTAGTGCCTTTAGGATACATAGGCCAGTGGAGACAGGCCTGCAAACAGACAACCCACCTAGTTCTGGCACAAGAGAGAAGGTAATGATCCATCCATCAAGTTCATTTATGTCCCACCTTTCATCCAATGAGCTCCAAATAGTGTATGTGGTTCTCCTCTTCTTCAATTTATTCTCACAATAATCTTGTGAGGTAGGATCAGGCTCCAAGTGGGCAACTTGTCCAAAGTCAACCAAAGAACCTCATGGTTCACCATACACAGGAGGACCAATACAAGAGAAAATTACTGCATTTATGGGCTTAGTGGTGGAAGCGTGCTATCCTCCTTGTACTGTGACTAATGTCAACCACGTGGGACGGAATGAGGAACACAGGTTCCAAGTGAAAGCAAAGCAAAGCTGTCCTTCAAATATTAATCATCAGCTTTAAAAAAAATAGACTTTCAAACATGCACATGTGAAAAATAGAGGGTCGGAAGACAATGCCATACACAACTGGATGCTCGGGATGCTTAACAGCCAGAAGGTACACAATTCAATTGCTCTTATTCCAATTGAGTGGTTGTTAGCAGGGATCTCTGTCGAGGCGATCAAGAAGGGTAATTTACCATCCATTAGTGGATGAGCAAGTGCCTCTGATACAAACATTTATGGACCTTTCCTGTGCTTATACCTAGTCAACCAACCACCAAGCAAAACTGTCACAGGCACTTGAGTAATAGGATGCTAATTAAGGCGAAATTAAAATGGACACTCCAGACTGGTGCCTGTTGTGTTTCAAGGTGAATTCAGGAAGCACAAGTGCCCAAATACACCTCTTGTTTCAAGTGGTCACTGGATGAATTACTCAGAAAGACGTGAGGCTATTAGCTAGCTGGTAAGACAAAGCTTTCATGTTTCATTCCAGACCTTTCTCGGAGGAGAGTTACACATCCGGACAAGTGCTGGAAGCCTAAACAGTAACCTCAGAAAGACTCTTGGGTAGTTGATGTGCTGCATTTTGTTAGTAAATGGCTTTTAACAGAAAGGCCATTCCTAGAGAGAGGGCCAGCTATATTCTAGCTCAAATATAGAGTGCTGTGGCAACTAGAATATTTTAAAGGTGGAAATATAGCATCTGAAATAGACGAAGTGATAACATTTGTTTCTTTCAAAGACTCTGAACTGTAATATAATGAAGTTTTGGATCAGTCTTGAGACAACCTAGTGATAGTTCTGTGTACAGAAGATTGGAGGACCTCTTTCACTTTGAGAGTTCTGTTCAATTTCAGAGAAGTTTTCAGGAGCTCTATTCCAGTAGTGGATGAGGCCAAAGGCAAAAGGGTGGGACCCAAAATAGCAGAACATTTTAGCTTAAGCTTTTACTGTCAGTAAACTCCAGCCTTAAGAGAATCATTTCAATCTTTCTGAATGCCGGGAGGGAGACATAAAAACTGAGAACCCACAAATGCTGGGATCATGGGGAAGGGGAAATGACTATGTGGAGAGCTGAGAGAGTCAGACTGAGACCCCATAAGGGCCAAGTTCAGCCCCAGGGCCTGAGGTTCCTCATCCCTAGTGTATAGAAAGCCACATATTTTATTTCACAGAGGACAATTTTGTATCTGAATTGTTCCCAGAGGCAGTCCTCTGAGAGTATCCTTTATTTGAAGGGTTTTTCATTTCAAATCTAAAAGCCCTGACATTGTATACTGGCACTTAGAACCTAAAAGGCAGAGTGAGCAGCAGGTACAAAAGTCAGTTTTTCTTATAGCAAGATCCACTTGTATTTAAATACATTATATATCCCTAAATTTGTATCTATGTCTATACATTAGCACGTACATTTTAAATGCAAATCTGTGTCCTCTTTCTTGGTAGTATGTTCCCTTTTTTCTACCAAAGCATAAGTGGCTGCCCAAAATGTATACCAAAGCACTGCTGTTCTCTCCATTTGCAAACACATGTCCCAGTTCTTTCAAAGCTCTCTTTAGCTCTCCTGTTCCAATGCCAGAAATATCCACTAAAGCCAGCTGATACAGTAGAGGAAATGGCAGAACTCAGTTGAAGGAAGAAAACAAGCTAGCAATAAGGAAGCATACCGCAGTCATCTTTAAAACAACTCCTCCCAATAATATTTATTTCCAAAAAGTAAGGCAGCTCTCCAGAAAGAAGTCTGCACTATAGATTAAATGCCACATGGAGTTTCAATCCTTTTGATATGAAGAAGCATGGCTGGCATTCAAAAGGAACACACAACTCATGGAAACTGAAACCTTGTAATTAATGCAATGAGTGAAAAGAGATCTAAGTAGTGGGTGCGGTTAGATTAAAGAAGAGTTTCAGCATGTCTAAAGCTGTGAACCCTCAATTTCATCAAAATGCAGACTCCATAATCTCTGCATGCCTTTCAGCATGATACACAACTTTGAGTCACTATACACTGCATATGCTGAGCCTTATATTCTGATTAACACCTGAAAGAAGGCCAATTCTAGGCTATTCATACTAAAATAAGGCAAGCCATCTGCATGAGCAAGCCTGACCCAGTTAGCTAGAAGCTTATATGGTCCAGTTTTACACTCCTGAACAAATGACGTACCTTCTGAGTAAAAGGAGATTCTACCCCTTGATGTTTGAAGCCACACCAGTGGAGAAAAGACACTGTCATGCATAACTGTGATTCAGAAAAACCATTAACAATTATCCCTCCTCCCATTCATCATAACCATACAGAGTTAGGACTCCAGTTCTCAGCTCTGTTGCACTGAAACATTAAGTGTAAGATTCTGCTTAAACTTGTATGAGGAGAGAATCTTACTCCTGCATCCTCACTATGGAAAGGGAAGCCAACCCCATACTTTGCCCCAAAGCAAAACCAGTCATCATAAGTTGAGCTGCTCCAGGAATAGGGGTAAAGAGTGGTGCATGAGGATCCTGATAGCGTTGATGATACAAAAAGAGAAAGGGGAAAAAACAGGGTCTTTGACAGTTCCCTCTGCCTTACAATAGTCTAAGAGCAGTAACTCTATTTCTAGTTCCGTTTCCCCCCAATGGTGTTCTTTAGGTGCTTTGGACTATAACTCCCATTGTTCCTGGATGTATTCACTGGGGCTAATGGGAGTTGAAATCCAAAACATCTGAAAGGTAACAAGTTGGAGGAGGATGTCTTAATTCTATCCTATAATTGCTGAGAAACACAGCCATATACTTCTATCTGCTTTTAACAATCAGACGCCAAGTGGCTCATAGAAAGGGAGCAGACAAACAGTCGTAATGCACAGATGAAGCAACAGATTCCACTTAGAAGGAGTTTCCATCAACAAGATATTCTATGATAATCCTTCTTCCCTCAACTGGGCGTTGACTACAATTCATCAGAGATTCCAGGTGTTCTAGTCCAATAATTTGAAAAGAACCAGGATGGGTTAGGCTGTTCTTACTTACATTTCACCACCTATGTGTGACAGGCAACATTAAGAATTATTCAGAGATTATATGGGAATAGAAAACACTGAACACTGGGCATACAGACATCACACTCACATCACAAGTCACCCGGTTCAGGTGTTAGGAAATGTTTATCTCCCATACAGACTGCCTCTCTAGTCAGCAAACACACGAATTAGTCTTCTATTGTACTCCAACACTTGTTGTAATACAACTTACATGTCTATATTTAATTTGTCTACATTTGATGCAGTAGCTTGAGTGTTTAAGACACTGACTCTGTTGACTGCAGGATCAGCAGGTTGGTAGTTCAAGGATGGGGTGCTGCATGATGGGCTGAGCTCCCATCACTAGTCCCAGCTTCTGCCAACCTAGCAGTTCGAAAGCATGCAAAATGCAAGTACGGTAGATAAATAGTTACCACTTCGGTGGGAAGGTAAACAGCATTCTGTGCAATCATGATGGCCAAATGACCACAGAGTAGTCTCTGACAGTGCTGGCTCTTTGGCTTAGTAACAGAGTAAAGTGCTTCCCCCTACAGTCGGGCATAACTTGACAACTTTGTCAATGGGAATACCTTTACCTTTTTAATGTACACAGACACATTGCCTAAAGCTAAGATCAGACACCTGATGACGCTGAAATCTTCCTTCTACAAACTTTACACTGCATTACACTAATCAAATCACTTTCTTCCACCTTCCTACCTTGAATTCTAGAGTTCTCTTGCTTTGCAGATGATAAATTAGGAAGGTTGCTTTTACAGATAATCTTTTACAGAAGGTTGTTTTTACAGATACAGTGTTCACATAATACATGACAGGAGCTCCACAATGCCTAAGCAATCTCATGCCACTGTCAAGATAATTTATCCTTTCCATAATGGCATGAATTCAATCCTTTGGCTAAGCAGCTTGAATTATAGCAGCTAGAAGAGTGCTACTAATTAAAATCATATATCATACACACACATATCAAATCTGAGCATTTGTCAAGAACCAAAAACTATCTCAATTAGCTTTCATTAACTGTAACTTTTTAAAAAGTGTAATATATTGAAGAAGGGGATATAAACTTAGAATGATGAGCCTCTAAAACCATGAGAATCTGAAATAGCTCAAGAGCTTCTACCAAGAGGAGATATTTCTTCCTTCTACTTACTTCAACCCATTTTGAAATTATTAGAAATTTCTGCTGCCAATTTAAAAGAAAGGGGCACTAGGATTTCAATAGGTAAGACTGAGGAGGTTTATCATTCTCAAAAACACAAAAAACAGGTTTGTCAGACAGCTCCCTCCTCAGCAGACACTCACTGGCATTACTTCTCTCCATGTCCTCACTTGAAACAGAAAAAGCCTGCAAGCTTTTTCAAGAACTACCATCCTATTTCCCAATCTCCCTTAAAATTCAGAGATTATTTCAGTGCCACACATTAAATGTAACCATTTTCAAGATAAAAGCTGGCACTGTTTCAATCTCCTGTACTTCTATCCTGAAAACAGCTGCTGCCTGGATCCCTGACCCACCAATGCAGATGTTCTGCTTCTCCATACCAGTGCATGATGGTGGCAAGCAGAGCATTTCACATATAAGAAAAAAGTACTGTCTATATCAATCCTCAATAAATTCTTCACTGTCTCCCAAATCAGGTACTTCCCACACTTAGAGACACAACTATGGGCCTACTTTTTAGACTTTGTTTGTTTGTTTCTTCCTCCATCCTCCATTTTTTTTGTATCACCTACCATGAAGAAGAGTTTGGAGGAAGCTGAAAGCTCACACACTTTGTTGCATTTCTGTTGGTCCTATTAAATCTATTACCCAGGTGTGGATTTTATTTACTTCTGGATCAACACAGCAACCTTTGCTCTTTATTTGATATATAAAATATTTAATCTAGGCATTCAGGGCAAAATCTACCACCAGAGGAAAATACTTTTCGAATACTAAAAGCAACTGCACTGAACTGAGGGCTGCATCTCCCCCAGTCACTAGATAATACTCATAATATGGTCTCAGCTGACTTACTCTGTAACTAGTGCACTTCCTAAATTTAATCTCCATCTTCGTTGACATATTATTACTCTGTGCTTCCATTCTGTGGATACTTGAAAGCATGAACAGTTCCTCTAAGCAGTGAAGTCTAGCAGCTATACTGCAGGTTTTAGTTTCCTTTGTCTGAGACAGTTCTGAAATCTAAGGATCATTCTTTTAGCATTTTCTTATATACAAACAGAGCTTACTGGAAGTAAGCAGACACTGAACAACAGGCAGAAGAACTGTTGCTCCTGTGTGAAATTCGAAGAAAACATATATCTTAGATAACCCCAAAGGCTTTATCCTATATGGAGCTTTGCTATCGTGTACCTTCAAGTCATTTCTGACTATGGTGACCCTAACATGGAATTTTCTTGGAAGATTTGTTCAGACAGGGTTTGCCTTTACCTTCTTCTGAAAGTGAGAGTGTGTGACTTGTTCAAGGCAAACCAGTGGGTTTCTATGGCCAAGCGGGAATTCAAACCATGGTCTTCCAGTGTCCTAGTCCAACATTTAAACCACTACACACATTAGCTCTTATTCCTGTTAAATTTGCACCTCTTTTTGCCTGGTCTTCTCTCAGTTCAAGACAGCAGAACAGACTCCAATCAGTTCCACGAGAAGAAGGGAGTCAGCTTCCCAAACCAAACAAATTACATTACAAATTATGGACAGCAACTTCTTGCCATCAAGGAACTTATAGTTTTGTTTGTTTAAAAAATTCATCCCCTTCCCACTCACAGCCAAGCCAAGCCATGAAGCCAAACTTTGGAGTGAATAGTGGCCCATCAGCAATATAGCATAAGATTGAAAGCATCCCAGAGAGGAGTATGCACATACCATGCTAGACCAGGCTGAGGATCCACCCAATCTGCCACTCTTTCTAATCTAACAGCTGGACAGATACCTCTGGGAAGCTCCTAAGGGCATGAAGAAGGCAGATTTCTCATTTGTCTCTAGCATTTAGTACCTTCAAATTGATAGACCCTGTATTTGAATACAGGAAGGCCTATCTTGCTAACATGGCTAATGTCAGCAACCTGGTATTGAGTGGTGAAAGTAATTCTGAACCCAGTTCTGTTATGGTCAACAACACTGGCTGACCTATCCTTTAATAATCTGTCTACTTTTTAACTAGCCTTCCCCAATCTGGGGCCCTCCAGATGTGTTGCCCTATAACTCCTCTGATGTAACTCAAGGCTCTGGAACTCTTTGCCCTAACATGACTGGATGTCCCCTTCTTTGTTAATGATTTAGTACCTAAAGGTACCAGATCCTGTCTGAGCTTGGATGGGAGACCACCATCTTTAGATGGGAGACCACCAATGATTACCAGGTACTGTAGGCTGTATTTCAGAAGAATGAACTGACAAAACCATCTCCGAAGATTCATTGTCTATGAAAACTCTATGAAATTCATGGGGTCACCATAAGTCAACAAGTGACTTGAATACACACACACACACACACTAACATTATTTTCTTGGACCTTTTGTTTGAATAATGTTGCTTTCTTTTCATGATATTCAGTGTGTGGTAAAGCTACATTTTTCAACTACAGTTCCACAAGTCCTCAGAAATTCCCAGCTGGAGATTCTAGGAGATGAAGTCTCAGACGTAACTTTTCCAAGCTCTAAGGACATTTATATCCTTGCACCTTGTGGCTGGTTTGGCTGAAAGGACAGATGGATGTTGTTGTTACTGAAACTGATTGTTTTTATGAAATTGTTGTTGGCTAACCTGAGAGGTTCTAACAAGAATACAAACAGTTCAGGATATAAATGTTCAAACACAGTTTCCAAAAACTTTCACACACTACCACATGTGAAACCAATTAGAGATTAAAACTACAGGAAACAGCATGCAAAAAGAACATAATGGTCAGTGAAAAAGAGAGGTTGTATGCATTCAAAACCTTCATTTCCATAATATGCAAAATTATCCCTGAACATTTAGTGACCTGCCTTGTTCTCCTTGCTTGATTCCCTCATCTACAAACACTCTTCTCAATGAGAAGTACATGGATCATTTTCTGTCTACGACAACCTTCAACAGGGGTCACCTAAATATAGAACGTGTCCTTGTTGATGGACAGTAACTAGAAATAGGAAATTCTGCTTTGCTCTAGCAACAAATGTACCTCAGCCCCACCATCTGGATTGTCAATGTATTTAACACTGAAACACTCCTTAACATTAGAACATTTTGGATGTTATTGCACCAGGTTATACATCATCAGCCTTATCTTGTTTTCAATCATACTGGAAAAATGGCTTTATCACAGGACTAACACAGTGCAAATACTTTGAGGTTCTCCAAAATATATGAAGAAAAATTCTTTGTGTAACACTTGCCCATACAAACTATTTACTATTCTACAAATGTAGCTGGACTGTTCATCCCATTTCCTTCCTGCTGTTGCATGTTATAAATAAAAATGCCTTTTTGGAGAATGTCAGCTAGTCCCTTGGTATTCAGTTCAAAGCATCCCATCTCTGACCAAGTTCTTTCGCTAAACTTCTTTTCGGCTCATAATCCAAAATAGCTACCAATCTCATTATGTCTGAAAACATCCCCAATAGTATTTTAATTGAATTTAAAAAAAACAAATTACAGATAAATAAGCCACTTTAGTTTTTCTAAGCTGTCAAACACCAAGTATCAGTGCAAGTATACTACTAGCTCCCTGGTAAACATGGTTAATGTGTTAGAAATGAGACTAAGGAACATGTGTTCCTACTCTAAAGCCTCTAACTTTCCTGAAGCAATCTCTGCCCCTTTTCATAGTTATTAATTAGTTTATTCCTGCTATAAATAACCAGTGTAATATCCAGTGCATATGTTAACTGGAGCATCCCTTTACTAAATGAAACATTCAGTTTTATTGTTGTTGTGTGCCTTCACGTCATTTCCAACTTATTGCAACCCTAAGGAAAACCTATCACGGGGTGTTATTCGCAAATATAGTTCAGAGGGGGGTTGCCTTTGCATTCCTTTGAGGCTGAGTATAACTTGCTTAAGGTCACCCAGCAGGTTTCCAAGGCTGAGCAGGTATTTGACTCCTGGTCTGCAGAGTCATCATCTAACATTCAAACCAGTACACCATGCAGGTATTAATTCTCTTAAAAAATCTCATTTCTAGTACAGAACATATCCAGACATCCTCATATGACTCCTGGGGATCTTCAGTGAAGCATGTGCCCAACCTGTCCCCACAATGGCTTGCCTCACTCTATTTTTCCATATTGTAAGCTGTGCTCCCATCAGTCCACAAAGAAGCTATCTAAATGGCTGCAGGCTGACTCTCCCTACATGCTATCTTACCCAACTCATCTGTGTTCTTGTCTCCCTACCAAATTGCTTGAAGCAGTGGAGTGAAGTGAAGTGCAAGAGACAGAAAGAGAATGAGTGTCTGTGTGTAAGAGAAAATCAGCATGTCAAGAGAGTTGGGAACAAGGGGGTGACTACCTATGTACGTGGGAAGATCCCTGGCTCCATCAACCACAGTGTCTGGCCCACTGAATAAAGCCCCTGAATAGCCCATCCCCCAACTCCTGGATGGCTCTTGGGGGCAAGGTTTTCCTACCTCTGATGTAGAAGGACAAAGATTCAAAATTAGTTAAGAATTTTATTAATACAAAATGCTTGTTGTTATTAACTGCTGTCAAGTTGATTTTGATGTATGGCAACCATATAAATGAGAGACCTCCAAGTCATCCTATCCTCAACAGCCCTGCTCAGGGCCATGGATTCCTTGCTTGAGTCTATCCATTTGGAATGCTGTCTTCCTCTTTTCCTACTGCCTTCTACCTCACCAAGCATTATTATCATTTGTAGTGAGTCATGCTTTCTCATGATATGGCCAAAGTATGACAGTCTCAGTTGGCTACTATGGAGAGTTCAGCTGATTTGCTCTTTTTGTCTTTTTAGCAGTCCATGGTGTCTGCAGAACTCTCCTCCAGTACCACATTTCAAATTAGTTGATTTTTTAAATATCCATTTTCTTCACTGTCCAGTTTTCACAACCATACAGAGTACATGGAGATAGGATGGAATGGATAATCCTAACTTTATTATTCAATTATATATCCTTACATTTCAGGATCTTGTCCAGTTTCTTCATAGCTTCCTTTCCAAGGCCTAGCTTTCTTCTGTTTTCTTGACTGCAACCTCCATTCTGATTAATAACTAAGCCAAGATACGGAAAATCAACTGTTTAACTACAATTTATTAGGGACAAATAATTGGGAGAAGGATGATGCCCCAATTGTGCAACTCTTAAAGATATTTAGGTAGTCACTGTGTGCAACTGGGATATGTTCTTGATCAGTGGTTCCCAAACTATGGTCCTCCAGATGTTTGGACTTCAGCTCCCAGGATTCCTGACTGTTGGCCAAACTGGCTGGGGCTTCTGGGAGTTGAAGTCCAAAACACCTGGAGGACAAAAGTTTGGGAATCACTGCTCTAGGTGGATGGGCATTTTATCTGCAGGACTCTTAGGTATTTAAATATCAAGAACCACAGCTTTTCAGGCAACTGGTGAACAAATCACACAATCACTATTGTAACTACCAATCTTTCATTCAATGTTACCTCCACCAGCCCAACCCCCACAGGCTAGTGCTTTCATCAGAAAATGCTCCTCCAGTTCATCAAGTCCAGAATGAAACATGTGACCTGAAAAATAAGGATAACATTCAACACGAAAGAAACTCCTTCCATTTCTTACCTCTAGCAAGGCAGCTGCAGGATCCCCTTGCAGGCTTTTCCCAAGCTTGTCAACTTCATCTAGCAGAAATACTGGATTATTGACGCCAACAGTCTTCAAGCCATTGATGATTCTCCCAGGCATGCTGCCAACATAGGTGCGCCTTGTGGGGAAAAAAGGAATAGACTGAAGTATGTAGCACAACAAAGAAAAAAGCAACACAAACTATTTGTTTATGTACTTCTTCTGATGTTTGTTTGTCTGTCTTTCATAGTCAAAACAAGGCATTGAACAGGCAACAAAGACAAGAATGGCATGGGGCATACTGAGTATTTGAAAGCACTGGAACAAAAATGAACTGGTTGCCTGATGAAACAGATAAAAATGGCTTCCATGGAATCTGGCCATTTTTCTAGCTAGTCTATTACTGTCCACAGCTAGGAAAAGTTACCTTTTTGACTACAACTCCAAGAACTTCCTAGCCAACATGGCCACTTGGTAATTCTGAGAAATGTGGTTGAAAAAAGGGTAATTTTTCTGAGCTTGGGTATTGTCTACTCTGACATACAGTGTCTCTTTGAGATCTCAGACAGACCTCTTTCATAGAATCATAGAGTTGGAAGGGGCCTTGTGGACCAGCAGAACCAACTCCCTGCTCAATGCAAGATCTCCAGCCAGGCAGGGGTAGGCAACCTTTCCCCTTTAAGGGCCGAGGGACTTCAGCTCCCAGAATCCCAGGAGCTATTGGCCAACATGGGACTATTGGCCAACATGGCTGAGGCTTCTGGGAGCTGAAGTCCCTCGGCCCTTAAAGGGGAAAGGTTGCCTACCCCTGCAGTAGCTCATCTAGCTCAGTACTGTCTACATCAGGGGTAGGCAACCTGTCCCCTTTAAGGGCCGAGGGACTTCAGCTCCCAGAAGCCTCAGCCATGTTAGCCAATAGTCCCATGTTGGCCAATAGCTCCTGGGATTCTGGGAGCTGAAGTCCCTCGGCCCTTAAAGGGGAAAGGTTGCCTACCCCTGAGCTAGAGCATTCACAGCAGATAGCTGTTCAGTCTCTTTTGTGAAGACATTAAGAGAAGGAGACCCCACCACCTCTCTAGGCAAGCAGTTACATTGCCAAACTGTTCTGTCAATAGGTTCAATCAAAACCTACCCTCCTGTAACTTAAAACCATTAGTTCTACCCTCTGAGGCAGCAGAGAACAAGCCTACCTTCTTCTCTCTGTGACAGCCTTTGAGGTAGAGAGGACAATCATGTTACCCCCATTCTTCTTCCCCATGTTAAACATGGTCAGCTCATCCAACCTTTCCTCATAAGTTTTGTTCTCCATACCTCTTACTATCCTTGTTGCCTTCCTCTGAATTCCTTCCAACTTGTCTATATTCTTCTTAAAATAAGGTGCCCCAAACAGTACACAATACTCCAGATGAGGCCAGAGAAGAATATAGGAGGACTATTATTTCCCTTGACTTGGAAACTATATGCTTCTATTAATGAAGGCTAGGGCAGCATTTGCCTTCTCTGCTGAAATGTCATATTATTGGTTCATGTTCAACTTATGATCAATAATAGTCCCAAGGTCCTTTTTACATGTAGTACTGCTGAGACAAGTATTCCCCATCCTACACGTGTGCATTTGGGTTTTTTGACCTTAATGTAGAATTCTGCATTTGTCTCTGTTGAATTTCATTTTATTAATTTTATTAATTTCAGCACAGTTTTCAAGTTTTTCAAGGTCTTTCTGAGTTCTCATCCTATCTTCTAATGTGTTGGCTAATGGCTACCCTTCCCAGTTTTGTATCATCTGAAAATCTGATAAGGATTTCCTAACCCTAATAACCGAGATCCGTGTTAACTGACTATGTCAAGGGCTGAACCTGAATTTCAACAGATGGTACTGCTTGGACGTTGGGGGGATTTTTGTACTCAAGCTGAAAGTGAATAGGTCTGAATCAGTTCTAAGTTAAAAGAAAACCAGATTGATGGTTGGAGCACAGGTATGGATAATACAGTTTAGGTTCAGGCAATACAATCACCTGTGGTCTATTGCAGGGGTAAGGAACTGTGGCCTTCCAGTTATTTTTGAACTGCACCTCTTAAAATATTTCATCAAAAGAGCAAGCTAGAGCTGCTGAGAGTATTAGGCTGAAACATCTGGAAGGCCACAGCTATTAACTCCTATGCTTTTGTACCAGAAAAGGCCTGGTCTTCTGCTGGGCTAGAGCATGTCCCCATCACCTAGTCTCTTCAAGCACAATTACATGAAGGAATCAGAAAATACTGCTCCTCATTCCTCCATTCCTTTATGAGGTTTTTATTTATCAAAAAGCACTCTCCACATGTTTTCATTGTTAACTGTACTTACAATGCACTTACACATGCAACAGACCGGCTAAAACAACTTTATGAAATGAAAGACTAATAATCATTACTAAGCCTACATATTTTATTTGAGTAAATTAACAAAGACTATACCATTAAAACTGTGTTTTATTATTGTTAGCTGCCCTGAGTGCCATTTTTTTGTGGGAAGATCATATATGTATTAATTAAACAGATAAAATCTATACTACAATTTAAAACATTTGCCTGCTATGCTATACAAATCCACATGCTTGATCAAAGAGTCACCAAATTTGCTCTGCTATTTAAACGGACCAAAACAAAAACTGTTGGAAGGTTTTGCATTCAAGCCTGTCATCTACTTCAGGTACCTTCCAAACAAATGTTTTGAATTTCTATACTTTTTTTCACTAATGAACTGAATTTGAGCAAGCTTGATATTTGGATAGACTGAATACACATATTTTTGCCTTAGTTTGGGACCAATTAACAAATTTCAGCTTTTAAAGAAAACTAATGGTTTTGGTCTGCTTTGCTTGATTCGAAACAAACTGTAAAGACTGCAGTTTGTTCTAGTTTAAACGTCTATTTTATTCAAATTATAAGCAAAATCATCAACATCAACCTGCACAATGCCAGGTTAATTCTCTAGTATCATATAAATAAAAAATATGGCTGTACAGAGCTCTCTGTCATGGGCGGCTACTCTGACTACGTCACTGTTATTGCTTTCTAGTCATAGAATCCTAGAATCATAGAGTTGGAAGAGACCACAAGGGCTATCCAGTCCAACCCCCTGCCAAGTCAGACAAGCCTTTGGTATTTAAGACAGTCTATTGTTGGAGAGGATTTATCTGGATGAATACTGCTATTTCTTTTTAGAGATGTGCTTTAACTGTGCTTTAAATCTTCTGTTATGTTTCCACTTGTTATGTTTATAGGACTTAAATTATTAGCCACCTTGACTGTTATTTTTTTGGCAGAAAAGCCAGATATATATTTATTAGAGAAATCTATAATATATATTAAACCTCTGTATTTTCTTTTGCCGAGTCTAAGCTGAGCAACGATGCATAAGCCACAGGAGATAAAAATGGCTACAGACAGGCAAGTGAAACTTGCCTAATAAGGTTGAACCAGGAGCACAAACATCAAAACAACTACAACTGGGGTGTGACCGAATCTAAAGACAGGCAGCCAGAGCTGGGGGTAGAGCTTCAGAAGCATATCCTGTTCTTCCTCTTTGTTTTTCTTTTGAGAACTACAAAACATTCATCGAAAAGGAAATAATGAAGACATGGACTATGAGCCAGTGAACAACACTGAAGGAAAGAGCGCTATTTTAATACATGGGAGAATTTTTTACATCCCTAAAGCCTCATCTACTACTATTAGCTGGAGGGTTGGGGACTGCACACGCGTGTGTATGTGTAAACACAGACAACAGTCCCACTGGCCAGCAATGTCCTATGAGCCACTCTTTCTTTTCAGAGAGTCTGCGTGGCATAGTGGTTTGACTGTTGGATCACAACTCTGGAGACCAGGGTTCAATTCCTGCTCAGCCATGAAATCCATTGGGTGACCTTGGGCAAGTCACATAGCCTCAAAGGAAGGCAATGGCAAACCCCCTCTGAACAAATTTTGCCAAGAAAACCCCATGTAGGTTTGACTTAGGGTCGCCATAACTCAGAAACAACTTGAAAGCACACAACGCACACATTATTGTAAACATTTCATGGTATCAGAGCAGTCTAGTCAATGGCCGGAAAGGTTTGCAGGCCACTAACTGGAAACATTTTGCAGCGCTGTACATTTCACTGTTGAATATTATCTGGGCAATAAGGGGACATATTTCTTTCGGCTGGCCCAACTCTGGTTTGCTGTTTATAATTACAAAATGTCTTTCGCTTGGAATCTTTATGTTGGTACGCTTCCCAACTTTTAAAAAAATAAACAATTCACTGCATCCAACCTCTAAAATTTCCACTATCTTTCCAGAATAAACAGGGGAATTTAATAAGCTTATACACAGCATAAAGGAATAAACTGTGAGAACCTTGCTAAGCTCGGAACAAAACTATTTTCAGTTTCTGCTTCTGCAGGGTGGGTAAGGATTCGTTTGAACTGAACAAGGTTAATGACCAGAATTAGACTAAAGAGGCAGTGATGTAATGATATTCTTCTTTCCCAGACAGCTCCATTACTGGGTAGAAGCAACAAGATATAGAAGCATGTAATTAACCTAATTATGAAGACTGGTACGAGTCACACTAAAACATTATGAGGATCACATCAGCCAGGTTCAGATGCCGCCTCTGGGAATGGGCTACTGGTTCATCTTCTCCATTAGATTCTCTTTTCTAGTTAGCAGTAGCCATCACTTGTCATGATATCTACAGCACATAAGGCAAAAGCATGGATACTAAAAGCACAAGCTGCTGTGTAAATAGTTACTGAATGGCTTGCAATTTCTTTATTCACATTATTTGTAATCCTGTTTGGTAACTATTTATTCAACAGTTTGTATGTTGGTCAACTGTTGTTGATTGTAAAATATGGATACTGTCAACACCATTTTGCCTCCAAACGAGAACTTCAAACCATTGTTTCTCATCCTAGTTTAAAGGGAAAGGCATGACCATACCTTCCAGGAAGTAGAAAAGGGAAATGGTGAAGGTGAAGATAGGCGGGGATGGGAGAGATTGTGCAAGCTGGCACTCTCTATGACCAAAACATGTTTGGACTTAAGAGGAGACATAGCCTTTGTCAAAAGCACAGTTTATATTCTTAGAAGTATAAAGAGGGCTTGAATGTACTTTGTTTAACATGAGTCACTGTGTATTTACATATGTAGAGTTCAGTTACTTTGCAAAAAATAAATGCTATTTTTCTGTTTCCAAAATGCAAGAAAGTTGTACAAGAAAACTCCATAAACAGCCAACTATAGCATTCACCATATTTACTTTTCATGCAACAGAAGTAGGAACATATTATAAAATATACAGATCAATAAGAAACCATTTTTTTAAAAAAAAATCTGTTAGTAGACACAACATGGTGCCTTCCAGATGTAATAGCTACTATCATTCCTGCCAGTCTGGCAATGAGAACAGTGGGGCCTGTAGTCTAACACATCAGGAATGTGCGCCAGCTAAAAGAGCAAAGAATCTTACAGGCACGTAAACAAATGTATTAAGACATAAGCTTTCATTAGAAACATAACAGGTTATCCTCAGTGAGTATATGTAGATATGGATGGAAAAACAATTGTAAATGGTAGGATCAAATCCCAATGAAATGCAGGAGGTACCACCTTAGCTCCCATTTGATTTCACTGTTTACACTTTTTGTGTGCAGGTAAACAGAAGGCTCAGTCTGTAAATGCTAGAACTGTATAAAGATAGCTATTTGTCTAGAAATTCACCTATAACTGAAACTGAACAACAACAACAACAAAAAACCAAAACCCTAGCAAATCATCTGTCATGGTCAGAAGAAGATACTGAAGAGCACAGAGAGGGAATATGTGGCCCTTCATATCTAGCTCCACTACCACCATCCCTCACCATGAAATCCTTGTTAATATATAAAGTGTGGCTAAAAGAATTTCAGAACTTGGAAATAATACCGGTATTCTTTTTTAACTAGAAGTCATCAGGTCCCCCAGCCAAAAGGGCCACTGGCCAAGCTAGCTGTAGGATTCTGGGCATTGTAGTACAAAAATTATTTCCCAAGCTCTGAGGATTTAGTGAAAAAAAGCAGCAATGAACTGTGAGCCAACTGGCAGTCATCTGCAAACCAGCTTCGGACCACACAAATTCACAAGGGGATTTACTCCCATAAATCTGTACCACGGCAGAAAAACAGTGGGACTTTGAAGTGCTTAACTCTGGAAAGGAAATCAGTGAGAGAGAAAAGGTATTATGGCGGATTTTGATCAAGGAGACCTAGGTTCAAAGCAAGTCTATGGACTTCAGAATCAGGATTAGAATAAATGTACCAACCAACCCCAGCTTCAAAATAAAACATATATAATATTAAATGTCTAGTTTGTAGCATATTTACTTTCATAGGAATTTAGGGAAATTTTTCTTGTACAGAAATTTTAATTATATATATTAACCTAAGCAGCTTCATGACTCACATGGTGATGATGAAATGCCTTGTGCTACCATTTTACTAAATTTAGTTTGTCATTACTAATTAATAGACGTTTGCCATTTATGAAGGAGTTGGAGTCAGACAGTAGAATAGCACAGGAGCTAGAGTCAAAGGTTTGGTGTCCTGACTCCACAGCACTGGTTTAAAGTCTCCACTCAGCCATGAAGCTCAGCTTGAGCCAAACATAATCTCCTTGTGTGCGTGAACTACCTCACACATCAGTGCAAGATGAATAAATTAGGAAAGTTGTTGAAGGATGAGTGCCATACCACATAGATCAGTGATACCCAAACTAGTGGTCCTTGGATAATTGTCGGTGCCATCAGCTGCTGGTCCCTCAAGAGTTTCCAGAAAGGAAAGAAATAATTGTCACCAATACAGTGGTCCCTCCACATTTGCTGGGGTTTGGGCTGAAGGACCCTTGTGAATGTGGAAAACTGCAAATAAAAAAAACACTATTATTTTTACCTAAGATAACTCCTTTCTAGGAATACCCACGTCCTCCAGTGCAACTTTATGGTCAACATCTGCCAGAAGCTGATCATAGAATCATGCTGGAGGACCTACAAATGCCTAGAGAAGTGTTTTCTCTAGCAACGTCTAGGTTCTCCAGCTATGGTCAACTTCTGGCAGAGTTGTGCTGGAGGACCAAGAGATTCCTAGAGAGAACATATTAATCTAAACCACAAATAATCAAATCCACAAGGGTCAAAGTTACAAATGTAGAGGGCCAACTGTAGATACAAGCATGGTGTCAATTCTCCATATCAGATAGCCTAAGAAACACTGATGTAGATCAGACGGAGCTCCACAAAAGATGGATAGAATGGAAGCAAGAATGATGATGAAAACAATACGTTTGTAAAGATCTGATATTTAGAGTCAGATGCTTTGATTCAATTATATATACACACACACACATACACCATATCCTGTCTAATGTTCATACAAAGACACTGCAAATGTTTTGAGATAACACAACAGGGAGTCTTATTATTGGCAAAACAGACTAACCATGTATTTTTTTAACCCTATGCTAATTTCATTTTTACCTAACCAAATAAGGAGATGACTGAAAGCAAGTGGCTTTCTTCCAAGAATCAGACGCTATCCCCACAGCATTTCTTTTTAAAGAAAGCAAATCTATGCAAAGAATGAAGCCAAAATTCTAAAGCTCTCTCCCAGTTCTATTTTTCCAAAGAAGTTTCATCTCTCTCTAATGAGATGGGATAAACTTTTTCACACTTAAGTGAACAGCAGCTGCCTAGCAAAAACTAAGGACAGCTGGAAAGTGACTGTTTTGAGTTTCATATTATGATGCTAACTTTATTTGCTGAATGGAAAACACAGAGAACTCTTGAAGTCCTAGTAGAAGACAGATGCATGAGCAAATTGAACTCTAAGCACGTACATGTCAAAATCCTGGGTATTCCTCACTTCCTGCATCTGAATTGCTCATAAGAGAGCACTCTCATAAATGTGCCATGTACCACCGTGTTAGAAAGAACTCTTGATTCCTCATGGTTGCAGTCCTTCACAGCACTGGCTTCCTCACTGGATGACACAAGATAACACTCCATTGAAAATGTTCACTCCGTAAAGATCTAAGCAGCCTTGGACCACACAGCAAGGGCAAAGAGCAAGTAACAATATGCGAAAAGGCAAATGTAGTCAGAAGTTCAAAAAGCCCATCTGCTACTTGAGGATAGCAAAGGACCTCTAAACACCTGCAAGACAACAGAGTCCTGGTAACTAATCATGTGTTCCCTCCTCCTCCATCTTATCACACATGAATGGTCTTAAAGGGCCAGCGGCTTTTTAAAAGCAGGAAAGAGAATGTCCACACATGTGGGTAGCAGCTGTCTTGTGCCACTATTGTTCCTAGGAACAAGTAACATCCCCAGGATTCGTCCGGCTTCCTTTTCAGGCTCACAAAAGCTGAGAGAGGCAGCTGGGATAGCTTCTGCTATGGTGTGGAGGAAGTTTTCCTAGTTTCTGGAAAGCCCATCCAATCCAACCCCAGCTCAGGCTCCCAGGCTCTTCCCCATCCATTCACTACATTCACTATTTTTTATAGCGGGAGTGGAGGCACTGCATACATCCCTTGCATGATTTGCTTTCTTTAATGGATTCTTGTTACTTCAGAACCATTAACAAGGAACAATAAATGATACTCATCAGGAAGTCTCAAGAGCTCAATAGGTAATTTCTTCTTTAAAATGAAAAGAAAAAAATGAGATGAGATGAGATGAATGCACCCACACTTGATATCTGAAACTTGAGGGAATTTCAAATGGGAAATCTAGGGAGATGCAGAGCAGTTAGGGGAAGAAGACAGGAAGACAGAAGAATGACCCTTGTTGTTCACCAAGAGGGAGTGCTTTCTCTTGATCCATGATCTTCCAGAACATAACAGCAAAGTTCTCTGAAATTAGCAGATTTTGTACTGAGATCCAAGCAGATGTTTCAGAAAATAAAAGCATTTACCAACCTCTAGTGGTTCCCCTGTGAATAGCAATATGCCCTTGCTATTCTTGAAAAGAGTTGAGGAATGTATTCCCCAGGTTTACCTGCTTCAGTCTCATGACAGTAGTCAACCTGACATGAGAACATGACATTGAATGGATTTGGCACATGAGGCATGCATTACAACAATGAACAAGTCCCCTGAGATGGGTTGTATGATCCCTCCTGTATCTGGCCCACTAGGGAAAAACCACCATGGTGGCTGGTTAATTCTGGGTTATAGTCCAATAATTAAATAAAAATCCCAAGTTCTGGAATATGCACACAGCATACTATATGTGATATAGAAGCATGGAATTGTCAAAATATATTTCCCAATAAATAAAATTGTGTTTCAATGTTTTCTATTGATTTTTAAAACAGTTTTACTTGCTACTTTGTTGTTGTTTTCAGTGCTTAATAGATACGTGGAGTGTTTGTTTTTGTTAAGTGGAAGGGCAGGATAAAAATGTAACAAACCAATACATACCCACATTCTACTAGAGGCAAAGCCCAAATTTCAAGTTACCATACACAGCAGACAGATTCAAATACTGACAACAAACGGTGCTGTCTGACCACATTAGTTCTGTTGAAGCCATATTATCCTGAACAGGCATTAAGCTTGAAAAATGACAGAGTAATGAATACATGGGGCATGAGGCCATGCCCATCAGTCCTACTTCTACCATCCCTGCATGTGTCAACTAGCTTTGGCAGCTTATGCTCTGATTTCCCTGGAAGGAGGGGGTTTCTATGTCCATTTGCTTGACTAAGAATAGCATCCATGTAACTCCCTGATAAAAAAAAAAGGATGTAGAGAACTTTCTACTTGCACTGAAGCAACTTTGGTTCTTAGACATTTTGAACCTATTCCTGTGGTCCAACCTACCATCGACTTCATGGACAACCTTTGTACTGTATTTTAATTCTGTGTACTGTAATATTGTGTGTTTTACTGCTGTGCGCCGCTTTGAAATCTTGTAAGTATCTGCTAATAGGGAACACTGACCCTGTCCTATCAGACCATTAACACAGGAAAAACAGGGGCAGGGGAGGAAGAAGAGAGCAGAGAGGCAGATCTGGCATGTATGTCACTTACATGCCTTGCTCTATGCCAGGGATGGGGAATGTGGGACCCTCCAGAATGGTGCAAAACCACAAAACCAATCCTCCTCAGAATGGGCAATGACTAGAGCTACTCTGCCCAGAGCTGCTGGGAACTGCAGTCCAACACCACATGGAGAGCCACATGTTCCATAGACCTGTTTAGGATTTATGCTTGACAGTAGCTATTGCATTAGTATTATTACAACAGTTAATGGAAGCAGCGAAAGGGATCTGATAAATCCAATCAGAAACACACTGATTTACAGCCATATGGGATTATGTTCTGCTGCTTTTTCCAATGTGATGCCCTCCAGATGTGTTCTACTGCACAAGCTCCATGTTCCTTACGCATTGTCTATTCTGAATGAGGAAGACAGAAGTTGTAGTCTAACCTAGCTAGAAGACACCGAACTGAGGAAGATTGATACAGAAGTATAGAAATGAGCTGGATGGCCGGGTCATGGTAAACAATGTAAAATAGAATTGCACAGGTTTTAAGCAGAATATATTTCTTGTGTACTGAAGAATAAACCCTCTCCCTTCTCTGGGCCACAGTTGCCTTTTCTTGCTGTATAAACACATACCTTATTTTCCTGCGTATAAGACTACTTTTTTACCTGCAAAATCTGTGGCTAAAGTGTGGTGGGGGGGTCATCTTATACACCGGATATAAGGATAATGAGGATAGAGGTGCTAAAACTCTATATTTTGACTGGAAAAATGGGGGGGGGGTCGTCTTATACGCGGGTCGTCTTATACGCCGGAAAATACGGTACTTTCTTCTCCAAGACACAAGACACACTAACATTAAAACATTCACCTCCTCCTAATGGGCTTCCAAATTGGACTACATAGGATGTACTTGAAATACTTTTAAAAATTCAAACAGCAGACACCATCTTAAGTAAGGCATTCCTTTACTAAGAGACTTGCTATAAGAGCAACATGCAGAGTCTAAACAAAGTATATTCTCCACGCCAAAAAACCAAACACCCTACTGTTTTAACATGGGAGAAGGGAAAGTGTCGCTCCACAGATGTTGTTGAACTCCAGATCCCATGATTTCTTACCACTGGCTGTGCTCCCTAGGACTTCTGGGAGTTGCAGTTGAAGAACATCTGGAAGGACACACAACTCTCATCTCAGAGTTAAAGAATGAAACTTAAGTTACCTGTGTCCTCGGATGTCAGACTGGTCACACACTCCGCCCAAGGCAATTCGGTGGAACTCTCGGCCCAAAGTTTTTGCCACAGATCTTCCCACACTAGTTTTGCCAACTCCAGGGGGACCCACAAAACAAAGGATGGGTCCCTTCAAGTTGTTCTTTAGTTGCCTGACTGCCAAATACTCCAATACTCTCTTCTTCAGTTTTTCCATTGCATAATGGTCATTGTCCAGAAGAATTCTGGCTGCCCGGATATCTAAGCAATCTGTTGACCAAATATTAAATGTTAACCACCAAGGTAAAGCAATTCTACTCTTCAAATGACTAGAACAATCTGCATTTTTGGAATAACACTATGAGCATATAACTACAGAACCGTCCTAACATTTCCTATTACTAACTTACAGTCTCGAGCCTGTGAAAGCACATAAGGTTCCCTTTACCTTTTGTACTTTTGTTCCAAGGCAATTCTACCATCAATTCCAAATAATTTCGGGTTAAGGCATATTCTGGCATTGACTGAGGCATTTTCTTTAATCTAGAAAGACAGATAAAATTAACCAGGTGCAGCCCAATCCTACACTTTCATATATATATTTGCACATGTATTATACCAGAGAAATTCAACCGATATGACATAAGAATTCCTGATTATATGCCAGTTTGCTATAATAAACTTGTATCATAGTGGGCTAAATAATTAGGACAATTATACCAGTCCCAACAAAGGCTACAGTCATGAACTCTATTGATGTAGCAAACTCACTGAATAGGTCTGGGTTAGGTAAATATATAGGTGGGAAATGTCTCAGAAATCCTCTCTATATTCCTTTGTGCTTTACAAATATAAATATTTATATATAATGGATATAAATATAAGGGATAAATAACTAAACTTGTCCATCTTCCATAAAACCCAGTTTTTACCCAGAAATTACATTTCATATATGTGACATCAAAGTGTTAAATATCAAAACCCAGAACCAACTTTATGAAATTAAGATTGTAACTCTAAACGTGTGTGTGAGTATATGTGACTTCAAGTTGTCTGGTGTCTTATGGTGACCCCATGAATTTCACAGGATTCTTTTAGGCAAGGAATATTAAAGGGGTGATTTCGCCAGCTCTTCCCTTTGAAATATAGCATTGAGAACCTGGTTTTTATTGGCAGCCTCCCATCCAAGTACTAACCAGAAATGAACCTACTTAGCTTCCAAGATCAGTTGGGATCTATATACGATGCAAAACATACTGCTGAAATAATCCAGTCTGAAACCGCTTTAACTGCCCTGGCTCAATGCTAGGAAATTCTGGGAACTGTAGCTTTGTAAAACATTTAGCCTTCTCTCTCTGAGAACTCTGCTGCCACAATCAACTACAATTCCCAGAACTCCCTAGCACTCAGCCAGGGCAGTTAAAGCAGTCAAACTGGATTATTTCTGCTGTGTATTTTGGACCTGTGTGTATGTGTGTGCCTTCAACTCGCCTGTTCATTTATGCTACCTCATGAATTTTCATAGATTTCCTTAGGCAAGTTTTGATAAATGAAAAATGCCTTGTGTTTCTGTTTCTAGTTAATAATAAATCTTCAAATCAAAATTCAGGAGGCCTCAAGAAAGTTATGGAAGGGCTCACTAGCCTTTGTTGTTTATTCTCAGCTTTGAGAAGCCTTAGAAGAAGAAGGAAACAAGGAGTTTAAAGATCTTCTATTCAATCTTTTACCAGTTATTGGAATGTTCCTTTGTGGACCACAATTCACAGAACACCCTCCCTTCAAGCCAGCATAACCATTTAGGGATTCTGAGAGCTAAAGTTTTTAAAAAAGGTACTTTTCTACGATGTTACCAAATGTGTCCAGTTATACCCTGGGCTTTGTCTCAAGCAGATCATATCCCAGAAGCTACATTTAGATTTCTTCTTTTAGACAAACAACACATTAGGATGTACTGGAAATGTGGTATTTCAAAATATAGGAAAACAACTGAGCACTCCAATGCAAAAAAATGATATTTAAAGAATTTTAAACCCTCAAAACCTTAGAAATGAAATAGCTTACCTCTTTACCTCCTTAATACACACTTTTAAAGCCTGCTCAGGCATACTGGAAGCTCGGATTTTCTTTTCAAGGATAACAATATCATCATGATCTTCATCCTCCTCTTCCTCCTCGGCAATGTGGGTGATCCTTCGAATGGGACGTATAGCTATAACCTAAGAAGTCAAAATAGAGGCACCAGCTGTTTGTGAGACCTTGTGCTTAACATAGTAAGCAATGAGTAACAAAAGAATTCATAACTGAATAAAAATTAATTAACTGCTATCAAATCCAAGATATTTCAAGTCCAAAGATGTTTAAAAGGTCTATATCCTACAACAAAATAAGATTAAAAAATGATACTGACAGTAAAATTTGTTTCCTGCTTTCAACATAATAAATCCCATAACTATACCGAGCAGACTCTGTGCTTTGAACAACTGCTTAGTTAATTTGACAAAAAAAATTCTGCTGTATTGTATACACGTTAAGATCATTCCAGTTTCATTAAATGAATGATACTGTATCTTCAAATAATTCAGGTTAAAATCTAAATATGTATTTATGTCACAGTCCTATAGAGTACTACTCTACTAACATAAATCTGTGACACTGGGGCTTGCTTCTTGAGTAAACAGGCATAGAATTGAGCTGTGCTATGCATGAGAGGAAGATGTTGCATTGAGCTAGGTGTGGTATGTATCCTTGTTGAGAATCTGTTCAAATTGGTAATAACTGCATTTGTACATGAGTGTTTGTGTAGCCCTTGCCCAGAGTATAACACACATATGGACTCTGGGGTCAAAAAGATTGTGCAGCCTAGTTTACAATGGCTAGCATAGGTCCCCAAAATTTCAGAACAAGGGGCTTTTCCCAGCCCAACCTGGATACCAGAGACTGAATACAGGATCCTCTACATGTAAATCTACCAGCATAGTCAATTTCCCCCTATTTTAATGTAAACTTAATAAT
Source organism: Phrynosoma blainvillii (assembly GCA_026167975.1). NCBI lineage: Eukaryota > Metazoa > Chordata > Lepidosauria > Squamata > Phrynosomatidae > Phrynosoma > Phrynosoma blainvillii. Next base: position 21,743,140 of record JANUYF010000007.1, on the reverse strand, counting down.
GTTCTTTCTGTGTTGTTAAATCACAGGAAAGCACCTCAGAACACTTGCCTTGTGACTTATGTTAACATCATTTTAATCATTTAAATGTATCTATAACTGATTAATACAACTGATTAATACAACTGATTAATATAAAGAAAAAATACCCTTTTGTCATCATCTTGTTTAGGTTTTCTAGTTTTCTGAAGGAGCTTCAAACCTTCAATCTGCCTGACAAGCAAGGGTATGGTCATCTTGAAACGCTCCTCTAAGCCAACAGCATCTAAAATCTTAAAGAAACAATTAACACGCAAAATTAAGTATCAATTTTTCAAAATATTCTCATATTTCTACAATTTTCAGGCCCCCAAAGTACAAAGGAGGCCCAAATGGCATCAATGTTGGTACCATTTCAGTGCCAAGTCAAAACATGGCTTTTTATTACTGCCTTTGAGCCTGATTTTATCCAGGATACCCATAGGCTATGCTTGATCCTATTTTAAATTGTTTTAACTGGTTTCAAACTGTCTGTTTTTTAACTGATAAATGGGGGGGGGGAATAGTAAAGTTTAAATTAAAAATGAATAACTTTTCAATAATTTTTATTTTTATTATAAATTTTACAAAAACACAAATAGTCTCCAGAAAAGTACAACATCAAGAACAGCATCCAACAAGATTTCTGATAAGGATTCAAGTCCATGCAAGAGCTTCCTAGTATTTTTTAATACTTTCTTCTCTCCAACCACTGATTGAAGATATCTGCAGAAGCTTGTGGGCTGAATGGGAAAGCCCATGTGGAACACATCAAAGATGGGACTTCCCTGTCCTTGCATTATACTACTCTAAAGTTGTTGAAAAGACAGGAATGTACTTACAAAGGACTTGCCAAAATGAAGAAAAGAAAGATGAGTGTAAGTATGTGGAGGCATTACAATTTAGGTTGTAATGAGCAATCAAGGTTAGGAATACATAGCATATATATCTGTGTTTTATGGTTGATCTACTCTATACTATCTCTTATGACTTGTTGCACATCTCTTGTATCTTAGGTGGAGTTCTGTTAGCCAACATATTTTAGCTGGATTGACCCTAGAACCTTCTACACTCATTTTATTTTTTCAATAACCTTTCAACATGAATGAAAGCTAGCTTTAGATAAGCTGAGCACAACATCTGAACACATGGTCCCAGTGTAAATACATAGCAATTCACTACACAAGTATTTAGAAAAGCAAAATGTGTATATGGAAAATGCAAGATTAGAATGGAACTAATATGTCAAAATCTATTCTGAAGATAGCATGATTTCAAGGATGGGGACAAAAGGTAACTGGGCTATGTGGTAGTGAATGCACTCCTGGTTTATGGTCATACCTCAATCAGCTCCTCCAGGTTTTATGGGAGCTTTCCCAGTGCTGAACCTTTATCAAGGTGGCTCCTAGATAATCTGGAGCACCTGCACAAGGAGCAGCCATAAAATCAAGGGTAGATTCACCATCCCTGCAGCCACAAATCCACTGGCCACCTCAACAGATAGATTCATCACTCAAGCTTGACAAATTATTATTATTATTAGCAGTGATGACAACAGGATTGAGAGAATTGTTTTCTCTTCCAACATAGTGTCATGTTAACATTTTGGTAGGTGTGAGAATTTGGAAACAAAACATAGATGATTTGAACAAAAGACATTGTTGTTGTTGTTGTTGTTTGTTCAGCATGAATAACTGGAACAGCCGTACCTGAAGCTTCTCCTGGTTGCTAGTGCGAATGATCGAAGTTAATATATCTGGTAGAGCTTCCCTGGGCAGATTGTCTAACAGGCGTCTCAGTTTAGCCACTGCAGGTATTGACATATCAAGCATCTCAACCAGCTTCATCAGAGAGAGAGAGAGAGGTACAGAAAATTATTACTACCAGTATTGTTCAAGGTTATATAGCTCTGGAAATTCATATCACCATGTAACATAAAAAGAAATCTATTTACTATAAACTTTTAGTAATTTTTTCAGTTTCAGTCATTTAAGAGTCATTTGTCTTCAGGCAAGTCATCTTTGGGAATGTATCTGAACAAGTACGGTTGACTTGCACAACAGAGTTGGTTAGCATTGCTGACTCAAGTGCTGGAGGGGTTTTTCTGCTGCACAAATTGAATGCTTTTCTGTTGTAATTATCCTCAGAGCTCATTCTCTTTGCACTACATTCACCTCTTTCCCTTGGGGCAAGCAACACCTGTTTTACTTGCTCTAACCACATATAACTCCAACCATATTCTAAGATAGCATATATAGGTAACTTATTTTGGGGCTTCCTCAGAGAATCCAGGATGATCAACACAATAATAAAACCTTTTGCCATTTTTTCAGTGGGCATCTGTGTGCCTGAGGGTTCTCAACAAAGGTTAATGAGAGCCTTTTTCAGTCATGTATAAAGAAAGAGGTACAGTACGTCATCACACCTAAACTGAAAAACAAGTTGTTCGACAAACAACATTGTACTCTGCATTCTAGCTTTTTAAAACGAGTTCTGTAAAGGTGAAATTCATACATAGGCTCACTGTAGGTTTCTGATAACCAAAGGAAGTGGCTCAAAAAATATCCACAATTTAACTAAAAAGTCCTTTACAGTTGGAGAGTTAGCACATAGAGGTACATATACTGACGCAAGACAGACCACTGATTTTTCTAGTCCAGTAATGAGGAGCTTTTAGATCTCTAGATGCTTAGAATCAAAAATCTAACAATACCTTACTACTGGTTAGGGCAAATGATACTTTCTGGAGTTACAAACCAAAACATATGGAGGACCAACCATTTCCAAAACATCTATAGCCAAATACTATTGACTCTATGTAGGAGCAGCTCTCAAGAAACCCAGGCTGAGGTCTTTCCCATCCATACCACCAAGTCTTTTTAATTAGAGATGCCAAGTACTGAATCCAGGAACACAAGTTCCACTACTAAGCTATGGGTCTTTCCACTACACTCAACAGCCATGGTTTGTTTGTTTCTACAAAAGACACTTAGCTCATAATTTTCCCACACACAAGTCATCTAACCTGTACTGCATATTTATAGAACTGCTCTGACAGCTCTCCCAGTTCTTCCTCAGATGCAGACTTGTTGGTAAATTGTTCCAGCCGGTCCAACTGTTCCACGTCTGCAACGGGATAGGGCTTCTCCTTTACCAGCTGCAAAATCTGGAATCTGCAGAGGCCTGTTATCAGCAGAGTATAATGTGGCTTTGGCCAGTTGCTTCCAACCACTTGAATTGCCAGTGCAGCGGTGCCAATCCTGAAAGCGTGAAGGAGATCTGCGTTATTTTTCATGCTAAAACAGGAAGAATGGTCTTTGATGGTATCAGCATAAATATATAGCTTCTCATCAAGATTTTGCTTGAGACAATGGGACTAGATGGCACGCAAACCCATTTTCCCTGGCACGCGGAGGGCGGGAAGGAGGAGAAAGAGGCACATGCCTTCTCAGCCATTGTTTGGAGGCAGCTGAAGACCGGGGACGGTGGGGGGGGAAGCAGGAGGAAGAGGTGTGCGCCTGTTCCTCTTCCTTCTCTTCTCTTCCCTCCCTGGCCTTCCCTCTCCGATGGCAGCTGAAGGCCAGGGATAGCGTGGCAGAAGAAGGAGGAAGAGGCATGATGCGCCTGTTCCTCTTCTTCTCCCTTTCCTGGGCAGCTGAAGACCCAGTAAGAAGACCTACCCACGGAGGGTGGATGTCCTGTCCCTGGCTAGCACGCAGTGCCAGAAGGCCTTTTAGGGCCTAAGCAGACTGACAGAAATAGTGCACATTTACTGCCCTGGCTCAGTGCTAGGGAATCATGGGAACTGTAATTTATTGTGGCACCAGAGCTCTCTGACAGAGAAGGCTCAATGTCCCAGAAAAAAATACAGTTCCCATGATTCCCTAGCACTGAGCCAGGGCAGTGCCTCAATTTAATGTGCACTATTTCTGGCAGTCTGCTTAGGCCTTTAGTTTGGACACTCGGCTCCTAAAAGGTTCACCATCACTGACCTAGAGATTCCTAGAGAAAACCCTTCTCCAGGCACTTATAGGTCCTCCAGTGCAATTCTATGGTCAATGTCTGCCAGATGTTGGCCACAGAGTTCTCTGCTGCTTCAGTGGGCAGGACCAGGTCTAATGGTTTGAAATTACAGGACAGCAAATTTTGAGTGAACATCAGAAGGAACGTCTTGATAGTACGAGCGATTTGGCAATGAGAGAGGTGGTGGGCTCTCAACAAGAGGCTGGACAGCTCCCTGTTGGGGATACTCTACCTGGAGATCCTGCATTGAGCAGGGAGTTGGTCCTGATGGCCCATGAGGCCCCCTTCCAACTCTATGGTTCCATGACTTTGCTGCAATTGTCATTGTGGCGTGCCTTCAAGTCGTTTCTGACTTAGGGCTACTCGAATGCAAACCAGTCAAGTCAGAAATGACCTGAAGGCACACAACAACAACAACAACAACAACAACACACTCCCTCAGTCAATGGAACACACTTCCTCGGAGCGTGATGGAGTCGTCTCCTTTGGAGGTCTTCAAACAGAGGCTGGATGGCCATCTGTCGGGGATGCTTTGATTTGGAGTTCCTGCATGTCAGAATGGGGTTGGACTGGATGGCCCTTGGGGTCTCTTCCAACTCTATGAGTCTATGATTCAACAACAACAACAACAGCAACAAGGCAAACCTCTCACCGGGTGTTCTTGGTGAGTTTTTATCAGAGAGGGTTTGCCATTGCCATCCTCTGAGTCTGAGAGAGTGACTTGCCCAAGATCACCCAGTAGGCTTAGGGGGGTTGCAGACTGCCAGAAATAGTGCAAATTGAGTCCACTTTTAGGGTTAGGGTTAGTGCTAGGGAATCATGGGAATTGGTGTTTTTTTTTCTGAGACATTGAGCCTTCTCTGTCAGAGAGCTCTGGTGCCACAATAAACTACAGTTCCCATGATTCCCTAACCCTAACCCTAAATGTGGACTCAATTTGCACTATTTCTGGCAGTCTGCAACCCCCCTTACTCTCTTAGACTCCGTGACAAATTACTCTGAACCTGTTCACTTACAAAATATAAAAAGATATTGGGTGTAGAGCAGGGGTAGGCAAACTGTCCCCTTTAAGGGCCGAGGGACTTCAGCTCCCAGAATCCCAGACGACTGGCCAACATGGCTGAGGCTTCTGGTAACTGAAGTCCCTCGGCCCTTAAAGGGGACAGTTTGCCTACCCCTGGTGTAGAGAATGCACAAATGCCTTGTTATTGCAACTAACAAGTGATGCAGCTAGGCAGAAGTGGATGGCTATCATGGTACCAAGAGGGAATCAAGAAGAGTCAGTGACAAGGGAAGAGAGAAAAGGTGTTGTCATGGCAAATGGGTGCATATTACAGGGGAGGGCCTCGCTGCCATGACAACCAAGGGGGGGGCGTTGCTTCACTGCGCGTGCGCGATAGAGCAAGGGTTCTCCTGACGTCTAAAGGGGTGGGATGGGACGTCATGGCTGGCGGGTGGGCGTTGCCATGGTAACAGCGGCTGGGGAGGGGGAGTCCGCCTCGGCAAGAGGGGCGGGGCGAGGCGAGGCGAAGTAACCCCTGGTTGCCATGGCGAAGTGGGCGGGGCCCGGACCTGTGGAGCGGCGGCAGGGCGTCGAGGTCGCTGGCGGGGTCGCTGGTGTCCGGGATGACGCCGATGATGGTGCTTTTCAGCGAGGTGCCCTTCAGGAGCCGGCTCCGGACCAGCTGCATGTTCCGCGGGGAGTCGACGCTGGCGCGCATGGTGGAGCCCGGCAGCAGCACCGCCTCGGGGGTCAGGAGCAGCGGGAGCCGCGTCGGGATCTGGATGGCGCTGCCGCCCGAGGAAGAGGAGGACGACGCCATGACGGCTTTCCCCAAGCTTGGCCCGATGGGGCACAAAGTCCATGCGCGGCGTAGAAGGCCGCCCTACGGAGGCCGGCGAGGGCCCAACTTGTAGGCTGTGCCTCTCGGCCTCCCCCTGGAGGCGGCGAGGAGAACCGCCACTAAATGGATTCATCGAAGCATTCAGTTGGGAGAGACCTCAAGGGTCATCCAGTCCAACCCCATTCTGCCATGCAGGAACACACAATCAAAGCACACCCAACAGGTGGTCATCCAGCCTCTGTTTAAAGACCTCCAAGGAAGGAGACTCCACTACTCTCTGAGGGAGTGTGTTCCACTGTCAAACAGATCTCACTGTCAGGAAGTTCCTCCTAATGTTGAGGAGGAATCTTTTCCTGGAGCTTGCACCCATTGTTCCAGGTCCTGTTCTCTGGAGCAGCAGAAAACAAGCCTTCTCCCTCCTCAATATGACACCCGTTCAAATACTTTAAAAAAGGGTATCATATCCCCTCTCAACCTTCTCTTCTCCAGGCTAAACATCCCCAGCTCCCTAAGTCGTTCCTCATAGGGCTTGGTTTCCAGACCCTTCACCATTTTAGTCACTCTCCTCTGGACACGCTCCAGTTTTTTAACATCCTTTTTGAATGGTGGTGCCCAGAAATGGACACAGGATTCCAGGTGGGGCCTGACCAAAGCAGAATAGAGTGGCACTTTTACTTCCCTTGGATACTATACTTCTACTGATGCAGCCTAAAATTGCATTGGCCTTTTTAGCTGCTGCATCACACTGTTGACTCATGTTCAACTTGTGGTCCACCTGGATTCCTAGATCCCTTTCACACGTAGTCTCATTCAGCCAGGTGTCCCCCATCGTATATCTGTACTTTTCGTTTTTCCGCCCTAAGTGCAGTACTTTACATTTCTCCGTGTTGAATTTCATTTTGTTAGCTTTGGCCCAACTTTCTAGTCTGTTCAAGTCATTTTGAATTTTGATCCTGTCCTCTGGAGTATTAGCTACTCCTCCTAATTTGGTGTCGTCTGCAAATTTGATAACTATTCCCCCAATACCGGCATCCAAGTCATTAATAAAGATATTGAATAGCACTGGGCCCAGGACAGAGCCCTGTGGCACCCCACTGGTCACTTCTTTCCAGGTGGAAAAGGATTTGGGTTCGGCCAGTCAACCAATTACAAATCCATGTAACAGTTACTTTGTCTAGCCCACATTTGACCAGCTTGCCTGCAAGAATATGGTGGTTTGGGCTTCTTTGGCAGAGAGAGCCAGCTTGGACTATGGAGATTATACTGCTGGTATTCCACTTTTAACTGCTCTGGCTGCCTCCTGTGGCATTCTGGGATTTGCAGTTTAGGGAAAAGCAGTTAGAAATCTCTGCCAGAAAGCCTTAAGCGTCACTGGACTACAAACCCCAGAATGCAACAGTAGAAGCCAAGGCAGTCAACGTGGAATAGCAGCACTATGAGAGAGTAGTGCAGTTGCTGTTAGTATATAAATGTATATCCCACCAGAGTGGCTTACAAGATTAAAAACAGTACAATTAAAAACACAGAAACATGTTATGCTAAAACAATTAAAGCATTACAATATTAAAACAGATCATGTTAAAAAGGAATAAAATATAGTTAGAAATACACAGTCAGCCCTTCTTATTTATCCAAGGATTTTCTTATCCATAGATTCATGTCCTGAAAATGGAAAATGGGTTTGTTCTGTAGCTTTTTCTTTTTCAAAACACAGTTGCTGCACCTGGTACAGCCAGAAGATGTCAGAACAGTACCAGAAATCAATTTCTCTCTTGTAGGACATGAGTTTTCACATTTCATAGTCTAGTGGCTGTTAGCTTTACTTCACTGAATAAAATATTACCTTATCATGTACATAAGGTTGGATCCAGACCTAATCATAAGTAAGAATTGTTAACTGCTTTCAAATGACCCTCGACTCATGGCGATCCTGGGAATGAGACACTTCCAAAACATTCTGAAATCAATGAGATTTAAACTCCATAGATTGCAACATGTTTACTCTTCTTTAACTATTACAAAGTGTATTGATGTTGGGTATTTTTTAAAAAAAATACCTTTATTTTAAATTATACCGAATTACACCATAGACTTTAACATGAACTACAGTCAGCCCTCCATATCCACAGATTCTTTATCCACGGATTCAACCATCCGCAGTTTGGAAATATTCCAAAAATATATAAAGTCCAAAAAACAAACCTTGATTTTACTATTTTATACATGGGACACAATTTTACTATGCCACTGTATATAATGGGACTTGGGCATCCATGGATTTTCGTATCCACGAGGGGTTCTGGAAACAAAACCCAGCGGATACCAAGGAGCTACCTTATGTATTAAAAATAAATGAATGGTGCATCAATGCACTTAAATCTCATCCTGGGGGGAAAGGGTCTTATGAGTGTGTCCCATGATACCAGATTGTGTCCAAAGGCTTGAAAATGTCTTGCTAGTGATGCTTCCCTCTCACCTCTGCCCAAAATCTACAGTTTGTGCTATAATGGCCAATAGATTGTGCGATCCATGGGTTTATATTTCTTTCATGCTCTCTCACAGTAATGATATCAGCAACTAACATATTTCAGATCAAAAGGCATTCAGCACCACTTGTGAGTCAGAACCCACTCAGGAGAAAGTTCTTAAGACTGCATCCACACTGCAGAAATCATCCAGTTTGACACTACTTTAACTGCCATGGCTCAATGCTATGGAAAACTGGGGATTGTAGTTTTGTGAGATATTTAGCCTTCTCTGCCAGAGAGTTCTGGTTCCACAACAGACTACAGCATCTGGAATTCCATAGCACTGAGCCATGGCAGTCAAAGTGGTGTTAACCTGGATTATTTTTGCAGTGCGGATGCAGCCTTAAGCTCAATTTTTAAAAAAAACGTTGATAGGGTTTGGTTATGTTCACTCTTGAATTAAATCAGGAATAAAAAAATGCAAGTTTTGGGTTTTATCATAACTCTAAATTCCCAATAGGCAAAGGGGTCAGGCAAGGCTGCATCGTATCACCCTACTTGTTTAACTTATATGCTGAAAACTTCATAAGAAAAGCAGAATTAGAATCACAAAAAGTAGGAATTAAGATAGGGGGAAGCAACCTAAGATATGCGGACGGCACCGTAATATTAGCAGAAGACGTTCAGGAATTGGAACAGTTCATACGAAAAGTCAAAGATGAAAGTGCAAAGGCAGGTCTGATGCTGCACATAAAGAACACAAAAATAATGACCGCAGAAGAAATACACAAATTCAGTCTAGACAACAAGGAAATTGAAATAGTTAAAGAATTCTCATATCTAGGATCAAACATTGACCAGAATGGAGACTGCAGCCAAGAAATAAGAAGAAGACTAGGAATGGGAAGGGCAGCTATGAAAGAACTGGAAAAGATACTGAAGAGCAAAGACATACAACTGAGCACTAAAGTCAGAATCGTTCAGGTCATTGTATTCCCAATTACCATGTACGGATGCGAGAGCTGGACAGTGAAAGAAGCAGACAGAAGGAAAATCAACTCATTTGAAATGTACTGGAGAAGAGTCCTTAGGATCCCATGGACAGCCAAGAAGACAAACAAATGGGTTCTGGAACAGATCAGACCAGGGCTCTCCTTGGAAGCAAAGATGATCAAGTTGAGACTATTTTACTTTGGCCATATAATGAGAAGGCAGGGATCACTAGAAAGAACAATAATGGTAGGAAAGGTAGAGATGAAAGAGATGAAGTCCACAGATAAGATAGATGGACTCATTCAGGGATGGACAAGGGCTTGCAGGATCTGGGCAAGGAAGTGGAGGACAGGGATTCTCGGAGATGTTTCATCCACAGCGTCGCCATGAGTCGGAGCCGACGCAAGAGCAGCTAACAACCACCACCACCACCATTGAACTGTTCTTTGTATAAAACATGCAATCAGCTGATGCTTTTTATCAGCTGAAAATTACATTCATTCATGTTCTGAAGTCTTTTATTTAAGGAGCCCCAGAGATCTGAGAGTTCTAGGAAATAACTGTGAATTAACTCGTACTGGTTCCAAGTAGAAGAGTGAGGTTATTCTTCCTCACCCCATATTCGCTGCTTGGAGACTACTGTCGTTTTTTACTGTTCTGCTTTCTCAAGAACTCTGTCATTTCTGATTTTTCAAAGTTAATTTCTTAGAAAGGAATAAGCGTTTTATTGATTTTGAGTCAGCGGGTTGTTGGTTTTATTTTATTTTATTTTATTTGGCTATGACTCAGCAAACCCTGAAAAATTAATCATTGCTATGGTTTGCTCTCATAATTGATAGGATGAGGACACGTTATGCATGTTTATTGATTCTTTATTGATGAGAAAATAGAATGGTTAACTTTCCCATTTGTAACATGCTGTGAAAGTTGTTAATAAGTAATGACACACGGAGTACTTTGACCAGACGTTATTCTGTGCAGAGGTAAAACCTCCTGCTAGCGGTGTTTTTACTTCTGTTCACAGTGATGATTGTGCCAAATTAATTCACTTGCACAGTCACGTGGCAAAAAGCATCCTTAATTGAGGATAATATTTGATGGAAGATGTGTGCCAGATGAGAACTTATGGTTTTTTCATAGCAAAACTGAGTGTAGGGACTAAATACCCTAAAGGCACCAGATCCCATCCAATCTTGGAAGCTAAGCAGGGTCAGGTCTAGTTAATACTTGGATAGGAGATCGGCAATGAATACCAAGTTCTGTAGGCTATACTTTAGAGCAGGGGTAGGCAACCTAAGGCCCGGGGGACGAATGCACCCCCCCGAGGCCTTTGGACCGGCCCCAGGCTGGTCCTGCCGCCACTGCCACCGCCGCCTCCCGCCGCCGCCGCCCGCCATGATGATATTGATTATTGTTGTTATTACTTGTTCTTGGGGTATTCTTGGCAAAATCTCCACAGGGGTTTTGCCATGGCTTTTCTGGGGCTGAGAGAGTGTGCGTACATATTTTTTATTTTTTTTAAATATATATATATATATATATATATTCATTTTTATTTATTTAATTATTTATTTTTGGTGCTTCACACCCCCCCAATTGTCTGAGGGACAGCAACCTGACCCCCGGCTCAAAAAAGGTTGCCTACCCCTGCTTTAGAGAAAGGAATTGGCAAAACCCACCTCTTGAGTATTCCTTGCCTAAGAAAACCCTATGAAATTCATGGGGTCACCATAAGTCAACTTGAAGGCACATGCACACAAAGCTGAATGCATTCGGAAAAAAACAGACTGATTTGTATATTCTATTTTGGCTTCTGCGTAACAGAGTTTTGTAAAAATGGCAACCTGTGCCAAAATGTTGCAACATGGAATACGCCTGTTCAGTATCTCCACCAGCCAAATATTCCAAAATACTCCATTCTGTTCTATCCTTCCTCCCTTTCTTCCCAGTTTTATGGGATTTTTTCTCTCACCCAATATGGTCAGTTTGTACTCACTGAGCATGCTCAGTCCTTACAGAACTGCATTATTTCCCTTTTTGAGTTTTTTAGGTCTACAGTCCTTAGACTCCATCGCATAAAAAACTACAAACTCGTAGACTATTTCTTGTCTTTTATGGTTAACGGTCAAGGTTTCTCCATCCCCATCATATCAGGGATGTAGTGGTCATTTGAAACCAAAAATGCGCAGAATGGGGGAGGATGTTAGTTTGTATGCTTCACAACTAAATACTCGGGCAAAATTACAAGAATTTTAATGCATTTTCCAGTGGTTGTTCACATTTTGAGGACTCTTTTGTGAAAAAATTCATGTGTGCAAACACAGGGCTTTTGTGCAAAAAGCAATGTTTTGCGCAGAATACCCTACATTTTGTGCCAAAGGCAGTTTTCTGCGTTAAAACCCTTTTCTCTCCAACGCTTCTGAGCAAACACATTTGTCACACACAGACGAAAGTTGTGAGAAGTGAAACATCTCAAGCCAACTGACCATTTTTTTGAGGGGTATCTTGTCAAAGAAAAAAAGAAATCATGTATTGCTTACATCCCTATTAAATGTACACAACCATCTAAATGGCATTAAATGTTAAGTCCAAATTCTAAAATTAGTTTAATTACTACAGGAAGGGAGGATTTTCAAGATCGTGAACCTTGCTACATAAAAGTCATGAATCTGCTTAGTTGAAGTGAAATCATCAGAGTCTAAAGGTTCATTTGATCACAGGTTCATGACTGATTACCTAGGCAAGTATCAAATATATTGTAGCCAGAAAAAGAAAATTTTCAGAAGAACTTTGTCTGGCACACAAGCACTTGGCTCACAACAAGGAGATAAGGAGGCCCCTTGGCTTTCACATGGTAAGACTTATTCTTACAAATTGTGGGTATAAAAAACCATGATTGTCCCTTTTTTTATTGTGAGGTCTTTGGTGACCAAGTGTAGTAAATTATTTATCCTGGAAATATTTACCAAACAATGATTCACTTTGGTAGTTGCGGATGTGTTTGATGCATCATGAAAAAATAAAAATAAAAATGCAAGCATAGTGAGGAAATGTCAGTGCAAATAGATATGAGTTTTTAATATTTTATGCTTTTTTTTCATGATGCATCAATCAATTCATGGTGCATTTTAAATTTTGACTGCCCTGTTATTTCTGCCTTGTTTTAAGTCATTTGTATATGTGCTCTCTCTCTCTCTCTGAAATATTGCCGGTAATTATGTGAAGCCACTGTATAAAAATAACATGTTCTTCTTGATAATTATAAATGTCTACCAGAATCTTATGGAGCAAGCAGCTGTTGTTTTTCATCCCATGAGTCTATTTATTTTTGTGTTACTGAGACATTCAGGCTTGCTTTCATTTTGAGTATACTGTCAGCCCTCCATATCCACAGATTCTTTAGCCATAGATTCAAGCATCCACAGATTGAAAATATTGGAAAAATATATAAACTTCAAAAAGCAAACCTTGCTTTTGCCATTTTATATACGGGACACCATTTGACTATGCCAGGGGTAGGCAACCTTTCCCCTTTAAGGGCCGAGGGACTTCAGCTCCCAGAAGCCTCAGCCATGTTGGCCAATAGTCCCATGTTGGCCAATAGCTCCTGGGATTGTGGGAGCTGAAGTCCCTCGGCCCTTAAAGGGGAAAGGTTGCCTACCCCTGGACTATGCCATTGTACAAAATGGGGCTTGAACATCCACAGATTTTGGTATCCATGGGGAGATCCATTGTATTCCCAACACTTTGATTCTAGAAACTCTCATATTGACCCTAGTAATGTAGATACACGGGGCAACATAGCCTATGAGTGTGTGCTGTTGCCTTTTGTAGTCAAGCCGTGTAACATGGGTTCTTGGTTGTCTGGAGCCCTAAAGCAAGAGTAGGGCACTTCTTGCAGCCCAAGGTCTGGATTTTTTCAGAAAAGTTGTTAGGGACCTTATTCCAGTGATGGGAAGAGTCAATAGCAAAAGGGACAGGACCAAAAAATACTAGCATATTTTGGCTTGAAACATTCAGTGACAATGACTAAGCTTTAGCAGAGGCACTCAAACTGTTCAGGCTGCATCTGCACTACAGACATCATCCAGTTTGATGCCATTTTAACTGCCATGGCTCAACGCTATGGTCCTCTGGGAACTCTAGTTTGTTGTTGCACCCGAGCTTTCTAACCGAGAAGGCTAAATGTCTCACAAAACTACAATTCCAAGAATTTACATCCCATTGACCTTCGACATTTAAAGTGGTGTCAAAATGGATGATTTCTGTAGTGCGGATGCACACACACAAAAGCTGGGAAACCACAAAAGCTGGGAAACAGTTGAGGGATGGGAAAGAGGCATGGCCATTTGGACTGGGTTGGCATGCCAGGAGGGTGGGATTTGGCCCCGCCATCAAGAGAGGATGTTCTATGCCAAAGTGCCACCACTATCAGTACACATTCTTGGCATTCCCATTTGTTGAGGTTAAGGACCTGCATCCAAATGTTGTTCTCTTTTAACTTCATTCACCATTGCAAGCACAAGGAAATATATCATTCTACTTTTTTTTACAGAGAAGCCTCTTCCGTAAACCAATGGCTTAAAAGATGCAAAGTTCTATTTTTGTTTCTCCTAACTTCTTCCATTGACTTTTCCTTTCCATATTTATGATTTTTGTTCACAAAATCAGGGCCCCGATGGCACTGAAGCTTCTATTCAGGACTGACGTGATGCCATATTTAGCTCTTATGTGACCTGCATAGGGTTCTTACATGAAAGGGACCAGCGTAAAATTTCCATCACCCAACTATGGGGATGTAACCTAGACAGGCCTTGGGAAACTTATATTTTGAATTATAATGCCCAGAATCATGCAGCCAGCATGGACAATAGCTATGTTGGCTGGGATATTTTTGTATCTCTTAAACTAGGCATCTAGAAGGGAAAATATAAAGGAGATGGCTAGAAGGTCTCAAGAGAAACTAGACAAAGCAGCTTTGATGGGGAGGCATCAGTGAAATACAGGCGCATCATTCTAGAGATCTGTTTCAGGACAGTGGATTTGACTATCTGTTGAAATGTTTAGAGATTTCATATTAGTTGATTTGCTTCCATTCGGCTTTCTTCCCTGTCCAGTTTTCACAGCCACACATAGAAACTGGAAATACGATGGCATAGGTGATTCTGACTTTGGTATTTAATGATAAGTCTTTATATTTGATATACTGAGTCTATATTCTACTGTGCTCCCTTATGGACAGTCTCTTCAAGACTGCAGACCCAAATAGTCCAAACATTTTAATGCCCTTCAAGGCTCTGCTATTGACTTCAACCACCCAAGGGACCCACTGGTCCATCTTGACCCAGTAAGACCTATAACAGCTTTCAGATTCAACATGGATCCTTGGCTTGGTTCTTGTTTTACTTGGCTTTTATTCATGAGAGGACTTGCTCAGATGTCTTCTGAATGCCCAGCCAACCAGAATTTATTTCCCTCACTCCTCAGGCTGGAATTCTAAGTCTTTGCTATCTACCTTCATGATCCAGAGCTACAATGGCTAATGTTGCCAGGTTTTCAAAGCAGAAATAAGGTACAGTCAATATTCATGACATGTAGAGTTGACAATCAGGATGTAGCTATTAATCAGTTTGTGTTCTGTCTAAATACCAAATGAAAGTATTGATTTGAGTTAGAAATATGGAATCATAGAGTTGGAAGAGACCACAAGGACCATCCAGTCCAACCCTCTGCCATGCAGGAATACACCATCAAAGCACTCCCTACAGATGGCCATCCAGCCTCTGTTTAAAAACCTCCAAGGGAGACTACACCTCTCTCCAAGGCAGTGCATTCAGCTGGCAAACAGCTCTTAGAGTCAGTATGTAGAGAGATCTTGTAGCACCTTTGAGACTAACTGAAAAAAAAATTGTCAGCATGAGCTTTCGTAGACTTCAGTCTACTTCCTCAAATGCATCTGAGGAAGTGGACTGAAGTCTACGCAAGCTCATGCTGCCAATTTCTTTCTGTCATTTACTCTCAAAGGTGCTACAAGATCTCTCTACATACTGATTCTACAGACTAACATGGCTATATCTTTGAATTCTACCACTCTTAGAGTCAGGATGTTTTTTCCTAGTGCTTAAGTGGAATTGCTTTTCCTGTACTTTGAATCCATTGCTCCGTGTCCGAGTTTCTGAGCAATGTGTTTCTCTGTAAAATTAACATATTGTCCCCACTCTAAATGATGCATACCCATTTCTGTCTTTATGAAGGACCCACACCCCCAAAATACGGGATCTTTTCAGCATCTTGTTCAGCCTTTATGAAAGGGAAAACTTTCCATCCCTCAGATAGAAGACACGTCTTATAATAAGGGATACTGGTGACCTTACTGTAAAGTAAAAATCTGTAAGATTCCTTTCTTGTTGTAACTCCATCACCAGTGCCACAGCCAGGGATATTCCAGAATGATGATCCCAATAGGGACAAGCTGCTACAAGAAGAAAATGTCTTTTCCTGACCAAGCCTGGACCAAGTCATTTTGCAGCCTTAGGCAGAACATCTGGAGACAGAGATATAAAGTTATACAGTTGTCCCTCCCCATTCGCGGATTTCGACTCCAGGGTCTCGCTCTTCGCAGGGAAGGACAAGGGCTATATTTTAAAAGGCTGTGCACGACCACGGGCATGCCTGGCATTAGTTTAAATGGGTCTCGAATATTTTTGAGCTGCCATTTTTGCAGGGTCCGGAATAGATCCCCCATGAATTGGGAGGGTCAACTGTAATGTTAAAGTTAGCTGCATGCCTAAAAAAGCAAAAGATTTCAAACTGAGAGGTCTATGTGTTGTGCGCATTCACTTATGGCAACCCTAACGCAAACCTATCGCAGGGTTTTCTTGGCAAGTTTCTTCAGAAGGGGTTTGCCATTGTGTTATGCCATTATGGCATCCTGAGAGTATCAGTCCAGGGCTCTTTCACATTGCGCGATGATTCCACTTTAACTGCATCCTATTCAACTTTACTGAAATTCCATAAAGATAATTCTGTCTCCATCACTATTGTCCCTTGCTGTACCAAGTCTTTTGCGCAGATGTGATTGCAGTCCACTTCCAAAACAAGTCAAAACAAAACAGTGCCCCCTTTTATCCGTTAAGATATGTATGACCCAAAGGCACCCAGTTTTGTCAGCTTCAGCGATACAGCACAAGTATTTCCCTCTTTCCCTGGCAGCAAAAATAGAAGAAGTAAATAACAACTGGTTGCCTTATTGTCATATCCCAAATTGTCTGGCTGAAATGGCCACCACCCTCCGTCTAGTAGTAGGGCTGGAAATTTCCATGCTTCGTGTACAACTGGAAGTACTTTATACTCAAACATAGAGGAAGTGGATCTCATTCAATATTTAATATTCAAGATTGACCCCAACAGCAGGAAAAGCCACTAACCTAATATGATTTTTCTTTGTTCCATTATACTTGTCTCAGTTCCTACTATAACGCTCAGCTACAATGCCCTTTTGCTCTGAGGTTTTGCCGCTATCTGCACAAGTAAAAAGCATTCCCTTGCAAAAATGTGTTCAATGAACCCATCCTTCCTGCTCCCTTTTCTTTTCTTTTTGCTCTCTTTCTCTCCTTTTGTTTTTGCTAATTGTCTTGTAGGCATTTTAAATAAATAACCTCCGCGTTAATGGCCAAAGTGAAAAAGACAAAGTGTGTAATTTCCTAAATCAATACGAAGAAAGGAAAGAATGACTAATAATACTAATTTCACACTCATTTGCTAATCGGCACGTCTTGTACTTGGTGCCAAAAAGATACGCTTCTTGTCAGTCAGAATAAACTGTGCAATTTTGCCAGATTTGCATGTCTTTTGCATAATTTATTGCTCCGCTTCCAAAATGTGGGCATTTCAACTGATTAAGAAATATTTTTTCAAGAACCGGGGATGTGAAAAATTGAAACACAGTAATTCAGAGCTGCTCTTCTGTGCACTTTATTTATTTATTTACTTATTTTATTTCATATCCTTCAGCTGTCCTGACTTGACAGTCATCTTCTGTTGTCGCTTCCGACTTATGGCAACCCTAAGGTGAACCTAATCTGGTGTTTTCTTGGCACGTTTCTCCAGAGAGGGATTGCCATTACTTTCCCCTGAGGATGAGAGAGTGTGACTTGCCCAAGGTGACCCAATGGGCTTCCATGGCTGAGCTGGGATTCGAACCCTGTTCTCCAGAGTCATAGTCCAACACTCAGACCGCTACATCAATGCCTGTAGATTCAGGCAAAAGCAAACTGCTCCAGTCTCTCTCATTTCTTGCGTTCTTCCTCATTAATTCATTAGTTTATCCTCTTTTCACCGGCAGCTGAAGACATTCTTATTTAGGCTGGCTTTTGAAACGTGAATTTTACTAATGTGGCATGTGTGTATGATTGGTTTGGGCTGTTTTTAAATGCTTTTATGTCGTGAATTTTTTACTGAAATCATTTTAACTATGTTGTGTTTTTAACCATTATGTTTAAATGCTAGTATGATTTAATTCTTTTAATACTTTTGTAATTAACGTTTTAGTTGCATCCTTTTAAAATTACTGTAAGCTGCCTTGTATCCCATTTTGGGAGAAAGGCAGGATATGAATTCAATAAACAAACAAACAAATAAATAACTTTGCCATCTTGACCACACTTTGGTGTTACTGGGCTGCAAGTATCCTGATTTTCATTTGTGAAATGTTGCTGGGTATGTTATTTACATTCATATTCTACCATTCTTTCAATAAGTTAAAGCTGGCTTACATGGCTTCCTCATTCCTCAATTCATCCTCACGACAACCATGTGAGGTAGGTTAAGGTAAGTGGAAAGGGAAACAGAGAGTAACCCAATGATTTTCATGGCCCAGTGGGAACTAAAAATCAAACTTAGGCTGCATCTGCACTGCAGAAATAATCCAGTTTGATACCACTTGAATTGCCATGACTCAAGAGTAGGGAATTCTGGGAAGTGTAGTAAGCCGCGGATAGTTGAATTTTTGGATTAAAAAAAAAAATCTGTGGATATGAAGTTAGTGCTATGATTCCACTTTAATTGCCATGACAGCATCCTATGGAATCCATTGGTCTATAGATTGGAGAGGGACTAGTGGTCTCTCACTGAGAATGTTAAGTTTATCTTTCTAAATTGAAAATCCCATGATACCACAAGATGTTGCCATTGCCTGCAGTCCTGTAGGATCAAGCATAATGTAGTAGTCCTAAAGGTTAGGTGACATCTGGCCATTCACTGATCTCTCCAGACGTACCACAGAGTCCCTGCAGCCCTTCCACATGGCTATTCTGTGCCTGGGGAGAACTTGTTGTGTTGTTGACTACCTTCAAATCAATTCCGATGCATGGTGATCCTGTGGATGAGACATCTCCAAGGTCTCTCCTCCACTGCTCAGGTCCTGTAAATTCATGCCCATGAGCTCCTTAATAGAGTCCATCCATCTAGCATGCAATCTTTCCCTCTTACTACATTCTTCTACTTTTCCTAGCATTATTGTTGTTTCCAATGAAACATTCCTTCTCATGACGTGACCAAAGTACGACAACCTCAACTTTATCATCTCGGCTTCCAGGGAGATTTCAAGCATGATCTGTTCTAGGACCATTTGTTTCTTTTTGGGGCTGTCCATGGTATCCTCAGCACTCTTCTCCAGCCCCACATTATCTCAAATGAATTGACTTTCCTCCTATCTGCTTTCCTCACTGTCCAGCTCTCGCAACCGTACACAGTAATAGTACACAGTAATAGCTGCGGATGTTTAGCCTGGAGAAGAGAAGGTTAAGAGGTGATATGATAGCCTTGTTTAAATATTTTAAGGGATGTTATGTTGAGGAGGGAGCAAGCTTGTTTTCTGCTGCTCCAGAGACTAGGACCTGAAACAATGGATGCAAGCTCCAGGAAAAGAGATTCCACCTCAACATTAGGAGGAACTTCCTGACAGTAAGGGCGGTTCGAGAGTGGAACACACTCCCTCGAAGTCTGGTGGAGTCTCCTTCTTTGGAGGTCTTTAAGCAGAGGCTGGATGGCCATCTGTTGGGGATGCTTTAATCGGGAGTTCCTGCATGGCAGGGGGTTGGACTGGATGGCCCTTGTGGGTCTCTTCCAACTCTATAATTCTATGATTCTGTGATTCTAGTCCCCCAAAACTAGGATTTCAGCTATTTAAGGAGTCATGGATTATTCCCCTACAGTTTTAAGTCAACATCCAAAGTTATCTTTAGACAAAATGCTTTGTTCAGTCTTTCTGAAAGGATGGAAAGAATATTTGAAAATATTTTTAAAGCGTCGGAGAAACCCCAGTTAAAGACTCCTGGACGGATGATAATCTCTGCAGTTTGGGATTTACTGTGTGTAAAATTAGCGCATGGCTGTTTTGCAAAGAAATTAGGGTACAGCACTTTCTGGGCATAACTTTTATTTTTCCATGCAGAAAAAGCTGTTTCCTGCACAGAAAATACTGTAATTGGATATTTATTCTGTGCAAAATTCACACATAGTTTTTATTGCAAATAAAACCGCATTTTTCATGCAGGAAACAACACTCCTGTGCAGAAAATGCTGTGCCATTTGCAAAACAGCCCTTTGCAAATATTGTACAGAATAAGTTCAGAATTCCAAATAGGCATCGAAAACCGTGATTTTCAGATAGTTTTTCACAGTGCAAAGAAAATTGCTTAAATTACTTGTTGCTTCCTTTTTGCGAAGAAAATTACTGAAAAATTTCATTCCTATCTTTCTGTTCATGAATATGCCTCTTGCGTGGCATCAAATTGTAATTTCCTGAACTCTGCAAGGAGAAGTCTACTATCATTCAGGTTATTCCAGTAAGATTAAAGGGTAACCTCATTTGCATCTGATCATGAGCAGATCATTCTTTTATGCATTAGTCAATCATTAGCTGACAACAAATACAGTTTTGCAGTCCAATGCTATGCATGTTTGCTCAGAAGCAAGGCCCATTGAGTTCACCGTAACTTAGGGGGGTTGCAGACTGCCAGAAATAGTGCAAATTGAGTCCACTTTTAGGGTTAGGGTTAGGGAATCATGGGAACTGTAGTTTATTGTGCCACCAGAGCTCTCTGACAGAGAAGGCTCAATGTCTCAGAAAAAAAACAATTCCCATGACTCCCTAGCACTAACCCTAACCCTTAAAGTGGACTCAATTTGCACTATTTCTGGCAGTCTGCAACCCCTCTTACTCTGAACATGAATCCAATTGGGGGAAAAGCAGGATATAAATCCAATAAATCTCTGATAGTAGACTTCAGTGATTTTGTGATGTCGTAGTCAGAGCTTTGAAGAGTAACTTTTCTGGACTGGCTATGCTGCCCTGGGAGTTGTGATTTCCTCCCCTAAACAAACCCTCTTTTTCTAAATTCTGTACACCACATACACCAAAATGATCAGGAATTCAATATTATGAACTCTCCCTGGAAGCCATGATGATTAAATTGAGGCTGTTGCATTTTGGCCATATCATGAGAAGGCGTAAATCATTGGAAAAGGCAATAATGCTGGGAAAGGTGGAGGCAGCAGAAATAGAGGAAGGTGGCATACCAGATGGGTAGACTCAATCCAGGAGGTCACGGGCCTCAATCTACAAGACCTAAGCAAAGCAGTGGAGGATAGGGAGGCTTGGAAAGGTCTCATCCACAGGGTTGCCATGAGTCGAAGTCAATTCAAGGGCAGCTAACTAGAAGAAGAAGAATAAACCTCCAATCATTTCAGCCATGCATGTTTATCACTTTCTTTCTCCTAATGGAACTCCCTTTACGAACATTTATTGTTTTTATTCTTTGATGAAATCCTTTCCCAGTAGTTGTTGGTCCTTTCCCATTTTGCTGGTAAGGCTTGGTTAGGCATCTCCTGCCTCTGTATTTCTAATTGTTATTGAAGGATGAAATTGCCATGTGAAACACAAAAGCATTCAGAGCAGCGAGCAACGAAGACAGCTTGGAGAACATGCTTGTTGTCATCTTAAGGCACTGTGCGGCAACTCTTTGAAATGATTTACATTCCAGTTCTGCATGTCTTCCAGCATTGACACTGGGGGAGATTTTGTTCCTCATCTTCAGGGAAGGTTGCATTCTGTCACCCTGTCTATTCAACCTGTATGCAGAAAACATCATTCACAAAGCTTAGATGCAAGAGGCAGGAGGAGTGAAGATAGGAGGAAAGAACATCAACCACCTAAGATATGCAGATGACACAATATCACTACCAGAAACAAACAAGGACCTGCAGCAATTACTTAAGAAGTTCAAGAAGGAAAGTGCCGAAGTCAACCTCGACTTGTGGCAACCTTGTGTCTGAGACACCTCTAATCCCCCCTGTCCTCCAGTGTTTTAGTTAGGTCTTGTAGATTCAGGCTCAGGACCTCCAAAGTGAGGTATCGCTCTTTTGTGCATTTTGGATTTTGTTTTATTTCACCTCATGTGAGTAACCCTTAAGACGTAAAAGAGTATGCTTCCGATTAGGTTTTGTTTTCCATATCTGAGCCCTATTGAACTAGTTATGATTGTTTCAGGCCTAAGGAAGGTGCATCTACCATGTACAAATACCATATAGCAGTTTGACACCACTTTAACTGCCAAAGCTCCATCGTACAGAATCCTAGTTTTAGGAGGCACCAGCATTCTCTGGCAGAGAAGGCTAAAGACCTTGTAAAATTACAAATCCCAGGATTCCATAGAATGGAGCTACAGCACTTAAAGTAGTGTCAAAGTAGTGCGCTATTTTTACAGTGTAGAGGCACCCTTTGTTTCTGCATTGCTAGAAATTTGGAGGTTGAAAGACAGTTTCACGGGGCAGCAAAATTTTTATGGAGAGGGAAGCCTGTATTTGCCCCCCCTCAACCAAAAATGCACTCCTGGAGAATGGAGACTACACTTTTCATTGTAGATGGGCAGCACAACTCCTCCCCGATCCTCCTCTCTTCCCTTTCACCTTTAACTGAATATTTCCCCTTACAATGGCTTGCAGCAGAAGAGTTTTATCATTGAAAGGAGGAAGCAAAACCTCAAGCTTTGTGCTAACAAGCAAAGAGCCAAAAAATTCTATCACACTGAGAATTCAGCCCTGGCATCAAGAGATCCAGTGGTATAGTGGTTTGAGCATTGCGTTACAACTCTGGAGACCAGGGTTGCAATCTCTGCCTGACCATAGAAGCCCACTGGGTGACCTTGTGCAACCCACACTCTCTCAGCCTCGGGGGAAGGCAAAGGCAAACCCAACTGAACAAATCTTGCCAAGAAAGCCCTGTGATAGGTTTGCCTTAGGGTCTCCATAATTCAGAAATGACTTGGAATCACACAACAACAAGAGCGTTGTTGGTCTTTGGACATCTTTGGACATTTTGGAGGCTTCAGCTTTGAGTGCTGTGGCCCCTTACTGTTTGGGATTGCTGCCTAAATAATAAATAAATAATATGTTTTTTAAAAAAAAATGTATCCCACTTTTCTACTATAATAGCAATCAGAGCAGCTTACCTGTTAAAACAAACCAATACAATACATAATAACATGATCATATATCTTACCCTGCCCTTAACAATGAATTAAACTTAGCACAGTTTAAAAAATATAGTCTGTTAAAATCTATTAATAGCAAATGGTCCGTTGGGCAGAAAGGCAGCATAATACAAGTGTAAGGAGGTTTGTTTATAGCCAAGGAATTCTATTCAAGAAAGGCCTGCCGGAAGAGATGCCACTACTGAATGAAAGAGAATAGTGCTTATGAATGTACAGGGATGGGAAATAAGGACATTATCCCCTCAAATAAGAGTTGTGTGCCCCAATGAATTTTTCCTTCAGTCCCCAAATTTCCATCACGGCAGAGAATGAGACACTGAAAACCATTCACATCAAGAACTCATATTTGCGGTGTTTGCACTCCCTTGGTAACTTTGCCAAGCCCTTTTCTTTGGATACCTAAACTGCATTTCCCAATTTGGCAGGGATAGTCCCAATTAATCCTCCGTTGTCCCACTTTTTCAGCTGCTTTTAACATGACCCAATTTCGCACTCCTCCTCCCACTTTCTCTGCTCTGTCCTCACTTTACTTCAGCTGATGCAAACAGAGTTCAAAATGCAAAAATAGGGGGGAAAGAACAGGAAAGGCAGAGTCTTTCCTTTCCTAGTAGGCTAAGGCAAAAGCAAAGTGCTGCAGCCCTCTCTCACCTTGCATTTCTTCCTCATTAATACCTTTTGCCATCTTGACCACACTCTCACATTGCTTGGTAATGTGTCCCAATTTCCATCTGTGAAAGGTTGGAGGGTATGTATTTCTAAATGCTCAAATAAAATATTAAAGTTCCGGCAATGCTAGAAATTGGGGAACTGAAGGAAAATGTCACTAGGATGTTCAGAATTCTAATGCAGAGGCAAGCCTGTCCTTTTGTCTCCACTGCCTCCATAGCTACACCCGTGAAGTCCATCATCATTATATTTATTCTTCCAAAACAGAAGAGCCATCCATTGCTCAACAAATTGTGTATCCTGCATTTGAAGCCTCTTTTGCGTATGGCTTGAGCAGAGACTTGATTTTGTGTGGACAAGGGCCCAGAAGAAAAGAGTTAAGCCATCCCCTTCCCCTCGCTCTTTTTTTTACTCTTGATGGCAACACCCCAGAGCTTCTTTTTAGTAGGAAGAAGAAAACAGTGGGGAAAGAAATTCACCATTGCTCGTAAATGCGTAGTTTTGTCCTCAGTTATGCCTCAATCATTTTAATACCCTTGCATGAAAGAAACTCTGTTCCAGCTGAACTGGGATTTGATGCCAGTTAGTTGTGTAAGCTTTGGGCACCAAAGTCATGCCAAGACCTGTTGGCAACTGTGGATGCTTGTCAACTTAGAACCAACCCCTGAAGTTCTCTTTCCATCAGCACCATACCAAAGGAAGGCATCTTCTTCCCCGCAGCTCTTCCTTATTTTGAACATCAGTCTGCAAAGCTATAGACAGACTCTGTGTGCATCAGTGTTGAAGGGGAGCTCTTTAATAGTAATTGTGTACTTGAGATATTTTTTGATGAACTCTGCAAGAGGAACAAAACAGAAAGTCCAGGCAGTTAACTGTCTTCTAACAAGAGATTTGGGAGACGTAGGCTTTCATGGCCGGCATCCATCGTTTTTTGTGGGTTTTTCGGGCTGTGTGGCCATGTTCTAGAAAAGTTTCTTTCTGACATTTCGCCAGCATCTGTGGCTGGCATCTTCAGAGAAGGAGAGATTTGGGAGAGTTTCAGTATAAGCATTGGGTGAATAACTGGTTGTACTGAAGCATTGGCAGAAGAGGACAAAACTAGGGAGGATGTTGTTTCCCTTTAATTTTGAAATTGTTATTTGCAATACAAATTCTTATAATTTTAACTTTTTTAAAAAAAAATATTTGTTAATGCAAACCAAATTTAGAAGGTCAAAAGTATTTCCCATGGTAGGAAATTCACCTGCTTTTTCACTGACATTTTCCCCTTTTGGTGCAATTCTGATCTTGTGCTTTTCTTGGCTATTCCATAGCCCAGTGCACATTTCCAAACTTTATCTCTCTCCCTCCCCCACTTCTTATCACCACAGGGCTGCATCTGTGATTTTATATGAAAATGTCCAGGAGAAATAGATCTTTAATTTCAAAACCCACAAAGAACAAAGCTGATGAAAAGGAGCAGAAGGAGACAAAAGATGTCATTGGTTTGACCTACGTAAGTAAAAATATTGCTGATGTGATACTCTGGGCCTTTCAAGTGAAAATGTTGTTTCGTTTTATTAGATATTAAGATAATATAGTTATGTGTGTACTGTATAACCAATGTTATAAGGTGAGGATCTGTCAGGGACAGGGCGAGAGAATGATATGTTAGGAGCATGTGGTAATTGCTGGAACGTCTAAGGGCATTTTGAAAAGAGATGAGAGAGTTGTCTGTCCAGATTAGGAATTAGTTGGGTTTAAGAGTTTGAATGGTTAGAAGTGTTAGTAAGGGTCAGAGACAGAGGGCTTGTCTACATGAATAAAATACTCCTCATCCCAATAGAACAGGATACGATCCGCCCACACATGATTCGCAGGAGTTTGGGCATTTTGTGGAGGGAGGGACTCCTTAAACTCCACAGAAAATGGCTTTGGAATTTATACTGGAGTATCCATGGAAATCTGCAGAAATGAACATCATTGCACTTGTGGCCATCCATCTGCTTTTTTGCAGTGTTTTTCAATGGCACAACAGTAATATCACCAGCACCTTTAAGATTAAGATTATTTTAAAATATAAAATATTTTTTAAAAAGATTTTCTAAGGTGTAATGTCTGAATTGGTGCAATACCTCACTTGGAGGCACCAGAGATCATTTTGCGGTGTTTTTCAATGGCACGATAGTAACCTCACCAGCAACACATTTGTAATGAGAAGTGAGTCCTTAGTTTCTGGACCACGGTTATAGTAATGACCTGTGGAGTGACTGGAGTAAAGTAACTAGTTCCTTTAAAAAGTAACATTCCAAACTTTGATTGAAAGAATACTGAACTCATGTCTAAAGTGATTCGCTCTGCCTCTGCTGGAAGCCATCTCCAAATTTTGACCATCATAACAACAGACATTTAACAGTCACAGAATAGAACTATTGAGCAAACGTAACCCTGCATTTTTTAACAAAGTTATCATATGCAATAGCTTCTCATTGCATGAAGATAGAAAGGAACACCTGACCATTGTTGCAGACCAAAGCAGCTACAATTTGTAATAGCCAAATTATGATAGCCACAGTTTTTTTAGCAGATTGATGCCACTCCTTTCTCCATTATGGACCAGAAGATGGTGCCCAGGAGGGTGCCAAAGTACTCTCCCACCCAAGACATAGGCAATTCCAGGATTGCTTAAGGGGCAACATTGTGTGACTTCAGATCAGGGCTCAGATAATGTGTTGCGATGGTTGGGTCAAAACCCTAGAAGACGTAAGAACCATAGCTCTTCATTTCTGCCTGCATGCCAGTTTTGTCCACATAAGCCATGGGCCTTGAAGGGCAAAACAGAATCACCTCTCCTCTTAATCCAACCACCAGAGAGAATGCCTGGGGTCATATTTCTTTAACAGAGATGAAGGGAAGGGTGGAACATATGTTCAGAATGTTCCTTATGGGTTCAGAATGACTGTTGAGCCAGGCAGTTGGAGACTTGAGGTTGGTACAATGGAAAGCTTCCTTCCAGGTGGAAGCGAACTAAGAGAGGAACAAAGTCAGGAGAGAGAGGAAAGCCAGTTTTTAAAATGCGAAGAATCGCCTTTAATAAAGATGGCAGAGAAAGAATCAAGATAAGTATTTGCAAGAGATATTTCCATGGGAGAACTGACTGGTGTGAGAGGGTTTAAATCACAGCTTGGAAAGGTTCCCAGTTCCCAGAATCTTCCAGGAGCATGGCTACTAATTCTGATTCTTACATTTTGGTCCAGACTACTAACTAACAACATAGCTCTTGCTTCTTGTTTCCTTGCTCAACACAGATTCTTGCCTGGGGTTGGCAGGCCAGGACCATTCCAGGTCCTGAAATTTCACAACCAAATCCCAGTAGGGTTGCTGGATTTCAGGACCTGGACCTGTGTCTCCAGTTTTCATGTGTGACCTCCAGGTGGGAGATGAGGATGCAAATTATCCAGTTTGCTCAGCTCCAAGCAATAGGAGAGGACTGCATATACATCACCAGCTCAGCTAGTAGAGCAACATTTTGCTACAATTGAAATGTTTAATTCATTTGTTGCTGCAACTTGCAAAGACTCTCCAGAGAGTGTATGTATTAGTTAGCTTCTTATTTTCTCCCCAGTTCTTGCAGTGCCAGAGCTGGCACTCTGTTCTGTTCTGCATCACCTTCTGGCTAAAAATCCCTTGTCCCATCTTAAGAAAGATTCCAAATAATCCTCTGATCTGGGAACAGGCCATTTAACTGTGGGGGGTTGCAGACTGCCAGAAATAGTGCAAATTGAGTCCACTTTTAGGGTTAGGGTTAGGGTTAGGGAATCATGGGAACTGTATTTTATTGTGGCATCAGAGCTCTCTGACAGAGAAGGCTCAATGTCTCAGAAAAAAACAATTCCCATGATTCCCTAGCACTAACCCTAACCCTAAAAGTGGACTCAATTTGCACTATTTCTGGCAGTCTGCAAGCCCCCTAAGATTTCTGTCTTAATTTCCAAACAGGAAAATATGCATTCTTTTCTTTTCCTCTGGGTGTATTTGAATGACTAGCTGTGAGCAACTATGCTCCATACTTGATGCGTAATGCTTAATGACCTCACCAGGATCTGTTCCTAGGTCTAAAGTTTTTGCCCGGAAACCTCTGGGCCTGGGTCGATTCTAAACTGGCAACCCTAAAACCCAGGGATGGTTTCTTGTGATGTCACAGGAGAAGTCTCTGGTAATGGAGATTATCACACCACTAATAAAACCGGCTTACCTGAGCCGTCTTAAAACTGGTGGCATCCTGATGTTATCAGAAGGATTTAGCTGCCAAAATCACTGCCTGGGTCCATCCCAGGTCCATCGCCATTCACAGGGGCTCTCAGCATGCCTCTTTTCGAAGCTGGGAGTTTTCCATCTTAAGGAAATGGCCACTGGAGTGGCCCTGGGACTAGCGATGGACCCAGGATGGACCCAGGCGGCAATATTGGTGGCTAAATCTTTCTGATAACATCAGGATGTCACCTGCTTTAAATTTTAAGCCGGCTCAGGTAAGCCGGTTTTATTAGCGGTGCGATAATCTCCAATGTCACAGGGACCAGCCTTGGGGATGTCGCTAAGCATAATACGTTAAACATCATCCACTGTTGAACACAAACAGCAAACAAACAAACAAAAGACCAAGCACTACAAATGAGAATACGCATGCACCTCTTTCAAGGGAAGGTTCTTACCCTGACTTTCCGCTCCCTTGCTTTGAAGACCAAAGAAGCAGGACTAGACCCTGAGATTGAGAAACCCTACTCTTGCCTGTAGCCTCATGCTTAGTTCTGACATTTTGAATAGAGCTTGGAACAGTTAATTCTTTTGGACAACAACTCCCGGAATCCTCCAGATTGCATGGTCACTGGACATGCTGGCTGAGGGATTCTGGGAGCTAACGTGCAAAAAAGTAAGTTTTCCAAGCCCTGAATTGTTGTTATGTGCCTTACGTTTGACTTTGACTTATGGTGGCTTCTTGCAGAGATTTCTTCTTGCAGAGTCTTCTTGCAGAGATTTCTTCAGAGGTGTTTTGCCATTGCCTTCCTCTTAGGTTGAGAGAGCATGACTTGCCCAAGGTCACCCAATGGCTTGCATGGCTGAACTGCAATTCTAACCCTGGTCTTTCAAAATCATACCTTAACCGTCTATATATCCTGACTTAAAAGCTGTGATTTAGAGGTGTTTAATTTGATCTATTGACTGCTAGTCTTGATTCTTTGACACCCTCCACATTGTTTTTACTACTTTTCATTTATTGTCAGTTTGTTTTAATGATTGTTTATTGTTTTTATTTTATATCTCATAAGTAGCTTTGGGCAACTGCTTTTTTGTTAGGGGAAAAAGGAGACATACATTTATTGAATAAAAACTGTAAGTAAAACAAGCATTAAACCCACACTGTTTAAAAGAAAAACAATAGTTAAGAGGCAATGTGAGGGAAAACAGGGGTCCTGAGTCTGAAGCATTTGTGAAAGAGAGCAGATTTTGGAAAAGTTATGTTTTTGGACTATACCTCCCAGAATTCCCCCAGCAAGCAAAGTGCTGGGGATTTGGGGAACTCAAGTCCAAAATAATTTTTTAAGCTCTAGAAGGGGATGCTGTATCTTTTTCTGTCCACACCATTTCTCCACCCTTCCATAATTTCACAAAATCCTATGGATATATTCACTTCTATTTCGTAACATAGTTGTGTTTTGGGTCATGATTTCAGAAGAAGGGGGTATTTACAAAGGATAATGCATTGACATAGCATTTTCCCCTTTGCTGAGCCTACCACCATCCTCGTTTTTTAACACAATGCATTTGTCATGGGACATCTAGTTTGGTCTTCTTAGAATCTCTATTAAGAATAATTTTATAGATAAGGAAATCCCAGATTGCCTATGGGAAAGAGGCAGTCCAAACCATCTTGTAGTTTCCTTGTTTTCTCTCATTTGCTCAAGCATAGTTCATTTTGAATGGGGCTTTTCCTAGGGTTGCCAGATTTCATAGCCTGGGTCTTCTTCTCCACTCCTCAGGCTGAGGGGGAGGAATTTCTGGGAGAGAGCACTGTCTTGAAAAAATGCACGTATATCCAATTTTCTCATTTCTTAGATTTGATACCTATTTGAATGACATACCCTGGGCAACCATGGCTTATGGCTGAGGTTTCATGCTTAATGAGAGTTGCTGTGATGTAGTGGTTTGAATGTTGGACTGATTCCTGGACAGCAAAGTTTAAATCTCTATTCGGTAAAGGAAACCCACAGGGTGATCTTGGGCAAGTCACCCTCTCTCAGCCTTTGGCAGCCTCTGAGGAGAAGCTTCTCTGGAATTTTCCATCTCATGTGCTAAAATAACTTTGCTAGGTTTGGGTTTTATGCACCTTGACTTTGACTAGTGATGGAACAAAGTCAGGCAAAAAGTTTCTTGGGATTGCCTTAGGCATCATCGTTGGTAGGCATATCTTAACATATTGCCTTCCTCCCATGAGAACAAAGCCAACTAAGGGAAAAACAAGGGAAATGAAACTTAAAAGTAATCTAAATGAATCACTCTCTCTGTCTTTCCCTGTCTTCTTTTTCTTTTTTACTTCAAAGAGAGATCTGGCTGACAGTGATGAACCATGGTATCAGACTGGCAGCATGGCAGCATCAGAACATTATCTGCGTCCTCCTGATTTCAACCAAGGAGTTGGCGAAAGGACCTTCTGCCAGAAATATTCCCCAAGCTTAAAAAATATGATCCCCTTCCGCTTTCATGAAAGGCAGGTTGCATGTATTCACGATCAGGGATGACACAAAGTTTAATTGACGTTGTGATTCGTTATGAAATTATCCATTTTGTACCTCACAAGACACATTGCAAGACAAAATGCATTTTTGCTTTGGAAGGCTTGTGGTGCATTTTTGAGAATCAAAATAGAGACAAAACCAGACATATGTTACAAAAATAATAGGAAAGACTAAAAAGTTATGTGTCCAGTTGAAAAATCTGCATGGAGAGATTGTAGTCAGTGGGGGAAAAAATGCATGCAGAAAATGTGTACTTTGTGGGGAAATGCATTTATAAAAAAGAAGAAGGAACAAAAGCATAAACCCAATCTGATGCTGGTGGAGTGAAAATCCCTATTGGTGTGGTTTTGCTGGATTGTACCATTATATAAGCAGCACTTTCCAGTTGTGCAGTTGTGATACGTGGAAAATGCTTGTACAAGGAGAGATTGGGTGGTCTTCTTGCACGAGTTCCAAAAGTATGCAAACACTTGTCCAATGAATGATGACGCAGTACAGGATACAGGGCAAAGTATCATAATCTGATATGAACAAATGATAAGATTTCAGATGGTTTTTGGTGAATTGTGATAAAATTGAGGCAGACTTTTTTTACAAACCAGGTTAGAGACAATAGACATTATGGGACTTTTTGAACAAATGGTCTGGCCTGGTACAAGGGCATCTTTCTACTGTTGTAATGCCCTTCTGAAATGTTTATTTCCTCCCCACCCACTAGATCTTCTGCAAATCCAGTGGATGATGCTGGTCTCTTCTCATTTGCCACATTTTCTTGGCTTTCGTTCCTAATGTTCAGAGGATGCAGGCAAAACGTTGATGTTGCCAGCTTGCCTCCACTATCGTATCATGATAGCTCAGAACCAAATGCCAAAAGGTAACACTATTACAAGACAACCTTTTTATGTAAGAGCTTTACATAAGAGCTTTACTGTCAGGGGTAGGCGGTGGGAAGGAAACTTATAGAAATGATCATTTGCATTCTCCAGCTCCTGACAGTGTTGAGTATAATAGGCAATGCTTGGCTGGAAAGAATAATACTACTTGTAGCTTCCCGCTGTTCTGCTCTTGCAAGGAGTGGGGAAACAGGACAGCAGGTAAAGCAGAGCTCTATAATTTATACAGAATGTGTATTTCACTTGAAATGTTTTCACTCAGCTTCACACTGATTTTGTAGAGAAGGGACTTATTACAAGGGCTGGCATCAAAACTGGAAAGCTTGGACTGATGCCAGAGTCCAAGCAGCCCAGCAGGGACTTATACGGATGCCTGCCTTAGGCTCCTCACATAAAAATGGGCTCGTTCCTGTGAGCTGGATGACATAGTCCAATGGTGATATGATGATAAACTTTATGTGCAGGGTGACCAGACATCCTAACCACAAAGGAAGACAGGCCACTACAAAATGTAGAACATTCAAGCAAAAATTTAGGACATGACACAATAAAAGCTGAAAACACGGTTGTACACATACATTCATGCTCCTTAGCCATGCTCCAAATGGAGGACAGTTTGGGGTTCCTCCTGGACAGAAGGTTGACATGTAGGACATGTCCGGGGAAAGGAGGACCCCTAGTCACCCTGTTTATATCCTAGTCCTCAAAGCCATTTTAAATGCAGCTGTCTTCCACCCCCTTCTTACGTTGTTGTTCTTTTGCTCAAAGTTCGGCTGCTCGCGCACATAGAATGGGACCTCCTGGGTTAACAAACCAACAAACATTTATTTATTTATTTATTTATTTTATAGCCCATCTTTTTTCACAAAATGGGACCACAATATAAGTCACTCTCAATATAAGTTAAACAATATACAGTTTAAAAAAGTGGTTCTTTTGCGTATGCCTTGCTTCATCATGATTGAAACTAAGCACAGTAGGAGCAGAACCAGCTTCAATTGGGAACAACAGTCACATAACCTGATCAGCAATTTGCTTTAAATCCTAGTGGGAATGAGCCCCAAGAGAAAAGAGGGAGGCCTTTTGCTGCTGCTAACCCTTGTTATTAAAAAAAGGGGGGGATGCAGACTCCCTCCCATTTTGCAGAAGGCTTGTGGCACAATGCATTCAGATCATAATGCAACTGAAGAGACGGCCCACCTCCAAAAGCAATGCCAATAGTGGCACTGATAGAAAACTGCACAGTATAACTGTTTATACTGCACCATTGAATAACAGTATAAGATGGATTTTGCTCTTGTCCCTTGTTAAAGATGACATTGCCTACAAACGTCACGCTAAACATGTGGTTAAAACAGCTTTCTCCACCTTGGTGCTCTACAGACGTCATCCTTTGCTGGTACTCCTCCCTCCATACAACCATCTTTTTTTACTGACTGATAGGGCAAAACCTTGATTTTTAGTAATAGTAATAGTTTCTAGCATGGAATATGTGAATGGAGGAAATATGAATTGCAGTCATTG
Organism: Phrynosoma blainvillii; assembly: GCA_026167975.1. Taxonomy (NCBI): domain Eukaryota; kingdom Metazoa; phylum Chordata; class Lepidosauria; order Squamata; family Phrynosomatidae; genus Phrynosoma; species Phrynosoma blainvillii. The sequence goes on along the minus strand of JANUYF010000007.1, from coordinate 21,710,388 downwards.
TTCTTGACAGATTGCGACTCCTTTGGGAAGCAGAGCTGGCCAAAGTAGGCCCTGAGAAAGCTTCTTTAGTCAGAGTGGTGTTAAGATTTCAGAGGACTAGAATTTTGGTGGACGTCATGGCAAGCATCACTTGCATGATTTTTGGTGCTCTAGGACCGGTGAGTACTGTGGAGATACATTTATAAAAATGCTTACCCATGGAGGAGACGTATGTGTTGCAACCAAAGTACTTTTGGGTGCATCGATTGTAGGTAAAATTTCCCTTGACCTCCCACTTAAAAACACAAACAAAAAACTGCAGGCAGCCTAGTCAGGAAAGAACTCTTTCCAAGATCTTGTAGGGCTCTTGCTAATCAGAGCATAGCTTAGAAAAGTTGCAGAATCCCCCATTCAATATGACTTGTCCAGAGATACACAGATCCTAATGGCATGATGTTTTCTCTCTCACCCAAATAATTCAGATTTGTACTCTTTTTATCTGTTTGCAGACAGTACTCATACATAGCATCCTACAGTACAGTGAAAGTGGCTCCAGGGACCTGGTCAGAGGGATTGGCCTCTGTGTAGCACTATTTCTGACCGAGTTTTCCAAAGTTCTGTTCTGGGCATTGGCATGGGCTGTCAACTACCGGACCGCTATCAGATTAAAAGTTGCCGTGTCTACAGTTGCCTTTGAGAAACTACTAGCATTCAATTCTTTGTCACACATCTCTTTTGGTGAAGTAAGCCTTGTGGTTCATTTGCCTTCCTCGAAATAGTTTCAGTTGTAAAATGTCTTTAGTAAAGCGTGTTTTAAAAAAGACACCGAAAGTTTTGATTTTGAAAATTCTTTGAATCAGGAGTGCTTTCAGATTGTTTGCCATGTAGTCACTCTTGTCCCTTCACATCTTTCAGGTGATCAATCTATTAGCCAACGATGGTTATCGGATGTTTGAAGCAGCCTTGTTTTGTCCCCTGCCAATTGCTGTGCCTCTACTGATGACTGTCTGCTCAGTCTATTCTTGCATCATCCTTGGTCCCACTGCACTCATAGGAACATTGGTGTATATTGTGTTCATACCCATACAGGTAACATGACAGTTAATAATAATAATAATAATAATAATAATAATTTATATCCCGCCCCTCTGCAGAGCAATCGGGGCGGCTTACAACATTACAATTCACTAAACAATCATCACATGTTTATTTCAGTAACTGCTTAAAAAGATGGGATTGTGTGGGGTGTTTAAGAGTAGTCATTTATGAGAAAGTGGCAAGGGGTTTTGTTCACAATTCCAAAGCTTATTGCATAAACTGAGTGGAATTGAAGATAATTTACTGTTTTTGTACAGTGCATTTAGTTTTAGATGTACTACTGACAAAAAAGACTTTCTACTGGCCATCTGGCTCAGTATTGTCTGAAACTAGCAGCCATTCTCCCAAGTTTTTGATCCTGCCTATCAACACTGACTCCATGTTCGCTCCAAGATTGGAGGCTCCCCGCTTTTTATTCTGAGAACAGAGAGTTATTTTTTAAGAAGAATGAATATAATGACACCATGAAGCTGTCCGTACCCAGAGTGTCTTCCTACTACTGCTGAGTTATGGATGGCTCCAAAACATCATTATAGTCTTAAAAATAACTTTCCAAGCTCTGCTGTTAATACAGGCTTCCGGGGACAAAGAGAAGACTATCATTCTCATACCTTGCTTTTGACTGATCATTGTGGGAAATAGAAGTCATATGGTCTGATTAGAACTCAAAAAAAGTTCACTTTGGGGGTACAACTTTCACTGCCAGTCCCATTCTGGGACTTGTAATCCAGAAAAAGGAAACTTTTCTAAGCTCTGATCTGATGCAGCAAGGCTCTTTTTATGTCAGAGTTCCACGGAGATGCCAGGTACTGAACCTGGGACCTTTTGCATGCAAAGCAAGTGCTCTGCCACTGAGCAGTCCTTTCCTATGTTTAAATTACTAGAAATGGAAAATAATATGCTTGAGGTCACAATCTTTGACGAAAGTATCCACTTCACATCCCTCAAGACTTGTTGCAAAACAAAGTCTGGCCTCCTAAATTAAATATTTGTGAGGTTTATGGTACATTTTGGAGAAGCAAAATACACACAAAACCATGGATATATTCTAAAACTATAAACAACTACAATGTATACAATTGACAAATATTTATTGTATTTATACCCTGCTCTTCAGAAATGCTTTCAGAGTGGTTTACAAATTTTAATTTGACAGTTCCCTGCCCTTGGGCTTACAATCTAAGAAGATGTGACACAAAAGGAGAAGGGAATGGCTGTTTAACAGGAACAATGGTTGGAGTCCTCTGTCACAGTGTACATGACATAATTTTACATATACTTAGCTATGTAACAGAGGTGCTAGGAAAACCTGTTAGTGAACTGCAAAGATGCATAACAGGACCCTGACAAGAATGGTCCAATGTTCATTGAAACCTCCTAGCCAGTATTCTGATGCCCAAGGGAACCAATGCACAACAGAACCATTGCACATCAATCTTGTTGTGCGTATCACTTTGCTGACTCCCTTCTGTAGTAACATAACATCAGCCTTTTACCGGATATGTATATTATGGAATTACCCAGTTCTAATTCCTGCAGATGTAAGTCCACTTACGAAGACATAAGTCCAAACAGGATTCTGGCCATGATGTATAGAATGTTTACACTGAGCAGAAACTGAATGAAAAATGTGTACATGCAGAAAAAGAAAGTGACATTTTGCAATTTGAAACAAACAAAGAAAAAGTCGAAGAAGATAGGAGTTGGAGAACATAGGAACTGGAGAAACATAACAAAATCAGCATAGATTGTTTTTCATATCCTTCTAAGTTAGTTTAACTACCACTTACAGAAATGTGTGTGTATGTGTGTGTGTTTTAAAAAGAAAAAATAATATTTGTCTCTCTGTCAGCTGTTTCCTTTTATGACATTTTCCCTATTTGCTACAGATGTCTATGGCCAGGCTTACTTCTGTATTCCGAAGAGCTGCCATTTTGGTGACGGATAAACGTGTACGAATAATGAATGAGATTTTGACATGCATTAAGCTGATCAAAATGTATGCTTGGGAGAAATCTTTTGCCAAAGCTGTCAGAGGTACGAGAGAGAGAGGAGTTTTAAATTTCAATGAAATGCTTTAACTGGATCATTCTCGACAATATATGTGATTCAATGTTAATTCGAGAGGCAAGGCTATAATTTGCAAAATGGCATACTATTGTCTAGCAGGATGTATGATTTATCACTTTTCTCACATTATAATTGAAGGATGTCTTTTACCTTTTACAGGCATCAGAAAAGCAGAGAGGAAAATACTGGAAAAAGCAGGATATGTTCAAAGTGTGAACTCTGCCCTTACGCCAATTGTATCCACCCTGGCGATTGTCATGACATTTTTCATCCATACACTTTTAAAGCAGGAACTAACAGCCTCTGTTGTAAGTTGCAGCACTACATCAACACACAAATAATAGATTTGTCGTCCCCCCCTTCATTTGTCCCTGTTGTCTATTATAAAACCTTATAGCATTCTAAATTTTAGGAGCCTAACTACAAATTCCATTATTTTCCTGATTCCTTTCTTCATCAAGAGTGATTTATTATAGATGGCCAGAGGTTCCATGCAGGCAGGTTGAGCCCAAGGTATTTTGCACAGGGCAAGATGGATTCTACCCTCTGTTGCATGTATAGACACTGAATGGTTTGATAGATGAATCTTATTTCAGCATTGATGATAAGAGTTCCCCTTTGTGCCCAAGAGTAGCAAGCCAGTTTAGAAGGTGGAGGACCAAGTCTGAATGATCAGTGGTGCTATTAGACCAAAAGCTGTAGAGTTCTCATTGGTGTTAGGGAACAAATGTTCCTCTCAATGTTGTTGGAGATCATTCCTCAACCATAAGTTATGTTGGCTGGGGATTTTGGGTGTCAAAGTCCAACAACATCTAGAAGGCACTATGATCCCAATCCCTGAAATAGACCAAATATGCCAAGTTGCAACTGGGGATGGACGTGATCACATCATATTACACCAAGGAAGAAGAGACTTGGCAGCTGCAATTTCTTCTGTATGTTCTTTCTTTTGCCACCCATCTGTTGGGAGTGGCTGGGCTCCAGGTGTGCCACACAGCAGATGGAGAAGAGAAATAGATAAAACAACTGGAAGAACAGAGAAGGAACAGGGTTGCTGTGACTACTAATTTCAAGGGAAGGTACCACATTTCTTTTGGCATAGGGTTTTGTGGACTACAACCCACGTCATCAAATACAAGACTGCAAAGCCTGACAGAGACATTCCAAGGATGGCATCAAAATCCTTATTGCAAGATGACCATCCTAATATAGAATCCCTAGGGGAAAAAATGGTGACACATCTCAAGATGCTCACAGATTGTTGTCTTATTGTTTGTTTGTTTTAAAGGCCATCATGTTTTGGCTCGTATGTGCTCTTAAGGACTTCTTCAGGTCTTAAATCCAAATCAGTTGTCTTTATTTACAAATAATAGACCATAAAATCCTCAGATTACAAACACATTTGATAGAAAAACACTCAGTGAACAGATGCATCCATAGTTATGCAGCAGTTACAGAATGCCATCATTTTGTTACAGAATTGCAACATGGCACAACCAAGTGTGTACTGAGCTGTAATATGTATGAAGGGGCAATGCACTCTCATGAGCAATGGCATCACATGTATAACTTTGCTTCCATGACTTGGCGCTGAAAACAACAATTCTATAGTGGAGATAAAATATCCAGTAGCTTCTGTAGGGGAACTATGCCTTTCTATGTCACCAACAGGATTCCAACTGAGTTCTGGCTCTGTCCAGGCAAATTTGGAAACTGATACAGTTAGGAAAGAGGAATAATAAGCTTGGCCCAAGAAATTTTTCTGCCTGAAGTAAACCAACACATAGCACCCCCAGCCATGGAAATCAATATCCATAATACTCAAAGCCAGCCAAGTTAATTTGGCCCATGAAAAACAACAACAAATTGAATAGTTGCCAAATTGCTGCCATTTCATGACACGCTAAAACTTCTGCTGGAAGTGGCTACCTCTAATCAGAACATGGAGACCAACATGTTGAAGTTCACACACAACAATGAAGCCACTTGGCAAGAGGCATCCGTTATTATGCATTATGGCTGATGACAAGATGGAAGATAACTAATCTTAGTCTGTCGTATTTTGGACATATCATGAAACAACATTTCTCATTGGAAAAATTGTTAATGCTTGGTTAAGTGGAAGGCAGGAGGAAAAGAGGGAAGCCACACTGCTGGTGAATTGATTCAATCAAGGAAGCCATAGCCGAGTTTGCAAGTCCTGAACAGAGGAGATGATGGTTGGCGCTCTTGGAGGTGTCTCATTCATGAAGTTACCATAAGTTGACATTGACTTGGCAAATAATAACAGCAACAACAGAAATTGAGTCCTGCTTTGAAAAAAACTTGGACCTAAACCATACCCTCCAACATTTTATGGATGACAACAGGGACATTTGTAGTCAACCAACATCGAAGTGTGGTCAAGAAGGAATAAAACATGAACTATGTGATGTTGCTGAAGGATGCTTTCCCCTAATTCTACTGAAACAGGCAAAATTCTGCCCCCATCCTACTTTTGCACATTTCACTCAGTTTGCAGCAACTGAAGCTGAGGAGAAAGCAGGGGCATGGGAGAAGGAGAAAGGAACTGGGATATATTAAAAGCAGCTGAAAAAGTGGGATGACAGAGGATTGAATGGGACTCTCCTTGCCAAATCAGGAAAGTTGGAGTGTATGTTAAACCTGAGTGCAAGTTGCAACTAGAATGGACCTATTGAACCAATAGGACTGGAGTATGTATGTGCACTCAACAATTGAGTCAATGAGTTTAACTGAGGCTAACAATATGGTTTAGGCCATGGATCTAATCAGGTGGCCTTCAGATGTTTTTGGACTGCATGCAACTCTTCGAAGTCCCAGCCAGTATAGCCAATAGTGAGGAATTCTGGGAGCAGCAGTCTAGTGACATCTGAAGAGCTGCATGATTCTTACCCTAATTTAGAATTTGAAAATAGAATTCATTGTATTAGGTTTTAACCATGCACCCCATCAACTGATACAGCACATTGTCTCAGAAACTCTTAAAAGATATAACATGAAAACTATTGTACATGATCCTAACAGTCTTTTATTCATTTCCTTTTGCAGGCCTTCAGTGTGATAGCAATGTTTAATGTAATGAGGTTTGTCATCGCCATTTTGCCATTCTCTGTGAAAGCCGCAGCAGAAGCAGCTGTTTCTTTAAAAAGACTGAAGGTAGAATTGAAATGATTTTAGACATTCTAGAACCATGCCCTCATGCTTGTTGTGGTTCCTGTACTATATCATATTCTGATGGCTAATGTATCCAAAGCTTAGGAAGTTCCTTTTTTGGGCTACAACACCCAGAATCCCAGTGGCCATACTGACTTAAGCTTTCTGCGAGCTGCAGTCCAAAAAAGTAACCTTTCCCAGCTCTTTATATATATAAATATTTGTATTACTCTATCAGGAGTAGTTGTTTAAGAGACAATAGGAAATTGCCTTAAAAGCATTTTGTCCTTTACTGTTATGCTTGTTTGTTTTTAATTTGATGCTTCTAAATCATATGATACAAACCAAGGTCTAAATCTAATTGTTAGTTGCAACTATAACAGACTTAGTCAGTTAATAGGATTTTTATAAGTGTTGCTTTATCAAATTCCCATTGATAGAATGGGTCTACTCTAGTTAGGATTAACAGTTGGATTTAGATATTACGGTTGAGGGGGGGGGGAGAGGGGGAACAGATTTTTGTTCTTTTGTTTTTGATATTGTATTAATTGCATGTTAGCCACTTTCTTTATTCATAAAGAAATGTGCCATCAATAGATAGACAGATAGATTCCATTTTTAAAAAGAAAAATTAAACCTACAGCAGAAGAAAATCCAGTCTCGACCAAACCAAAGGATTATCTATCTCTGCCTCTTCTTTTTCAGAAAATTCTGCTTACTCAAATTCCTTCAGCATATGTGATCATTTTGAAGAATTCCCCAAATGCTGTGGTCCTGGAAGGTGCCACGTTGTCTTGGGAAAGTTCTTCCAGTGAATGCAGAACCAAAGGGATCAAGGAGGCAACCCAGAGTGTCACTTCTGCCAACGAATTTTTGGGGACTGCCAAAAAGAGCAAGGAGACAACCCTGAATGGAAATAGCATCTGCAAAGACAAATCGGTGTCAAAATCAGTCATTTCTCCCTCTCAGATAACAAGTGCTGGGAAGAACAGCTGTCCCTTTGCCTTATGCAACCTAAATTTTGCAATACCCAAAGTAGGTATACCTTTGAGCAAAAGTGTTTAAGTCAATTTCTGTTTAAGCTACAGTGAAATTGATTGAAACCTGTGAACTCAGCAGGAATGTGAATACAGTCTTTATCCAGTCTGCCAGTTTTTCATATATTTAGTAGAACTTGAAAAAGTGGTGTCTGTTTTCAAATAAGTGCAGTTTGAAGAGGGAAGATTAATATGGATAATTTGTGTTGTTTTCTTTTATCATGGACTTGATTGTTAGAATCTATACAAAAGTAAGAGATTGGACCAAGAACCCATTTTTCTTTATTCCTTCTTTTCTCTTTTTTGTTGTTGTAGCATTAATTTGCCGAGTAGGAATGTGGGGTAATCGGGAAAGAGTATATTGCTATTTTCCTTTCATGTAAAGTTTTAAAATTGAATGAAGTTATTAAAAACACAATCCCTTTGCAGGGCAAAATCCTGGGGATTTGTGGAAATGTTGGAAGTGGGAAAAGCTCAGTCATCACAGCAATATTGGGACAGGTACGAGCACTTTTAAACTTTGTGTTGGTATACTTTCTTTGACATTTTTGCTTCAGAGTCAATCTCCAGTGGAATGCCTGGTAAGCCTTTACATGTCTTGACAGTTAAGTTGAGCTTTGACTACACTGATCATATAACAATTATCTGTGGGCACATGCTGTGGTTGCAAAGTATAGACATAAGACCTGCAGACTGTGTGCCTTAATGAACATCCCACCCAGAGTTTCTCTGTCTGCAGTGGTTTTACCAAGGTTGTAGTTATGGGGGGAGGCAAAATGAGAGCATTGTTCTCCAAATATAAATTCTGCCCTGCCATACAATGTTCTTCAGCCCACAAATTTCTAACATTGGAGAGTGAATCACTGAAAATCGTTCACATCTAGAAGTCTTCTATTTGCTGTGTTCGCTTTCCCTTGGTCATTTTGCCAGCCCCCTTTTTCTTTAGATGGCTAAACTGTGTTTCCCGATTAGGGGATAGGTAACTTTGGAAGCTGGGTCTGTGTGCATTAGCTCCCCAGGAGACCTTCGAGGTCTGCACTGCCCTCTGCTCTCTGGTTTTTTTAAAAATAATGATCAGATTTTGCCCCCAAACACTGTCTAAGTGACATGGGTATCTTCTTACCCTCCTTTTGTGCTTTCCTAGGCCCGTGTATATATATATATATATATATATATATATATATATATATATATATTTGGGGGGGCAGGGGGGGGGAATTCTATTTACAAAAAAACCATTTTGATCCTTGTGGAGCTCTACACAGAAATCCCCCCCAACAGCCTCTACAGGTCATTTTGGAGGCTGTTAGACACCATGGAGGGGGATCCTGGGGGCCATAAAATGGCCCCGGGGGATATATGTGGCCCATGGGTTGCATTTTGCCCATCTGTGTTCTAGATCAGTGGTTGCTAAACTTTGGTCCTCCAGATGTTTTGGGCTTCAACTTCCAGAATTCCCAGCCAGTTGGCCAACAGTCAAAAATTCTGGGAGCTGAAGTCCAAAACCTCTGGAGGACCAAAATTTGGCAACCACTATTCTAGATTAATGGTTCCCAAACTTTAATCCTCTAGGATTTTAATTTCCAACTCCCAGGATTCCTGAACATTGGACATGATGGCTGGGGCTTCTGGAAGCTGAAGTCCAAAATACCTGGAGAACCAAAATATGGGAATCTCTGTTCTAGATGCTCAAGATTCTGCAGTGCTAGAAATTTGAGGACTGAAGGAAAATTTATTTGGGGGCAGAACTCTTACAGATGGATACTGGTCTCATTTTGCCCCCTCCCCTGTAGGTACAGGCACCATTTTATCATCTCATTCAACAGAGAAAGTAGAGCCACACTCTTATGCCTTTATACTTGATGTAAGCCGCCCCGATTGCTCTGCAGAGGGGCGGGATATAAATTATTATTATTATTATTATTATTATTATTATTATTATTACTTAAGCATCCTTTAGTGGAATGGGCACATGATCCTATGCATGCATAACATCCATGTGTGCACCTGAGCACCTCTCTCCTTGTATGTGTATACACAAAAGTGTACACACATATGCACACACATATCTATGTTTCCCTAGATAGGGGAATGGTATATAAAATACAGATATTACTCATAAGTACCTAACACTGATTTAAGATCAAGAGCCCTCTGTGAGTCAGGGGGGAAAGCAGCTAAGTGTATCCTACAATGCATTTCTTTTGCCACTAAATGTTGTTAAGAGCTGTGTGACTCACTCAGCAAATCGTGTCAATTAGAGGTAATCAGGACACCTCTCCATGCATTTTATTTTGCAAGTAACAGATTAAATATTATCAAATCAATATTCCTCGGAAACTGCACTTTCAGTATATTCTGCGTACATTTCATACATCAGGTTGGTTCTGTGGGACATTCTTAAGTTTGCAATCACTTGAGTGCGAAGGCCATTCAAATGCCCTGGAGAAAGTGCATAGGATTCTACTCACAAAAACCTGTTTCTTTCTTCTTTAGTTATATTTGGGACCACTTGTTTCTCCAATAAGCTCCAGGCAACATACCTGGCTCTCCTCTTTCCCACTGTATCCTCATAACAACCCTGGGAGTCAGCCCAGGGTAGATTGCCCAGGGATTTTCATGGAAAGGTATCAACTAGAACTCAGATGTCCCAGGTTCCAGCCTAGCCATTACACCACATCAGTTGTCTTCTGTATGTATTTTTAAATATATAACACATGTTGTGTCAGGCTCTCATACTGATGTTGTTGTTTACTTGTTGGAGAGATTCTTTGCTGCCAAGTGAAGGCATATGGATCCTATAAGGGAGGAAAGCGAGATATAAATAAATATTTTGAATGCATATTTTAAAGGATTTAAATGTTGGCTCCCAAGTAGCCAACATTTCTCAGCTGGAAGGAGAGACTTTTTGTATGTAATGCTAGGATAGTGAAAGCAGAGCTTAGAAAAGTTACTCTGGAGGATTCTGGGAGCTGTTGTTGATAAAAATAATAACATTTCCAAGCAGTGAGAAGAATGCAGGAAGTTGCTTTATACTGAATTAGATCATTGGTCTATCTAGTTCTCTAGTTATGTTCACTGGGCATGGAGAATGTGTGGCCTTCCAGATGTGACCATGATCTAGCATGCTGGTTTTAATAGTTAATGGAAAAGCACAATAAAGTTGTTCAGATCTTGTGCTCTCTCCTTGTTTCAGATGTATCTGCATAAGGGGACAGTTGCTGTGGATGGTTCCTTGGCTTACGTCTCACAGCAGGCATGGATATTTCATGGGACTGTAAGAGAAAATATACTTTTTGGACAAACCTATGATGAAAAAAGGTAAATATGAAAACCAACTAGAAGAGGCCAAAGGGGAATATTGTGGATCTCTTCTTGCGTTTTGCTTTTCATTTTAAATTGTAACAAATCTCTAGCTTTTTGGCTGTTTTGTTGTAATTGGGCCTCTCTCATCAATTGGTTCTCCAATGTCATTCATGATTCTGCCCAGGGTCTCAGGTCCTACAAGAATTCTAATGGGTGCACCAGAATCCAAAACCTTCTGGCAATTGTACAAGTAGGAATTTTTCAGAGCTTGGGAAAAAAATTACTTTTTTTTTATTACAACGTCTAAGAATCTCCCAGTCAGAATAGCCAGGTAGTTCATTTAGGTAACTGTAAACATATTAACTTACCTATTTGAGGATATTGATAGGCAGCTCTTCAGCAGTGCTCCCAGGACAACTTGAAATAAAATAATAAAAACCACAAGTTGAAAGCAGTAAATCAAAAAGATCACATCAAAGCAAAACACAGCAGGGCATAAAATGAGATAACATACCAGCATAACATTTCAAATAGGAGGGAGAGAGTCAGAGCTGCCACAGAGCCACAAGGGCTGTGCTCACCCTCTGCCTCAGCGGGTCTGGTGGAGTCCATACCCCCTGTGCCCACCCAGTAATGCCATTGATGTTTGGCATACAATTATCTCCTGTATTAGAATCCTGTTGGGTCATTATGTTGACATTTGTTGTTATTGTTGTTAATTATCATCATGTCAACTTCAATTTATGGTGACCCTATGAATGGGAGACCTCTAAGACACTCTGTTATCAACAGCCCTGCTCAGGTCTTGCAAGCTCAGGGCTGTGGCTTCCTTGATTAAATCTATCTACTATATGGATATGTTGGCTTCTTTTGGTCTAAATATTTTGGTTTTTTGGCCCAATTTGGCCATGGAATACCCGGGGGATACACTAGCCCAGTATTTCTCTTACCCCCACACTGATGTAAGTCCCTTACATGTATTTGTGCTAAAATAGATCTACATCTTGGTGTTTGGATTCAAAGACATAGCTGTGTTAGTCAGTAGGATTACTATGTAAAGAGATCTTGTAGCACCTTTGAGACTAACTGAAAGAAAGAAGTTGGCAGCATGAGCTTTTGTAGACTTCAGTCTACGAAATGCATCTGAGGAAGTAGACATAAGTCTACAAAAATTCATGCTGCCAACTTCTATCTTTCAGTTAGTCTCAAAGGTGCTACAAGATCTCTCTACAACTTGGTGTTTGGTTCAAAATGATCATAAGATAGTGGAGGCAAGGTGTCCACATCAACACTGAGTGGACATTGCAGGTTTAGATGGACAAATGGTGTGAGTATCTTTCTGTGTCCTGATGGTTGTGGATCTAACAAAAGCAGATTGCCAAAGAGGTGTCTTAGAGGTTAACCACAGATCATCAGTATAATTTGGAAGCAAATTTGTACAGTGTCTTCTGCTTGGAAGAAAATAATATATTTAAAGAAAGGCTGAGCACAGTTCATTTTTAATATTCTAGATACAATTATGCCATCAAAGTCTGCTGCCTGAAGCCAGATATGGATATTCTTCCTTACGGAGATATGACTGAAGTAAGTGTTATAAAAGAAACTGATTTAACTGAGTCTTCCAGCATATATGATAGAGCATTCCTCTTTCCTTTTTTAAATGATTGTCTCCCGCAGGGGCTTTTCATAGTGAAACAACCTCCTTATTCTTGCTCTGTTTGTCATGAAGCTCCAACCTTTGCCAGGACTGTCCGTTTCAAATTAGGACAGTTGGAAGATATGGATTTCGAGTGGCCTGCAGCAAATATCAGGCCCCAGGATTTCTGGAGTTTGTTTTCTGATACACTGCAGTGCAATTGGACTTATTAAACACTGACCAAAAAGTGCCTTGCTTCTACTTTTCAAAGTAGGCTGCATGGGCAAAGTAGGGCTCTAATTTGTTTCAGGGCCACTAGACAATTTGTTCATTTTTGTCAGTGCGATTTTTTAGTAGGGCAGAAGATGAAAGTCTTCTTTAAATATACCCATTTTATTATCCAAGTTACACTCTGAATTGCTGTGCATCCCTGTGAGCTGCTGAAATGAAAGCAGGTACCTGTCCTAAGGGACCAAAAATGTTATAATAATAGAATTTGGCATCATGTCCCTCCAGGCCATCTTGTCAGTTTAAATTTTCATTAGAAGACACTCTTAACATGGAACATCCTCTAGCTTGGGACTCAATTGTATTTTAAAAATACCTTGGATCTGGCTGTGGCTCCACTTTTCTCAGCAATTTGAAAGAAGTCACTTGTTGCCCTATCTGGATGCCTACCTGCCGATTATCTCTCAATTTGTTTCATGGGGACATATCTTTCCAGAAGATACGGCTGGGCTGGGGGGGGGCTGACCCTTAATGGTGTTATTCAAAATAATTAAGAACCAGTTCTGTCTATTTAATTTGTCCAAAATGTTATATGTTTGTGAACACACACACACCTGATGTGGCAATGACACAACTTGCCAGTGTTTTCAGCCTCAGCTCCTGTCCCTCCCTTCCTCAGTTAACCACCACACCATTTGGTTGTGTACCCACTCATCCTCTTTTCAATTTTAATGTGCTTCTTCAGCCACATGCTTCTCCTGGAGATAAAAGTTGCATCTACACTGCAAAAATAATGCTGTTGATATTGCTTTGACTGCCATGACTGAATGCTATGGATTTTTAGGGTTTGTAGTTTTGTGAGATATTTATCCTTCTCTTCCAGAGAGCTCTGGTGCCACAATAAACTACAAATCTGAGGATTACATAGAATGGAGGAGCCATAGCAGTTAAAGTGGTGTCAAACTGCATTATTTCTGCAATGCAGATGCAGCCTTAGGAGTTTATCACACAGAGGCAAAGTCTCCTAATCCCGTGCAGAAACGGGATTTAAAACCCCAGAAAATGGACAATGAGCAATAACACAACATTAACACAGAGAGAAAGGCAACAAAATGCGCTTCTTTTTATAAGCTTATTGCATGGCCTTAAGGAATGTGAACAGAATGGAATGTAAGGGAACAGAACACAGCAAAAACACATTTTACTGCATGGGAGGATGTCACTGATGCCACTGGGAGTCCCTGATCCATTCCCCAGCCGTTCCTGGCAGCTGATTTTTGAAGGACGATTTTGAACAGATCGGGGACTCCCGGTGGCATCAGTGGCATTCTCCCGTGCAGTAAAATGCGTTTTTGCTCCGTTCCGTTCCCTTGCATTACATTACGTTCCCGATCTTCGAAGTGCCATGTGATAAGCTTATTACTTTTGGAAAATCCCGAAAGTAAAAAGAAGCACGTTTTGTTGCCTTTCTGTCTGAGTTAATGTCACATTATTGCTCATTGCGGGTTTGTTTCCACTTTCTGTGTGGATTAATTTCAGACGTCATCTGCAAAACAATCCACTTTTGTGGATTTTTTTTCAGTTTAAATCCTATTTTTGCATGGGATCCCGCCCGTATGATAAATTCCATAGTGTCTCCTGCCTGCTTTGGTTTGCTTCCTCCTGCTTTGTTCCCACACACCTGACCAACCTTGCTCATGTACTCTTATACTACATACCCTCCACTTCTCTCACACACACATCCCACACACATGTGCACATCCCCTCTCCAATGTTTCCACCTGCCCATCTGCATTGTTTCAATGCTTCACCTTCTGCTTCCCGTTCCCATCTCCTCTGCCCCCACCATCCCATTTCATGCTCTCTCTCACACAGAGAGTGTCCCACATATTAAGAAGCAGCCACAAACCCAACAAATGCTAACAACCAGTTTGGGCAAACTGGCTGAATGACAGCACTTCTGCCTTTCCTCTGAAGAGATCAGGCATCAAAGATGGGATGTGTAGCTGGAACCCCCTGAGGAACTACCAGTCAGAAGTGTCATTATAACCATCTTTGTATTTGCTTAACAGATTCTGACACATTTTCCCCTTTCCCTGAAATATTCATTTGATGCTTTAAACAATTTTGTAATATTTTGTTTAGTATTTTGGCATTGTCTTAATGATAATCACATTGTTAGCTGCTTTTCCTGGTGGTATTGTTGTTATTCACTGTATTCTGTCTTTTTACTGTTTTGTAAAAACAACAACAACAACAACAACAACCATATATACAAGTACACAAAATTCATAATGACCTGCCTGACAGTTTTGACTACCACCCCTGTCTTAAGAACAGCTCCAAGGTCTCTGCATCCAGCTCTGTCATTAGGCAGCAAGAAATAAGCTGCCTCAGGCAGCAGATTTTGAACGGCAAGAAAAGACTATAACTTACCCGATATCCAGTAAATTAGAAAATTTCTCTGCCCCATCTAAGACTGGGCACAAGACTTCAGTACTTCTGTTCTTAACTTTCAATGAAACCACTGAATATTTGCCCAAAACATTTACTCAAAAGTAGGTTAAATAAATATGTCTTTATGGGTGTTAACAAAACTTCAAGCATTTCGCAGAAGGATGAAATTTAGCTCCGTGGCCACACACGTGATAAGCCTATCAAGTCTATGTTCAAAAAGTTATCTATATGCAGAGAATCGTTATATTGTTGTTCGTAAATAAAGCGCTGGTAATGTGAAAATTTATCACGGATGCTGGGAAAATTCCATGGTTGGAACTCAGCTGTGAATCGTGACTCAGTAGCTGCATCTTAATAAGCCCATAAAGCTTTTATGAAATGGGAAACACTTATATAAAAATTATTATTATCCCCTGACTGATGTGGCAATTTTGTCCTTTTATAGATAGGGGAAAGAGGTCTCAACATTTCTGGAGGCCAGAAGCAGCGAATCAGCTTAGCTCGTGCTGTCTACGCCAATAGAGATATTTATTTATTGGACGATCCTTTGTCAGCAGTGGATGCACATGTTGGGAAACATATTTTTGAAGAATGTATTAAAGTTGCACTGGAAGGGAAGACCATACTCCTTGTTACTCATCAACTTCAGGTAATGGAAAGAGTATGTAATTAGTTTCAACCAAATAATAGAGGTAAAAGATGAAGTGGTGGGGTAATAATGCATAAGTCTAAGCTGGGGCTGCTCATAGTGAAATTAATCCAGTGATCAATTTTAAAAACATGGAATATAGGAGCTGAATCCAGTGGTTAATCCCAACTACAATAGACACATTGAATCAGTGTGAAGATGGTAAACCAATTCTTATATAAATCCCATTGATTGATGGGGATACTCTGGTTAGAATTAAGAATTAGATTTAAGGGTGGCTTGTTTTTTTTGGCTTTTAAAAAAGTGGGTATAGAAAAATCTCACAGTGTGAAATATTGTATATATTCATGCATAAATCTAGAAATTTCGGTCAAAAAATTGACCCCAAAAAACTGAGCTGACTTATCCATGGGTCAATATAAGAACTGTTCTTTAACTCTTACAAAAAAAGGAACTATCCCCTGGTGAAAGGCAAGAGCGTAATCTGTCCTGGAAGTACTCACCCCCCTCTACTCTCTGATCCATTCAGCCTTTAGTGTGAGCACAAATAATTATGCCTGCTGGGATTTTGTAAGTTCTTAGGCATCATTTTCCTTTGCTTCTTCCTTCAGATCCTTTGTTACATGACCCTAAGTTTTACCCTTGATCTATCCACAAGTCATATCAAAATCCATAATTTTGGCCCCAAAACTTGCCCTTGAATTATACATGAGGTCAACGTATAGTTGAGTATACAGAGCAGCTAGTTGAACCTGGGGCCCATTTACACTACAGAATTATAGCACTATGATTCCACTTTAATTGCTAAAGCTGCACCCTATAGAATCCTGGGATCTGCAGTTTAGGAAAGAATTATTTAGAATTCCCAGCCTAAGTGCTCTAGTGCCTCACCAAACTGCAAAATGCAGGATTCCACAGGATGGAACCATGGCAACTAAAGTGGAATCATAGCACTATAATTCTGCAGTGTGAACACACCTCTGGATCTCCCAGCAAGACTATAACCACTATATCCTTTTGTCTTTTATTGTAATGCATTGCAGTAGTGGGATGACGTGAGGTAAGGCTCAGCAAATGATCGGTGGTGAGAAAATGGAGGCTTTACTGGCATCTGGCCTGGAACTTGGAGGTTATTACATACCTTCTATGCTATCCTTTTGACGCTTGTGGTTATTTCTCATCATCACTCAAGACCTTCGAAAGCATCCCTGTAGTTGTCTTTTTCTTAATTTATAATTATCTCTAATCCAAGACACCTTTAAAAATAATAAAATGAGGGGAAAATCCACCAGCAGATGGCACAATAGACTCAGAGCAGCAAAGGTGTTCAGCTACTAAAAATACATTTTTTCCAAAAAGAAACAGATAGAAAGCAGAACAAGGGTGGGGGGGAATGGTACTTCTGTTAAGGAACACAGAGAATGTGTGTTGCTCAACATAAGCAGAACCGTTCCATAGACAAAAGGAGCACCCTGTCAAAAGCTATAAGGATCTCCCTAGACTTTCCCCTAGAGTTCTATTGTTTCTCTGATTCAGCCAGGAATCAGAAAGTATCACGTGCTGGATATATGTGTCCCCAGCCCTTACCTCCAAATTCTCTACCCTTTCCTCATTCAATGGTTTATGGAGCATCCCATTTATTTATGTAGCTATTTGTTTACAGTTTCTGCTGGGAATAGATGCACAGAGAAGCCTAGAAATACTAAGAATGCCAATACCAGTAAAACTATGTAAAATGTGGAGAGACAGTATAGTGTAGTGGTTTGAGCCACTCAGGAGATCAGGGTTCGATTCCTCACTTGGCCATGGAAACCAGCTGGGTGACCGTGGATGAGTCACACCCTCTCAGCCCCAGAAACCCCATGATAGGTCTTTAGGGTTGCCATAAGCTGGAAACTACTTGAAGGCATACAACAACAACCATCCATAAAATGTAGTGGGAGGATATTATCTTTGTACTGGCAGGCAAAGACTTTTCTTTTTGTGAAGTCGTAGGCTTTCATGGCCGGCATCCATAGTTTTTGTGGGTTTTTCAGGCTGTGTGGCCATGTTCTAGAAGAGTTTCTTTCTGACGTTTCGCCAGCATCTGTGGCTAGCATCTTCAGAGGCTCTGAAGATGCTAGCCACAGATGCTGGCGAAACGTCAGAAAGAAACTCTTCTAGAACATGGCCACACAGCCCGAAAAACCCACAAAAACTACTTTTCTTTTTATAATTCCAGCAGACTTTTATCAATTGAGGATAAAAGAGGAAAGAGCTTTTGAATGGAGTCAAGGGGTGTATGGGAGGAAGGCATTGTTCCACTCTCTTTTCAAATTGGTTGTGTTTAATCTGTTTGACTGAGTTCTAATACTCGGAGTTCTTATGCTTTTAGATGAACCTGTGTTTTTTAATTGTTATGACCACCTTGAGTCTCAATTTTTCAAAGATGGTGGAATAGAAATTCAATCAATAAATAAGCCAAACTGTTCAAATGTGACAACAATACGGGCATACCTCAGTAAACAAAGTTTAAAAAAGAGCCTCCTATGCTCTCTCAATCCCCTTGTTTTTCTTCACACGCTTTTCCTTGTTGGAGGTTTTTCTGTAGCATTCACATTAGAAGGATGGTTAAAGAGACAGACTTTCAGATTGCAGTACTGTGTCCACAGCAACCAATGCAATAAAGCTTGTGCTAGAAAAGAATAGGATTCTACTCAAGCTATCCCATTGTAGCCATGTGTGCCTGCAAACAGCAGGCAAGATAAAAAGCAGGTGCCTTCAGAATCCCTTACTGAGCATGTTTGAACAGTAAAACAAAGAAAAGCAAATAAGCTCGCCTTACTAACTACCCCCAGCATGGATTTGGGGTTTGGTTTTTTTAAGCATAGATCTGTAAGTCTGGACACCAAAACAGAAATCAGAAGAAAAGTGGAAGCTAGCGAAAGAAATAGAAATCCCTGGACACTTAGGGACACTTCCAAGTGGTCTCCAAAGTCTAAAATGTTTTTGTTTATTTATGTAAGGCTTGCCTGACCTAGTTGTGTCATTTCACAAGTGTATGTTACAAATTTCGAATAAAGAGTTTGCTGAAATATGTTGGAATTGTTCTTTCTCCATAAGACTTAGGGAACAGTCCACAACATTTGGGTTTATCCCTTGTTTCAACCTTGAGAAGGCAGGAGACTAGAATAAAGAGTTTGCTGAAACATGTTGACACTGTTCTTTTTCTTTGGTATAGGAACTTTTCTCATTTCTCCCCCATATTATTTCTGCCTTTGGTACCAAATTATCTGTTAAACAAGTAATGACCAGGAACACATCTATTTCATTAACAAAGGTATAGCTGCAATTTAATGAGAGAAGCAAATAATTTATTGATTTTTCCCCCTAGAGAAGTACATGGGAAGTGAAATGATTCTGTAATTTTTTTTAAAAAAATAACAGTTTTAGAATGTTGTTCAAAAATATTCACAGAGATTGTTTCAATTTCTCTCTCTTTTTTTTTAAATGACAACACACCAGTATTTAGAATTTTGTGATGAAATCATATTGCTCGAAGATGGAGAGATATGCGAGAGTGGCACCCACACAAAACTGATGGAAGCAAAAGGACGCTATGCACATCTAATTCAAAATTGGCATGCAGAAGAAGCAACGGTGAGTTTAGTCCTTAAACAAGCTTGCTTAAGAATGACAAGCAAGAGCATATGAACAGCTCTGTAAGATCAGACCAAAGGTTTATTTAGTCCAACATTCTGCTCACATAGTTGCCTATGAAATGAAACAGCACTCTCCATCTCGCATTCTCCAGCAAGTGATGCGTAGAGGCAATGTGCATTCAGCTGTTAATACTGGACGTGATCTATAACCATCCAGACAAGTAGCCATTGATAGCCATAATATTTATGAATTTATCATCCAGGTTTTAAAACAGGGATGGAAACATGCTAAAGGATAGGACTGCAATGCCCCCATGGAGTCCTTGGTAGGCCACATCTCTCTTGCCACTAAGGTTGACAGACTGAAACTGGAGATGGTTCTTGTACCTTTAATAGTCATGCAGAAGAGGGAATTTCCTGGGAACAATGCTGTATTTGCTGATATTATACAGTTCCCAGAGTAATTATGGGAAATAAAAAAGGGTAGTTAATTGGCTGATAGCAGTTGATCAGAGCTCTACTGCCACCATTTTGAAACAAGTGACAGCAGTGAAAAGACAGCAGCCATTGTGGATAGTTTTACTACAAATGCATACACTGTCCCATGATGATACCACCCAAAACCGGGAGCCTCATCACATGGGAAAAGAAAGCCAAAATAGAGCAGGAGAGTAGTGGCTTTCTCCATGCTTCTCCACATGACATTGTAGCATTTCAATTCTCTTACCAAGGGAGACAGTTGTAAAAGTGTGCTTTTTGTCATGCTGGGGAAAAAACTGTTCAACAAAAGGCATGCTTTTATGACTGTCTCTTTAGTGAAGAGAATGAAAGTGCTACAACAGCATGCGGAGAGGAATGGAGGAAGCCACCACTTTCCCATTCCATTACAACTTTCTTTTCTTGTGTGATAAGCCTATTCAGCAGGTTTTGCATGTCATGTAGTCACATAACAAGGAACACCTACTGAAATTCCATCTTTTACACGTCCATTAAAAGTACAGGAGCCATCTTCAGTTTTCACTCTGGCAAACCTACTTGCCTTCCCCAGCAGACAAGTCAACTTTTGCCCCTAAAATAACCCAAATGCTCTCTAGTGGATGTGGGGAGCATTTTGCCATGCCCCCTCCAGGCAATTTGAGGCCCATATCACTTTTTATTCCCTTTCTGTTTTAAAAAAGGTCTTGTGATGTCATAGACTTTATGGAGGAATGTATTTATTAGCTAAAATATAGTTATGTATGCATTGTGTGAGAGCCAGGACAGTATAGTGATTTGAGTGTTGGACTATGACTCTGGAGACCAGGGTTCAAATCCCAGCTAGGACATGAAACCCTCTTGGTGACCTTGGGCAAGTCACACACTCTCAGCCTCAGAGGGAGGAGAGGCCAAACCCTCTCTGAACAAATCTTGCAAAGAAAACCCCATGATAGGTTTGCCTTAAGGTCGCCATAAGTTGAAAAAAAATGACTTGGAGGGACACAACAATAACAATGCACTGTGTATTGGATGAGAGAAAGAAATGTTGGGAATGAGTGGTGACTGGTGGACTGTGTGAGGGTATTTTGAAAAGGCTGGTGTATGGCAGTTGGTCAGGGATGAGGGAGTAGTCTGTCAAGATTAGGAATTAACTTGTGAGGTTTAGGAGTTTGAGTGGTCAGGAGACTTAGAGCCAGAGTCAGAGTTAGCTAGGATATGTGTGTATAGGTGTATGTGTCTCTGTGTGTGTGAAAAAGAGAGAGAGAGAGATATTAAATATGTAATCTGTAACATATTCAAATTCTGTTTAAGAAATCATTATTTTTGCATTATGTGCTTTTGCCTCTGGAAACACTACATATTGAAAAATTGAGTTCAGACATGATGTCTGTGGTAGCAATAGTTAATAAAGAGTGGTGGTCTCTTATGGGGATAGATGAATAGCATCTCACACAGGAGCCACAAGAGTATCTAGGAGAACCTTAAAATTGATGGCCAAAGTGGTGGCACAGGAGGAGACCCTCGCATTGATGGAAGAGGTGGAGATAAAAGAAAGCCCTCATATATGCCTTTGTTGAGAGAAAAGTAGGATAACTGGATGTCCTCATAGTTGGTGAGGGAGAGGCAGATCCCCCACATTTGTCTGAAAAGTGGTAGGATAAGTAGAAAACTCCACAGGCCACTTCTGGGCCTCTGTAGCAGGTGTTTTGTTGCATCCCCCCCCCCCTCCAATTTTCAATTGCTTTTTGACCTCCTGAAGGCACTGAAGGTCTACAGAAATGTCCCAGTAGCTTTGTGAAGCCCACAGGTTGCACTTTGCCCACCCTTGTTTTAAATCCATCCGAGTTGTCATTGCTCATTACATTTTGAGGAATTGAATTCCACAGTTTGTGCCATTGCTTGTAGGCTATCCAGACAAATCTTGCTGAGCATTGTTAGGGACAGAATTCTGGACTGGATGGACTGTGGGCCTGATCTAGCCAGGCTTTTCTTTTATTCATGTCTAGAATTTAGAAGCCTTGAAGCTCCAGTGTATTCTATCTGCCCATCTTGGTTTGCATTATTTATATACCCCATTTCTTCCCAAAGGCTCCCAAAGGAGTGAACACAAAAAATAACAAAGTACAGTAAAATAAAATACATCAACTGTCTATGAAAACAACAATGTGAGAGAGAGAGAAAATCACAGCATAAGGGGAGAGGAATAAGTTGAAAGTCTTCTCATGCTGAAAGATGAGAGTGTTCCTACCAGTCTGACACATCAGGACTAGCGACCTGAACAAGCAATGAAAGATACAAAAAGTTGCAACAACTAGAAGAAATAAACACTTTATTCTGTCAGTACCAGAGTATTCTAACTATTAAGGGCAAACAAGGTGCAAAAAATGCCCAGAAAAGAACCATGATTACAAATTAATAAGAGTAAGAATGTTATGAGCATTATTCTCTTATTTTTAACTTTAAACCAGAGAATCGGAGCCAGGACTGCTGCCATAAGATGTGGTGTCAGCTGCAGTTTTATATTTTTATTTTAAATCTTAGTGCTTAGAAATTTGCTTTGACAAGTTGATGAAGGATAAGGTTAACAGTGGCTGCTAGTCACCATGTCTCTGTACTACCTCCAGTATCAGAGCCACCATGTCTCTGGATACCATTTCTTGGAGAACAACAGGCAGGCTTATCCAATAACATCAAAAATCCACCAAACAGTTATACCTTTATTGGATCAACCAAAATGCACAATATACAGGTTGCATGCTTTCGAAGCAACACTGGCTTCTTCATAAGACATAATTCATAATTCAGTGGAGCTTCAAAAGCGTGTATATTTTGCATTTTGATTGACTCCATAAAGGATCACTGTTTGATGGATTTTTGATGTTATTTAATTTGCTATATGACCAACGTGGCTACTCCTGAATGTTTTGTAGGCAGGCTTATGTTTGTGTAGAAATCCCATAGACAACTGGTTGGCCCCTGTGTAGACTAATCAGTCTAGAATGGCCTTTCTCACATGCTTATGAAGGTGCTGTTGCACTATCATCTTGGGTTGTGGGCTTCTCACTGGGACCTGGTTGGCCACTGTGGGGAACATTGGACTAGGTAAGCCTTTGGTCTCACAGGGCTCTTTTTAGGTTCCAAAGTAACATTTAACATCTGTGTCTTGCTTATTGCAGAGTCCAGGCAATGATTTCCTTAACTCAAGTGCAGTGACAGGAACAGAAGAAGAGGTTCAGGAGAATGTTCCTGATGTCTCTTACAAAGGAGTTGAAAATCCTGGTAAAATAATTTTAAAATGTGCTCTACTTTTTGAATAGCTCAGATTCTTTGCCTGACTCTTCTCTCATGTCTTCAGCTTTTGATATGTCTGATGAGACCAATGAGGAATCAAAGAAAGACCTTGAAGTGAAAAGAGATGCAGGTATGTTACGAGGCATAAATTGAACCCATAACCTCTGTGGTGTAGTGTTTTGAGTGTTGGACTACAACTCTGGAGACCAGGGTTCGATTCCCAGTTTGGCCATGGAACCCACTAGGTGATCTTGGACAAGTCACAGTCTCTCAGTCTTAAGGGAAGGCAATGGCAAACCTTGCCAAGAAAATCCCATGATAGGGTCACCATAAGTCCAAAACAACTTGAAGGCACTCAACAACAACAAATCTCACCAACAGCCTCCACCTAGTGGCAATATCAAGGTAGTCTTATTACTTCTGCAGTGCTGCTTGTGTTTTATTCTGAATGCAAAGTAGGAGTGATTTTCCTTGAGCTGGAAGCAAATCCATCTTGGATAGTCTCACACCCTAATGACCTACTTTTCTGTGTAGAAGAGAAACTATGAAGTTTATCACACTCTTAAATAATATGAGTTACTTGATCTGGGTTAAAATTTAAAGCAGGTGGCATCCTGATCTTATCAGAAGGATTTAGCTTCCAAAATCACAGCCCGGGTCCATCCCTGGTCCATCCCCGCTCCCAGGGCTACTCCGTCAGCCATTTTCTTAAGCCAGAAAATTCCCAGCTTCAAAAAGAGGTGCGCTGAGCACCCCTGGGAGTGGGTCTGGACCCAGGGTGGACCCAGGCAGTGATTTTGGTGGCTAAATTCTTCTGATAAGATCAGGATGCTGCCCGCTTTAAATTTTAACCAGGATCAGGTAAATCACTTTATTACAAAATGTGATAAGCTTCTACATGTAAACTTGTGGTAAGCAAAGTAAGAAAAGGATGGAATAAAAATATTCAAACTTTGCAAGCTCTTTCCCCACAACTACCATAAGTTTGCTCTGCCCCTTGAGCTTTAATGCTGAGCCACTCTCTCTGGCTCGTTTTATTGCTCTAATGGACTGTAGATAGGACTTGCCTTTGATACCAATCATATTTATTTTCTTGAGCTCTACATCTGGGGTATCTGTGTTGGCTATGCAGCAAAATAAAGCAAAATCCAAAGCTGTGTAATGAATTTTGCACCTTTTGTTTGTCCTAATAAATGTATCAGAGGGACATGTAATGGTTTGAGGATTGAGCTAGGACACTGAGATTATTGCTTGTCTTTAAAAACAGTCTTACCCTTCCTGAATTGAAGTCTAATTGAAGCTTAATTCGGGCTGCATCCTTGTTTTATCACATGGCTTTTGGCCCAAAACCCACCAGCCGAGTACATCCCTGCTCCAATGTGGATCCCTTAATTCACTTCAGCATCCATTTTTCAAAAGTTGGAAAAATGGCCACTGAAGCAAGTTAAGGGACCCGCATTGGAACAGGGATATACTCAGATGGTGGGTTTTGGGCCCAAAACCGTGTGATAAAACAAGGGTGCAGGCCGAATTAAGCTTCAATTAGACTTCAATTCAGGAGGGATAAGGCCCCTTTTAAAGATGTGTGATAATATCCTGAGAGATCCAGGTTTGAATTCCAGCTCAGCCATGGAAACCCACTGGGTGACCTTGAGCAAGTCACACACTCTCAGCTTCAGAGGATAGTAAGAGCAACCCCCCCCCCAGAAGAAATCTGCAAAGAAAATCCTATGATAGGGTTGCCTTAGGGTTGTTATACATTGGAAGTGACTTGAAGGCACACAGCAATAAAGGTATCACTGCAACGTATTTTTTGGATTTTGCTGTCTATTTTCTTAAAGCCTCCTAAAGATAAGGACAGGCCCAAGATGCAGTTCTGAACACAGTAAAACTCCAACATGTAATCACATTTTCTCAATAAACTGTCTCCCCTCCCTTCAGCTTCAAATTGAATGCGGATATAAAATAGCTCAGTGAAAGGGGATGAGAAGAGTGAGGAGGAGAAATTGGTCCCTTTGTCTGCTTTTGTCTTCTGGTGTTTTGCTTTATGTATCATTGGATGAGAAAACAACAGCATTAATATCCTTTGCATTCAAAGCTGACCCGTATGGATCACTTTTAGTAAATCAACGCCCTTCACCTTTGAATTCCAGTCACGGATTTCAATTCATTCAAGAGCCATTAGGAAAACAGAGGGAGAGCATTTGCCATATGGCTTCATCCAAGGGAGGCTGGCTAGGGGAATACATTTCACTGAGGCTCCCATGAAGACTCAAATGTTTATTTTAGTAGATAGATTCAAGTGACGTCCAATTTTGCTTAAAATGCATGGGAATTGTCAGCACCGGCTGAGATTTCATTGTGAATAAATACTTGATGGTTTCTGCGACAGCTCCTGCAAACCAACTTGTTCAAGAAGAAGGAAGGAAAGAAGGCTCTGTGACGTGGAAAACCTACCGCACTTATATTAAGGCGTCTGGAGGTACCTCCTAAAGGACTCTGCCTTTTCAGGCAAATTGGCCTTTCTGTCTTTGTCAATTTGGGCTAAAATGTATTGTTTCATACCATATTTAGTGCACAGAAGGAGAACTGTTGAGCATTCAAATCCATCTAAGATATTCAATCATAATTTATGTTTGGAAAGATCTGGTTACTGAGCATCTGTTGATTTCTTTACAGTATTTACAGACTACCTTTTAAAGCATAGTTTAAGCTATGTTGTACTCACCACATGCTCAGAAGCTCTGGATATATCTAATACTGCAACTACATTGGGTCCAGGGTCCAAATGTTTGTTCTAGTGAAAAATAGATGCAAAAACTGGAAGAAGCCAGAACTAAAATTTCTACTCATTTTTTTTAAAGGTAGAGTTTGATGTTAACCCATACAGGTTGTCCTGTAACCTATTTAAAAGGAGGAGTTTTGCTCCTATCCAGAAAAGGAGTGTCTCAAGGAGTGAGGGCCCACAAAAAGAGCCTTTGCAGACCTTTTGCTCATCAATGCTCAAAGGCATGAACCAGCTGTTCATATTTCCAAAAAATCCTGGGAAATCCCATTGGCAAGAGTACTGAGAATTCTCTGATAATGATTCCTAGCCTCCATCTTTTCCTTCCTCCCACAGAGAACTACAATTTCCATGGTACTATGGAAGACAGAGTTCTCACAAATCACATTAAATAGTTGTATAGGCCTTCTCATTTTCAGGTAGTCCACAGATAGAGAAATTGACTAAACTAATGGATTATATATGGGTTCTCTTAAGGATCAGTTGGAGCCAGTGTGGTGTAGTGGTTTGAGCATTGGACTATGGCTTTAGAGACCAAGGTTCAATTCCCAGTTTGGCCATGGAACCCACTGGGTGACCTTGGGCAAGTCACCTGCTCTCAGCCTCAGGGGAAGATAATGGCAAAACTCCCAAGAAAACCTCATGATAAGCCTTAGGGTCGCCATAAATCAGAAATGACTTGAAGGCACACAACACATGGATCAGTAGCTGGTTAAAGATGATGGATAGGGAGAAGTTTCTATCCCTGTCTCATAATATTAGGATCTAGTGTCTTCCAATAAATCTGAATAGTACAAGGTTCAGATAGAAGGAAACATTTCTTCACAGCTGCTAAATTGTGTAGGAAGCAAAGAGACACGTATAAAGTGAAAGAGGGGAGTCTAGATAATGCCTGGCCTTTGTTTTCACCTCTTTGCACCTTTCTTTAATCTATATATTCAAGCCTTTTGCTTCCTTCTTATCTGTACTTCCCCCTTCTTTAGTTTTTTTGTTCCCTTTGTTTCGAAGGAGCATCCATGGAGCTCTAACCTCAATAATGGATGTTACCACACATGAGACCCAACTTTTAGGAGTGTTTGTACAAGTATAGGTCAAAGTCTTTTGCCTTTCTCCTTTACTCTCCTAGGATGGGTTTCCTGAGGCAATTAACATATGCCTTTCTTTCTAACTTTTCAAGAGCATCCAAAGTCATTTCTCTTGTTTCTACCACAAGCTCATATTGCATTAGCCCTGCTGCAGTTTGCTTAATATAGATACCAAATAGCCCTACAAATTGGCCAATATGGGGATTAGGCAATTCAAGACTTATAAGGCCGTCAAGGGCTGCTAGGCATAATAGCTGCATTTTACCTGCAAGTGTCAAAGGCAGTACGTCTCTCAGAAGAACCATTATGCCTCTCAGAACTATTCCCAAGAAGAATTCAAAATGTTGGTTATAATCTATAAAGCTGAATATGGCATGAGTCCAGACTGCCTGAAGGACTATATCATTACAGGCATTTTAAGATCTCCAAGGGAGGACCTTCTCTTGTCGCACAACTGCCACAGGAACAGTATCCTGGCCTCACAACTGCCCCGAACTGCTTGGCCATGAAACCCACTGGGTGACCTTGGGCATGTCAAATGCTCTCAGCCTCAGAGGAGAGCAATGGCAAACCTCCTTTGAACAAATCTTGCCAAGAAAACCCCATGATAGGGTTGCCATAAGTCAGAAATGACCTCAAGGCATACAACAATAAATAAATAAATATAAGTAGTTACTGGGAGCATGAGCCCTTGTGCTAACCTCCACTTCCCATGGACAGCTGCTTCACCATAGTGGGAAATGGGATGCTGGGCTGGGCAAGGCTGCAGATCTTTTCCAATTGATCTCTTCTTACATGCAGATTTATTTGCTTGTTTAATATTCCCTCCTTCTCCCAGCATGGGGCTCAAGGCAGCTGAGAACGGCTAAAAATAAAGACTAGTTGAAAACCTGATAATAAAAAGGTTAAAACATAGTTAACCAATCATCACCTTAAAACATTATTACATTTTACAAGGTAAAAATAATCTTAAAATCAAAATGTGTGTGTGTGTGTGTGTGTGTGTGTAGAGAGAGAGAGAGAGTACACATACTCATTCAAGGCTCCCTGCAACTAATTTATCAATGAAATTTTGTCTGAATAGAAAGGGCTTTGTCTGCCAAGGAAAGGAGACCAGAGAGTGAGTCAGTTTAGCCTCCTGGGATGGGTGGATTTCAAAGGTTGGGAGATGCCACCAAAAAGGTCCTCTCCTGTGTCTTCACCAGACAGGACTGTGACAGTGGTGGGGCCCAGAGACAGTCTTCCACTGAGGGATCTTAGGACTCTAAACAGGTTCATGTGTGTGTGGGGGGGGAGTTGGAATGATTTTTCAAGTAGTCTGGTAGTTTCAGATAGTTTCAACACTCCTATGCTTACAATAACTAATTTGACCCAATGTTTCATGTTAGGTTTCATCTTATGGTTCTTCATCGTGCTCCTCTTTGTTCTCATGATTGGTTGTTCAGCCTTCAGCAACTGGTGGCTGAGTTACTGGCTGGAACAGGGATCTGGGGTAAGTGTAGTATTCAGAAGGAGGAGGAGGGAAAAGGCAAACTCTTTCTGAACAAACCTTGCCAAGAAAACCCCATGACAGGTGCACCCTGAGTTGGCTTGAAATGGCTTTAAGGCACACAACAAGAAGGAGGGGCAGTGGCATGGCAGGAAGGCTTGGGCCCTGACGGCTCCTCCTCCACCTCCTCCTGTTCAGGTGCCTCTGGTGCACCCCTTGCCTCACCACTGCTTGCCGGAACCCTCCGGGAGACCCTCTCCATCCATGGAAGTGATGGCGGTGGCGCTCCATCTCCCTCTCCTCCTCCATGCCCTGCTGGCTCTCTCGCAAGCTGGCCAGGGACCTCCTTGCCCCAGCCCCACTTCAGCCTCAGAGACCACATCAGGAAAGGAAGAGGAGGAGGAGGAGGAGGAGGGCGGCAATGGGGATGGAAGGAGGGAGGAAGGAGAGGGGCCAGAAAAAGAATGCCCACCTGGAGATACCCCTGGAGGAGCAGGTGAGGCCAAGCCAGCTGAATGGCCCTGACCCCTCCAAGGTGGCTGCCAGGCTAGAGAGTTTCTATGCCTGGCTTGCTCCCTCTGGGCGCCTATGTCCTCCATGACCACAGTGGCCTCAAAGTCAGGTCCCCAAAAGCAGGGCCCTGCTCTGCCAGGTGAGGGCTTGTGAGGCCAAGGGATCCCAGCTCACCACCCTCAACTTTGGGCAAGATGCAAATCAGATCCCTCATTCCAATGGTTAGAACACTCCTCTGAATCGATTTTTTTAACAAAAGAACCCCCAAAAAACTTGTGTCTGAAGAAAATATTTTTTTTTAATTTGTCTCACTTTAACACGACTCCAACTGAATGCAGTCAAGTCTGAAATGGTTCCCAGTGTGAATGACACACATGTGTGAATGACACACATATAAATCGATCCAGAAATTGATACTAGTGGGAATGGAGGAAAAGATTTGCTTCTAATTGTTGCAGCCTTGCTAGCTGGTGGGATGGGGCTGGAAATGTCATTCTGCTGTGCCCTGATTGCAAGGAGACTTCCATTGCTCTGAGAGGCTCCCTGAAGTTTAAGGTGAGATTTGGGAGCCATTTGTGCTTGTGGCAGTAGTGGCTAACTGAATATGGAGCAGTTATGGACCCATGATTATAGGCAGAATAAGAGCATTGTCACCTAAGTAAGAGCTCCTCTCTCCATGAAATTTTCATTCACTCTCCAGATTTCTGGCATTGTACTAACTTACAACTTCAATTGAACATTTCAAATGCAGTTTAGGCCTTCAAAGAAAAGGGCAGGTAGCGTTACTAAGAAAATTCTAGAGTATGAATCTGTAATTGCACGACAGAATGCAAGTTATTAAGACTGTTGGAGGTGGTGTTAAGCATCTTTAACAGTCATTGTTCTGAAACCATTGGGCTGTCTCTGTAACACCATGCCTCTGAGATTTTCAAAATATCAAGAAGTGTTTCAAGAAGGCATCCATTGTCAGAACCTATTGCTGGTGATGCTTTACAAATATTTTAAATATCTTGGTGTGAATGAAGATCTTTTTATCCTGATCTTGCTTTGTTTCTTTTATTCTAAATAAATTTCATTGACGTAACATCTCAGCATGCTTTTGGGTAGTAGCTCAATGGGTAGGAGCTCAAATTTTTGACAATAAGAAAAAGGATAAAAATCCTTCTTCTGATCCTTCTTTGATAGTCATTAGCTTAAACTCCAACTAGCCCAATCCAGCTGACATCTCCATTTTGAATGAGGTTGATGCCATTTTGGCTGCATAAGCCTGAATGTTAGAAATATATGTCTTAATACATTACAAAGCCTGAATGTTAGACATATATGTCTGAAATGTTTTATGTAGGATTCCCTGGTTTTTTTCCTTTGTGTGAAATCATTAATTTTCTCACTACACAAAGTGAAGTCTATCTCATTAGACAGCATAAAGAACCAACCAATGCTCCTTAGCCTCAAATTGCTATTATTTGGAGAGGGAATTCATTGTAATCCGAACTCAGGTAGAGGATTGATGTTGTTGCTGCTGCTGCTATTTGCCATCAAGTCAACTTTGACTTATGATATCCCTATCAATGTGAGATCTTCAAGAAGTTATTTCAAAACATCTGTTCTTTTAAGGGGAACTGCAACTCTACACAGAATGTAACCTGCACTGAAGGAAGCATCACTGATAATCCTCAACTGCACTTCTATCAGCTAGTCTATGGAATGAGCATTATTTCCATGATCATCCTAAGCTTCATCAAAGGCTTTGTTTTTACCAAGACGGCATTACGAGCTTCATCAACTCTACACAACACAGTCTTTTACAAGGTAAAGCAAATCTTTAGTCTGTGGATGTTATTATGATGTATTTGAATGGGAACTGTTGAAGCAAGCTGGATTTTTATAATACCAATTTGTGGGGGTCAGAAAGTCACAGAGCTAATCATTTACTCTGCAATTACAAATGACACTTTCAGACTTCTAGTCTAGTTTAGTATACAACTCAGTGCTGGAGCAAGATTAATAAATTGGTGATAAATGGCTAGTGTGGATTTGGATGTGAGTGTGCTGGTTTTGGACAGGGGTGTAGAAATTGTGCTTCCCCCCCCCCCCCCAGATGTGGGTGGTTTACAGATCCTCAGCTCTGGCCAGCATAAGGCAGTGGTGAGAGTCAAAATGAAATGAGGCCCAGCAACATTTGGGAGGGTCACATATTCCTGTGCCCTTGATTTAGGGTCTACATGGAACATCAAATTTCATGGGGTTAAGGGTCTGACTGATCATGGTATTTATATCATTTCTAGAAAGGGTCCTGCAGTCCCCTCCATGACAAGGGTTAATGTCTCACAGAGGAAAGCAATATCTAGATTTCTGGCCAGCTAGGTTTTATTTGAAGAATGTGCTGGAGCAAAGGATCTCACAGAGGAGCAAGGCAAAATTACATATTGAAGAGGCATGGATAGGTCAGTTCATTCAAGAAAACCCTGAAGGAAAAATTAGGTGACCAGGGCTGCATCCGGACTGCAGCAACAATCCAGTTTGACACCATTTTAACTGCCATGGCTCCATGCTATGGAGCTCTGGGGGTTGCAGTTTTGTGAGACATTTAGCCTTCTCTGTCGCAGAAATCACAACAAGCTTCAGTCCCCAGAATTCAATAGCATTGAGCCACGGCAATTAAAGTGGTGTCAAACTGGATTATTGCTGCAGTGCAGACACAGCCTAGGAGATCTATAGGAACACGAGTAAGAGATATAGAGATGTCCTTGAGGGCATGTGGACATACTGTGTACTTCCCACCAAAATAGTGTTGGCTCTTAGTATGCTCATTTTCTGCTGTCGATGCTCCTTGCCATCACCTAGAACAATCTAGCCCATGGTGAGGGGTGAGGAACAAGCAGTCAGTGGCATCTAGCATTGCTGTCACCCATTGCAGGTGCCTGGAAGAGGATTGGGCAGAGAGTGGCAGTGGTGTCCTGCCCTGCCCTGCCCTCCCCCCCCGATGTCTCATTTGCCTGCCCCTTGCCCCCCAGATCCCTGCCACCCACCCAATGCCCATCCAGGGCTGCCAGGGGCCAGGTGGGCGGCCAAGCAATTGAGGCAGTGGAAGGAAATGAAAGGGGCATGTGCAGCCTCTCCTTCTCTGGTGCCTTGGCTCTCTCATTTCAATGAACCATGGCACAGGAGAAGGCAGGAGGGATATGCACATGCTTTTTCAGTGCCTTGGCTCCTTCATCCAAGAGAGCCATAGCACCAGAGAAGTCTGGAGGGGCATTCTTGCACTTGTCCCTCCTTCTCTGGGGCTTTGTTCCCTCATCCAAAAGAGCCACGTCAGCAGAGAAGGCGACAGGGCAGGTGGAGGGCCCAACTGGGTGTCCCACCTCCTCTAAGGTGTCACCTGGTGCAGTATGATCCCCTCCACCCCCCGCACCCCCTAGTGATGCCGCAGATTCATTATCCAGGCCTGTGGATTCATTATCCACAGATTCAAACATCCACAACTTGAAAATATTTTAACAATATATAAACCCCAAAAAGCAAACCCTGATTTGGCCATTTTATATAAGGGACACCAGTTTGTTACACCACTGAATTTAATGGGACTTGAGCATCCACAGAGTTTGGTATCCATGGGTGGTCCTGGAACCAAACCCCAGCAGATACCAAGATCCTGCTGTATTTACACTTTAAATAAAATGTGTTTACTTCCGTTATTGTGATTTCACTGTGGTAATTCTCCTGTGTAATACTGCATGTT
The DNA here is from genome assembly GCA_026167975.1 of Phrynosoma blainvillii. Taxonomy (NCBI): domain Eukaryota; kingdom Metazoa; phylum Chordata; class Lepidosauria; order Squamata; family Phrynosomatidae; genus Phrynosoma; species Phrynosoma blainvillii. The sequence continues at coordinate 21,677,731 of JANUYF010000007.1, read as the reverse complement.
TACAGTCATGGCTGCAGCAAGAAAGAAAACTGAAATCCATGCTCTTCCTTTAAATGCTGCTGTACAAAGAAGAACCTCCTTGAGTCATCAAACAAAAAACAACATCCCATTGTTATATTTTATATCATAACTCAGATTAAGCCAGAATCATATATCTGGCATGCAGTCCTGCAAAAGACACATCTGCTCTCCCATTTTGTTGTTGCTGTTGTTGTTCTTAGTTGTTTCTCTCCACCCACACCTCCTTTCTCCCACAGATCTTACAGAGCCCAATGAGTTTCTTTGATACGACTCCCACTGGCAGAGTAATGAACCGTTTTTCTAAGGATATGGATGAACTGGATGTCAGGCTTCCATTTAATGCTGAGAATTTTCTGCAGCAGTTTTTCATGGTGCTCTCTGTTGTCATCATTGTTGCCATCGTGTTTCCTTACCTCCTAATTGCAGTGGCTGTCCTAGCTGCTATTTTCATTCTGCTTTTCCAGTAAGTTTTTAAGTTAAATTCTGATTATAAATACAAATAAATAAGTAAATAAATAAAAGAGTGAAGAGAGAGAAAGGAGGCAGTCTTGGTCCAGGAGCATGCATTAAGTTGACCACATGTCCACAAAATATCCACTTGTAGGTGGTATCTCTGGGTCAAAAAAGATGATATGATTACGTTTGTTGTTGTTGCAGAAGTACTCCCCCAAATGGTGAAAGACATCTGTATGTCACAGCACATATTTTTTTTCTAATATGTATATCTTGCATTTACCGTATGAAATTTTGCGATTGGTCATGGGAAGACAAACATGGCCTTAATTTCCAAGTTTGATTGCTGAGACATACCTCACTGGAGAAGGGGAAGCCAGTTAATTCCAGGAAAAATGTGTTGCCCTCAGTGCCCAGGTGGACCCTGTAAAATGCACAGTAAAGCATAGATGAAGCAGTTGGATTTCTCACCACCGAATAGTGAACATTTGCTTTTCCAGCCTTGTAGTGCAAGGCTGAAATCCTGTTGAGGCATTATCTGATGTGGTGAATTGCCTTCAAGTCAGCTTCCACAGATACCTTGTCATCAACAGCCCTGCTCAGATCCTGCAAAGTCAGGGCTGTGGCTTCTTTGACTGAATCTACCCATCTGTAATGAGCTCTTCCTCTTTCCTATTGCCTCCCAGTTTCCCTGTGCATTGCTGTCTTTTTAATTAATCATGTCTTTTCATGATATGCCCAAAGTACAATAGCCTCAGTTTGGTTGTTCTAGCTTTTAGGGAGAGTTCAGGCTTAATTTGCTCTAAGACCCATTTATTTGTCTTTTTGGAAGTCCATAGTATCAGTTTATACTATGTAGGGCATAAGTAACTCAGTGGAATTTACTTCTGAAAAGACATACAGAGAAGAATTCAAAGTTGCCATTAGTGATAGAACTCAATTTTTAGTAAAGATATTCAGGGGTAGCTGTGTTGGCCATATAACAAAGTACAATAACATCCAAATTCCACAAAATAGTGAAACTTTTATTCAGCCAATTTGGTTGGCCGATTAAAAGTATCACTTTTTTTGGGGGGGGGGGGGAATTTTGGATGTTATTGTACTCAATTAATTAGTGTTTTTAAATCCAGAGGGCTGGTTTGGAAAGTGGTAAACCTGCACACTCAACCTGGTTTTGTTGCAGGGTTTTTCAGCACACTATTCGAGAGCTGAAACGAGTTGAAAACACCAGCAGGTCTCCGTGGTTTTCTCTGATCACATCTTCTGTCCAAGGCCTTAGTACAATCCATGCCTACAATAAGATGGAAGACTATATGAGTCGGTGAGTTGCCTCACTCAGAAGTCCAATTTTTCTCTGCTGGTTGCTTGGACAAGGATGGATGAAGCTGTGTTGCCATTCTTCCCTAGACCACCGATCTTGTCAATTTTGCACCTGCGGACACACTGATGAAGCCACTCTGTTATTGTGCTACATAAGCAGTTGAGATCCTGTGGCTTTTCATTTGCAGAAAATGACAAGCCACAGGGAAGCTCCTGGATTGCACCATGGCTTCCTCAGAATTGTCTCAAAGAGATCGTTATGTCTGCAGCTGTATGGTATTCCCACTGGAGCTCTTTATATTCTTTTCCCCAAGCATGAAGCTCTTGTTAGGTGCTTGTTTTTCACCTATTTTTTTTTTCAAAAGTGGAAGAATTCAACTTGTCTGTGAATCTTCTACTATTTCCTTTGTAACCTGGGGCCTGGTTGGAGATTCTGCAGCACAAAACTACATGGGATTCTTTTATGCCACACAATTATAGCATTATCATTCTACTTTAAGTGCCATGGCAACATCCTATGGAATCCTGGGATTTGCAGTTTGTTGTTGTTAATTGCCCTCAACTCTGATTCATGGCAATTCTGTTGATAAGACATCTCCAAGACCTCTGTGCCCTCCACTGTTCTGCTTAGGTTCTGTAGATTCAGGCCTGTGACCTCCCAGATTGAGTCTGTCCATCTGGCATGCAGCCTTCCTCTTTTTCTACTACCTTTCCTAACATTAGGGATGCTTTGATTTTGAGTTCCTGCATGGCAGGGGGTTGGACTGCATGACCCTTGTGGTCTCTTCCAACTCTATGATTCTATGATTATTGTCTTTTCTAATGGGTCATGTTTTCTCATAATGTGGCCAAATTATGACAATCCTAATTTGATCATCTTGGTTTCCAGAGAGCATTCAGGCTTGATCTGTTCAAGGACCCATTTGTTTTTCTGCTGTCCATGGTAGCCTAAGCATTCTCCTCAATACCACATCTCAAATGAGTATACAGTTTAGGGAGGGTTATTTAGAATTCCCAGCCAGAGAGCTCTAGTGTCTCACCAAACTACAAACCCCAGGATTGCACAGGATTAAATTAAAATGGAATGACAGCACTGTCACAGGTTGGGTCTCCCTCATCTGGAAATCCAAAATCTGAAATACTCCAAAAATCCAAAACTTTTTCATGAGTGGCAACACTTTTGCTTTATGATGGTTCAATGTACACAAACTTTATTTCATTCACAAGATTATTTTTAAAATACTGAATAAAATTACTTTCAGGCTATGTATATGATGTGTATGTGGAGCCAAAGTGGTGTGGTGGTTTGAGCATTGGACTATGACTCTGAAAACCAGGGTTCAAATGCCAGCTCAGCCATGGAAACCCACCAAGTGACCTTGGGCAAGTCACACACTCTCAGCCTCAGGGGGTGGCAATGGCAAATCCACTCTGATGAAATTTGCCAAGAAAATCCCATGATAGGTTTGTCTTAGGGTTGCCATAAGTAGAAAATGACTTGAAGGCACACAACTACTACTACAACTATATGATATGTATATGAAACAGAAATGAATTTTGTATTTAGACTTGGGTCCCAGCTCCAAGATATCTCCTTATGTACGTATATGAAAATACAGGTATTTTGAAACCCAAAACACTTCTGGTCCCAAGAATTTTGGATAAGAGAGACCCCGCTTGTATTGTGTAGTGTGAAAAAATCCTTGGTGCCAGCAGAATCTTTCTCCTCTGAGAAAGGCTGGTTCTGTGGAAAACAAGTCAATCATAAAGGAGGCTCCGTTTGTGCATCTGTTTGGTGGAATAACGTCTCTCATCACACTGCCACCAGCCTGTTTCAGTGGTAACCTGGATGAATTGGGTGGAAGCAGCAAGAGTTGGGGCTTCACACATTAACATGCAAGCCTGATCGATTTCTCACTCAGCCCCTGGTCAGAAGAGCAGGCCCAGTCTTTGCGTGCTCAAATTGACTTGAGACAACTAGTAACAACTTTCATCTTTGCTTTTCTATTTCAGCTTTAAAATGCTGAATGATGAAAACTCCAGCCATTTCATGCTGTTTAACTATGCCTTGAGGTGGTTTGCAGTGAGGACAGATATCCTTATGAATGCCATGACTTTGATCGTAGCCCTCTTTGTTGTGCTCAGCCCTGCTTCCATCAGTGCTGCAGAAAAAGGCTTGGCTTTATCTTACATTATCCAGGTAAAGGATCAATGGTCAAAATCTTGGGCCCATTGTCACATGGTCCAAATGGGATCTAAGCTAACCTAGCACTAGCTTCCTTCCTTCCTTCCTTCCTTCCTTCCTTCCTTCCTTCCTTCTTTCTTTGACTTGAATCCTGCCTTTCCTCCAAAACTGAGAGTCAAGGTGACCTGCCAACAGCCTAAAAACAAGTGCACATAAAAACAAGCAAAAAATTAGACTATTAAAGTACAATTAAACAAATTATAACATGAAATCATGATAATATTAAAAAGAAACTTAAACACATAGGAATATAAAAACTACAGCACTGACCTATTAAAAGCCCCTTCATCAGTAGCCAGTCAGCTGCTAAAAGCTCACTTGAATAAAGCCAGCCATGGATTACTGTAAAAATATGTGGAAATGACAAAAGATAAGGGGGTTTGGTGGAAAAAAGAAAAGGGGTAGGAAATAAGAGTAATTTAAACAGTCAAAATAAGATCCAAAATAATTGAAGTTACAATTAACGACTGGAGAGACAATAGTAAGATTGGATTAATTAAATCAGAACTGGGGAATATTAAGGGAAACAAGGTCTTACAAAATCAGATAAACGAAGGGAAGTATGGAATTAAGGATACAGAGCAAATAGGAGATAGGCAAATAGATATGAAATAGTAATGACGAAAGAAATGAGATGTAAAATGTACAAACTACTCTTTTGTTATTATGTTTTTTCTTGTTTATAAAAATCAAGTTAAAAAAAGAAAAAGAAACAAAGCTCACTGGAATAAAAAGGGTTTTGCTGTCAGCACAACAAGAAGGAAGGGACCAATGTTGTAGCCTTCATGCTGACACCAAGAAAGCCCTCTCTTGCATTCTCACCAAATGGATCAGTGAAAAAGGCCTCCTCTCAAGATAGGTGGCTTGTATCAGAGAGAAAGGGTAGATTGATTGCTTTCATGGCATATTGACAGTAGCATGTGGCAGTCACCCACCATACAGTTGTAACTCTTGAGTAGGCAAGACAAACTTTCTCCTTCTGCTGTGTATCTAGTTTGTGAAGTGCATCCTTCAGCTGTGTCTAGTAGTGTCTTGCAATATAATCACTTTGCTAGCATCGCATGGGCCTTGAAAAGGTCAATGCTGTCAGTTTTGGGGAAGTTGGTTTGAGACTTTTCAAATTGCAGTATTCACTTGACGCACTTCAAAGAAGCTAGTGCAATTTGTTGGTATTCCTTAGAGTTTACAGCCAAAGTAAAAGTATGAACTGGAGGCATCTGTTACTTAACACATAATATCTCCTCAGGGGGCTCTGGCTTCCTGGACATCTTTAGACTGGCATGCTCCCTGCCTTTGTGCACTTCCAAACAGGTATTTCCTTCACATTTTAAAGGCATCCATCTCTGGAGACAATGGCCAATACACAGTGTCTCATATGAGTTTTCCATGTACATCTAATGATTGAAGATGCTTGCACCTAACCAAAACTACTGGGATATCTAAAACAATAATGGTTAATGTTTGCCTTAGAGTCGCCATAAGTTGGAAATGACTTGAAGGCACACAGCAACAGCAATTGTTTAAGACTGAGAAATATGTGGCGTTCCAGATCTTGTTGGACTACAAATCCCAGCTGTTGACCATCCTGGCTACGGCTTGGCAATACAAAGTGGGTCCCAATATAATTTTTAAAGATTACAATAAAAATAAACCCAATAAACTGTACATAGTAAAATACAAATTAAACAACAACTAACACCATTGAAAAACATATTCAAATGATATGGAAACACCACACTAAAATAACCAGTAAAATATTTAAAAGCCCATTTTAAAACCTCTGACTTTAACAGGTAGGCAATTGCTGAAGGCTTGGCTGAGTAGGAAAGTTTTTGTCTGTGGTAGAGAGCCAATATAGTTTGGATGTTGGACTATGACACTGGAGACTCTGGGTTCAAATCCCTGCTGGGCCATGAAAACCTAGTGGGTGACCTTGGGCAAGTCAAACACTCTCAGCCTCAGAGGGAAGCAAAGGCAACCCCCCTTTAAACAAATCTTGCAAGCAAACCCCGTAATAGGTTTGCCTTTGGGTGCCATAAGTTGGAAATGACTTGAAGGCACACAACCACAGCAGGACAACAAGGAAGGGCTTTGGCTGACCTCCCTTAGAAAGAAGTTCTGTAATCTGGTAGTGGACCCCAAGAAAGTTCCGACTCATGTCTGCCCACAAAAGAAGCTTTAAGGTCTTTCTAGTTAACAAGAACTGGTAGCAAGTAAAGCTCTTGTAACAGGGCAGTCCTGTGCTTCTTGTAACCAACCCCAGTTAATGGTCTTGGTGCATCATTTCTGGATCAGCATCCATTTCCTAACACTCTTTGAAGGCCACTCAAAGAGTGCTATATGGGATGTGACTACAGTATGTCTCACCATAGCCAGATCATACATCCAGGAACAGGCACAAATAGAAAATATTCTCCTAGCTTGGAAAGCTAAGTCAGGATTAATCTAGGAGTACACCCAAGGTGAAATCCTGAATCTTCAGGAATATAACCATGTTCAATGGAATTGAAACCCCATTCCCTAATCCAATTTTTCAGTTGATTAGGAGCACCTCTTTCTTGTCTGGATTAAGCTTCAATTTCTTCATATTCATCCAGTCTGTTACTGATACCAAATGATTCAGAACAAAACCCTTTCCCTCATATTTAGAAAGGAAAAAATAGTCAGATGTCATCTGCATATTGGTGGCACTGAATGCCAAACCTCCACACAACGTCTCCCAGAGGTCTCATGACAATATTAAATAGCATGAGGAAGAGGACTCAGCCCTGGGGATGCCACAAGCCAACAGCCTGGACACTGAGCAGAAATCCTTCAGCATGATCTTGTATACCTCTTTCCCAGCGGGAAAGGACAAAGCCACTGCAAAGTGATGCCTCCAAATCCCATTCTGCAAAGGTAGTCCAAAAACTGTCATGGTTGATGGGAGTGAAAGAGAGAGACCCAGCAGAACCAAAGAGTTTTTCTATCCATTTCCCAGTGTAGATCATTTAGCAAGATGACCAAAGCAGGGCTCAGTCCTATAAGTGTATATACAGTGGAATACAAAGAGCCATTTGTTATGACTGAAGGATTAATGACGCGTCGCTCACATCGCTCACGCTACTTACACATAAATACACAGAGGAAAGGCACATTTTGGTTAAAAGTGCAATATTTCCTCCTTAAGTATGAGATATTTTCAAAACGGTAAATTATGAGTCCTTTTATTAGCACATTTCCCTAAAGGATAAATATTTCCTAGGCACTGGCAGAAACGCCAGAAAAACACAGGCCCCGCAAGTCAAATTGTGAAAGATGTTTTTTTTCTAGGCTTGTATTTAGTCCTTCTCCACAGGCAATTGTAATAGCTCTGAAATTGCCTCCGGGTTTTATCATTTTGGGCCTATGAGTCACTTTCTTTTCTTTAGACTCTCTTTCTGTTTCAAACATTTTCCTTCCCTTCCTTCAGTACACTTGCCAGATAAATGAAAAGGGATGAAAGGTGGCTTTTTGATCCCTGTAAGCAGGATCACCCCTACCTGCCATTCGGTGGACTGAGGAAATTGGCTCAGGTGACAGATATTGGGAGGCAACTGGCAGCTTCCCAGCTGTTCCTTCTATTAGAGGACACCATTTTGTATGCCACAAAATTATGTATGCATACCTTCCAACTGACCTGATTTGGCAGAGATATTCCCAATTAATATCCCAATTAAACCTTTACCTTCCCACTTTTTCAGCTGCCTTTAAAATGTCCCAGTTTCTCTCCCCTCCTCCCACTTTCCCTACTTCAGTATGTAGAGAGATCTTGTAGAACTGAAAAAAGAAGTTGGCAGCATGGGCTTTCATAGACTTCAGTCTACTTCCTCAGATGCATTTAGGACTGAAGTCTACAAAAGCTCATGCTGCTAACTTCTTTCTTTCAGTTAGTCTCAAAGGTGCTAGACGATCTCTCTACATACTGATTCCACAGACTAACATGGCTATATCTTTGAATTTTCTTACTTCAGTTGCTGCAAGCTAAGTTAAATATGCAAAACTAGTTTGCATTCAGATAACTCAGCAGGAGAGAGAGAGAGGAGAGGAGGAGGGAATCTTGCCTTTCTGTGTAGACTCAGGGAAAACCAAAACTACTGTAGCATAACTTGGGTATTCTTCCTCATTAATACCTCTTGATGTTGTATTATAACTGTAGCTTGGCCACATGTGTCTTAGTTTTTGTCTGTAAAATGCTGCAGGGTATGTGTATGTATACCTTTAACTTTCTAATAAATTATTCAGCTGCTTCAAGTGTGATGGAGGACCTTCCCCCTTTGTCAGTATTGAAATAAAATTCAATGGCATCTCCAGCCAGCTTTGAGTCATGAAATGGGGAAGGAGGGTCTTTGTATTTTTCTTCATCTCAAGCAGCAAAATGTTACAGGCCAGAACCACCCACAGGATTGTCTTTGGAAATCCAATACATTTTGTAATTGTTTCTACGTTATGCACACGTATGGCCAGTTCGTCCTAGATGAAAAAGGTGATTTCTTTTACCTTCCCAGTATTTACTTGCTACAGTGATCTCATTAAAACAGTTGTCTACTTAGGAGACTTTTGTATAACAAGTTAAACTGGCATACCTGAGCCGGCTTAAAATTTAAAATGGACAGCATCCTGATTTTATCACAAGGATTGAGCTGCCAAAATCACTGCCCGGGTGCAGCCTGGGTCCATCCCTGCTCCAGGGGCGAGCAGCGCAGCTTTTTTTTAAAGCCGGGAGTTTTCTAGCTTAAGGAAATGGCTGCCAGAGTGGCGATGGACCTGGGCTGCACCCAGGTGGCAATCTTGGTGGCTACATCCATGTGATAAAATCAGGATGCTGTCCATTTTAAATTTTAAACCTGCTCAAGTAAGCTAGTTTAACTTGTTATGGGATAGTCTCCATTGGTATGATCTGATAAAGTAACTCTGACCGGACTCTGCTTGACTGCTTGACCCTTTGTGGTCTTTTTTGTCCTTCAGAAATATATTCTTCTCATCCTCTTTGCCCCACTTTCCTCTCTGTAAACATGTACTTTGTTCCTCTTTCCAATCTCTTGCTTCTTTGTTTTGCTTCAGTCTTCCTATGCTGCCCTCCCCTGTACAGCTTCCCACCCACGCCTCTATGGGGAAGTCAGATTCACATGTTAAGAGCCATCAGCATGGATATAATGATATATGAGCTCACTATGAGATGACTCAGATGTGCATGGGTGTTTCCCCCGCCCTTAGTACTTGCACAGAAAATTAGATACATGCCTTAGGAGAAAAGGTAAAAGTCCTCACAGGGGAGGAGAGAGGAGAGTGGGCACAGCTTGGAGCAGATTGTGGTTTGCATTTGTAAACATGAAACATAACGAAGAGAGGCCATCCCTTGAGAAAGTCTTCTTCACAGCCCTCGGGTGGTAATGAGATATTTCTCACAGCCTATTCCAGTGAGCCAGTGGTTCTCTAACTCATAGGCATGCAACATTTAGCTGATGTTTCTACCAACACCCCTTTCTTCTTTGTCTTTTTAAGGGTTTTACAAAAGCATCTTTTTCAGCACTACAAGCTACCTCAAAGCAGCACTTAGTCAAGACAATCAAAAGACCACTAAATCAATTAAATGCGATGGTTGGATCTAGGCTCTGTTCAATGCTATAAATGTCTACAGAGAAAAAAGCCCTCTGTTCAGTGAGAGTTTTGCTCAACTGTATGGTGTAAATGCCCTAAAGGCACCAGATCCTGTCTGATCGTGGAAGCTAAGCAGTGTCAACCCTGCTTAGTACTTGGATGGGAGACTGGCAGGGAATACCAGGTGCTATAAACTATATTTCAGGGGAAGGAACTGGCAACACCACCTCTGAGTATCCCTTGCCAAAGAGAACCCTATGAAATTCATGGGGTCACCATAAGTCAACAGGCAACTTGGTGGCACACTCACACAAATGCATATGTATAGTATAGTGGGGATAGAGAAACGGCAGTTTGCAGGCCATGTATAGGCCCAATTTCAATAGGAGAGAGAGGGAAGGAGTGTGTGCTATGTGCACACACAGCACTATGCAGTCCTACAGTTCAGCAAATCCTGCCCAATTTAGACACTGGTTACATCTTTCATTATGATTACTTGGTATTCCTATTGGTGGGCTGAAGATCCTTAGTGTTGGACTAGTGAGTAAGTACTGAACAGAAGTAACTACTCTTTACACTGGTAATTAGCCCAAAAGTGTACTTGTAGCAACAAGAAGAAGAGAGTTGGGGCATGGAGACCATGGAGAAAGTGAGATATTAGAAAACTAAGTTGCTTTCCCTTGCCAGGAGGGCAAAAATCCTAACTGCCTGGGGATGCAAAATACCAATGCTTTCCTTAAGAAGTGAGGCTTCACTACTAAGAAAGCTCTTCCCACCACTTGTGTCTTCCTCTTTCTTCTCCTTCTCCTCCATCTCCATCATCATCCTGTCTTTTCTTTACAAACCAGGACAAAGTGGCTTCCAAATGGAAACAGACACAATATAGCTTACACATATAAAAAGTTGACATCAACTTTAAGTAAACTTTCAATAGCATGAAGAACATTGTTACGTAGCCTCCATATTTCACAGCCAAAAACCAAAACACATGTGGCCAAGCTTCATCAGAGTGTAGTCAAGATGGTGAAAGTTATTAACGAGGAAGAATGCACAAACTAGGACAGGCTGCTGCAGTTGGAATCCATGGATTCAGGGGGGCAACTGTATTCTCCAACTGTCTCAATTTGGTAGGGATATTGCCAATTAATCCTCCATCACCCTACTTTTCTTTATCCATGGATTCAACCATCCATGGTCTGAAAAGATTTCTATAATATTATAAATTCCTAAAGCAAACCTTGATTTTGCCATTTTATATAAGGGAATCAATTTTATTAAGTATATAATGGGACTTGAGCATCCATGGAATTTGTGGTCCTAGAACCAAACCTCAGCAAATACAAAGGCCCCACTGTATGTTATTAGTTAAATTTACAGTATATCCCATGTTTTGTCCAGTGTGCTCAGCTCTCTTCTTCCTCCCTTCCTTCTCATAAGAACACTGTGAGGTATATTATGGGGAGAAAGAGCGACTTGCCAATGGTCATCCAGTAAGTTTTACCATTGAGGGGAGACTTGAACCTTCACTTCCCAAGTCCCAATCCACATCTAATCAGTACACCAGTGAACCATCAAGTTGACCTCTTGATCAGCCTTCCCCAATTGGAATTCGTCCAGATGTTTTGCACTACAACTCTCATTATCTCTTACCTTTGGTCATGCTACCTGGGGCATTGGAATACAAAACATCTGAAGGGCACCAGACTGAAGGTGGAGACATTAGATACTTAGGTCCCAAAGCATAGGAGATTTTCAAAGTAAGCATCAGGACTTATTTGCACTCAGATTGACAGAGTCATACCTGTGCAGCTCTTTTGAAAACTGGCATCATGCCCAAACCAGTCCCATTCAAGAGCCTAGCAGACACCAGGAGGCAGCCATTTGGGAAGTGTGACTAGATGTATTTTCTAAATGCTTCTTTTCCCATTATAGCAAATTTTCCTGATCATTTGCTCTCATTTGTTCATTTATTTGTAGCTAAGTGGACTTCTCCAAGTATGTGTGAGGACAGGAACAGAGACGGAAGCCAAATTTACTTCTGTGGAGCAGATCACGGAATATATAACGGTAAGAAAGACGCAACCAGGGTGCAATTTCAGTGTTAAAAGTATTGGAGTTTCCCCCCAGTATTTATTTATTCATTTATTTGTTAAAATATTTATACTCTGTCCTATATCTGAGGATCTCAGGGCAATGTACAGTGACATCATTGTAGGACAATAAATAACAATAACAGTATTTTTTTTATATGTATTAAATCATTTATCACTTAAAACCAGACCAATTAAAACCAGTGTGAACCAATCTGGTATTGTGGTTTGAGCACTGGACTACGACTCTGGAGACCAGAGTTCAATTCCTGTTTGGCTGTGAAACCTATGGGGTAATCATGGGCAAGGCACATGCTCTCAGCCTCAGGGGAAGGCAAAGGCAAACTTAAAAGCCCACAACACACAAACAAACAATCTCCTCTCAAGAAATCTTACCAAGAAAATCCTATGATAGGTTCACCTTTGGGTTGCTGTTAAGTCGGAAACAACTTGAAGGCCCACAACACACAAACACACAATCTAAAATAATGCTGACCATAGCACATGTGAAAACTGGACAAAGTCAAGTAGACCTCAAAGGCTTTACTAAAAAGTCATGTTTTGACTAGGGATGCATCTACACTGTAGAAATAATGCAGTTTGACACCATTTAAGTGCTGCAGCTCCATCCTAGGGAATCTTGTAGTTTTGCAAAGTCTTTAGCCTTCATTGCCAAAGAGTGCTGGTGCCTCACAAATGTACAAATCCCAGGATTCTGTAGGATGGAGCCATAGCATTTAAAGTGGTGTCAAACTGCATTATTTCTATAATGTGATGCACCTCGGGTGCCAGAATGACTCCAGCTTTGGCACCAAGGAGGCCAAGGGTATTCCATAACCAGGGTGCCACAGTGAAGAAGGCACTATATCATGTTCTCTCCCAGTGTATTTCCCCCACCAATGGGACGCACTCTCCAGCAGACCTGAGTTCTCAGGCAGGCATATATAGTCATGTATAACTCCTATAATACTGTGGACTCCCATGTTTCTCTTGCCCACCAGTGTTGCAATGCTACTGATAAAATACAATGAGAGATGTTTAGGGTGAAGCCAGCTATCATTGTCTTAACAGTAATTACAGCACGTACTTCATGTGTGACAGGGATAGGGGAATCTTTGGCTTTTCAGATGTTTTAGACTTCACCTCCCACAAGAGCAAGACAATTTGGACAGTTGCAAGGGACAATGGAAGTTCAAGTTCAAAACAATCTGGAGGGTCAAAGCCGCCCCACATCCTTGATCTATGGTGTGAACACAGCTTTGGAATCTGGATTGATTTTGTTTGTGAATAGATGCAGAACCAGAGAATGAAGTGCTGAGTTCTGAGGCAATGGGGAACATTCATCCACGTCAAACTGTAAAGGATAAATGCCATTTCATAGTGTTCCCCTATGGTAATAACTCCTTGCAAACAGAACCTCAGCAAATAGAGAGCTAGATTAGACCATTGCTCCCTTCATAGTTTGTAGTTTGTATTTTACTTGTTAGGTTGTTTTTTTCCTCTTTGCAGTTTGTTATTTGTAGTTTGTTCTTTAGTTACAGATTTTTTAAAACTGTATTTCTTCCTTTCCATCAAGTTTTTTTTCCTTGTTGGTTTCTACAAAGTTGTTTTACTTTATTTCTACCCACAAGGATTTTAAGAAATAGTATCTACCACCTACAATACAAATACAGTCTCAGGACTCATACTCCTCCTAGCATAAAACAGAATTTACATATATACAGACAAATGCTGGATCATCTCTGTCAAGTCTTTCTCATAGTTTTTCAGGTGGGCCAGCTGCTCTTAAAAACATTAAGACAGCATATTTGTTTCTATAGACCTTCATTTACAGATATGTTCTACCATTTAGGTGTCTATCCTTTATCTTAAGCCCACTTTCCCAAGCTGGCAGAAATTTAAAGAACAGTACTTTGGAGACATGTTGGTGGCTGTTGATAGTTTACAGGTGCTAACCAGGCACTGGCCATCATAGCTAACTTTATTCCAATATGCTGGAACTTTTTTGGAGTAGAACTTGTCCCAGGTCATGAGATCATACATGTGAATTTAGGTCAGCAAAGATTCTTATAAACAATCTTTGGTACACTTAAAGCATTATGTCTGCCTTCACAATTATTACTAACTAAAGCATTCTCTAAATCCAAGTTGGGTAACTTGTTGCCTACCCAATGATGGGAGCTCACGTAATTCTTCATTGACTATACTGGCTAGGTATGATGGGAACTGCAGTTTAACAACATCCAGAAGGCCACACATTCTCCACCCTTCCTCTGAATAATGTTGTGAAGAGTATCAAATATTAACACTTGCCTCAGTGGTCCAGGACAGAAATTTTCAAAATCTCTTCAAAACTTCAGTCCATGCTGTGATAGGAAGATTAATGCCATTCCACACATTCTTCTCTTTTTCATTTCAGAAATGTGTTCCTGAGATAAAAGAAGGTGCTACAGTTGTTGTCCCTCCTGTAGATTGGCCAGATAAAGGTGAAATCATGTTTAAAGAGTATCAGATGAAATATCGAGAAAACAGCCCCATTGTGCTTCATGGCATAAATGTGAAAATTAATGGCAAAGAAAAGATTGGGATTGTTGGCCGGACTGGCTCAGGTATGATATGTTTGGTTACATTCTGTTGATCTCTTTATTTCATAGCTGGAGGAACTATGGTCCCTGTGCACCATCCACATCCCCCTCTCCATTGCACTCATGCTGTTTGATGAGTTGGCTTGGATTTCCTTGAGTGACAAGTTTGCAACAGGCTCCATGGGGAGTATCATGAATCCTCATTTCTCATTTCTTATCCTCATTCCTCCATCCCTTCTTCCCAAACAAAATGGCACTCATAGCCATGCTAGCAGCTGAGTAGTGAGCCTGGGGACAGCATGAATCCTGTTGGAAGACAGCACATTCAGCCATGGAGTGCTGGCTTTGGTACCTGTGCTAGAGACATCAAAAACATCAGGGGCTATATGTAGCCCATGGGCTAGCCCACCTGTGAGCAAATCTTAGGGACATGGTTTTGAAACCCAAATGAAGAAATAGACTTTTGGAAACTTTGTTGTAGATATATCAGCAAGAAATTACATCTAACAACCATCCACCCACCCATTTCCTGTATGTTAGTCATATAATTATACCTGCATTTAGTTATGCCTACATATCTATTTATCTCTTAGGACATTTCCTTAAAAGGCAATTTACACAGTTCAAAAACAACCAAACATTTGATGGTAGTAAGTCGAGGTTAATCCATGAAATCAGGAAATTGCTTAGTTTAGTGAGTCCATCAAATTCAGTTTTGTTTCTATTGTAAATCCAGCTCAAGACATGATGGAATCCAATTTAAACCTATGAGCCTTCAGTTTTCACCCCACTGTCTAACCAGCCATAGTTCTCATTCCCAACAATTTCTTTGGCTTGCTTTTCTTCTTAGGTTGGAAGTAGGTTAAGTAGGTTGGAAGGGGGAGGAAGGGAAGGCTGGTTTCTCTCCATTTCAAAGCCAGTAGGTTTGAGAAAATGTAACTTTTCCTCAAGATCTATGGCAGACGAATATATGTTTGAGCTAGAGAAGAATCTGAGCATTATATATCTGTCCAGAAAAGGGTAGCCAAGGTGATCAAAGATTTGGAAACCAAGCCTTGTGAGAAACAACTTAGTGGTATGTATAGCTTGGAGAAGAGAAGACTGAGGTAAGCCATAGTAGCTATCTTTCAATATCTGAAGGGTTGGATGCGCTGTAGAATACAGAGTGAACTTGTTTGCTGTGTCAGAAACTAGACCATGAATCAGTGGATTCATATTACAAGAGTAGAGATCCCACCTAATCATTTGGAAGAACATCTTTACTGTAATAGTTGTCTAGCAATGGAATGGACTGCCTCAATGGTAGTGGATAGAGGTCTATTTTGGAGGTCTTTAAATAGAGGTTGGATAGGCATCTTTCAGGAATGCTTTGGCTGTATATTTCTGCATCACAGGAGTTTGGACTTAGAGGTGTCTTGTGGCACCTTCCATGTTTCTGTGATTCTGTAATAAACCTCATACTTGGGACAATCATTAAAAGCCCTGGGCATTTTTTTATTTCTGAGCCTGGAAATACAAATCTTGGTCTAAATAAGAATCAGAATTTCCTGTGCTTTAAAAAAAACAAAGAATGGAATGACAGATCGCTTTACTTTTGGACTTCACCATTCTGGACATGTGGAGAGGAGTCTTTCTTTTAAAAAAAACAGCCAATATAACATTCTTCAAATCTTTCAGGAAAATCATCTTTAGGGGCTGCCCTGTTTCGACTAGTAGAGCCAGCTGCTGGTACCATTCTGATCGATGGTGTCGATATCTGCACTATCAGTTTGGAATCGCTGAGGACAAAGCTGTCAGTCATTCCTCAAGATCCTGTTCTGTTTGTAGGTACAGTAAGGTAGTTGTTGTTGCAATTATCAATTAACCTTTTCCCACAAAAGTGAAGCCTAGCCACTAATACTTAGAAGCATATTTCGGTATACTATGTGCCAGAAAGGGAGGGAGCCTTCTCATTTGTGGCACCCTGTTCCATATAGTAATCTCATGGAGGTGCAAACTGATAGTGGTAGTGATGTTGCAATCATTTCAGTGCCACCCCCAAAACCTTTTTGTTTGCCAGTTAGTTTTAAAATTAGCTGACTTGGTCTTTATTACTGATTTTGCTGTTTTCTTTGGGCCCATCCACACTATACAATTATAGTGCTGTTATTCCATTGTCCAATTTTAACTGCTGTGGTTCCATCCTATGAATTCCTATGACCATTAAAGTGGAATAATAGTGCTACAGTCAGGGGAACAATCAAGACAAAGGACCTGTTCACATTACACAACTGTAGCACTATTATTCCACTTTAACGGTCATAGGAATTCATAGGATGGAACCACAACAGTTAAAATGTATATATGCTGCGTGACACAGTGAGCTCCCATGACTAGTACCAGCTTCTGCCAACCTAGCAATTTGAAAGCATGCAAATGCAAGTAGGTCAATAGGTACCACTTTGGTGAGAAAGTAACAGCATTTGGTGCAGTCATGCTGGCCGCATGACCACTGGATTCATCTTTGGACAACACTGGCTCTTCAGCTTAGTAACGGAGATGAGCACTACCTGCTACAGTCAGTTGCAACTAGACATTCATGAACATTATTATTTATTCACCTGTTACCATTATAAATGAAATGTTTATTACAGCCTTTCTCAACTTTGTGCCCTCCAGATGTATGGGTTGCAGAGCTTATCATCTCGAGCCACCACCATCCTCAGGCAATCTGGCACATTTAGGAGGTACTAGCTTTAGAAAGCCGCCTTGGGCCCTGTCCTGGAAGAAAGGCAGCATATAAAAGAAAGAAAGAAAGAAAGAAAGAAAGAAAGAAAGAAAGGCAGACAGGAGGTTTTGATCATAAGCCATAGTATATCAATATGGAAAAAAAATGCAGAGAAATAGACACACACAAAGGCATATATGCTGTGATAATAGGCCAAATTTAACAAAAAAAGCCTTCAGCATCAGGACACGTAGCAATCAATTATTCTTTAAATGTGTTAACTCCATAGTTCTCCACCTAAAGGAATCGTGAAAGCCAAGCCCTGTGCAGCTGCACAGAGTTCAGTGGGTCTTATTCATGGTCTGAGTATAGCAGATTTCAAACTGCATCTCCACAGAGGGACACACCTCTGAGTCAACATGCTTACAAGCGTGGTGTGTGCCTTTCTGTTACTAAGGTATAGGAAAACCAGACTCCTAGTAACTAAGCTCTCAGCAGTTGCAAGTTTAAAAAAAACAAAACAGTTTTGCAGTTCATTTGGTCAAGAGTGAAAGAACAAGAGATGAGAAAGAAATGCAAAGGCGGGCCTACTGGAAAATGAGACAATAAAATAAATAGTGAAAGAGTTCTTCCATGCCACATATACAGTGAGCTTGTTAGTATATGTACTCCAGGCTGTGACAGGAGAACGGGAGCATACCTATCTTCTCTGTCCATCTGACATGTTTGTCCTGTTTCCCAGATGATGGATCTAACAGTGAAAAAGAGCATGTTTCCAAGTAATGTTTCCTTGACATTAAGGCAGAATCAGAAAGACCAGTGCAAAGTCAACTACCCATATGTGTGCATAAGCTACCCATAGAATTTTCTCTGCCATATAGGTTGCTTGCTAACTGGCTGGACAGTGGTCTGGAATCCATGCTGTAAGCTGGTGTCTTCTAAGTGCCTCTGGACAGAGGACCCTGCATGACTTGAAGTGCTTTTTCTTGATTCAGAGCAACTGTCTGCATCAAAGAGATCTCCAGAACCTAAATCCAATCACTAAACCCATTGATCAATTTCTGAATGATGAGTCCACACTTGTGAAAATGCCATTGATTTACTGGTGAATACTCTTGTTGGAGCTATCAACAGGATTTAGGGACAGTTCTGAAGGAGCAGCACTGATACCTCTGGTTTTCTCTTTATTATGTCACCCCCATTATATATATATATATATATATATATATATATATATATATATATAGCACTCTAACACTAGGGTACTAGGGGTACTAGTGTTAGAGTGCAAATATATATTGCACTCTAACACTAGGGGTACTTATGCCCCAGTCAGTTAAAATGAGAAAGCCAACCCTTCTCAAGACTCAAGGACCACTGAGTGATCTAAATGCTGTGGATACCATGATTAGCAGTTCCTATTGTCACAGTTTCCTTCTCATGCTGCATATGGGCTTATGTAGTATGAGAAGACAGCAGTCATTCTGAGCAACAGGACAGTCTGCTGAAGTAGTAGCAATGGAAGCAGGGGAGAAAGGGACTATGTGGGCTTAAAAAAAAAAAGATCAATTAGATATTGCCCAAATTTTCCCTAACTTCCCTTTGAGTTCTCACTTGCTTTAAAGCAGGAGTAATGGAATATGCAAAAGCCAGCATGCCATAGTGATTTAAACATAGGACTAGGACTCTGGTGATTGGGGTTTGATTCCATATTCAACCATGGAAACCCGCTGTGTGATATTGGGTGAGTCACACCCTCTCAGCCCCAGAATACCCCTTGTTAGGTCCTCCATAGGGTCACCATAAGTTGGAAAAAACTTGAAGACTGTTACCATTATAAATGAATAAGCATACGTGAATTTAGGAAGTATGGTTTGCTGTGCAGATGCTTCAAAGCAATACTGCTATTCTGTTTTGGTAACATCTTAAGAACCTAAGTATTGATTTTCTGGAGAAAACCAAGGTCCACCTATCCAGCCTTAAAAGCAGTTCATTAGATAAAATTGATGAAATCTGAACTTGACCATTGCTTAACACCAGATCCATTGCAATGAATGGGATTTAAGTTAGTCATGACCAGCTTTAATCCCATTGATTTCATGGATCTACTCTCATTATGATCAAATCTGGATCAATTTCTCCAGTTGGATGACATGACATGACATGACATCATCATCATCATCATCATCTTATACCTCACCATAGTCAATATAGGGCACATTGAAATTGATTGAAAAGTCCCAAATTGCTCTTGTTCTTTAAGATTTTATTTGTTGTTGTTTTTTGCTGTGTGCCTTCAAGTCATTTCCGACTTATTGTGACCCTATCAAGGGGTTTTCTTGGCAACATTCAGAGGGAGGTTGCCTTTGCTTTCCTCTGAGGCTGAGAAAGTGTGACTTGCCCAAGATCACCCAGTGGGTTTTCATTGCTGAGGAGAGATTCAAATCCTACCTTCCAGAATCATAGTCCAGTGCTTAAACCACTACACCAAGCTGGCTCTGTGGGTTGAAATAAACCACCCTGGGGAACTGGTTTAGAAAGTCAGTGATTGTACCAGAAGCTGATAGAAAATATTCTAGAATTAAAAAAAATGTATATGGATCTCCAAATAAATTGTATGGATCTCCTAATTAGGAGGGGGGGTATTTAGGGGGGATGGGTTATTGGGAAACGGGATTGTGTATTTTATCATGTAAGCCACCCTGGTTGTGTTGCACAGAGAGACAGGATAATAATAATAATAATAATAATAATAATAATAATAATAATAATCCAGAAAGTACAGGAACAAAATCTGAGACTTTCTGGTCTGGATAAACTCATAATCATTCTTATCTGTGAAATAATCATGAATCAAGAGCGTGGTCCTCTAGAAACACTGCTGTTTTCTAAAGTTTTATTGAAAGCGAACAATGTGCATCTTTCATACCAACTCCTTCCTTTCAGGTACAACTTAGATCCTTTTAATGCCCACACAGATGAACAGATCTGGCAAGCTCTGCACAGAACGTTTATGAAAGGCACAGTATGTGGGGTTTTTTTGTCTACTTTTCTACCACAGTCTCTTATTTACTGATTTTAAAAAGTAACAGTCCATAGAACGTTTTGATTTTGTTTAACTTGTATCGTTGCGAACAAGAGACTGGAAACAGCAGCAACAATAATGCTACTAATATTCAGACCCTTTAGGAATGTGAACACTTCATGTGCATCCATTACATATTTCATTGCCCTTTCCTTCTTTATTTTAAAACACAGAAATAATAGATTATTGTAGCAGATTGTGGTGTTCAACCTTTAAATGCAATATTTAATGAAACTCAAGTGATAATTACACGCAGTTTGGGGAGTATCTTTGTTACACTAACTCTGTGTTGCAATGTGCAATACTGTTATGGAAGCTAAAGAGATTTGTGCCCAATTAGTGTCTACATGATAGACCAGGTCCCAGTAAGCTGCTTTTAGAATGGAAACATGGAATATAAGAACATGGGATATATATATATATTAAAATATATAATCCATACTATCCTCAATGGTTTTAGTCACTCCGATAAACAACAAGAATTAGGGTATGAATGTAAAATATATATGCATATATGTAAAGGCTTATAGCAAAAATAATAAAACACTAAAATCATCAATTATTTAGATTTGCTCAGACATTCCACACTATAAATAGCAGCATAGGAGAAGATCCACAGGCCCTAAATCATTTGTAGAAGGAAAAAAAGATGGCCCAAGGTCTCATCCAATTCTTCATTTTAAATTAAAACAGGATGCATTTTGACTGGCAGCCATCATTGATGGCCAATGTGCACCTTGTTTTGTCCAATATTTTCTCCAAATAAAAGGCAACACCAGAGCATAGATTTACACAAACATAGTAACGAAAATACCAGGCTGTGGAAAGTGAAGGAGATGAGGAATTATTATTTTGCAAACATTTTAAAAGTACTTTTAAAATTACTTTGTCCCTTTATGCAAAAATTGCCTTATTACTTGATAGGGACCAGCTACGCTGTGTTCAAAAGGGTTGTCTGTGCTCTGTAATGAGTACTACAAATAAGAGTATTAAAGACAGAAGAGGCATCAAGATCTTAAGTAACCTCTTGCTCCACCCTCCTATGTACAGTGTCATGGCACATTGCACCAAATGCCATTATCTCTGGCCTCTCCACCATAGAGGCCATCAAAGCCGAACCCTCTCTCACAACACCATTCTCTGTGCAGGTCTAGGGTCATAGAATCATGGTGGCATTCCCCTTTATCTTCTAGGTTTCAAAGCTGCCAGGAAAACTGGAAGCGCATGTTGTCGAAAATGGAGAAAACTTCTCTGTGGGTGAACGGCAGCTACTCTGCATGGCGAGAGCACTCCTTCGAAATTCAAAAGTAAGTTCAGGCAATACTTGGATTGCTCCTGAATACACACGAGTACTCTCTTGACTTAATTCAGTACTTCATTCAATATTTCTAGTTATTTTTGCAATTATAGTAGAAAGAGTCATTTGCATAAGAGCCAGTGTGGTGTAGTGGTTTGGGTGTTGGACTATGACTCTGGAGGCTAGGGTATGATTCCCCACTCAGCCATGAAGATCACCTTGGTCAAGTCACACTCTCCCAGCCTCAGAGGAATAAAACGGCAAGCCCCTCTGAACATTGCCTAGAAAACCCCATGATAGGTTTGCCTTAGAGTCACCCTAAGTCAGAAGGGACTTGAAGGCACACAATAATAACAATAACAACAACAACAACAACAACATGGCCAACATACCCACTGGTATATTTTTATGATTTTTAAATGCGTGTATGTGTGTGTGTAATTGTTACAGAGCAAAACATCAAAAGAATCTTGTAGGTCTTATGAAGAACCACCCATGAGTTGCATCTGGCATTCAGGCTGGTTTGTCATCCCTGACATAATCTCTACACAAGGCGATGTATGCCTGCATTAAATGCCTGCACAATTCAAAAAGGATGTTGAGGAACTGGAGCGTGTCCAAAGGAGGGTGACTAAAATGGTGAAGGGTCTGGAAACCATGCCCTATGAGGAATGACATAGGGAACTGGGTATGTTTAGCCTGGAGAAGAGACGGCTAAGAGGGGATATGATAGCCCTCTTTAAATATTTGAAGGGATATCATATTGAGGAGGGTGCTAGCTTGTTTTCTGCTGCCCCAGAGAACAGGACTCAGAACAATGAATGCAAGCTGCAGGAAAAGAGATTCCACCTCAATATTAGGAGGAACGTCCTGACAGTGAGAGCTGTTCAACAGTGGAAAACAGTCCCTTGGAGTTTGGTGGAGTCTCCTTCTTTGGGGGTCTTTAAACAGAGGCTGGATGGCCATCTGTTTGGGATGCTTTGATTTTGAGTTCCTGCATGGGAAGGGGTTGGACTGGATGGCCCTTGTGGTCTCTTCCAATTCTATGATTCTATGAAAAACAAGGCATGTGCTGCAGGCTATGCCTTTGTGTGTAGAGTCCTTCCTCCTTGTCATCCCTCCTTGCAGGAAGATGTCTATTTTTGTTTATATTTTAATTCCTACTAGCCTTTGAGAATTTGTTGTTCAATTTGTTGTTGTTGTTATGTGCCTTCACACAACAACAACCCTAAGGTGAGCCTATAATGGAGTTTTCCTGGCAAGATTTGTTCTGAGGAGATTTGCCATTGCCTTTGAGAGGATGTGACTTGCCCAAGGTCACCCATTGGGCACCACCGATATTCCTTCCAGCCTTGTTACTAACATTCTGGCTGGCATCCTGCTGGTGAATTATGATGGTTTTAACTCAGACTTACACCATCACAACTCACTTCGCTCTGATCTTAGATGCTAAGCAGTGTCAACTCTGGTTAATTCTTGTTTGGGAAAGCACCAATGAATATCAGGTGCTGTGTGCTGTATTTCAAAGAAAAAACTGGAAAAAACCTCTCTGAGTATTCCCTGCCAAAGAAAAACTTTTGAAATTGATGAGGCCACCATAAGTCGACAGGCAACTTAAAGGCACACGCACACACACACACACTTTGAGGAGGTCAGAATTTTCTTCCAACTGCGGAACAAAATTTTCCCCTAACCTATCTTTTCTCAGCTGCAGCCTCCAGACCCAGCCATTTCATGGCCAGTGGAGGGGAGAGCTTCAGAAGACTGTCCAGCTATTTTCCTATAGCTGGACACAGCTCAGTGATATCATTCACAAGGACTTCTGAAGGATTCCCAGAGGACCACTGTGGAAGCCTGTCACTTTTCACCCAGGTTTAGGAAGCTAACCAGACACATGTCTGCTATTCCCTCTGTTCTCCACCATCCAGAAAATGTCCAGGTTTGAGGGGCTGCATCTGAGAAAGGTGGGGTTGGACAGGAGTCTGTTGCAGCCACATTTCATAGCTATATATCCTGATGCAAGATCATGGCCTGTGCTATGCTTGTTTATAGAAGTCTTATTCCTTCTACAGATTATACTTCTCGATGAAGCCACTGCCTCCATCGATTCTGAGACAGACAAGCAGATTCAGCAGACTATCCGAGAAGCCTTCATAGATTGTACAGTCTTGACCATTGCTCATCGGATAAACACCATCCATGATTGTGACCGTGTTTTGGTGATGGACAGTGGAAAGGTACCGAACCAGAAAAGTCTGAAACTCATACATCTTCATAGCTACTTTCCTGATCCAAATGCCTCTGTGTATCTCAAGGGATGAACTATTTCTTGCAGCGCACAGGAAAATTGCGTGCATACAGAAAGGGCTGGTCCTTTCTCTTTAAACCACATCACTATTTCACAGAAGGTTGGGAGGGGAAGAAATGCATTAAGACATAGAGGAAAACATACAGGCAGAATTGTTTGCCCACATGTTTTCTCTTCAATATACAGTAGCAGTTCCACTGAGGCAGGTGTTCTGTTGCAGACAGGTAGTTACAATCTGCTATGGGTAGCCAGATGAATACAATACTGTTTGAAATCAAATCCAGAGAAGAAGTCCTGTTGCAAATGAGGCCCCAAAAGAGCACAGGCAAGGTTATATATTTGGAAGATAGACATGGAACTGAAGCCAGTTCAGGAACAAGGTTACTGAAAACAAAAGTCAGGAACAGCAAAAATTCAGCAGATATCTGGTTTACACAGATGTTGGATTGTGTGTTCCAGCAATGGAAAAGGCAGAATTATAAGTACCCTGGTTCTCCAAAGCCCCACCCAATGTCAACTGTAAGCGTTTAATCCACCTTTTGAGCCTTCCTGCTCTATGGAGTCCTCTTCCTCTGATGAGTCTCTTACTTTTTGGTATCTCCAGGTTATTAGGCAGACACTTTGCTTATACAAAGTGATCTGTGCCTATACATTCTGGGCCCAATGCCTTCTCAGTCTGGGTAGTCATTAGGTTTCCTACTCAGCAGATGAAGTGAGATAGGTTCCTATGGGGCTGATGCTGAAGGTGGCTTCAGTTCTGGTTTTGCTGAGAAGTCTAGTCCAAGATCTCCAGGAATATATGTGTGTATTTGTGGGAATGTAATCAGGGAACTCATGGAGAGTTCTCACTCAAATTCTTCAACTAAGATGCAATTTCTGGGTTTGGAACAGGCATGATGGAGAAATTTGGATTAGGGTTACAAATTCAGGTGAGGAAGAGAACCTCCTTCCCCCTATGCAACAATTAGGGAATGTGCAGTCTCCAGAAATAATACTGCAGTTCCCATCATCCCTTACCATGGAATTACTACATTCCATGTGATCTACACAAAGAAAACAAATAATTTTTTAAAAAAGCTACAAATAGTTGTCATTTCTGAAAATAATCACATCATTTTATATTCACATTTCTTTGATGAAGAAGGCTATAATCCTGCGCATATATACATAGAAAAGAACATATGTATTGGAGTAAACTGGCATAAGAGTGTGCTGTAAATCTGAATGCTTGTCAAGAGAAATACAAAAAAATACAGTCAGTCCTCTATATCCACAGTTTCATTATCCACAGATTCAACCATCCACAACTTCAAAATATTCCCATGAGATATAAATTCCAAAAAACAAACCTTGAATTTGCTGTTTTAAATAAGGGACACCATTTCACTACACCATTGTATTTAAATGGGACCTGAGCATCCATGGATTTTGGTATCCATTGAGGGGATGGTTTGGAATCAAACTCCAGTGGATACCAAGGGCCCACTGTATTTTTGATATAACCAATACTGATTTTTGTAGGAAGGCCAAAAATCATTTTTGCACCCAAGAATTCAATATGGAATGGACAATTATAATTAACCATTTGTTGTTGTTGTTAACTGCTAAGGGAGGCAACGCTACTCTTTCCTATTACTATCATGACTTTCCTCACTTATTGCTATTCTCCTTCCCCAAGGCAATTTTTACATGATAGAAATCTCATAAAAATCCCCTGTATTCTTACCTCATACCTGACATTTACTGATGCATCTGACATTTATTGTATCTTTTTCCCAATGACTTTCAGGTAGCAGAGTTTGGCAAACCGGATGAACTTGCACAGAATCCCAATTCTGCATTTGCGTCACTCTTAGCCGCCGCAAACAAAGTCGGAGCTTAGGACAGGAAAGTATTTATCGGTGCTTGCTTTGTGGCTTTTGGGAAATGAAGGCTTCACATGGACAAGAAGGAGAGGAAAAACTTGTTAATATCTAAATCATCAGATCCTATTTACTAAGAAGTATTGTAAGCTTTGTCAAAGGTCCTGTCTACTGGGAAAGTCAGAAGATTAATATAATGCCAGCAATTAAAAACGAAGAACTGAAATGAAGGAAACAGGAAGTACCCATGCTGATATATGTGACAGTAGACTCTTGATCTTGTTCAATCTCGGGAAAGAAAGTCAGCCACTACATTCATGGGCTGACATGATGCTTTTAGTAAGCCAACATGATGGAGAGTTGTCCAGTTGCATTTCACATCCCAGAACAGCTAAATATTGCATGTTCAGACACAAATACAGACAAATGATGTTAACTTCAACACTGCATCATCGTAACAGCTCCTATCTAGCAATAGTTAGAAATGAATAATTCCCAACAAAAATGAATGGAATAAATTAGCTATGATTCCCTGATGTTTCTTGGAATCGTATTAAAAACACTTGGAAGAAAAAAAAAACCCCAAATTGGAATCCATCTCGTATACAATTAGGCTGTCTAAATCCCACTGATATCAGTGGGATCTGAGGATCTTAACTGGGTATAAGATTGAAGCTTCTGTCTTTAACCTGCATTTGGTGCATGCAATGGAAAGATGCCACAGTGTTTCACTAAAAGAAGCCAGAGGTTCAGTACCATAAAGTCCTCCAGATTACAACTAGAGTAATTTAAGCACCTGCTTTACATTCCCTTTGGAATCGAGATATATTTTTAAAAAATACTTATCTTTGCCTGGATTGTGCCCAATCATTCTATATATCCCTGTGATAGGTTCTTCTCTATATGTCAGAAAAAGAAAGAATACATGAACTCCAGGGGAGAAAGCACAGCGAATTATTTTGATCTCTTTGTGCTTGTTTATCAAAATATACAATAAAGAATATTGTCCATTGCAGATTTTTCTTTCTTCCTTTTTTTCTCTTTCTTTCTTTCTTTTTCTTTGCTAGTATAATTTTCAGTGTATTGCCTATTGATTTCTTCGCTTCAGCAGAAATATTTCATGTTAGTATGATATGCATATTCCTTTTTTAAAAAATATTCTTTTAAAATAATTTTAAAAGTAACATGACAAACACACACACACAATATTTAAATTACACAATGCCCTTGTTTATTGTGCAGCAAGTCAGACAAACACACCATTTAACACCATAGACTCTAGGAAGCATAAGCGTGAAAGTGAGACAACAATGTGTTCTCATACTCCCAATGATTCTCCTGGCCCTACCATGAGAGAGAATGAAGTCCTCATCTCAGCCAGCCAAAAAGATCCAGCTACCAGTCTTTAATATATTGTCTACTGCCTTTCATCAACTCAGATTTCATGATGGTGTATAAAACATACAGCTAATAAATTATTCAAACCTAAAACAATAACATAAACAATCACAATAAGTCAACAGATGAAAATGTCAAGAAATGCTGAGTCTACAGATTTGAATGTCTGTAAAGTACAAAATCTTAACCTAGTCCTGAAAAATTTTCAAGTAGGCACTAGCATGGTGTATTGGTTTGAGCATTGGACAATGACTCAGGAGACCAGGGTTCAAATCCTCACTTGGCCATAAAAATCCACTGGATAACCTTGGGCAAATCATAACTCTCAGCCTCAGAAGAAGATAACCCCCCCCCCCGAACAAATCTTAGCAAGATAACCCTGTGATAGGTCACCTTAGCATTGCCAGAAGTCAGAAATGACTTGAAGGCACACAACAATCCCCCAGCCAGCATGGCCCGCCAGCATGGGAGCTGTAGTCCAAAATATGGAGCTGTAGTCCAAAAAGTCATATTTTCAATCTCTGGCTAGAGGCAACATCCCTATGTATAGCAGTTGTTGGAGAGAGCTATTGCCTTCATGCCATGCTTGTGGCTTCTGCAGAACACCTGCTTGGCTACTCCAGGAAAGAGAATATTGTTGGGTTAGATTACTTTTCATAAGAAGAGTCCTACTGGATTAGACCAAAAGCCTATCTAATCCAGCATCCTATTCTTATAATAACCACCCAGGTGTCTCAGGGTAGTCCATAAATTGGACATAATGGTGATATGCCACTGCCAGTGTTGTTCCTCAGTAACTGGTACTTGGAGCCTTATCACATTATAGAAGATCATAAAAATGTCTCTTTTGTTGCACTGGGAAAATCCATTTGACCAAAGGCACACTTTTACAACCAACTCCCTCTGGAAGAAGAATGGAAGTGTCTTGAGGGCATGCGGAGAGGTGAGCAGAAAGCCATTTCGCTGCCACTCTGTCTCACCTTACTTTTGTAATGTGATAAGGCTGTTGGTGGTATGTGGCCTCTGATAGAAGAGACTATATACAGTTGTGTGTGTGTGTGTGTGTGGTAAAGGTTTCCCCTTTGACAAGATTGTCAAGTGATGTCCAATTGTAGGGGGCGATGCTCATCTCCGTTACTATTCCTCTTGTGTTTTAAATCTGTATTCATTATTTTCAAGCATAATAGGACATAATAACATATTGTTTTCAAGCACTAATAGATCTCCAAAGATGGAATGAATTGAATTTTTCACTGTTGAGGAGAGTTCCAGCAATAAAAAGGAATATTTTGCTTAAGACGCTTTTTCTTTTCCAATCTATTCCAGTAATATTCAATGGCAAACCCTTCAAGAATTGGCAAATAGATTTTTCAAAATGTATTTGGCAAGGCAAAAAGCCAAGAATCGGACACAAATTATTGCAAGATGGTCCACAGAGAAGAGAATTTGGGCTGCCTGATTTGAAGCTATACTTTCTGGCTTGCTGTCTTGTTTGGTTTAAAGAACAGTTAACATTTTAAAAAATGAAAGTCTGTTGCAACTAGAGGGTCACAATTTGAGGCTCAACTGTCACAGCTATTGTTGTATAACAAGTTTTAGGTAAATATGGATTTTAATAATCATTTTATAACGTTTTCTATGCTAAGAATCTGGAAC
This sequence comes from Phrynosoma blainvillii, assembly GCA_026167975.1. Lineage (NCBI taxonomy): Eukaryota > Metazoa > Chordata > Lepidosauria > Squamata > Phrynosomatidae > Phrynosoma > Phrynosoma blainvillii. The sequence goes on along the minus strand of JANUYF010000007.1, from coordinate 21,649,085 downwards.
ATATATAAATACAGATTGTGCCCCCATGATAAAAATGTATTTTTATCAATCCTGTAAAATGCTTTCTGGGTGAAGAAAAATCATTATGGATCTTCACCCAGAAAGCGTTTACAGGATTGATAAAAAGACATACCAGAGATGACATACAATCATTATTATAAGTAGCTATTCATTCATAGTGTCTTGTCATCTGTGAATTTGTTCGAAGCTCCTCTAAAGCCTTTCAGGCTAAAAGCCCATTCATAGCATTTAGCTATAGCAAATCCCACAGTTTGACCATATGCTGTTTTGTGAATAAGTACTTTCATCTTTCCCAAATTATCCCACTATTCAGCTTCACTGGATGAACCCATGTTCTAGCTTTGTAAGAGAGGAAGCAAAACTCTTATCTGCTTTCTTGACACCATGCATAATTTTATTAACCTTTATCATGTTCACCATCTCCCACATGACTTTTCTCTTTCCCCCCAACCTAAAATCCCTCAAACTTTCAGTCTTTGCTCACAGAGCAGTTGATTTTTTGGTTTTCTCTTTCTATAATAAATAATAATTATAAAATTTATTTATACCCCGCCCATTGGCAATCCAATCCGGGCGGCTTACAATTCTAGCTGCACTGGTGTCTTGTGAGCCAGTTCATCAGCTGAGCCACTTCGCCTGGGACTGAATATTTTCCTGGTCTCTGACAGACGGTCTTTCCTAGAGCCTTTGAACTGGAGAAGCAAAGAAATAAATTTGGGATCTTCTTCATGAAAACCCTCTCTTTCATCCAGGGTGAACAAGATGCAAAAATGGGACAGAAGAGAGAACAGGCTAGAAAGCTATAAGCCAAGAGCAAAAGGGGATATGGGTTCTTTCATGACAAATATGTTTCTGGATGCTCCACTTCCTATGTGTGTTAAGGTCGAAATATAGGACAGTGTGACACCCAATAGCACAACTGCGTAATTTTAGACACTGCCCTTAATGGTCTTATCTGGGTTGCTCTTCAAATAGTAATGTGTGTTACTTTAGTAACTTCAAGTGGTCTTATGGGAATTCCTCTCATTCCATGGTAATATATATTACTGATTTGGTAACTCAGTTCTATCACCTATGGCAGGGGTAGGCAACCTTTCCCCTTTAAGGGCCAAGGGACTTCAGCTCCCAGAATCCCAGGAGCTATTGGCCAACATGGGACTATTGGCCGACATGGCTGAGGCTTCTGGAAGCTGAAGTCCCTCGGCCCTTAAAGGGGAAAGGTTGCCTACCCCTGACCTATGGGAACCCTCCCACTCACTTTGGACCTTGGAAGTCTGCTCCCAAGATCTAATGGCACAGTGTCAAAGGTGATACACATAATTTCAAACAACCACCCTGGTGTATTATACACGTTAAAAGTTTTGGGGGGCTACTATATCATTCTGTCTGCACACACACTTTCTGCAAGCAGTGGGCAATTCAGGATTTGGGACCAGAGAGAACCAGAGTAGAACTATAAGCAGGGATTACAGGAGTAGATAATCAACAGTCTTCCCTACTATGAGAAGATCTAATGTATTTTGATTAATTTCTAAACGTTTTTTCATTCACACAAAGCAGCAACTGCAGATGATACACGAATTTGTATTTTTTTTCTCTTGTGGTGGCTCCGCAGTTAAGACGCTGATTCTGATGATTGCAAGATCGGCAGGTCGACAGTTTGATGCCCAAGTGCCGTGTGATGGAATAAACTCCCATCACTAGTCCCATTTTCTGCCACCTAGTGGTTTAAAAGCTTGTAAAAGTGCAAGTAGATAAATAAGTACCACTTCAGTGGGAAGGTAACAGCATTTCATGCAGTCATGCTGGCCACATGATCACAAAGTTGTCTTTGACAATGCTGGCTCTTAGGATTAGTGACAGAGATGACCACTGCCCCCTACAGTTGGACACGACTTGTTAGTCATGTCAACTGGGTAACATTTATTGTGTTTGTGCATATGTGTGCATGTTTGGAGTTGTGTAAGTGACTAACCTACTTCAACATGACTTACAAAACAACAGCAATGAATGTATAAATATTTTACCACCCTTACTTTTGCTCTACCATTTTGGGCTACAGCAACTGCTTAAGAATTATAAGTGGAGACAGCTGAGGCAAGGGGCCAATTTTCACCTCTGCAGACCCAAGGTAATCTGCACCATTGAATTTTTGGGGTGAAATCATCCTAAAATAGTTCTGGAAGTAACTAGAAGTCTACTTCCATTTCTTGGTGCTTGGAGTCTGTAAAGCAGAGGTTGAAGCCAGATGTGGTCCTTGGGCTGCACTTTTCCCACCTCAATTTTAAAGAGTGACAAAGTTGTACTGCCTGCATGCATCCAAGGTTAATTGATTTATCTTCCAGCTTTTCACCTGAGATAACAAACTGTTCATGGGAAACATGAGTACAGTCATTTAGTTAATATCTGTCTGTTCCTGTGGCTTTAAAGCTCCCAGGTTGCTGACTCCATGTATATCTTTATTATACAAATTGGCTCAACTTCAACATTAATTTCAGGCTTTTGAATTACCTTGGGTATCGTTCTTTTTTTTAAAAAAATGCAATGCAGTCCTTTTGGTTTCCCACTGATACTAAGGAGAAGGAAAAGAGCAAGGGCAGCTTTTGAACAACTACAAGCAGTGCTCCTGGTGTGAATCTAAAATGCTCCTAATGGCTACTGAAGCTGTACATCGCCTGCCTTAAGGGATAATTGTGATTACAAGGGCTGTGTCCAGATGCCTTCAGAAGTGACAATTATGAGGAGTCAAAAGGAAGAAATGAAAGCCATTTTGGCCAAATTGATACCAGATGCATGATTCAGCCAAAGTGCAGAAAGCTTCAAGGTAGAACAGTCCACCAGCAGGAGGGGAAAGTGACAGAGGACACAGCTCAGAAGTGAAGGGTGGCTAAGGATGTTAATCAGCAATTTGCTGGTCAGAGTGATAGCCCTGAATGTTTGATTGATGTTTCATCTATGGGAGCAAATGGCAGGGAACAGTATGCTCACAGCTAGATATCCCATTTGAAGGAGATATATTAACACATTGCTGTGTGCATTCATGACTGTCACCCTGACCAACAAATTGCTGATTAATAAACTTAGCCACCCTTCATTTCTGAGCTGTGTCCTCTGTTAGACTATCATTTCCTCTCCTGCTGGTGTGGACTATTCTGCCTTGGAGCTTTCTGAACTTTGGCTGAATCATGCACCTGGCATCAATGAGCTCTGGTGGGGCAGTGGCTAACTGCCAGTACTGCAGCCACAACATTGTGAGTTTGATCCTAGGGCTCCAGGTTGACTCAGCCTTCCATCCTTTTGTAGGTCAGTAAAATGAGTACCCAGCTTGTTGAAGGCAATTGGCTTACATGTTGTAAACCGCTTAGAGAGTGCATAGTTTACTATGAAGCGGTATAGAAATGTAAATGCTAAATGCTATTCTGTGCATTGCTGTGCTATCTTGCTCACACACTGCAATGGCAGGAAGAGTGCCAGAAGTTCAGAAGCTGACAGAACAAGAGGTATCCAGATACAAACAGTCCAAGGTCAAAGGCTATAGATTAGAACAGAGTTTGAGTAAGACTTGCACAGCGGCAGAGTCAAGAAAGAGTCCAGAGTCGTAAATCAAGTATTCATAACAGCCAATGCAAGTCAAGAGGTAAACCACACATTTGCTTCCAGCAATTTGAAAGGGGGAAGGCCCCTGGCTTATAAAGCCTGCTAGTTTAGCCACTCTCACACTGCAGACTGTATTTTGAGATTGTGTTTCATAGCTGTACATGCATAACCTCTCATTTCACATGCAGAGGAGGGTTTTGGTTTGTTCCAAATGCTCAAGCTTGCATGTTTCCCAGAGACTTGGAGCTCTTTCTTCTAACTTATCTTCTAGAGAACTCAACTGGCTGCCAGGGTGAGCTAGAGGAGGACTCATCTGGTTCTCAGGCAACTGTTCCAGCAGTGGTATGTCTGTTTCATCATCCAAAGATGAAATATCAAGGGGGGGGGGGGATGACACATACTCCTATCCAGGATGCCAACCACATCCTTTTCTAAGATACTTCATTCCCTCTCCCCTTCCTTTTGTTTTCCTTTTCCTAAGAATCAGCATTCTGTGACAATTGAGCATGCTTAGCCCCCATTTCAATGGGTACACTGGCATTGGAGGGGCACAACCAGTGGGGTATATCAACATAGAAGGGGCATACTTGTGAGCACAATCCCACCCACCCATTACATCTATACGTGTTTGCACTACATTCCTCCTTAAGCACACTGTAGCATGTTTCCACAGTGGCAAAGATTGAATGCTGTGCAACCACTGTGAGATATCTGTCTGGGCTCCATTCTATCCAGATTTCATCCCCACCTCCTGCATCAATTCAGTGCATTATATCTACTGAGTTTCCTTTAATGCATTTATTGGCAATGGCCTTCCAGGCTAAACAATGTCTGTCAATATGTTGACTAATCCCTTATCATGCCTTGGAGTACTAGCCAAGAAAAGAAGAAAAGCTGCTAGAGAATGAAGTCTCTTGTACTCACTCAAGGTGAGAGAGAAAACCCCATGATAATCTCATATACAGCTACAGCTATATCATCCTTCATCATTTCAAACTTTTGCATACATTTATCTGGACAGCCTGAGGTTCCTAAGAATATTTACTAGCAAGAGAGTCCTATGCAATCCAGTAGGACAACCTTTCAGGCAGTTCTGGATCCAGGAATATACATAAACATACACATATATGTTGGAAGGGGGATCAGAAACCAGCGAAGCAGACCCATTCCCTCAGTCCAGAAGACCACATGGGGCATGCAAACGAAGAATTTCCTCATGCTGCCTGTGCTAACTCGGCTCCCAGTCTCTGCTAACAAGGCACAGAGATGTTATTAAACAGCATGAATATGAAAATAAAGTGGGTTAGATTACACACACAGCTTTTGTAAACCCATCCTAATTTTGCACTGCTCTAATCTGGCATATTATTTTCCTTCTCAGGGGAATGCTTACTGGGATAAGAGGTGGGATTCAGCTCACTATTTTTGGTCTTTTCATAATCTCCATAATCTTTTTTGCCTCTAACTGTTGTCAGACTCACATTGTTCCGAATGAAAGAGGTTTGAAATATTGTGATAGCGCCTTCAGGAAATACACATCTTAAATGTGGATTTCAAGCAACCTTCATAATATGTATTTCAAGAGATACAGAAGCATTGATTTCTGAAAAAGCTAAAGAGCAACCCTGTAGCAATTATCTCTTCCAGATAATTGCAATTTCTTGCTAAAAGAAAATCAATCTAGTTGTTACCCTCATGAAATCAATGTAGGTTCAAATAAACACACAATTGCCCTTTGTTAGTCTATGAGTATGAGCGAAACCATATAAGAAATGTAACAATGTTGAATGCTGCTGCTGTATGGCCCCTCTAGATCATTTTATTCCATTCCACTCTCACTCCCAGTAACAATTCAGCATTCTGTGGCCATTGAATGTGTTCAATTCTCATCTAGCTATTTTCAGCAGATATGGCTGGAACAATCTATTTATTTATTTAATTAATTTATATCCCAACTATCACTCAGCATGGAACCCAAGGTGGCTAAAAATATAAGTGAAAACAACAATACAATGGGCCCTTGATATCCATTTGGGTTTAGTTCTAGGATGCCCCATGGATACCAAAATCCATGCATGCTCAAGCCCCAATATATACAGTGGATAAGCAAAATGGTTGTCCTTATATCAAATGGCAAAATCAAGGTTTATTTCTTGGATTTATTTAGTTAATTATTTATGGAATGCTTTCAGGCTGTAGATGGTTGAATTCATAGGTGCAGAATTTGTGGACACATAGGGTCGAAAGTATATATTTAAAGCAATGGATATATTTTTTAAAAAAATTAAACAAATTAAACAAATGAAAATTAAACTAACAATTAAGCAGTTCAAATAGAGTAATATTGATAAAAGTACAACAGATAGGGAGCAGCCAAAGGTCTTAGCCTGCCAGCCAGGAGCCCTTAAACAAATCCTGTGCCTCATCTGAGATTCCCACCCCACAGTTTGAGAACTGCTGAGCTACAGGATCTTGGCCACTGAGTTACTTGTAATTGATTTGCTTGTAATTAGTTCAAAAGTTTAACTTAATAAGGAATAATACTGCTTTTTTTCTGGCAGTGCAGCTGTAACTTTTCAATTGCTTGTCTTGTTGGGAATGCATACTGAATGGTGGAGGAAGAAAAGTCCCTGATTCAATTGCTGAACTTTAAAGGCACTATCCCAGGTCCTGAATCTGCTTTGAGACACAAGTTCAATATCGTGAATAACTCCTTTAAAGTTCAAACTACAATTGCAGAGCAGATTCAGCATCTTTCTGACATGGAACTCACTCTCTGGCACTTGACCCCCTGAACAAAGATTGAACAAAGCCTCTTGCATTCTCTCTTTTATTTGAATCAATGGATTGATGAATCAGTTGCTACCATAATGGATAACCCTTTAAAAAAACCTTTTAGCTTAATCTTACTAAAACAAACTAAAGTGAATTATAAAATTGCCCCAAGCAAACATTTCAGATTTTTCGGTTCCTCCAATCAAATAATAAGAAATGAAACAATGTTCTGCTACTGCTTAAATGAAATATACTCAGCATAAGCCCTAGATCTTGATGTTGCTGCTAATTTTTTGACTCATTGTTTGAAGGCAAGATGGTTGCTAGGCTGAGCAGCTGAGACAGAGAGAGAGAGAAAGAGTGAGCAGCCTTACCTGAAAAGGAATTAATGCCAAGCATAAAAATCAACCAAGCAACGGAGCCAGAAAACAAGGGACCAATGAGGAAGGAACGTAGATGAGAACTCATAATGACAGGGTAGTTGTTTGATGCCTGGTTGACATTGACACAAGGAGAACTGTGCTCCCAGATGACAGTGATATATAGCAATGATTTCTAGGGCTTGGAAACATAAAGTGAAGATAAAGGATAAAAGACAAAGAAATAAAACATGTGAGAACAGAAACAGGGAGCAGCACCCAAAGATTGCTGGCTGATTTCTTTTTAAAAGCAGAAAAATATTTTTTTTAAAAATCCTACATGGGCCTAAGATAATGATGCTTTCTTGGAGCAGATGCCTGGCACTGTCAAAATCCCAGTCCTTGATCAGAATGAAAAATGGCATGCTTTTTTTTTTTTTTTAACAGTTTCGGTGAGGAGATGAGGTGGGTGATGGGTGGAAGGGTGAGAAGATGGCAGAGCGATATGACAGCATCGATGATTGCACTTTAGCAGAGCGCAAACTCCCACCAAGGCCTGCCAAAGAGCTGAGCATTTCAAACTGTAATGAATTTAGTATCGTCCTGCTGCCAAGATTACAGCTGATGGGTGAAATATACCAGCCAACATTTCACAGATGAAAACCAGGACACATGTGGCCACACCAGAGTGCAATCAAAGTGGAAAAAAAATATTAAGAGAAAGAATACACAAACTAGGAGAGGCTGCAGAAATTTGTTTTTGCCTGAGCCTACTGAGAAGAGCACGATTCCAGCCCATCGTCTCATCTCCCCTCTGCTGAGTTGTGCAAACTACTTTGGTACTTTGAATTCAGTTTGCAGTAACTGCAATAGGCTGAGGACAAACAGGGAAATGAGGAAGAGGTGAAAGAAACTGGGTCATTTTGAAAGCAGCTGAAATCATTGGATGACAATTGATTATTTGGGACTGTCCCTACCATCTTGGGACAGTTGGAGGTTATGTTGTCACTGTTGCAACACAGGAGGATGAGGGATGGGTTTGGATGCAGATGTCTCAATGTATGCATTGAGAAGCTTTTTATAAGTGTGGTGTAGTGGTTTGAACATTGAACTAGAACTCAGAGTTTGATTCCCCGCTCAGCCATGAAACCCACTGAAGTGACCTGAGGCAAATCATACTCTCTCAGCCTCAGAGGAAGATAATAGTAAACTTTCTCTGAACAAATCTTGCCAAGAAACCCTCATGATTGGTTTGCCTTGGGGTCACCATAAGTTGGAAACAAGTTGAAGGCAGGATCTCAGCTAGGGTGTTCTGCACAAAATAAGCTAAACTTTGTGCAAAAATGTTTTTATGTGAAAAACTAGGTCTGAAATTCATAATTGTCAATACCAATGTGTATTTGTAACTTATTTGCATTCAAGAGGTAATTTTGTACACAATATTTTTAATATTTTTGACCATGAAATAAAGTTTGTTTACACTGAACCATCAGAAAGCAAAGGTGTCACTATCTCAACCACCCATGTGGACAGTTTTGGATTTTGGAATATTTTGGATTTTGGAATCCAAGGAGACTCAACCTGCATAAGCATTTACTTAGTATACTTAACTAAGTAGCTGATCTAGAATCTCAGCCAAGAGATTTTTCTACAAAGGGATTGCAGACTGCCAGAAATAGTGCAAATCGAGTCCAGTTTTAGGGTTAGGGAATCATGGGAACTGTATTTTATTGTGGCACCAGAGCTCTCTGACAGAAAAGGCTCAATGTCTTAGAAAAAAATACGGTTCCCATTATTCCCTAGCATGAACCCTAGCCCTGAAAGTGGACTCGATTTGCACTATTTCTGACAGTCTGCAACCCCCCTAATTTTCTGCAGAGTGTCTCAAATTACAAAAAATCTTGGTGTGATTGATCACTGTATTGACAAGGTATCTTGATCTGTTGAGACACCCTTTCTCATGAGAAACAGAGTATTTGTGAGCATTGTTTACATGACTACATGACTAAAATAGTGCTGACTTGATTGTTCTCCCTAAAAACCCCTTATGGAGAGGTTTATCACCTTTGATTCTAGAGGTAGTATATAGCTCTCATACTGATAGAAATGGGGACTACAGTCAAGAAATTAGAAGAAGATTAAGAATGGGGAGGGTGGCTATGAAAGAACTAGAAAAGATTCTAAAATGCAGATATAAAACTCAGCACAAAAGTTAAAATCATACAAGCCATTGTATCCTCTATTACCATGTATGGATGTAAGAGCTGGACACTTAAGAAAGAAGATAGGAAGAAAATCAATGCATTTGAGACAATGTGGGGCTGGAGAAGAGTGTTAAGGATCCCATGGACAGCCAAAAGGACAAACAATGGGTCCTAGAGCAGATCAAGCCGGAAACCTCCCTAGAAGCCAAGATGACCAAAACTGAGGCTGTCGTACTTTGGACACATCATGAGAAGAGAGGACTCTTTGGAACAAACAATAATGCTGGGAAAGGTGGAGGGAAGTAGGAAGAGAGGAAGGCCACATGCCAGATGGATTGACTCCATGAAAGAGGTTGCAGGTATTAAAGGGTTGCAGGATTTAAGCAGAGCAGTGGAGGACAGAGGGCCTTAGAGATATCTCATTCATAGGGTTGCCATGAGTTGAGATCGACTCGATGGCAAATAACGATAACAAATATAGCTCTCATAACTAATAGTCACTGGTAGTCTTAGTACTGTGTTTAAAAAACATCATATATGAATGGTGTTTTCTTTCTCCTGGGTGATGTTTTTGCATGCTGGAAGGTAGATAATATCATAATTTTTCCAAAAGAATAATTCTGTTTCCAGTTCTTAATCTTTCAAAGGGAAAGGGCGAAATTGTATTTTAACAGACAGGAAATAAATAGCATTGTCCTTTACATTAACAAGAAAAAGAAAGAGAAAAATGGATCATCCATATGAAGAGCTGCAGAGACTTGGCTGGTGTTAATCTCACAAGTGTATAGAAGGGAAGCCAAATATGAAGATTGGGTGGCAGAGGAAGATGAACTGAGGAAAGCTGTCAGTAAAAGTTATGGGGGAATTGAATTTGCTGTCAAATTTCATAGATGGTTTTGGTGTTTATTCTGCTTGCTGAACACTCTCTGTCTTCTTGGGCTATCCTTCCAAACACTCTGTCACAGCTTTTTATCTTGTTTTCCTGTCTCCTCCAGTGTAACCTGTTTCCAAAGTGCCTTTTGGCCTTCAATTCAAATATACACTAGATCACACCACTAACAACTGGCAGGGATAAAAGGAAAGAAACAGATTTTTATCCCTCCCGCCATTTTAAACATGATCTTGAATAGGAGCCAATAGCCATGCTGGCTGGAGGTTTCTGGGTATGTTAGTCCCAAAAGAAACTTCTCCAAGTTCTGATAGAAGCCAAAGAAATGCTGTTTGGGCCATAACCTATCTATTATTGTTGCATACCATAGCCTAGAGTAGTTTTTCTCAAGCTTGAGTCTTCAGAAGCTGTTGGATAATGATGATGAGGATGATGATGCACGAGACTCCACAGAAAACAATAAAAGGAAAGCCTATGCAATGTGTACAATCTATTTTAAAAAATAAATAAATAAAAGGAAAATGAAAATGAAGGAGTAATACAGATATAAAACTAGTGTAACTCAATTGTAAAGCAAGCTACAAAAATATAAAAAAATCTAACACAATATAATACAAAAATGTGTGAGAGAGTGTGTGTGTGTGAAAGAAAGAGAGAGAGATCAAATTATGCAGGATAATGAAACTAAATTAAACTAAAAGTTCACAAGCTTGTAATTTTAGTTAAATTATTCTGTGCCTTCCATCATCACACCACCAGTGTGGCCAATAGTAAGGGATGATGGGATTTATGGTCCAAAAGGTATGATCCTAAGGTAACTTTTCCAAGCTCAACAACCCCAACAACTGAGAAAAAAATCTTTAGGGTCAGAAACAGAACATTAAACCTCACAATAGGAGATGCTTTGTTGTTAACTGTCATCATGTTGGCTTTGACTTATGGAGGCCCTATGAAAGAGAAATCTCCAAATCACCCTGTTATCAACAGTCCTCTTCAAGTCTTGTATCCTCAGGTCCATGGTTTCCTTGGCTACGTCAATCCACCCATAATGAAGTCCTCCTCTTTTCCTACTATCTTCCATGGTACCAAGCATTATTTGAATCAGCCACTAGCGTTAAGGTGGTAACCAATGAGTGACTACACCATGTATAGAGGCATGCAATGGTCCAAAATAAGTGATGCAATGCAGAGAATCTGGAATCAATGGAGGGGGAGTATATAAATAAGACAGAAAGGAAAGGTCATGAAAATAGAGGAATAAAGAACATGCTGTGGCTGACATAGTAGAGTGGGTAGTATAAAAGGGAGAAATCTGTCATTAACTCCTCCATCTGCACTGTGTGGTTAAAAAAAATCTGCCAGATGTTTCAACATTTGTCTCCCCTCCTTCTCAAAATGTAAGCTCTTTGTTCACATGCTAAAAAATCCTAGAGATCTTAATAATAGTAGGCAGTTTTGATTTCTGCTACAGTCTTAGTTCATAGCATAATCTTTACTCACATTTATTCCCGTACCTATAATCATGTGCATTCCCCATACATACAGAATTGATGCTTTGATTCTTAATGGTAGTTTTTAAACTATTTCTGCTGGAGTCATTATATTGACACAAGAATTGCGCAGAAATGCTGTTGCAGAGAGAATAACTACTGCTTTATTTCCTTGTTTGGTTCCCCCCTAATATTGATCTAAGAATTAAAGAGCTACAGATTGCCATGTACAACCCCCCACCCCCATATCTCCTTGACCAAATTGTCTCAACCGTTAAACACAGCCTTTCATTAGCTAACCTCACTTGAGGAGACTAATTGCCATCAAAATTATACATCACGGTATTTAGCTCGCTTTGAATAAATGGAGACGTAGCTACATGTCAATTAAGTGCAGATCAAGAGTTGCAGTTCCTCTATTCAAAATGTAAATTTCCCATCAAATGGAATTCTAAATAACTGGTTATCCCTCTGCATGACACAGAAAGGTGATATCCAGCAGAATCAAAGGGCGAGGGTTGAAAAAAATCACTCCAAATTGGCCAAAGCACCAGAAGGAAGAAATGAACATGGCAAGAATGAATTTCCCTCTTCATTAAGTTACTTGGTTAAATGATATCCAGGGGAAAAAAATAAGAGAAGAATAGTAACCCTCTTTCTTGTTCAATATTCTCATACAGAATTGCACTAAGAGTCAGAAATACCCCATCGTCACTGATTGAAGATTTTCCTTTCCAGAGAGCTTGCAAAGGGGGTGGAGGAACTGGGAAGCAAAACATGTAGGCAATTGGAACAAGTCCCTGGATGGAAATGCTGTCTTTTGTTGTTGTTGATGCTGCTGCTGCTGCTGCTGCTGCTGCTGCTGTTGTGTATCTTCAGGTAGTTTCTGACTTATGGCATCCCTAAGGAATTTTGTGTAGTTTTTGAATATTTTCAAGCCATAGATGGTTGAATTCATGGATAAAAAATTCATAGATATGGAGAGCCAACTGTATCTTACCATCAACTGAAACCCCATGGTTAGCCTACTCTCCAACTGTCCTGATTTCACCCCGCATTTCAGCTGCTTTTAAAATGTCCCAGCTCTTCCCTCCTCCTCCCACTTCTCCCTTTGCCCACAGCTTAATTCAATTATTCAATTAATTTAGCAGGAGGAAGAGGATAGGATAAGAAATTCCCTTCCCTGTAGGCAAACTGTGGCAACCTCTTCTAGCTTCTATGTTCTTCCTCATTAATAACTTCTGCCATCTTGATCACACTGTGATGTTACTTGGGTCCTCGTTTTCATCTGTGAAATGTTGGAAGGTATGGGTAAGGGTGAGTTCTACCTGACTCAGATCTGAGCTCTAGCAATATTAAAATTCATCTCAATTCATCAGAATGCTACTATGTTTTGGTAGATTGTGGGAAATTAAAATGGCTGTTAGAGCCAGTTGTCTGATGGTGCTTGAAAGGCTTCTGTTGCTTCCACCATCAGATGAATCTACCAGGATCCATCAATGGTTGTGTTACCCAATAACAATTAGAAACAGGAGGCAAATTGAGTAGAAATATTCTGCTTTGGTCAGGGCTCACCTGGAATGTTGTGTCCAGTTCTGGGCACTGCAATTCAAAAAGGATGTTGACAAGCTGGAGCATGTCAAGAGGAGGATGACTAAAATGGTGAAGGGTCTGGAAACCATGAAGTCCTATGTGGAATGACTTAGGGAACTGGGTATGTTTAGCCTGGAGAAGAGATGGTTAAGAGGGGATATGATATCCCTGTTTAACTATTTGAAGGGATGTCATATTGAGAAGGGATCAAGTTTGTTTTCTGCTGCTCCAGAGAATAAGACATGGAACAATGGATGCAAGATACAGGAAAAGAGATTCCACATTTAGAGTAAGAGCTGTTTGACAGTGGAACACACCGCCTCAGAGAATGGTGGCATCTCCTTCTTTGGAGGTCTTTAAACAGAGGCTGGATGGCTATCTCTTGGGTGTGCTTTGACTGTGAGTTCCTGCATGGCAGGGGGTTGGACTGGATGGCCCTTGTGGTCTCTTCCAACTCTATGATTCTATGATTCTTTATCAAATGGAACTCCCAGCAGTCCTACTATTTCATCCTGGGTGGATAAGTTCTGATGGATACGTTTGATCTCCTAATTCTGTATAGAGTTCAGAAAAGTTATTCTTTGGATTACAGTTCCCAGAATCCCCCAGCCAACATGGCAAGTACACATACTGGCTATCGGGTGGGGATTCTGAGAGTTCTTTCTCAGCTTTGGTTCTATGGGCTTTCTAAGCTTTGGTTCTATTTCGAGCAGTTCCTGCTGATTCCATTCCAGGTAAGAGGAGTTTCAAGCACTAGAGTGTAACTTCAACTTCAGTTGAATTATTTTTCTTGAAACATAGAGAGTGAAGGGCAAAAGGCGGGGGGAATCAAGAGCTGTAAACAGTTGAGCAAAACATTTGCAATCAAGCTGCTTTTAAGGTAGTGCTACAGGAGAAAATATGGATGCAAATGATGGAGGTTCTTCACTCATCGGTAGCAAGCTCACTGTAAAATGCTATGGAATTATCCCTCGCATGGCTGGAAGCTGTCATGCAAAGCTGAAGATCAGTGGTTTGTCTCAGGTTTTGGATTTTTCATCCACAGCATCTGTTGCACTAGGTAGAGAGAGCCTCAGGATATCCTGAGGTGTTAAGGAGAAAACGGAGAAAAAATCAATGCCTATTCTGTGATGGGAATAACAACTCAGTTTCAGTGTGCTCCTTCCCACTTATTTCCCCCATCCTAATCCTATACTGTCTCTTGCTTTATGATTTATTCCAAGTGATTTCAAAACCTGGGGAAGTTACCTTTTGGACTACAACTCCCAAAACCCTGCAGCTGACAGAATTCTGGGTGCCGTGGTCCAAAAACTAACTTACCCAAGGTCTTTGTAATTTGGCAGGGATAGAACACCTGACATCTTCCACATTTTTTGAAAGGGTATGTTACATTGGTTCCATAAATCAGGGATTATGAGAGGTGTAGTTCAAAACTAGGCCCCAGGTTGCCTCTCTCTGATCTAAGGACTGGTTCACACAAGAATGCATGCCATTTGATTAGCTTCTTGCCATCTCCGATGAGTCAAAGTTGAACTTAACTTATTGGTTCCATTGAAAGACCATGACATCTGACCCAATATGAAAATACTACACATAGTTTGGCATATATTGATAACTTTCCCATTGAAGCAACTCAGGGGTTGTGCATGCACCATCCTATGAACATAAAGCTACCCCTCATGGATCAGACTACAGTCTGTTTAATCCAGTATTTTATTTCCTACAGTGGCTAACCAGTCCAAAATACATAGCTCCTTTTCATTGTTGTTCCCTAGTGACTTTCATGCAAAGCTTAAGTCTGGATCCAACTGTTAGTTCCAGCTAGGGTAGTCTCATTCAATCAATGGAATTTACATAAGTGTTGACTTAACAAATTCCCATTAATCCAATTATCTTATTCTATCTGGGACTAGGAATTGAATTTAGGCCTGTTTGCATCTGATCCTGTCTACACCTATCACAACTAATAGCTATTGACATGCATGTGTCTAATCCCCCTTTAAAGCCGGATAGGTTTATGGCCAGCCAGTGCTTACACAAAGATAGTATTTCTGAGAAACTGTACCTTCATGTGTAAGCTGTGTATGTGCCTGTCAACTTACGCAAGCCTTTGACTTTCATAGGGTTGTCTCAGCCAAGGAATACTCAGAGGTGGTTTTGCCAGTTCCTTCATCTGAAATATAGCCTCCAGCACCTGATATTCATTGGTGGGCTCCCATCCAAGTACCAACTAGGGCTGACCCTGCTCAGCTCTACACACAGCAAAAGAAACTATTCATACCATATCATTCTGGTTCACCATCTGACCTAGCTTAATTCATCCACAAAGACAGTAGTTCAGCATCACCTGCTGTCTAATACTATTAAAAGCAAATAAACCTGGGAGATGATGCAGATTGAATGTGAAACATTTTGCATTCAAAGCACTGAGCTGTGGGTCCTCTTCCAATTGCCAGGATGTGCCCAACTGGTATAATCCAGCCTGCACATTTTAACATGAGATTTCCATGCCTAAAAGATTCAAGCATTTATCGTTAAACGGAAACTGAATGACAGTGGGCAGCTTGCTCTCATTTCTATAGCTATGTTGATGGGTGGATTCTGGGAACTGTAGTAAAAAAGTATATTTTTTCAAGCTCTGCTGCAACCTGGGATACATGTTCAATAGGTCAGACAATGTACAGAGAGTAGGGTAACAATTAAGTAACTCCATAGCATGAAACCTCAGAAAACCTTGCATCATAAATAAGTTCTGGATTCAATTGATTACAATTTTCCACAAAAGAATACAGCATTGCAGGGCTGTAGCTATGGGGAAAATGAGGATATGCCCCACCATAAAAATTCTACCCCCAAAATAAATGTTTACTTCAATCCCCAGATTGAATCGCTGCATTACAGAGAGTGGGACAGTGAAAATCATTCACACTTAGAACTCTTAAATTTGTTCTGAACACACCCCCTTAGTAAAAAAAAAAAATCCTCCCATTTTTCTTTGGATGCTTAAATTGTATTTCTAAAGACTCGACTGAAGTTTTAAGTTACTGAGACACTAGAAATTTGGAGAGGCCAATGCCTTCATTTTGTTCCACTGATCCATAGCAATACAGCCTTATAATATGTCATATATGCTTATCGCACTGTGTTCTCGGAACGTAATGAGTACATGATGAGAAAGGAACAGAACGTATTTTATCGCATGGTATGATCCTCATTAAGTTCCCATTCTGTGCTCTGACAGTCCCTAGCCCGTTCCAGGAGGAGAACTGTAAAAATGTGTCCTCAGCCAGCAAGAAAGCTTTCAGACCATTCCAGATGATCTGTGTGATAATTCTACCCGGTATCTGTGTGATAATCCTACCCGGTATCTGTGTGATAATCCTACCCGGTCTCAATCTGTCCTCGTGTTCTGATTGACTAAGACAACCTCCTCCCCTTCCATCCTAGAACATCCACAAACTCAACTCAACTCTTCCAGTGTTGATGCAAGGAAGGTGCCACAGGCAATTTAAAATATATATATATATATATTTATTTTTGTAGATTGAATTGTGTCGTGTTTATGAGAAAAAAACAATGAATGCTCACTACCTAAACTTCTTGGTAGCACTCTTTCCAATGCAGACATAAGGGTTTTCGCAACAGTGAACATGTGCCAATAAGGGACGGCTGAGGAACTGCTTTAGCGCTGTACAGGTACAACAGTAAATACAGTGAGATAATATGTGTTCTCATAATGTTACTATCTTGTTATCAATAGTCTAATGCGGTAACACCCGTTCCCATATCGTTACGTTCCAGGGACTCGATGGGAACGTTTCAGGTGCTGGCGCGATAAGCTTAATACTCTTGGTTCTTTTAACCCTATGATATTGTCTATTCTGGCTGTTAGCAGCCCACCAGGGTTGCAGGCAGAGGTTTAGCGTCATCTGCTAAATATATGTTCCCAAACCTAGTACCCTCTGGGTGTGTTGAATTGCAATCCCTCACCAATGCAAGCAGCTTGATCCGGGATCAAGGGATGATGAAAGCTGCAGTCTAAACATCTGGAAAGCACCAGGTTGGGAACAGTTCTGCCAATGAAATGCCAGTGACTGAACCTATGACTTTCTTTATTCTGGGTAGGGATGGAGAAAATATTTTTTAAAATGGTAAAAATGGGTTTCTCTGGGAAAACCTGATGAGGAGAATCTTGGATAAGCAAGTTCAAGACTTCTGCGGAGACAATGCTTGTAGCATACTGCTCAGAAGACAGCATCTTCTAAGCAGAAATGTTATTTTCTCTGCAGAAAACAACATTTCTGTGTGGAAAACTAGTTTCCTGTAAATAAAACAATTTCCTGCACAGAAAATAACATTTTATGTGCAGAAAATGATGCGGGTTTTTGTGCAAAAACAATGTACAGAATAAGTCCTGAATGATGAATTGCCTTTGAAAATTGTGCAGCCTTTGATAGCTTTCTTGCAATGAGGATGAAAATGATAATATTGCATGTTCTTCTCTCCGAGAATAAAATTTACTGAGATTTGCATTCCTAATTCAAGGTAGGTACGCTACTGCTTAACTCAGGTCACAGCCTGGGAACTCAGCTCCAGTGCCTTCAATTTATTGCCCAGCCACAGTGGATGCTCCTGGTTTTGCTGTTCCCTCTTGCTTGGCTGTATGCCACCACATTGATATCTTCTGTGTTGAATCCACACCGTGTGCTCTGAAAATAAATGAGCAATGCTGCTTAGGCTGCTCTGTGGCTGGGAAGATGAAGCACAGATAGAATTACAGCACCTGTCACAGAATGCACATCCTCATTTATATAACTGAAGGAAAGATAGTGGACTTAAAAGATGAATGCAGGGACTATATTGCAATGGATGCCTGCCAAGTCTCCTCTCCAGCATTAGAAAAACGAATGCTCAAGAATGGGAGGCTGTAGCATTTGGGGCAATGGTTCCAAACAACTGTAGCAGGTAACAAAGCATTACCTACAGGCAGGAAGGGAAGATGGCCTAGATAACCCAGCCTGAATTCTATTGACAAACCCAACTAAAGCAAACGCATTGGAACAATGGGATTTACATGAGTGCGGAATATTCGACAATTAGTTCAGATATTCTCCAACATTTCAAATATGAAAACCAGGACACATGTGGCCAAGCAATATCAGAATTTGGCCAAGACAGCAAAGGTTATTCATGAGGAAGAACACTCAAGCTAGGAGAGGCTGCAGCATTTTCCTTTTGCCTGCATCTACTGGGAAGGGTAAGATTCTGCCCACTTTTTATCTCTCCCCTCCTAAGTGCAAACTTCTTTTGTGCTTGGAACTCATTTTGCAGCAAATGGGAATATGTTGAGGATAAAAAGGGAAAGCAGGAAAAAGATAGAGAAACTGGGACATTTTAAAAGCATCTGGGAAAGTGGGATGACAGAAGATTAACTGGGACTGTCTCAAATCAGGACAATTGGAGACCATGGGTCAATGGATACCAATACAATTCAGGCTGAAGATGGCAACCAGATGAGACAACAAGTAGCTAACACATCACTGATAGTATCAACTATGTTAGCTAAGTCAATTTCTGAGTCCAATTTTTATTTAGAAAGTCTCATGCATTCTGGAATTTGAGCATTTGACCTCTTTCTTTGTAAGGCATCCAGCCTCATAAGATCTTGCCTAGGATCTTCCTTAGCATGGTTTTGATTTCAAACGAGAGATCTGGAAGGATATTTTCAGTTATAGAGCCAGCAGCATGGAAATGATGTCTAGCATTGCCTCTAAGACATCTCACCTTAATGCTTCCTTCCAAATCATCTATCTGTATGTCTGTCTATCTATCATCTATCTATTTCCTACACAGCCGCCTCATTGTGGCATGAAGGTGAACCTAGGCTCTTAAAAGTAATGCCAGTTGCATGCAATCTTTGGCAATCTGCTTCAAAAGCCTTTGACCATGGCCTCAAAATTAGCCTGTATCTCTGCCACGTGGTATCTCTCAGCATAAGCCAGCTAAATAAAAAGAAGTTCATCACTGGTGGCAAACGCTCCCTCCCATATCTCCCATCAGGTGTCACATTGGCCATAGCAACTATAAACATAAAATTGGACAATGGTGAAGAGTGTTGGAATTTGCAATTCAACAACATTTGGAAGGCCTCAGAATTCCCTGTTCATGAGCAATAAGACAATTTCATTTAAGTGAGTCTACAAGAGCCAGTGTGATGGATGGTTTGAGCACTGGACTGTGACTCTGGAAATAAGGGTTTAAATCCCTATCCAGCCATGGAAACCCACAGGGGCAAATCACACTCTCTCAGCCTCTGAGGAAGGCAATGGCAAAAACCCAAAAGCAAACCCCTGAACAAATCTTGCCAAGAAAACCCTGTGATAGGTTTGCCTTAGGGTCACCAGGAGTCAGAAATGACTTGAAGGCACACAACAACAGCAATGTCAGGAGGAGGACTGACACTGGAGGATTAACATTGAATTTAGCCCAGGGATGGGTGAAGTGCATCCCTCCAGAAGTGACTGGAGTACAGCTCCCAGCATCCTTCACCATTGGCTATACTGACAAGGACGGAAGGGAGTTATAGTCCAGCAACATCTGAAGGGCCATGTTTTGCCCACCCAGGATTTAGCTGAACATTTAAAAACTTTACAGTTCTTTTAAAAAGTGTAAATAAGTGGAAGAAGTCATGTATGATCTCTACAAAGAATGCACATGATGCAACTGATCTTTTTTTTAATTGGAGATGCCAGCAAATGAGCCTGTCACTTTCCACATGAAAAAGCATGCGCTCTCCCTGGAAAGCGTTACCCCTCTAATGCTGTCTCCTCTGGTTGTTTTCCAGCATCCCAGTGGAAGGCCTGACATGAAGCTGTTGGGCAACATATTCACACTCTTGCTTCTGCTTGATTGATGTTTCTGAGCGGCAGGGAGTACAGCCATATGGTCTGGCCCATAGACAAAATAATCTACAGTATTACTTTCCCTTCCTTTTCTGTCTGTTATGCTGAAGCAGTGTGAGCGTCCCAAGCTGTGCCCTGAACCATTTGGGAAGAAAAACTTTCCCCAAAGTGATATTGACTACTTTCACTTTTCTTCTGGTCTGCTGCACTTTTTCCTCTCTTCTAATGCAAATGAATGTAACAGAAGGCATTTGCTATGAACTCATCTTCCTTGAATCTTATACTTTCTGCAGCCATCTTGGTTCATCAATGTTTCCTGCAACAAGCAAAGCACAAAGGCCAGCTGCATCTCCTTGGTGTTTTAGCAATCTTCATTTCTTTATTTATTTCTTTATTTAAAATTAGTCTTTCGGGAGTACAGTAGGGATTAGGTATTTATGTCATGAAACTACAGATCCCAGAATTCTATAGGATGGAATTGCTCTCTGCTCTTTGGAATTTATATCCTCTTTGGAATATTTTCAAGTTGTGGGTGATTGAATCTGTGGATAAAGAATCCATGGATATGGAGGACCAATTGTACAGTGGTGTAGTAAAAAGATGTCCCTTATATAAAATGGCAAAATCAAGGTTTAGTTTTTGGAGATATATATATATCCAAATAGTAAACCTTGATTTTGCCATTTTATATAAGGGACACCATATATATATATATATATATATATGTATGTATGTATGTATATTCAAGCCAGAGATGCAAAAACCATGGATACGGAGGGTTGACAGTACTCCTTGACATGGAAATGAATGCTCTGCCAGTGCATAATATCATGGACACAGTGCAACCATCTGTTATTGGCACATGTGCTTATGGAAAGAAAAGAGACGAGAAACATTCTCAATAAGTCACAATCCACAACTGACTGCCACTTTACATCAGTAATATTTCCCATTTGTTTCTAGTCTCCATTTGTAACAAGTCCACACTCGTCAAAGTCTTACATGCTCCAATCAATTAGTTTTGGGGAAAATATTGCCATTTGTTTATGGCTTGCTATGGAATCAATATTTGACAAGTGCAGGTCAAACCATCCTGCTCTAATCTATTGATTCAGTGTGTTGACAACCCTATGATCTATCATTATGTGTATTCTCAATAATGAATGATCTATTATGACTTTGGACTGATAAATTACTTGGTGAGGCCACTATACATCCCCTCCCTTTACGTTTGGTACATGCACTTAGCTTTTTCAGTCTGGGTGGTATCTTCATCTCATCTCGCCTTTCTTGTAGATTTAATGCTCTCCATTCACTGAATATTCAACAGTGAATATCAACTACATTGGGGCAGATAGAAACAGTATTATTGAAGTATTTGCTTATCACCTCTCAGCCTGCTAGAGTCCATGAGTCTGAGATTTTAGGGCAAAATTCTGAGATCAAGGGAAAGCCAGTGTTGATGTCATTAAGCATCAACCACAGATTCTATGAAGTTTGTTTTGATTTGTAATTGTTAACTTATCTCTAAGTAGTCACCATCCAGATATACACATTTTTCCAGTGTTTCTTGACCCTCCGAATACTGTTATTGTAGAAGTTTGCAGATTGCGCCTTAAACCACTGTTCCACTTCATGAATGATGTCATTTTAGGAGCTTATCGCACACCCTAAAGAGGTGTTTTACCTCTTCCAGCTCCAATCCTTGATCAGGGATACAGCCGGATGTTATCAGAGATAATTTGTCACCAACCGATGCCACCAGCTGAATGCGGCCCAGGTCCAAGGACCACTCAGCCAACCAATTTCTCAAGTTGCAAAACTTCCGTTTCCAAAAAAGTGCCAGCTGAGTTCAGCTTCAAGTGGGGCTGTGTTCGGCCAGTGGCATCATGGCAGAATCAGCGGCAAATTCCATCCAGCTGTATCCCTGATCAAGGACTGAAGCCGGAAGAGGTAAAACGCCTCTTTAGGGCATGCAATAAGCTCCTGTGTTGTCAAATAAGTGACCCAGCAATGGATTTTTCATTTTAGGGAAAAGAAAAAGTCACTTGGTGATGATGACACTGACAAAATTTCATCAGTATACCATAATAACTTCCGGGTGATGATTATTACTTTACAATACCCTTGTACTTCTCCATCTTACGCTTTAGTCATGTCTGGCACAACCTGTAACAAAAATAAAGGACACAATGAACTGATTTTTTCAACATCATACACTTAGGGACCAATGATGACACTGACAACATTTCATTGATATATCATAATAACTTCTGGGTGATAATTATTACTTTATGATAGCCCTCTGTACCTTTACCTTTACGGGACCCATGGCAGTTAAAGTAGTGTCAAACTGGATTATTTCTGAAATGTAGATGCAGCCTTAGTACATGGTTTCAGCTTGCTGAATTGTTTTATATTGCTCTAAATTGTTTGACAATCCTAATGTTTCATATTCTGTAGCCCAACCTGAGCGCTTTGATATAAAGTTTGCAGGGGAGAAAGATGTTTATAAGAAAGGCTCTTTCTGATCACAAATGCATCAAAAGTAGCATTTCCAATCATTTTTATTTTATTTATTTCAGTGCTTATAGCCAGCTTTTACTGCAAATAGCCTCCACAAAGCATCTTACAGTACTGTACAATCAAACAAGAAGAAATGCATTTTAAAAGAATAACCTAAACAATCATCACAACACCAATTTAAAATATAGAACATCTATGAAATACACTAAATGTAAGACAACAGTGTTAAGCTGTCTTCACGCAGAGCAGGAAAGATAAAACATGGAACACCAGCCATTATAAAATGCTAAAGCAGCACCAGCAATTTAAAAGCAGATTTAGATAAAAAGGGCTCTCTAGGCTTGTTTGAAAACAGTTCAAGAGGAGGCCAAATGCACATCCCATGAGACAGAGTTTCAGAAAGATGGGGCCACCACTAAACAGGCCCTGTGAGAAGGGTTTCTGTTTTGGGGCTGGTTCATGTAGGTACAGACATTCAAATAAGGATAGGTCTTTCAAATAAGGTAGTACCAAACTGCTTAGAGCAAGTGTGAGCAAAATGCAGCCCACCAGATATTGTTGGTCTGCAATTCTCATCAGCCCCAGCCAGCACTGAAAAAGATGCTGGATCATGGAGACTGCAGTTCAAAACCACATGGAGGGCTGTCTGCTGCCCACCCTTGGCTTAGAGTTTTGAAGACCACCACCAGCACTTTAAACTGGGTCAGGAATTGCATTGACAAGCAGCTGTGGAAACTGGGGTCATATCCTCCCCTGTCTGGCCTGTACAGGAGATTGGCAGCTGCATTTTATTTCCAAACTAATTTTATTTGTTTGTTTATTTTTCAATTTTATTTATTTGATTTTCTCCCCAAAAGGCAATCCCATCACAAAAGTCAAATCACAATAAAGTCAGGACATTAATGTAGAAACAAGGTCTTCATAGTCCGGATTGGCTGCTCAATGTATATGTGCTGGGTCTAAACATTTGTGGTATAATGAACAATGGCACTCTATGTTGAGAAATGTGAGGGCCAGTACTGGATCACTCTAAGCAGAGTAATCAGACTGACAAGGCAGAAGCTGAACGACAACCAATCCTATGCACATTCATCTACAGGGTTTAGCAGAAAAAGGCTGGACAGATGCCTCCTGGGGATGCTCTAACTGGAATTTCGAGTCCCTATATTGAGTCATTGGACTCAATGGCCTATGAGACTGCTTCCAACTCTATAATTCTATGCAGTGAATCCACTCCAATGGGTTCGTTGTTGTTGTTGCTGCTGCTGCTGCTGCTGTTGTTGTTGTTGGAAGGGTTCAGAGTTCCTTTAAATAAAATCTTGAGTAGACTCCACTGGGATGGAAACCACTCACTGCTAATGGTAAGGAATGTTGGGAACTGTAATCCAACCACTCCTAGCAAGCCACATGAATTCCATTCACTCACATCAACTATTCCAGTCAGTAATGCAATAGGCTAAATTGCCATTCAGAGATTATTATCCATTAGTGGTAGAAACTCAGTGCTTGCTTCATATGCAGTGCATGCTTTATATGCAGATTATCTACAGTTACAACAAGTATGGCACACATCTTGAAAATTACTTGTTCTGCTACATAACCCAGAATACCTCACCAACACAGCAGCTAGAGATGTTGGCGATGTGGATGCTGAAGCTTGGATCTTCCACATACAAAGCATACAAATGGCCATTGCTAGTGTTAGCTGAGATAGTTTGGGACTTGTATCCCACAAAAGGAATATTTCCAAGCACTGCAGTGTGGAACATTTAGATATCCAAATTCTGGTCTTCAGCTTTGAGAAGCCTTAGCTAGCATAGTCAATGGTAAAGGATTATGAGAACTGTAGCCAGTCAGCCAAAGGGTTTTCCACCTCTGAGTCAGAGGAACTGAGAAAGAAGTCCTTAGACACAGCTCTCTTTGCCAAAGACCTTGAAGATCAGGTGCCATTTAGGCTACACAGTTTTTGGCTAAGTAGTCCAATGAAGCATCTTCATGTCTAGTTCAGTACAATCTCAAGGCATATTTACAGGTGGAATTTTCATCTGTCTTTCATCCTATTTTCTGAGGATGCTGGATGATGGATTTTCTGAGGATGCTGGAGTCATTGCCATATTGATCAGGAATTGAAGCACAACAAGTAGCATTCCCAAGTTCTGAATATTTTGCAAGGTCCTGAGACCCTAGTAGACTCTGAAGCTTATCAAAGCCAACTAGTTTGTGAGGTGGGTGGGTGCCCTTAAATAGAATACCCTCACATAAATTTTCTTTGGAAATATATAAAAGCAAAGAATGTGTATGAGTTTATTAAAATGTATTTTTAAAAGGCAGGGAGAAAGCCTGTTTTAAGCCTGGGAAATCCATAAAGAATGAAGAAAAAATCTCTCTCTGAAGCTCCAGATGAGTGACTTTTGAAATGCGGTAAGCTTCTTCAGCTAGAACGTGTTCTGTCAGACTTGCTTTTGCACTCTGCAATATTTTAAAGCTTTCCAACTATAAAAGCACCACTGCCTCCTTCTGAGCAACCAAATCCACTTGTGCTGATTATTTTTCTTCAAATGTATTGATCTTTTTGACCAGCAGATGCAGTGACACACTGGGAAGTCTTTGAATTAATTAATTAATTAATTGGTAAGGGTATTATTACTTTCCTCTGAGATACAAAGGAGTTTTCTTTTTGTTATAGCTGCAGATGGAAAAGCTACTTGTACATTCTCCTCTGAAAAACAGTTTAGGACAAAGCCAGTTTCCAGAAGAAAAAGAAGAAATCCTCTTGCAGTTAAAACTTGGGTTCTTGTTTCTCTCTCAGGGCAGTACACACTTCTGCCTTCCAGCATCTCAGGCCATCTTCTGCCCCATCGACACCTGCCATCTGAGGCAACCCAAAGGTAGAGCCAGTCTTGCTGTCTGTTTTTGGCCCCTCAACCTGATGCTTTCCTGATTCTGTCTGAATCAACCTCTGGATTCAGCTCTGCCACACTCAGTACTTGGGAGGAAAAAATGGATTCCTCTGAACTGTTGCCAAGAAAACTCCATGATAAGTTTGCCTTAGGATCACCATAAGTTGGAAATGACTTGAAAAACACAGAGTGGCAGAGTGAAACTTCAGAATCCAGTGACAGTGACTTTTTCCACAACAACATGGCTTCCACCTTGGATGAAAGCAGTTGTGAATAAGGAACTTATCACATGAGCTGTTAAATCGGCAGCAACCCAACGGGATGCAGCTGGGACCAGGGATGGAGGCAGGAATTATCACATTGTAATTTGCCGCTAAATCCACTGGGCAACTGCAGCCCAGGTCCCAGCCGTGCTCAGCTGGCCAGTTTTCAGAGTAGGGAGCTTTTGTTTTCAAAAAAGGGGTGGCTGTGTGCAGCTGGGACTCGGCCTGCAGTCGATTTAAAAGCTCATGCAATAAGCTCCTAGCTTGATAACATTAAAGAGCAAAACGGAGTGATGACCAACCTAATGATGGTGGTGTGCATTCTTTCTCCACCCTCATTCCATTTCATGCAAAGAACAACTCACAAATTCTTACAGAGCCTATAATCATGCTGATAAATTGGATGCCATGATGTATGAGTGGGTTTTAAGGAGACAATTGATCAAATGCTGCAAATGCTGACTTTCTTGTAGGCGGTCAATACAGCTCAGAGAGAACATTACGTCTCTGGTTGAACTGCAGTGATCACAACCACAATAAATGCCTAGATGTCAAAGATGAAGGAGAGAAAATAGAAACGGCACCCCAAAGTGGAGGACAGCAAGGATAGAATCTAGTGGAGGACACTGCGCTTTCCATATTCTTGCAAAACATAGATATTAAACCACGCAGTTGAGAGGCTTGGCATAGATGTTTCCTGCACCATTTTATAATGTTTTCATTATAAATTCAGAGAGGCTGAAAAAAGACCCACCATTGTTTTTCTCCTCACTTTTGATTATCTTCAACAGCAGCATTTTTTCCCATTAGGACGAGTCATGAGGCATCCCAACTGTCTCCAAAAACCCTTCCCACCCCAAAATCAAAACTACAAGTAGATGTGTGGTCATTTCTAGTTTTAATTTTGTTTAAATTTGTCATTTCCTAGCCTGACACAGCCTGCAGCTAAGTCAAAATGTGACCTCCAAAGTTACCTTTCCCTATCTGTCTCTCACAGTTTCCTCTCAGCTTTCTTCTAAAGAGGCTCAAAGTGCTTGGACCACTGCAGACAGGGCCCTCTGCCTAGAGACTGGTAGTGTTACTTTTTTGGACTACAATTTCCAGAAGCTCCTAGTCAACATGGTTAGTGGCCATGCTTCTGGAGAAATTCTGGAGGTTGTAGTCTTAAAAAGTAATGTTTGAGCTTGTTCCTTTCTCTGGGCTAAGAAAGAAGCCACCCCGACCTGTCGGGAGGGGCTTAAGGTTGTATCGGCCTTGAAAGGCCTCAAAGCAGTGGATTGGCCGAGTGGTCCGCAAGTCCCGCCTTTTGGGGACTACTCGGCCAATAGGGAAAGAAAAAAGGCTAAAATCTCGCAGGTTTGTAACTCACGCGAGAGTAGGAGCGAGATTTGGAACAGGCTATATAAGCCTGGGCTGCCTCGTGGCCGGCAGCCATTTTAAAATTGAAAGCGAGCAAGGAGCTCGCGTCTCCACTCTCTCTCCAGCAACGCTTGGGCCTACAGGCCTTGGAGAGTTGAAAGAGAGCGGACGACTGCTAATCAGCAGTCGACAGTGGAAGGAGCGGGTGGCTCCGCGCCGGCCTCCCCAAAGGGCGAATCTACGCCCAAGACACAATAAGCTTTGGTCTCAGGGAAGGCCGTGGAGGCGAAGGAGGCTGTTGCTCCCAGTCGCCCGCGCTTAGTGGGAGACTGCGCCCACAGCCTCATCGGGCCTTACATTCCAGCCCGGGGGACGGCCGTTGATTGCGCGGCCCGTAACTTACATAGCCCTCGCTCGTTAACTGTGCGACGGGCTGAAAACGGCGCCGCTTACATTTAATTGCCCTCGCTTGATTACCAAGCGGCGGGCTGGAGTACGCTCCGCGGCTCTGACCTTAGGCTCCCCATCAGTGGTGCCTCAGTCAACCGCGGAGTCTGTGAGGCGGCTGCAATAGAAGACATCTAACCGCAAGTATAAAAAAAAAAAAAAAAAGACGGATTGAAGCCTAATTAGGGCACAATTCCTGCGGCCCATTTGGGGGCCTAATCATTACCTTAGGCCTATTTGGGGCCTATAGTGGAAGCCTATTTCGGGCTTATGTTCTGGGGCCCATTTGGGTCCTATGCTGGAGGCTTATTTGGGGCCTAATAGTGGTTCAGGCCTATTTGGGGCCTTGGAAACTAATCGGCCTGACTGAGGCCTGCATTTGGACAGCCTTTTTGGGGCTTTGCCTAATATCATTTGATTATTGGAGCTATTGTTATACTGAATTTATTATCTGTTCACATTAAGAGTAATAATAATAATAATAATAATAATAATAATAATAATAATAATAATTGAATGCATATATACTTCTCTTATACATATATAGATTCACACAATTTATATTATATAGCAACATCACAGTGTAAATAAATTGTGAAGTGTCTGTTGGAAACTTTACACTTCACCTGTGGTGCGTTCATTTTGAGGCTTTGAATTTAGGTATTTGTGAACAGTGTTGTCCATTACAGTTATCATGCCGCGCAGTAAGGCACAAGGTAAGAAACGCGCTGCCATGCCAGGTCAGAAAACTGGACAGGCAATGGCTAAGCGTAGTAATACTGATATGGACAAAGATATGGACATTCATACTCACCTGGCGCAAATCGGCCGCACTATGCAAGCGTGTGCCTCTGTATGTGAACAATTGGCTCAGCAACATTTGATAAGGACTTCACATACTTCGCAGGTTATAGCGCCTACAGCTATAGCCCAAGCTCCTTATTCACAGCAAGGCGCTAATATGGCCAACAGTGGTGTTCTTGCGATCCAGGGTTCCCAAGAAACAACTTCTATGGGAACAGGACAACCTTCCATTTCAGATGTAATGGAATTATTAAAGAAAGTTCCAGGGGTGGAGCTTCCGTCAACTTCAGCAGCAGTGGGCAATCAACCTACGCTGTCGGATTTGTTTAATTTGGTTCAGAAGGCTGTCGTTTCAGGTCAAAACAGTGTCCCTGTCGCTGAAGCCTCAGGCCTGACATGCAACACCGTGCAAAACTTGGGAGGGAGACGCCACAACACCAGAGCAGCTACTGCTACGCTCTCGGTGGGAGCTCCACAAGCATCGGCAGATGCTTCAGGCCAAGGGACAAGTTCAGGTGCGTCAACTGTTAATAATCTTCAGGCGACTTGGCCGGCTTCGGTGTGGTCTTCTAGTTGTCAAGTCGGTACGTCTATCAGTTTTGACAATATGGAAAGTGCACGGTCTACATTACCTAACACAAATGCCAATGGCACGCAAAGCACGGAGGCACAAACCCAGGGGAGTGGTGCTTCGAACGACTTAGGTAGTCATAACAGTGAAATGGTAGTAGTAGGGGCGATGAATATTACCGGGTCCGACAGGACCAATCAGTGTAATCCTTATTCAGCCATGTCGACTCCTTTGGGTTCACACCTGCCTGTGTCCACAAAAGAAAGGATTTGGAAAGGCGAATTTGTTGATTTATTCTCACTCACCTTTCGTGATCCTGAACCAAGGATCTTAGTAAAAGATGGGGTGGTCTTCGCCTTGCCTAAGGAATTCCAAGTACATAAACGCCCTAAATTGGAAAGGAATTTCGTCAATTGGATAATGGGTTATACT
This sequence comes from Phrynosoma blainvillii, assembly GCA_026167975.1. Lineage (NCBI taxonomy): Eukaryota > Metazoa > Chordata > Lepidosauria > Squamata > Phrynosomatidae > Phrynosoma > Phrynosoma blainvillii. The sequence goes on along the minus strand of JANUYF010000007.1, from coordinate 21,619,953 downwards.
ATTTACAGGGGCATTATTGAGGAAAAAGACCCCAATAGGGCGGCAGAACTGTCAAAATATCAAGAGATTATAATAAAAGCGTATACAAATTGTCATTTTAATGCTAGGGGATCGGCATGGTTGCAGTATGACGAACAATTTAGAATGAGGGCGGCGTTGGACCGTTCCCTTTCCTGGCGCCATGTGCAATCAGAGCTGTGGGCGGATGTGATGTTAGGTGCCTCCCCTACGAGCCGTTGTGATAATGGGTTTGTGCCCATGGTCACGCAGCTGCGAGGGCAGAATACGAGGCCTAGCACGGGGGAAAAAAGACAGATGGGTCTCTGCTGGGATTTCAACGCAGGCAGATGTAGGAGGCAGCCTTGCAGGTTTGATCATAAATGCAGCACCTGCAGGGGGCCTCACCCTGGATCATCCTGCAACCGAAATAAAAAAGCCGGGAGTGGGGCATCATACTCACAAACCACGGCTGTTGGAAAGAGCGCCAACACCAGTTAAATTGAATGTGTTGGAGAGCTGGTTGCGAATCTACCCAAAAGTGGATTCTGCTAAATACTTGTGGGAAGGTTTTTCACAAGGTTTCCATATACCATATTCAGGTGTTCGAGCGCATAGTTTAGCCCCTAATGCGCGCTCAGTGAGGGAACTCCCAGGGATAGTAAAAGTTAAGCTGGCTAAAGAAATTGCAGAGGGAAGAATCTCGGGCCCTCATGATCAATTGCCATTGCCAAATTTGAGGTTATCACCACTTGGTGTCATACCTAAGAAGGCACCGGGTGCATTCAGATTGATTCACAATTTATCATACCCAAAAGGTGAATCAGTTAATGACGCAATTGATCCACAGCTGACATCTGTTAAATATGCATCTTTTGATTCGGCGGTAAACATGATAAAAAATTTAGGTCAAGGTGCATTACTAGCAAAATGTGACATTAAATCGGCTTTTAGGTTACTGCCTGTACATCCTAATGATTTTGATTTGTTAGGTTTTCAATTTGAAGGTAAGTTTTATTTCGACAAAGCAATGCCAATGGGTTGTTCTATCTCTTGTGCAGCATTTGAAACATTCAGTACATTTTTACACTGGTGCGCTGTTAAGAGAACTAACAACCCAGCTATTACACACTATTTGGATGATTTCTTATTTGCTGGGGCTGAGGGAACATCAATTTGCTTTGACACTTTAAATGAATTTAAAAATTTGATGGAGGAATTAGGAGTTCCTTTGGCAGAGGAAAAAACGGAGGGCCCTAGCACAAAATTAGTATTCCTGGGAATAGAATTGGACACCATGGAAGGAGTATCGCGCCTTCCAATAGAGAAGCTTTTAGCTATGAGATTACAAGTAAAGCTGATGAAAAACAAAGCCAAAGCCACGCTTAAAGAATTTCAATCCCTGACGGGTTTGTTGAATTTTGCATGCAAAGTTATCGTTCCAGGGCGAGCCTTTTGTTCTCGCTTATACAAAGCCACCAAAGGGGTTAACGTTCCACATCATCACATACGGATCACATCTGGTATTAAAGAGGATTTGGATGTATGGGAAACATTTTTGGAAAATTATAATGGAATATCTTTTTGGAGGTCAGATATGCTGTTAAGAGCGGATTTCCAGGTGCAATCTGATGCTTCCGGGGCATTCGGTTTCGGAGTCTTTTTTAATGGACAGTGGGCAGCTGAACCTTGGCCACAGCTCTGGAAAAATAAAGGGTGGGAGAGGGACCTCACATTTCTGGAATTGTTCCCAATAGTAGTAGCAGTCCATTTGTGGAAGGAACAATTTCAGAACAAAACAGTTTGGTTTTGGTGCGACAACCAAGCTGTAGTTCACATAGTAAATTCACAAACATCCAAATCTCCCAGGGTGATGACGTTAGTCAGGGAAATGGTGGCTTTATGTTTGAAGTTTAATATATTGTTCCATGCTCAGCATGTTCCCGGTTTATTAAATCCCCTGGCGGACGCCCTTTCGCGTTTTCAGTTTTCCAGGTTCCAGCAACTAGCACCGGACGCGTCGTCGCAGCCGCTGGAGGTACCAACCCGACTCTGGAGCCTTGGCGAATAGAAATTGATAGGGCGATTACCCAGTCTATCGCTCCAGCCACACGCAAGTCGTATCAACTCGCATTACGGACATTTAGATCTTTTTTGTTATCTGTGGGGGAGGTGGAGCTTTGGCCATTGAAAGTGGATTTAGTTCTTAGGTTTGCTGTTCACCTTCACACAGCAGGTTTGGCGCCAGTAACTATAAGGGGCAGGTTGGCGGCGCTATCATTTTATTCTAGAGCTTGGGGGTTCTCTGACCCCACAGTTGATTTTAGAATTAGAAGAGCGGTAGATGGTTGGGCAAGAGAAGCAGTTACGGTGAAGGACAGCAGATTACCAATTACAGGCTCTATATTGATAAAGATTTGGGAAGGTCTTCCTTTTATATGTTTCTCACATGAGGAGGTAACATTATTCAGGGCGGCATTTTCTCTGTCATTTTTCGCAGCACTAAGAATCAGCGAAATAGTGCCAAGTTCGGGCGCAGACGAGTCCGGCAGGGCTCTTTCTATAGCAGATGTTCGAATTGACGAACAGAGCTTACATGTTAGAATTCGTTGGTCTAAAACTGACCAGATGAGAAAAGGCCAGTCTTTAGTTTTGAATAGAACAACTGGGGGGCAAATTTGTCCAGTAATGGCTTTGGAAGAATATTTGAAGATTAGACCAAATGGTATGGGTTATTTGTTTTTGCATAATACTGGACTTCCCTTAACCCAGTTCCAGTTTAGGGCTGTTTTAAAAGAAGTTTTAAAGAAAGCTGGCTTGCCGTCGGCGCATTTTGCATCTCATTCTTTTAGAATCGGAGCGGCAACGTCGGCGGCCAATCAGGGTTTAAGTGAGACGGCTATTCGTAGGATAGGACGTTGGCGCTCTAGAGCGTTCAAGTCTTATGTAAGAAAATGATTTAGCATAACGGTTGATTTATTGTTTTAATTCAATTTGTTGCAGCACAACGGTCAACAGAGGGCGTCTGGATTATTGGGCACAGCATTGTATTCTGGGCAGAGAAGCACTTGGTCCAAAAGCACAGCAACACTGATTTGGGATGGAGTGGTCCAGGATCTGTTAATTGGTTTGGACGCAGAGGAATGATGTGGGGAGCTTTACTCCCCAGAGTCTTGGAGCTCATGGAAACATTCAAACAGCCGGAGGGATTAATCATACATCTTGGAGAGAATGACTTAGGAAAACTTACGTCTTTGAACCTAATTAATATGATTTTGAACGATTTACGAGAAATCAAGAGACTTTTGCCAGGCTCAGTGTTGATTTGGACAAAGTTTCTGCCCAGAAGGATTTGGCAAGGAGTGCGAAATCAGACTGCCATTAATAAGACTCGACGCTTCTTGAACAGATCGTTGGCAAAATCTTTGGGAGACTTAGGGGTGTGGATGTTGAAGCATGACGGTATTCAATCTGATAGGCCTGATTTATACAGGGGTGATGGGGTGCACCTCTCCCCGAAAGGTATTGACATGTATTTGGACTCGGTAGAGTTATGTTTAAAAAGACTATCGAGGGGGGGGGGAGGGGAGGTCTAGCTAGGCTGACCCCCTCCTGTGGCGGGCAGGGACCCCTCCCTCTCAGGGATGGAAATAGGTTAATTCTGAATGTTATAGGTATAGGATTTGAATACATTTAAATAATTAATGATGTCATTAGTTTTAATTAAATTGATTGACGTAATAGTTAAATTTACTGACGTCATTTGTTAAAAAGTTATATGACATCATATTCAGTAGGGGGGGAGGGGGTTTAATTGTTAGGGGATATACAAGAAACTTAACTTGGCGCATGCTAGAAATAATATGGTTTAAAATAATGGCGATTAGAATAATTGCAACTACGCATGCGCTAAATAATAATTTTGTGATTAATTGTTAATTTTGATGACCCTGTATAAATAAAATTGTGGCCTAAAGTGTTTACCCATAACAATGCGTGTGAGTCCTTTTGTGCCGATGCAAAGAAGCCACCCCGACCTGTCGGGAGGGGCTTAAGGTTGTATCGGCCTTGAAAGGCCTCAAAGCGGTGGATTGGCCGAGTGGTCCGCAAGTCCCGCCTTTTGGGGACTACTCGGCCAATAGGGAAAGAAAAAAGGCTAAAATCTCGCAGGTTTGTAACTCACGCGAGAGTAGGAGCGAGATTTGGAACAGGCTATATAAGCCTGGGCTGCCTCGTGGCCAGCAGCCATTTTAAAATTGAAAGCGAGCAACCCATCCCACCCACCCTTAAGTTGCATTTGTTGTTTACTCTCAGGCTTAGGCTGGTCGCCTACGGGGGCCGGGAGGGAATTTTCCCAAATAAAGTCTGTTTGGGTTTTTCGCCCTCCCTGAGAACAAACAACATTATTGAGTGTGTGAATTATAATTGCTTAAATGTTACTATGTTATTTGGTAATGGTTGATTAATGTATTTTCTAATGGTTGATTTGAATTGTTTAAATATCAAAGTTATATGTCGCAATTTAGAATCAGGGTCGAAAGATAGTAGAAAAAGGTATGTTTGGCGGGCAGGGACCCCTCCCTCTCAGGGATGGAAATAGGTTAATTCTGAATGTTATAGGTATAGGATTTGAATACATTTAAATAATTAATGATGTCATTAGTTTTAATTAAATTGATTGACGTAATAGTTAAATTTACTGACGTCATTTGTTAAAAAGTTATATGACATCATATTCAGTAGGGGGGGAGGGGGTTTAATTGTTAGGGGATATACAAGAAACTTAACTTGGCGCATGCTAGAAATAATATGGTTTAAAATAATGGCGATTAGAATAATTGCAACTACGCATGCGCTAAATAATAATTTTGTGATTAATTGTTAATTTTGATGACCCTGTATAAATAAAATTGTGGCCTAAAGTGTTTACCCATAACAATGCGTGTGAGTCCTTTTGTGCCGATGCAAAACCTCAGAAGAGTCTCTTTTGAAGATCTTAAGATAGAGGCAGTTTAGTACAAAGACACTCCATCGGAGTTTGGAAGGTTATTTTGAAAAGTGACATGTTTCAGTAGCAATTGCCGAGGCTTTAGAAGTTGTTACCTACCATTACAATTACAAGGTTGTTTTTCCAATCACAAGGATATAAGAAAGCACTTTACTGTTCTTCATAGTTCAATATTAAGTAGTTCATAGAATCAAAGAATCTTAGAGTTGTAGCTGACCACAAGGGCCATTTAATCCCACCCATTCTCATGCAGGAAAAGTCAACTAAAATGAATTCCAGTTACTTTTAAAAATCAGAATACTCCAAGATAACAACCGCTAGCCACAATTGATTGTATATTTACTGTGATCTCAGGAGGAGAGATCAGAATTCTCACTCCCTACCAAAAATAAAAAATATCCAGCCTTCTGTTCAGATAGTGCTCTGAATCTTTTCAACATTTGCTCAGGAGTTGGGACATTGATAGGGAAGGGACACTTAGTTTTCTGAGCAAATAATATTTTTTTACACTTTGTCCAGTGGTGTGTAAAGTAAAAAAGAAACAGAGCAAATGGAGACAGGATAATGCTGTGGAACACAGCGAGATTACCCTTCTGACTGATTTATTGCTACAATTGTAAATTAGATCTGTCTGAGTGATGTACAACATTATAGAATTATTGTCAAATATATAGATAAAGTATGGTCTTAACTCATGCAGTAATTTAATTTAGAACTTGTTCAGGTGGTACTATTGGCCATTGCAGAATTCTGCATTCAGATATGCATTGTAAATAAATATAAATGTGACTGTCTTTGGAAAGCTCCATGAGAAAGCACTAGCATACATAAATACAGACATTCTTCCATGATGAAATTAAATTAGTTGTCCTTGTAGTATTAAGGCAGAGGGGATGATGTGGAATGCTTTCAGTCCAGAGATGATGAAGTGAAAAGCCTAAGAATATATATATAAGAAAGAGTATCTCCGTGATCTGGCTTTAAGTGCAGTCAATCCACAAAAGTGGCATTTCCAATTTCCTTCCCAGGAGCTGAGTGAGTTTAGAATGTGGAAACCCATGTTAACTTACTGTAGGCTGGATTTATAAATGTTATCGGTTGTCTCACTTCTGCTAGCAAGGACTTTGGAACAGAGCTTGGTAGTAACAAGTTGCAAATAATAAGTAGGAACAAAAAGGACATAATAAAACTACATCATGATTATAACTTCAGCTTCACTGACTCTGAATCTGTCACACAACCATAACTTCTAGGCCAGTGGTCCCCAGATGTTTTCAGGCTACTGCTCCCTTTCCTCTTGAACAACAACACTTGCACACACCCCATGCATATTTCTTAATATTAGGTCTGCTGTTTTACTGCAAATTCAAAACAACCAATGTCGGTTGGTGCTCCATTGGCACCCCGTCACCTTGCCAGCATGAACCAATTGTGGGTAGTGTGGTTTCCTTGGGACGTGGCTTCACTGAAAGACGGAGGAGACCTATTCCATTATTCGAGTGTTGATTTATGTCATGCCTTGTACACTGCGGCAAGTGCAGAGATAAGGATGAGGTAGGAGGTAGTATCTTTTGTATCACAAGTCCAGCACCTTGTAACATTCTTTTTTAAAAGCAACTTCAAGTTAAATAGTAGTTCAAATAGTTACTTTTGGAGTAACAGTGGTATTTTTGAGAAAAGCAAAATGTTACTTAGGGAGGGGGATTGGAATTATAATTGCAAAAAAATTGCTTTTTGAAAACAATGTTCAAAGCTTGGTATAGGCTTGGGACGAATGGATCAAACTCTTTGTGGTCGATTTCATTTTCGCATAAGTTCATTTATAAATCTATTTCATCCCTCTTCTGCATTATTTTCTTATTTGGAAAACGTAGTACAAAGTATTGTATTTAAATACACATTTTAGCCATTTTTTTCCTCCCATGTGATGCATCTCTAAATGAAATTTCCTTCAAAATACATATTTCTAAATGCAATTTATCTCAACACATATGCATTTAAAAACTTTTCAGGATGTTTTTGATTTTCTAAACAAACAGAGAATACAAGAAACCAAAAGCAAAAAGTTAGTAGCTGCAAATGTAACAGTAACTACTGACATTGGTTCATGGATCTATAATTATAAATGATTATTTTTAAATCACTTTCCTGAACGCTGCTATAGAGCTTCAAAGGGATTCTACAGCCAGGTGTGCTTGAGGAATTCGGTCTTTGAGAATTGAAATATTAAGTTACTTGAGTCACAGCTCCTGACTAAAGTGAAGATTGGAGAATAATGATCTTTAAATTTTACACTTTCCCAATTTTTGTAATGCAAAATTTGCCACAAATAAAGCAAAAACAGGGCCAAAAGGAACCCAAATCCTTTATCTATGGGCTCATACCTTAAATTTGTCAAAGGAGACCCTTTTCTGTATGTCTTTTCCCAACCAAATATAATCCAGCTGTTCATATGGAAAAGGATATTTCTAGACATAGTATCCTTCCAGACAGATGCACATAGGAAAAAATGCTGGTTTAGAGGGACCATGAAACTGCGTATATTCTCTTATACAGAGACCTTTGACCAAAAGCCTCTGAGGAAGTAGACTGAAGTCTATGAAAGCTCATGCTGCCAACTTCTCTCTTTCATTTAGTCTCAACAATGCTACAAGATCTCTCTACATATTGATTCTACAGACTAACATGGCTATATTTTTGAACAGAGACCTTTGGTCACTCTAGATGAGGATTGTTGACATTGGCTGGCATCAGCTCTCCATTAGGCAGGATTCTTTCTTAGACCTACCTGACATGGTAGGATTGAACCCTGGACCTTTAGTATAGAAACTACATGCTTTACCATTGAGTTATGGCCTGTCCTCAAAACAGAGGCTGAGTTGCTATTAAACACCAGTGGAGTGCAAATTTCTATTTGTGTATAGAATAACTTGAAACAACAGAGGCAATGATATTCTTATAGTGCTCATTCCAGACCATTTTGGCTGCTAATCCAGGCCATTAAGATGTGTCTGTGTGCCACTTGGTTTGTAAACTGGCTTGTAGTGAATGGATCTACTTGTATAGGGGAAATTGGATTATTCCTTGTGCAACTACAGCTACCAGTGTAACCTGGAGTTATGCTTGGCATGATGATTCAGGAAGATGATGGCTAGGGTCAACTTGTTGTTTTCTGGAAAGAACCTACAAAGTTACTTTAAACTGAATCAGACCATAGAGGTGTAGCTACTGGATGGAAGCATAGCCTCCCCAGATAAGATTTCTGCATCCCTTAGTGAACTTTTCCTTCTGTCCCCAGATTTCTAGCACTACAGTAATTTAAAACTTGAGCTGACCATTTAGGAATGCAGTTTAAACATCCAAAGAAAACAGACAAGCAATTATAGTAAGGGAAAGCCAACCCAGCAGCTAGGAATCCTATGTTCCTAAATACCCTGAATGCACCAGATCTTAGAACAGGGTCAACTCTGGTTAGTACTTGGATGGTAGACCACCAATGAGTACCATGTGCCGCAGGCTATGTTCCAGAGGCAGGAACTGGCAAAAAACAAAAACAAAAACAAAAAAACCTCTGAGTATTCCTTGCCTAATAGGAAGAAAACTCTATGAAATTATGGGGTTGTCATAAGTCAACAGTTGACTTGAAGGCACATACATATAAGTGGGAATTATTTTCACTGACCCAGGTTTACTTATTGGTATTTACACTTACTAATGGATCCATTAGCAGAGCTATCCCAAACCCAGTTCCCTCCAGACAGTTTCAGCTGCAACATCTGTCATTGGATCATGAACCATATTAGTTGGGAATAATGGAAATTGCATTATAAATCCAGAGGACCCCAGTTTTGAGAAGGCTTAGTTAACAGATAATGTGAAAGATTTCTGTCTGCAACCCTGATAGCGCTACTAACAGCCAAATTAGACATTACTGTGGCTGTATCTGCACTGCAAAAATAATAAAGTTTGACACTGTTTCAACTGCCATGGCTCAATACTATGGAATCCTGGGATTTGAAGTTTGTTGTGGCACCAGAGGTGTCTGATAGAGAAGGCTAAATATCTCACAAAGCTACATCCGCAGTGCAGATGCAGCCTGGGTTAAAGGCACCAAGAGTAAGCCCCAGGGGTATAGCTACAGTGAGGTGAGTCAAAATGAATGCCCTCTTAAATTTCCCTTTGCTTCCCAAATTTCTAGTGTTTCAGTAACTTAAAACTTCAGTTGAGCCTTTAGAAACACAGTTTAAGCATCCAAGGAAAATAGGCAGGCACAGATACCAAGGGAATGCACACACGGCAAATGCAAGAGTTCTAGGTGAGAATTATTTACAATCTTACACTTTTTACAATGTTAGAAATTTGGGGACAGGAGGAGAATTTAATGGAGAGACAGAATTCTTATTTTGGGGGCACAGCTCTCATTTTGAACCCCACTCAAAGCTACATCCTTGCAACATAGCAGAGTTTTACGAATACTGACTGGCCCCAGATTCCAAGATTTCAAGGAGAGTTTTTCCACAGCCTTATCTGGAGATGCTAGGGATTTTACTTTCAGATTCAGAGCCTGGAAAATTTGCTTCCAGGGACTACGACTCCCAGAATCCCTATTCTGGGGATCTCTGGAATGTGTCATCCAAAAACAAACAAACAAAACAGAATTCCTCCAAGGTCTGGGAAGACTGCCAACATTTCTTAGTATCATGGGGCCTGTTATTCTGTTTCCCAAAAACCTTCTTCCCACCCAGCAGTCGGAGACACTAGTGTGAAAAGAGCTGGAAGGAACTTGATAATCAGAAAAAGGCTTCCACTGTTGGTTCATTGTGGTAGGCAGATGCTAATAAGTTACATGGGCTTCCATTTATATAATTTCCTGTCTTCACATTGTTTTTCATGGTCCTCGGAAATAACATTGGCTTCTCCTGTCAGCTCCGTGACCCTGGGGATATTTGTTCCTCTGACCCTTTTTAAGTTTCTTAAAACGAATCTTTGGCTCAGATGGCAACTGCAAATAGAGTCTGTTCTGAGGTGAGGATTTTTAATGCAAAGGCTGAATGAACCTCTTCTCCCTCCTCTCTCCTCCTTAGCTTGCTGGAAAACTAACAGAAGGAGGGGATATGTAGGTCTCTGCTAAGATGGCAAGAAGTAGAGGAAAAATCCATGAAGTGCTTTGTGCGTGACTTTGGTGTTCACCTCCCGGTTGAACTGCAGTGGAAAGATTTTCATCCGCTGCTGTAGCTTCACAGGCCTGCTCCTGCTCAGATGCAGAAACAGTATCATATACTGGAATTAAAAAAAAAAAAGCAAAACTGGTTGGCTGGCATAATGGCATCCTGTTACTGAATTATGCAGAAGAAAGTCTAACTCATGTCTGTGTAACTCACTTTTTTGGTCAGTGTGCAGGTCAGAATCCTCTACTGACTGTGCAAAACCCAGCTGCTGCAGCTCCCAGAATACAGACTATAGAATCATGGAGTTGGAAGAGACCTCAAGGGTCATCCAGTCCAACCCCCTGCCATGAAAGAGTACACACCTAAAGTATTCCCGAGAGATGGTGATCCAACCTCTGTTTAAAAACCTCCAAAGAAGGAGACTCCACCATACTCCAAGGCAGTGTATTCCATTGTTGAACAGCTCTTGCTGTTGAGAAGTTCTTCCTAATGTTTAGGTGGCATTTCTTTTCTTGTAGTTTGAACCCATTGCTCCAGGTCCTGTTCTGCGGAAAACAAACTTATTCCATCTTTGGCATGACAGATGCTTCAAATGACCTTGTATGCTTCAAATATAGCAATTGTGTGTGGTGGTTTGTGTGTGGTGGTATTGGATTTTGGCTGCATTTGCAGAAATATATGCAGTTTGACACTGCTCTAACTGCCATGGCTCCATCCTATGGAACCCTGGATTTACAGTTTGTTGGGCACCCGAGCTCTCTGACAGAGAAGGCTAAATATCTCACAAAACTACAAATTTCAGAATTCCATAGCATTGAGCCATGGCAATTAAAGTGGTGTCAAACTGCATTATTTTTGCAGTGTAAATGAAGCCTAAGACTCTGGAAGACCAATGTTAGAATTCCTGCTTAGCTATAAGGACCCATACTAGGTGACCCTAGGCATGTCAGATCCACTCAGCCTTAGAGGGAAGCAATGGCAAACTTCCTATGAATAAACCTTACCAAGAAAACCCTATAATACTGCTGTCATAAGTCAGAGTCAACTTGAAGGCACATAACAACAATATTCTGAGCCAAAACCAGTTATTATTTCTATTATGTGTTGAATGGTAAGAAGGTAGCTTCATTATTTGATTATTTGTTACATCTCTAGAAATCGTACTTGCAGGCAAAGACATCATTGCTGTGTAGCCAAAAATTGTGCAAAATAGCAAAGAAATAAAACTTTTACATGAGTCTAGCAAAGATGACCTGAGAGCCTCTGATTCTTTTGACATCAAGTCCAATGACAATTGTGACACAGTGTCATTGTGTCCAAAGCACAATGTCAAATGAGAAAAAAGACAATATGCTCAATGGACACCCCCGCAATGGAAAACTCCAGTGAGCATTTTATCAGCAACAGCCACATCCTGAATGCAGCAAATAATGAGAACAAATGCAAAGGCAAACTCATTAGCATTTTATCTTATTCACAAGAGAACAGGAAGAAAGATCCTTCTGAGTGGGTTACTGGTAGGTTTTGGCAATAATATTTGCATAATGCATTATGAAACTTTAAAATACATAAATAGAAAAGTCTCAATCCTACATAGCATCAGGCTTACCTGAAAAGTCTCATTGAGCAGAGTGGGATTGCCTCTGAGTAAAGGATTTTACTCCCTGCCTGCATAAAAGCTTAACCATGACTGGCTCTGCACTGAATTGTGGCCACAGGTTTATATAAAATCTATGTAATTCTTCTTCTATCAAAACAACAACAACAACAACAAAACCCAATGCTACATGAATTCCAAAAAAAATCTCAAAAGAATTGGATGCCAAAAAAAGAGGAAAACTTAGTGTTTCTTTTTTAAACATTAAAAGTATTGAGGTTGCAGAGGTGGGAACTGTGTGTGCCTCCTGATGTTTTTGGATTGCATCAGCTCCAGAAAAGCATAGCTTCTGTTGAAGAAGGCTGGAAGTTACAGTCCAACAACATCTGAAGGGCCGGGTGATTCTCATCCCTGCTGTACACATATACCTAGGATAAAATCTAATTTAACTCCATGGGAACTTTTCGATGGACATGGATAGTATGGTGCTGTGTGTTTGTGCACACAAACCTCTATACATCTTTATTCCAGGCATCCTCCATGACAGAGTACAGTAATATGCACTGTTTTACAGCATGTGGAACTTACTTTTTGGCCTACAATTCCCAGAAATTCCTAGCCAGAATATACCACACAGGCTGGACTTTTCCCATCCCTGGTTTTTGACAGTGGGTCCCCTGGTGTGATTAGGATTTTTATTCCAGAATAACCACCTTATCCCATCAATAATAGACAACAGCTGTGGACCCAAAACTGAGGATCACTGGTTTATTGGATGAGACCCTATATTGTCTATGTGTAGCATAGGTATCTACCAGCACAGTTATGCTACACTAGCAATAAATAATCCCAATATTAAATACCACCATAGCACAGTGATGAGAAATGGTGAATGTATATAGCTGTCATCACATTACACAATGCACAAGGGACAATGCACAGAAGCAGAGTGCAATGAGCACTTTATGCATTACTGTAGGTTCATTCTTTCAAAACTCCACAAGTACCATCATCATCTGGATATATCTGTTTTGCATTCTCCAAAACATCACTCCACATGCATAATGCAACCTATGCCTACAGGTGTCACCAACAGGATTTCTGGCCATCATGTCTAGATACCATTTTGTTTCTGACATTTTACCTTTATATCTGGTTAGTTAAACTCAAAATTCTGTTGTTGTTGTTTTAAGAAATCTTAGTAAATCTAATGGAAGCAGTCTCACTTAGTTGGTGGCATTCTGGACCATGATACACACTTTTCAATGTAGGAAGGTATTTTGTAAGTAATTTTCAGAATTTACAGTAGTTACTCTTTTAGATTACAACTTTTAGAATTCCCCAGTCAGCATGGACAATAAGCAATGGAGAATTCTACGAGTTGTCAAAAAAAGGTAGTTTTTATAAGCTCTGGTAATTCTAATATCTTTTTTTTATTTGCTCTCTTCCTTTATTTGGAATATTTTAGATATTTTGATTTCTGTTGCATTGCTGTTTTTCTTCCACTTTTTTCATATTTGCAAATACATTGTAAATTGGAAAGATGTTTAAAATAGATAAATCATTGACTTTTTTGTTATATTGAATCTAGAAATTCTTGGTAATGCTTAATTTTTTTACATGGAACCCACAAGCCTAAAGTTTGCCCATGCCTACAAAACAGTGTCTATTCAATATTTAGGATGCATTTCTGCATATTCCTGCCACAAACCAGAGATTAAACCAAGATGTAACAGTATAGATAAAGAAAAATACACATTCTGATACTTTAAGTTTAGTTCTGTTACTGTAAGTCTCATTATGCCAGGGAACTAGATTCTGAATTCACAACATGGCAGTTTGGAGGAAACTGGATTTTTTATGAGCTAATGCATAGTCACCTGGTTGAAGGGAGAGGAGAAAGAAACACTGGTGCAGCTAAGTCTTTGGCAACAGCAATGAAGGCTGTAAAAAGGGTATTGCATAAAAATCAGCTTTGCTTGGGTAAGTCGTTCAAGTGCTAAACCCAAGGCAGGACTTTGGAATCAAAGTCCAAAGAGTTGACAGATGATGGAAGCAGCAGCAAACAAATTTCAGCATGTGAAACAGCACTGGCATGGAATGGCACTCAGCATGGCATGACATGACAAAGCATCAGACACATGCTGTTCCCTGCAGCTTCATTTCTTGTCACCTTCCTCACAATAACAGCCAGATCACCTGGTCATCTAGATTGCAGATGCTATACCTTGGGCACATTTATGCTATGGAGTTTATCACACAGGGGGAAATTGGGACTTTAAACAGTGATTAACCCGAGAAAAATAGCTGAATTGACATTAAAAAGCAACTAAAATATTAACACAAGAACCATTATCCTGTGAATAACCAGGGAATAACCAGGCAATAAACAGCAAAAAGTCATTCATGGGAAAATTCCATGAATGATTTGCTACTGTTTCTTGCATGGTTATCCACAGGTTAATGGCACTTTAATCACGTTTCACCTTGACGTCGTGTGAAAACCATTAATGCAATTGTGCAATAATAACAGGTTATTCACGGGATAATATCACTTTGAACATGACGTCGTGTGAAAACCATTAGTGCAATTGCAGGATTATCATGGGTTAATCACTGTTTATACTTCCAGTTGTCCCCCATGTGATAAACTCCTATGTAATTATAGCACTATGCTTCCACTTTAACTGCCCTGACTGCATCCTGTGGAATCCTGCAATTTGCAGTTTGGTCAGATACTAGAGATTTCTGCTGATAATTCTAAATACTCCTCCCCCAAACTGGTTGTCATAGTTAAAGTGGAGTCATAGTGCTGTAATTTTCTAGTGTGAAAGGGCCCCTGGTTCCTGATTTTGGCATATACAGTGGACCCCCTGTGGATACCAACATCTGTGACTCCTCTAAAGTCCCACTATATATAGTGGCATGGTAAAATGGCATCCCTTATATAAAATAGCAAGATCAAGGTTTGCTTTTTGGAATGTACCGTATATATATTTGGAATATTTTCAAGCTGCGGATTGTTGAATCCATGGATAAAGAATCTGTGGATAGATTCTCTCTCTCTCTCTGTCTGAGAGATACTACAAAATGGTGGTTTTCATGACTGTGGTATCAAAGGGCAACCATTGCTCAGAATCCTCTTGCTACCTATGCTAGTGTAGAGATGTAAATCCTCATCTATTTCATCCTTCCACGCAGGGATAAATAATTATGACTATATTTCCTGATAAGGAGAAAATGAAACAGTCCTTCTCCGTATTCTCCCCATGGTTGAATGTCCTGAAATGTTGGAGAGGGGATTATCCTGCATAGAAAACCCATCCTGATAGGTTGCCCATCCCTATAGACTCAGGCAAAAGCAAACTGCTTCATCTTCTCCTAGCTTCTCTGCTCTTCTGTAACACACATTCTCCATCATTTCACAGATGCAAATTGGGATATGTGTGGCCAAGCGACATCAGAGTGTGGTCAAGATGGCAAAAGTTATTAGTGAGGAAGAACACACAAACTAGGAGAGGCTAGACTCCAATTCTGACATGTTACAGTGCTGAACATGTCTGAAGGAACCAGAATTCAGCTTATGCACATGATCTGTAATTATAGAATTACACTGAGGAGGGAAGGAAGTCTGGACACCTATGAACTCAAAATAATAATGGAGAATCTGTAGAGTTTCCTTTAGGGCTTTGTCACACATGGATATTAGTGGCTACAGCATGGGCAGAGTGTTGAATGTGTGAATGACCAATCACAGATCTAATGTCAAAGACAGGAATATAGTATCCCTTCCATGAAACCTCTTAATGCATTCTGTTAAATATCAAGTGTTGAGCCAGTTAAGTGATGTGAATGCATGTGTGAGGCAGATTTTATGAGATCACCCTGCTTTTTTATTTCTTTCTTTACCATTGTTTTCTAGATAGGTGTGTTTCATTCTTCACCATCTAGGATGTTTTCATGCTGTAGGTCATACTTGCAACATCAAACAAGTCATAGGAATGGTACAAATGACAGCCATCAATACAGAGCAATCAGATGGTATAGATCCGACCTCCTTTATTTAAATTCCTGGAGAGACTATTGAACGTACAGCTTATAAGGAAGGCCTGTTTTCTTTCACCAGCTTAACGACCGTATTGACTACAGAATAATGCATAGTGCACAATAAAACTGTTACATAAACCAGCAGAATGAATACTCTGTGAATAAATAAGAACAAGATGTCATTTTAATGCACCAGCTCATCTCAAAAAGTCTCCAGATATTTCCATGGTGCAGTACCAGAAAATCCAGACAAATCTTTTCTATAGATATTTTAATTAAGATTTCAAATACTCATCACTAGATTTACTAGGTATCATTCCATCATTTTAATTAAAAAGAACTGTTGGTATTTCCATCACTTCTTTGTATACATTCATGTTTAATAAGAATATTCAAGAACACGCATATTGTCCCTGGAGGATGGGAGCAACCATGAGATTGCTTTGCACTAGGGAATTTAGCTGTTCAGAATTCACTACCCTTGTTGGGGTGCTTGAGAGCCATATCTTCCAACATTTCACAAGTCAAAACAGAGACACATGTAGTCAAGAAAAATTAGAGTATTGGCATGATGGCAGGAGTTATTAATGAGGAAGAACACACAAGCTACAAGAGGCTGCAGCAGACTTGCTTTTGCCTGAGCTTACTAGGATAAGCAAGATTCTGCCCTCTCTTCTCCTCTCCCCTCATTCTCTACTGAATTAATTGAATGCAAACTACTTTTGCACTTTGAATGCAATTTCCATTGCGTGAAATAACCTGAGGATCATAGGGGAAAGTGGGAGCAGGAGAGAGAAACTGGGACATTTTTAAAGTAGTTGAGAAAGTGGAATAACAGAGGATTAAACAGGACAGTTGTAAGGTTTGGGATGCATATAGGCTAGGGTTTTCTGGAGAGGTTCATGCTTTTGTGGCCTTTGACACCTCCAAAATCCCAAGAATGACCTTTTTATGACTAACAAAAGAGGATGAATGGCTGCACTTGAAAGCCTCCATGTACAATAAGTTACTTTTTAAGTAGGTTGCAAGGCCTACATGCTCTCTTTAACAGAAGTCCAATTTTTGAGAACTAGAAGTGGATGTCTGACCACTTTGATTATTTTGTTTTATTTTTCATGAGTCCATATGATTTCCAGAGGGTCTGGTGCACCTACAGCACTTCTGATATAGGCTAGGAAAGGCAAACTCTGTCCCACAGTTCTAGCCTAGCCCACATACATACCCTCCAATTCTACCAGTTTGGGAAGACAGTCCCAATTAATCCTCTGTTGACCACTTTTCAGCAGTGTTTGCCATATATACTTAACTATAAGTCGACCTCATGTATAGTCGAGGGCAGGTTTGGGGGCCAAAATTATGGATTTTGATATGACATGTGGATGCGTCAAGGGTAAAACTTAGGGGCTGAAGCAAAGGAAAACAATGCCAAAGAACTTACAAAATTTCAGCAGACATAACTGTTTGTGCTCACACTAAAGGTTGGATGGATGAGAGAATAGAGGAGGACGTCAATGTTTCCAGGATAGATTACAGTCGCCCCTCCATTCTCACAGACTTCAAGTCTGCAGTTTTACATATTCATGGAGGGGCAACCACTGTTTAAATCAATGGGGCACGCCCATGGAAATGCGCCCTATTCAAGCCAATGGGGCTTCATTATTCACTAATCTCTATTTTGGGGGGGGGGGTCTGGAATGAATCCCTCATAAAAACAGAGAGCCAACTGTATACTCTTGCCTTTCACCAGGGGAAGTTTCCTTTTTAAAATAAGAGTTAAAGTACAGAACTTACACTGATCCATAGATAAGTCGACTCAGGTTTTTGGGGTCAATTTTTTGACTAAAATTTCCTACAGTAAATGTCCTAGTTTCTCTCTCTCTCTTTCTCCCACTCCACCCCACTCCTTTGTCTTCAGCTTACTCCAGTTGCTTCAAACTTAGTTCAAGGTGCAAAAGTAATTTGCAGCCAATTAACTCAACAGAGGGGAAAGGGGAGGTGGGGAGAAATCTTACCCTTCACAGTGTGTGCAACATGCCTTGAAGTCATCTGTTGACTTATGGTGACCCCATTAATTTCTTAGGGTTTTCTTATGCAAGGAATATTCAGAGGTGGTTTTGACAGTTCCATCTTCTGAATATAGCCAACAGCACCTGTGTTTCTTGGCTATTTCACAACAAAATACTAACCAGGGATGACCCTGCTTAAGTAGGCTCAGGCAAAAGCAGTCTACTGCAGCCACTCCTGGCCTGTGTGTTCTTCCTCATTAATAATGTTTGCCATCTTGACCACTCTAATGTTGCTTTGCCATGTGTGTCCTAGTTTTCATCTGTGAAATCCTGGAGGGTATGCTCATATGGTTTGAATCTGGTCTGTTCAATATCTGGTAGAGACCCTTTTCCATCCTCAAACCCCTCTCAGTTGGGAAGCTGTGTGGTGTATCAGGGATTCCAGTGTTTTCTCCAGTCTCTGGCTTAGGAATTTCTCACTGTTTGGAAAAGATGGGGATATAGAACATGCCATTTTGAGAAAGCTTACTTTTAGGATTGCTGATCTCCCAGCAATCAGAATGGCCACTTCTCCAGAAACCAGAAGCCTCATGTGTCTCAATATGGTGAGCCTGGCCTATTCTATGACCTTTCATTACTATGGGGGCAGCTATCCAACTTATTTTAACAAAAGCTTGAGGAAATCCCTTGCTAATATTAACAATAATAGACTCATGGAAAGGAATTTCCATCTGTAAAATGGGGAGGAAGTTTTTAATACATAAACATTGGTTCCCTTACAGTAGGGTCTTTGGTCCCTAACACTTTTGACCACCAGATACTTGAGGTGATGGCTTCCATCATCCTCTACCACTGGCCATGCTGGAGTTTGAAAACAAAAAACTTCCATGGTTCTTCATCCCTGTCATGCAAAGCTTTTTCTAAAGGATATAGGCCTCTTCCAGTTGCAGTTTCTTTGGTGTCCTTTTATCTGCTCCCACCGCCTTGATGTGTCCCCCTTTTTCCTGTGCCCATTCTTCCACAAGTTCTATCTCATGGTTCACCACCACCACCCTTATCAACTTCCAGTTTCCTATTAAGGCTCTTCGCTCATATTCTTCAAAGTAAGCAATTATTAAACTTTTGCTCTCGCGCCAACCTGGCAAGGAAATTATCCCTTTCAATGAAATGAACTCATAGAAAAGCCTGGCACGCATCTTTTAATTTCACAAATCTTTTCTTCTTAATACACTTTGGCATATTATTATTATTACTTTCTATGCAGCCTTCACTTCATTATCTATTTTAAATTCGCTTAGCACATTTCATATGACTGCTAGCTTGACTTTATACATCCCAGCCCCCATTGCTCCATCTTTTCTCAGCTGTATATTTTACAAGTAAAGTCTCTTTCCATCAGTGCATTGTAATCTCTGACTGCTTTCCCCACTTTTTTGGGTTCGTTCATATTGACCTTTTCCGATCTCATTACAAGAGCTATTTGCAACCTCTTAGCAAATGCTAATGTTTAGCAAGCAGATTTCTATGTTGTATCCCCTTCAAGCCCCTTTGCTTTGTTACATACCTTCCTTTCTGAGGCCAACAGTTGTATTGAAATGATACATCACTACAGTTCAACATGCTGATTTGTACCAAAATGATACAGCATTAGATGTACCTCCAGTGGTTAAATGAGAGCACTAAATCTTGTTCAAGACAATTAATTCCCACAGTGTTTGGTCCTGGCATTTGTTATGGTCTCCTTTATTTGGGGCAGCATTTTCATCTTTCGAGTCATTGAAACAAATTACTATTAATAGTCTTGCCTATTGATTAGATGTCACTCAATATGATAGTGCCAACAGAGATGTCAACTACTTTTTCTCTGCATTAAAAAAATCAGAGCATGTGCCAGAAGGATCTGCTGGCACAGTTTTTCTTCTATACTTACATTTTAAAAAGCAAAACATGGTGTGTGCAGAAGGGGGACTTCTTTAGCAACATAAGGGAATTTTCACTGGTCTGAAGTGATGGTCTGTATCACTGGCTGAAATAAAATCCTTCAGCTGACATGAACTGTATATTATGTTCCTTCTAAAATGGACACCCATATGGAAAAAGAACAGGAAATACAGACAAACACGGAATAGGCTTAAGAATGAGACCGGTGATTCCCAAACTACAGTTTTCCAAGCATTTTGGACTTCAGCTCTAGAATCCCAGGCCATTCAGCAAGATAGCCAAGGCTTCTGGGAGATGAAGTCCAAAACACCTAGAGGACCAGAGTTTTGGAATCACTGAATTAGACTATTGCTGTATCTGGCACAGTATTGTCTAAAATATCCTACTTCTATGGCCAGCAAAGCACATACAGCCCTTTGAAGGGTCCATTGTGGCCCTTGGCCCTAGTACCCTCCTAAAAAATCTACTAAAAAGAGACCCACACCTGAGACCAGATTAAAGTTTTGCTGTTTAAGACCCCAGGAGACCCTAATTCCTCTTGATAATGACCAGGAGAAACCAAACATCATGTATAGTAGCTGGAAATCAGGGTCTCATTACAGCTGAAAATGACCTTCTGAGCATGTCCAGAGAGAGCCAGTATGGTGTAATGGTTTCAGCACTAGACTATAACTCTGAAGATCAGGGTTGGAATCCTTGCTTGGCTAGGGAAACCCACTGGGCAACCTTGGAGATGTCACATTCTCTCAGCTCTAGCAATGGCAAGCCCCCTCTGAACAAATCTTGTCAAGAAACCCTTGTGATAGGTTTGTCTCAAGGTAGGCATAAGTCAGACTTGAAGGAACACAACTTGAAGGAACACAACAATGGCCATGTCCACCAATGGCTAATACTGACCGACAATCTTTCCCAGACTGAGCACAGTGATGTTGGTGACTGTATTTTGGACCTCTTGTAATGAAGCAATATAATGATGCTCTTTCAGATTGAGCTCCTGGGTTTGTGTGTTTTGCCCTACAGTTCTGTCTGATAACTGCCACTATGTAAACACATTTAAAAGAAGCACACATAAGAGAGAAAATGCTCTATTTGGGCAACAGCATTGTAGGGCTATGAGTACTTTTAACATTTCTTTCATCTGCAGCCTATCACAGTGGGAACAATTCTTTTGATTACCTTTGGTTCTTTTCAGTTTTTTCAGTAACATGGAGAGGTGACTCACTAATGTCAACATGGCCTCTGCTGACATTTCTCTGGAGAGGGTTTTAGCAAATATGAAAAGCAACTGGAGTCTAGTACATCAAATTAGCTTTTATTCCTGATTTCCTGGGTGACCCGGCTGCCCTCTTTCAGCTCCTGTAAAATGCAGATAATGCTTTATGTTCTCACAGCCGTGAGGATTTTGAGAGAATTAATTAATGTTGGCAGTGTTTCTCGAGATCCCGAGAATAGAAAGTATCAAATGAAGTAAAAAAAATTGATTACAATCTACGTTGAAGGATCCTTGTTTTTATTTTCTCTGTTCTCAAATTAAATAACCCCTCACCTTTACTATGCTGTGCTTATATAATAGAGTGATAGAATATTCATAAGTGGCTGCTATTGTTGTTATTGCTTGTTTTGTTATCAGGAACAACAGGTAAATCCCACTTATCCTGCAAGGAAATTAAAGTAGCCTACATGTCCTCTTCCCTATTTCTATCCTCACAACAGCCCTAAAAGGTAGGAGAATGATATGCCAATATAATGCATACTATACAACATTTCACAGTTGAAAACTGGGGTGCATCAGAGTGTGGTCAAGATGGCAAAAGTTATTAATGAGAAAGAATGCACAAGATAGGAAAGATTGCAACAGTTTGCTTTTGCATGATCCTACTGGGAAGGGCAACATTTCACCTCTCCTCTCCTGTCCTTTCCTCTCCTCCCCATTGAATTAACTGACCAAAAACTGCATTTGCACTTGCAATTATTTGTAGTAATTGAAGTAAGCCAAGGACAAGAGGGAAGATGGGAAAAGGAGATAGCAATAGCAATAGCAAGTACATTTCTATACCACTTATCAGTGCACTTAAGCATTTCCTAAGCGGTTTACAATGTGTAAGCTAATTGTCCTCAACAAGCAGGGTACTCATTTTAGCGACCTCGGAAGGACGCCAGGTTGAATCAACCCTGAGCCCCTGGCTGGTATCAAACTCACAACCTTATGGCTGTGAGTGAGTGGCTGCAGTACAGGCATTTAACCATTGCACCAAAACTGAAAATTGGAATGACAGGATTAAACAGGACTGTTGCTGATCAACTGGGGGGCGTGTAGTAGTATAGCCCTATATCATGTTGTTGTCTTTGCCATCCATTGTTGTTGTCCGCCTTCATGTCATTTCCAACTGAAGGTGAACCTAAGGTAAAACTACTATGCAGTTTTCTGGGGTTGAGAGTGTGTTATTTGCCCAAGGTCATCCAGTGGGTTTCCATGACTGAGCAGGGAATTTAGAATGATGAAAAATAGATCATCATCCATGCTATCTATTTTTCATATTTGTAAATTGCTCTACTGCCAAATTGGCCTTCAATGTGACGGGGGGAGGGGTATCTTTTTTTAAAAAAAATGAAATGCAATATAAACAACATGCAAATAATTTTTGCAGACAGCTTAGAAAAAAAAATGCAACACCACAGCAATAAAATCCCAGGAGAAACAGGAGAACAAGACTCATTCAGAATCAGAGACCTTGTTTACTTTAAGGGTTTTTTCTTTCCTGTTGAAGTTGTCCAAGTGTTTGTGGATTTTGATGGCTTCCCTGTGCATTCTGATCTGATAGTTGTTGGCATGGTCCAGAATTTCTGTGTTTTCAAACAGCATTTTATGAAGAAACCCTTAAAGTAAACTAGGTTGGCTACCAGTCCTGCAAAATAGAAAAATCAGCACTCAGCAAATGCAAATGGGAAACCACCCAGGGTCAGGGGCTTTCTCTGCAGACAATGATCACCAATTAGCAATCTCTAATCCTTGTTTGCATATACTCCCACCCTGAGGCCCTGCCATCAACAACAGAACAATACACAGTTTACATGAGAATCACTCCTCCCTACCCAGGGTCTCACAGTATATATATACCCACTCTCTTCCATTCCATTATTCTCTGAAGATGCCAGCCACAGATGCTGGTGAAACGTCAGAAAGAAACTCTTCTAGAACATGGCCACATAGCCCAAAAAACCCACAAAAAACTATGGATGCCGGCCATGAAAGCCTTCGACTTCACATGACCCTATACCTTTGTCACGAAATAGGTCTTCTTCTGGTAATCTCAGTGGATAGCAAGATAACATAAGAAAAGGGAGCCATTTAGATGCCTTAATCTCAGACCATATGAGACTTTATGGGGTCGTGATCAGCAACTCAGAAAATATGACTTTCCATTCATTATATATACTAACAGTAAACTCAGTACTCCACATATCAGTCCTTATGTAGCCAAAATGGCACTTCCTATTCTCAAGAGGGTGCTATCTGCAAGTTTGTGATGGTGTGTCTTCTCTTGCCAACTTCAAAAGATGAACATACACGTGGATAAAAAGGACACCTGGGGTTTTCTTTGGAGGGGAAGACTGCCAAGCCTTTCAAGAGGACTGAACTCCTCAAGCAGTTCAGTGAGAAGTGAAGGCAACCATCAAATGGATGTCTGCCCTGCTCTGAAAGAAAAAATTAGAATCCACATTTGTGCAGCATTCAGATAACAGATAATAAAAAGAGGGGGCATGCTGGGCTTTTGGCCTTTGATGCATGGCTGTGTGTTCATGTGCCTATTGTGTAGGTGGCTCAAAACACCAACTTGCAAGAAGGATTATAAAGTGAGTTTCACTGCTCCTACATACCTGCTGGCAATGTCTGATGTATTCGTAGATGTGAGGTTCCCCCCCCCCCCCCCCGTATCAAAACAAACAAAGAAAAAGCCAGTTAGGTAGAAAAACTTGGCATGCACAAATTTTATCACTGCAGTGGATAACTTTTAGTCATTCTGTATCATAAAAAGGCGACGATATGGAGAAGAATCTAGTAGCACATTCAAGACAGTTTATTCCATTATTACAGTATTTTAACAGCCTTTAAAAAACTGTTTGACTGAACCAATGTGATGCTTTGCCTTCATTTTGTTCTTCTTATGACAACTTCTAAATATATAGCAAACAAGAGAATCGTGTTAAGCAGAGAACCATGTCTTATGATTTTGTTTAATTTTTGGAAAACGTTTGAAATTTGATTTGTTAAGATTCTATATTACAGTGGTCCTTCCACATTTGCTGGGCTTAGGGGGTGAAGGACACATGTGAATGTGGAAAAATGGCAAATAAAAAAACAACATTATTCTTTTTACTTAACACCTATAGGAATCTCCAGGTTCTCTAGTGAAACTCTATGGTCAATATCTGCCAGATGTGGATCATAGACTCATGCTGGAGGACCTGCAGATGCCTAGAGAAGTGTTTTCTCTATGAAAATCTAGGTTCTCTAGCGTAACTCTGTGGTCAACTTCCAACAGAATTGTGCTAGAGGACTTAGAGATTCCTAGAGAGAACATATTAATCGAAACCACAAATAATCAAATCCGTAAAAGTCAAAGCTGCAAATGTGGAGGGGCAACTGTACTCTGAACCATAATTTATTCTATGTTCCTTCTCCTCTTTTTAATGAAGATTTTATTAAAATTATTTTGAATTCATGGCTGGCATCATGTTGAGAATTTATTAAACCAACTGACAATTGCACAGTTTAGAACTGCAGTGTTGTGCAATAGTTGTATACCCAAGTGGGGAGCATTGTTGTAGTTGTGCCATCAGGAGTGTTTCATGAGCGGAGCAAGCTGTTGCACAAAAGTCACAATTTGCAAAAGTACAAAACTGTGCAGAACACGTTGCTTTTGGGAAATGAGAGCACAAGACAAAGGGCGTTTTCACACGGGGCTTTAGGCGGACGCAATCCTACCTCCCTCCGGCCCCAGTCCGGCTCCTTTTCCAGTGTGTTCACACTCACGTCGCAGCAAACCCCGCCCCTTCCGGTGCCATCCCTGTGTCAGTCCGGCTCCTTGCTCCGTGTGTTCACACTCACATCGCAGCAAGTCCGGCCTCACTCCGGCCGATCCAGCACTAACTCCGGCATCAGCCCCGGCAAGGTAATTCCTTTTTTAAAAAGGAATTAAGTTGCTGCCGCCGGAGCCATTCCAGAATGAGCAGCACGGTCGGCTCCAGGCGGCTTTGGTGGGTCTAGTGTGCAAACGTCCAAAGGCTCCCACCAGTGCCACAGGGCACTAGTTATCCAGAATAGAGGGCAGAGGAACAATGCCATTCTGCATTGTTGCACTTCTCTATCCCAATGTTATTGTGTCAACGATACAGTTCCATCATGGTAAAGTTACACATCACAGCCCATGAAGCAGACATTTGACCTATATTTTTAATATGATTATGTGTTGAAGTATTTGTTTAACTTTTGTATGAGCCATTGTTTCTATTTTGTTTTAACTCATATTGTGAGCACTTTGGGTCTAACACTGGAAGAAAGGCAGGATATAAATTAAATCAATGAACAAATAAAAATTTATTTCAGCATCAGCATTTGTGGATATTAGGGTCTTTGGATCCTAATTGGTTTTATCCAGTTTACACAGATGCTATAGCCAGTAGTATTCTAAATGGCTTCAACTGGTTTGAAACTGTCTGCTTTTAATTGATAAATCATTTAATATATTTATAATCTTTTAAAATTATTGTTATTTATTATCCTAAATTGATTCTATTGTCTTGAGACCCATGGCTATAGGGCAGTAAAATAATAAATAATGAATAATGAATAAGCACCAAGACACTTGCAGCCTCCAGCAAGATCCAAGTTTTCTTGTCTTGAAGGAGAGACTACAGCATTCTCAGTTACACATAGGGTGCATCTACACTGTGGAATTAATGCCATTTGACACCACTTTAACTGCCATGACTCCATCCTACAGAATCCTGGGATTTGTAGTTTTGTGAAGCATCAGCACTCTTTGGCAGAGAAGGCTAAAGACCTTATAGAACTACAAAATCCCGGGATTCCATAGGATGGGGTTACAGCACCTAAAGTAGTGTCTAACTGTAGTATCACTACAGTGTAAACCAGGGGTAGGCAACCTTTCCCCTTTAAGGGCCGAGGGACTTCAGCTCCCAGAAGCCTCAGCCATGTTGGCCAATAGTCCCATGTTGGCCAATAGCTCCTGGGATTCTGGGAGCTGAAGTCCCTCGGCCCTTAAAGGGGAAAGGTTGCCTACCCCTGGTGTAGACACACCCAAAGTGGAACTTCTACACTCTGCTAGTGAAGCATGGAGGGAAACAGCATATACATCCCTATAAAGCAACAAAGCCAACACCTTATATCAATGATTCATAAGCTCTTTGATATAGGGACTAGCAGTTTACCCCTACGATTGCAAGGTGCCATATATGTGCCCATTGGTTACCACTCTCTCTTTTTTTCTTGTTTGAAACTCTCCAGGGACTGGAAGCTGATGGTTTATGGTGGGGCACCAATCCATGGATCACCATTTTGAGTAACACTGCCCTACATCATTCTCCAGGGAGAGCTCTTGCATCCCAAAGCTCACTGTATGTATTGTAAACAAAGCTTGGTAAAAGTACTGTTTTGTACTACAGCATCCAGAATTCCCTAAACAACAGGTTCATTGGTTCTGACAAGCTGTTCTATTCAAAGCAGTTAGAGCATAGTGGTGGGGTCTTCAGACTACACTTTTAAGTCTCCAGCCTCCCCAAACCCCTTCAAAATTAAAATCTGGAGGGTGAAAATACTGCAATCAATCAACCAATCAATCAATATCCCTGACATGGTGCTTCACCTGTAAACATGCCTAAGCTAACAAGAATTTTAGACATGTTTTTCCTAGTAGTCAATATCTCAAAATGTTGCTCAGGGATTATTCTGCAGAGAAAAATGTCAGAGCGGAGGTGGGTTGTGTTAAAAACAAATGTGTGATTTTCTCCACTGTACACTTCAGGGTGGTTGAATGCAAGAAGAATATTGTGGACGAATACTCATTTTCTCCCAGAGCAGGGAGAAAACTACTTTAATTATTTACCTTCGCATGGGAGAACAAAACAGTTGAGGATTGACACCCTGAGTCAAAGGTATAAATAGACTTCCAAACACTCCTGGATGCTATTTTTGGCAAGGTTTCAGGCAAAACTGTCCTGCTGCCAGGACTAGATTATCAATGGTGGAGTTGCAGCAAATGTTCCAAAGGCTTCAATGGCAAGAGGTCCCATTCTGCTGCTGGTGGTCCACATACACATAGATCACATCACAACATATCACACAAGCTTTGCATACTGTTTCATGACCCTGTTGAGAGACAAACTTCCAGACAGTAAGAGCTGTTTGACAGTGGAACACACTGCCTCGGAGAGTGGTGGAGTCTCCTTCTTTGGAGGTTTTGAAGCAGAGGATGGACATCCATCTTTTGGAAATGCTTTGATTCTGTTCCTATATGGCCTGGGGCTGGACTGGATGGTCCTTGTGGTCTCTTCTAAATCTATGATTGTATGATTCTATGATTCCACAGATGAAAACCAGGACACATGTGGCCAAGCGACATCAAAATGTAATCAAGATTGCAAAAGTAATTAATGAGGAAGAACACATGAGGTAGGCGAGGCTGCAGTGGTTTGCTTTTGCCTGAGTCTACATGAGCAGGTTTCTTCCTCCTCTTGTCCTCTCTCCCTGCTGAATTAATTGAGTGCAATTACTTCTTTACTTCTGTGCTTTGAATTCCGTTCACAGCAATCGGAGTAAGCTGAGTACAAAGTGGGGGGAGGAAAGGGAAACTAGGAGGTTTCAAAAATAGCTGGAAAAATGGGATGACAGGAATAATAATAATTAGGAGCCCTGGTGGAGCAGTGGTTACATGATGATGATGCAACCACAAGGTTGTGAGTTCGATTCCATCGCTCCAAGGTCCACTCAGCCTTCCATTCTTTAATGCGTCGGTAAAATGATTACCCGCTTGTTGGGGGCAATTGGCTTACAGATTGTAAACTGCTTAGAGAGTGCTGAGTTCACTATTAAGTGGTACAGCAATGTAAATGCTATTGCTAAATGCTATAATTAGGACTGTCACTATCAAATTGGAGGGTATGCAACTCCTAAACATTTCCTTGCAACTAGCTCCCTTTGAGGATATATCAGCTGGTTCCTCTGGCCTATTAACAAGTGGTTGGCTAAACAAGAGAACAGTTACACTACACTTGCCTGTTCACAATGTCCCTCCTATATAATATGTGCAACATTGCTGGGTTTGTCCCAGACATCCAGTTGGTTACAGCAACCTCTTGAGAAATGCACTGTTGTAAATGAGGAGTGTGACATGGTGTGCCTATTTTTAAACAATCTTGAGCATCTCTCTTCGAACTGCATGCTAAGGAACACCTTATTGTGGTGAATGCTGGCGTCCTGTGGGTCTGATGGCTGTAGCAATAGAAGAATAATATTCAAATGATCAGAACAAAGCGTTAGGCAGAGTTAGGATGTTTTCATATTTGACAGCTGTGATCCAAGCTCAGTGGAGTCACAAAGCATCAGTGTGCCATCTTTTCCTTCACAAATGAAAGTGCTTTGATTGTGTTCCTATATGGCCTGGGGCTGGACTGGATGGTCCTTGTGGTCTCTTCTAAATCTCTTCTAAATTCCTATATGCTATCTATAGGAAGTCTCCAGTCTTGGCTTAAATGCCACTTGTTTTTACACCTTACAGAAGGGCTAGATGTCTATGCTTGCACCCAAGTGGGGGCAGGGAGGAAGACAGCAGTGTCTCCATGGACCACTGGCATGGGGAAAATCTGGCTGGCCAGACAATCAGATCTTGGGTTGACTTACTTGGGGCTGGATCCTTCTGGGCAGACCTGAGAGGAGATGTTCCCTCTTTGTTCCTCTTGGGAACATCAAATTGTTTCCCAGCACCTTGCAGCCCACTTCCCCTTACCACCCTCCCTGAATGTTTTGTTATTTTTATGGTCAGTCATTTATTTATTGCATTACAAACCCAATGAAATCCAATAAAAGAATACATACATGCATTTACATGTACCTCCATACAAAACATCCAATTAATGAATCCCCTGCAATATCGTTCAAATAACTTGCACGAAAACTGTTAGCAGCTTTAGCAAATAAGGCTGTTTTATGTGTAGCATATGGATCACAGCCTGGTAGTAGCAAGCAAAGTTTCACATAAAAGATCTCACCCTGTAAGGAAGCCAAAATCTATCCCAAGAATTTGTTGCTGGGGTCTGGATAATGTTGGGAATAAAGTAAACAAGAGACCCAGCATGGTGTAGTGGTTTGAGTGTCAGACTAGGATTCTGGCGATCAGGGTTTGAATTCTGGCTCAACCCTGGAAACCCACTAAGTGACTTTGGGCACGTCATACTCTCTCAGTCTCAGAAGATGGAAATGGCAAGCCCCTTTTGAAGAAACTTGCCAAGAAAACCCCATGGGTCGCCATAAGTCAGAAATGATTTGAAGGCACACAAGGCAATAGACAAATTAGCGCAGGTTCAGAGAATGACATCAAGGATGATAAGAGGCACAGAGAACAAAACATATGAGTAAAGATTGTGTACAAAGATATAGCCATGTTAGTCTGTAGAATCAGTTTGTAGAGAGATCTTGTAACAACTTTGAGACTAACTAAAGATAGAAGTTGGCAGCATGAGCTTTCGTAGACTTCAGTCTACTTCCTCAGATGCATATAGTGGAGTGGAAACCAGGGACAGACATATATGTGCCATTAGTATGTGAGAATGTCAATTCAAATTCAAAGTCCTTTGTGTATGGAAATGGAAATAGCAAGTAAAGATTGAGGGAGTCATGTTCATCTGGTGAAGACAAGACTGAGGGATGACATGATTGCCCTCTTTACATAACTAAAGGGCTGTCACAGAGAAGAGCTGTAGGTTTTTTCTCTGCTGCCCCAGAGGGTAGCACCAGGTTTTAATTTACAAGAGAGTAGATTTCAATTGAACATTAGAAGGAACTTCTTGACAGTAATGTAATGACAATGTAATTAATTGCCTAGAGAAGTGGTGCAATCCCTTTGGGCCCATCCAGACTGAGTAAAAAGGCCAGAGAGTCCCAGATTTTTTCCTGTTCTTTCCAATTGTATTTGGAGATATAAGCATGTTTTGTTTATCCCAAAATATTTTCTCTCAGTTCTCAGTATAATCAAAGAGTTTTCATACCTGCTCCCCAGGTTGGTTTATTTTTAGGAAGAATAGGAACAAAATCTGGAACTTTTGAATCAGTTTGCATGTTCCCTTTCTCTGGACAGCTTCAAAATGAGGATGAACAGCTACCTGGTGGGGATGCTCTTGCTGGATCTCCTGCATGGAGCAGAGAATTGGCCCATGATAAGGCCCAATCTCACTCTGATTTGATGATTCTATATAGATGGGCTCCAGCTTATTTGAAGGACCATATCCTTCTGCATGAACCTGTCTGTGTTTTGTGATCTTCAGGGGAAGCCCTACTTTTGGTTTCATTACCCTCACAAGCACATTTGATGAGAGAAGGCCTTCTCCATGGCTGCTGCCACCATCCTCTGGACCTCCTTTCCTAGAACTCCTACAGATGCTAGTCTGGTGCCCTCCTTCCTATTTTTCCATAGGCAGGTGAAGACTTTTTCTCTCTGCATGCCTATGAGGACTGGTTGTTTCTATAAAGCACTGCATTATCTATTTTTAATTGTTTTTCTTTTTAAAGGGTAGATTTCTAAATTACTTTTAATGTTATTGGTAGTTTAATGATTGTTGTATGTTGTATGCCTTCAAGTCATTTCCAACTTATGATGACTCTATCAAAGAGTTTTCATGGCAAGTTTCTTCAGAGGGAGGTTTGCCATTGCCATCCTCTGAGGCTGAGAGTGGGTTTCCATGACTGAGCTGGGATTTGAACCCAGGAGTCCAGAATCATAGTCCAATGTTCAAGTCATTACACCACACTTGGCTCTTAGTTTAATGATATTTTTACTTTCATAGGCTGGAAACTCAGGCCAGAGATGGTAAGGAGGAGGAGGAGGAGGAGGATAGAGGACTCAACAGCAATATCTTAAATTACTTATATCTAACTAATAACTAATCAACTGATGCCATTTCATGACACCCAAATTCACCCAATGAAGCTGCTGCCACATTCTTTCTAGTGACAGAACCAGCCCTGACCATTGTCAAAGTAAGAATGAACTGTGGAAGGAGGCATCTTGACCTTCACTTGAGGTAGTCAAAAGATTTCCAACATCCCTGTCCATTTACCAAAACTTGGAAAAGTTACTGTTTTGGAATACAGCTTCCAAGATTCCCCAGCTAGCATGGTCAGTGTCCATGCTGGATGGGAGACTCTGGCATCTGGTATCTGTAGTCAAAAAAGGAACTTTTCAAAACTCTACTGTTTTGCAAATATAACATCACCAGATGGCTTGAGGAAACCAGTGGGCCTTTCAGAAACATATCCTGGCATGCTCATCTGAAGGGATCTGTTGCTGTGTCAGTAATACTATGTGCTCTTAACGCATGGCTATGTTCCATTAGTGATCAATCCTTTCATATGAGCATTTACTGCTATGAATAGCCTAGGAAACATAACAGGATGAACATGCTCTCTGCAGCAATGCTGATCCTTCACCATTGTCCCTTGTCTCCTCATTTATCTGCATTATCTTCTGAAGCAGACACCTTGTTTTTGACCTGCTTAGATAAATCTTTATTCCTTTACCTATGTTTGGCAAGTGCTCATTCCAACTTTGCATTTCACATTAATCTCTCTACTCTATCTGGAAGTCTCTTGATAGTCTGCCTTGGTATATCAGTTAGCTCATTTTTCTGCATGACTACAGAATATGATGGAGGCTTGGTGCCTCATTAGCAGGGATGAAGCACTATCTTAGTTGGTAATTGATACAGCCGACTTCCATAATATGCCAATGATTACTGTGTAATGACACCTTAGAGAGGGCTGCTTAGGTCACTGCCTCAAAGATGATGCATCCCCTATTTCTTCTGATGGAAACATTCTTCTTACCTTCGGGCAATACAATACTCACCACTAGTATTCTTTCCTGGAACAGTCCATTCAGCTCAAAATGTTAGGAAAGGAGGAAGATGTGTTCCTTATTACTCTAATCCAGAAGTGCAGAAACTCTGCCTCATGGACCAAAGGTGGACCTCCAGGCCTTTCATCTGGACTGCTAGATCCTCTCCCAGACCATGCTCCATTTCTCTATGCCATACCCCCTCACTCCAGGGACCCTTTCAAATTACATAATTATAGCACTATGATTCCACTTCAGGGCCTAAATACCCTGCAGGCATTTGATCCAGTCCAATCTTGGAAACTAAGCAGGATCTGGATGGGAAACCCCAAAAAATCTATGATGTTCATGGGGTCACCATAAGTTGACAGGCAAATTGAAAACAGGTACACACAACCATGATTCCACTTCAACTGCTTTGGCTGTGTCTCATAAACTCCTGGGACCTGTAGTTCAGTAAGGCACTCGAGTTCTCTGGATGCAACATCTAAACCCCCACTCCCAAACTACAATCCCCTTGATTCCATAGGATAGATTATTAATTAATTATTGTAAGCTTATGTTTCAAAATGGAGAGAAATTCCCAAAGTGAAAAATAATGACTCAGTTTCAAGCAAAAGGTTATGGCTGGAGCTATATGCCGCAAAGCAAGGAAATTCTGACAACAGAACAGCCTCATTCTCTGTGCTAACCCAAACCATAGACCCACAGAGAGAAGCTCGGTCCTGCTGAATTGTACTGTTTGTCCAAGAACCGAGAGGCAAATCTTTGCTCATTTCATTCTCACATGCTAGAACAAATCATTTTAGTAGGGTTTTTTTAAACATCGAATATGAGAATCTCTGTGCAACTTTTTGACCACTGTTTCCACTTTGGGGTTGTTTTGTGGGAAACTGTAAAGATACACAGTGCTTCTCCTTTGCAGAAAACAGCAGAAAACCTTTGTGCAAAATGCACTATTTCCTATGCAAGAAAATAAGGACTGAGAGTCTTGATCACCTACTAAGTTAAACATAGGTCCAAAACACACTGTAGAAATAATCCAGTTCGAGACTGCTTTAAATGCCACCGGTTCAGTGTTAGAGAATCTTGGGAATTGTAGTTTATTGTGGCACCAAAGCTCTCTGACAAAAAAGGCTAAATGTCTCACAAAACTACAGTTCCCAGAATTTCCTAGCATTGAGCCAGGGCAGTTAAAGTGGTCTCAAACTGGATTGTTTCTGCAGTGTTTTTTGGACCATAGTATCCTCTCCTGGCCCAGTCCCCGCAACCCTGAGTAACTGAGCATCAGCCACTTTGAGCAATGGGGATCTGTTCCTTTGTCAATCAAGATGCAGCAGACAGACATTTCTACACCTTTTTGCAAGTGATCTCTGGTGTGAGATCCCTATTGCAGAAGCAGGATCCATGTTGCACTTCCTCCTCACAACAAAGATCTTTCATGGGAGAAGAGAGGAAAGCCCAGTCTGCTGCATTCCAATTGACAGGAACATAGACACCTGTTGTTCAAAGCACTTGATGTCCAGTACTTTGGCCACATCATGAGAAGGCACAACTCACTGGAAAAGATAATAATGCTAGGAAAAGTGGAGGGACGTAGAAAGAGAAGAAGGCTACATGCCAGATGGATGGACTCCATTAAGGAGGTCACAGGTATGTAACACAGGAACTAAGCAGTGAAGTGGAGGACAAGGAGTCTTTGAGATGTCTCATCCACAGGGTCACCATGAATCAGGGTTGACTCAAAAGCAGTTAACAACAACAACAACACAACAACAACAACGGGAGACTTTTATGATCCCTGCATATTCCCTACACTATTGAATACATAATGATCATGCATGTAAATCATTTACAGATGCATAACTCACTCATGAATTCCAGACCAGATTTCTGCACAACACCCACATTTGTCTGTGTAGGGAAAGTGCTACATTTCTGCAGAAAAATAATTTCCTTGAAAAAGAGTCCCAAAGTGCAAAGAATCTCATTGGCATTGTGTCAAGTGAGATATTACATGTATCTGAATTCTTTTGTTCAGGGGAGGATGTGAATATTAATGGATATTATTTATATATCTATCCAAGAGCTTCTGGCTCTTCTGGAGTCTTTCTTCCCACTGGAATCCTTCTCTCTGCTCTGGAAGGAGAAGGCATCTGTTTGCATGCCCAAGTTTTGGAAACGGCTCTGGGATCAGCACTGGACAGCTCCCTAGACCTGACATGTCTTAACAGCAATATTGTACAAGAGGCCTGGACAAGTTTGGTTCAGAGCTGGATGGGCAAGCTGCTTATCTTATGCACATAGCATTAGGCAGCTTCAGTTCAATGCAGTCATGCTTTGGGTATGAAACTGATGGCTGGATGTATGCCCGCAAAGGCAGACACAGCTGAAGACACTGAGCCTTTCACTGCTCATCTGTGCCAAATCCCTGGCAGGCAGGGGAGGAGAAGTCTTCATATTTCATATTCTAGTCCCAACTCCAATGCAGATGCACCATGGGGGGGATGTCTCTGCCCAATATTCCTAATGCATTCCCTGCTTGGTCATGGTGCAGAGATAGGACTATTATTATGCAGTGGGCAGCAGCATGAAAGTGAGACATGCTCTTGCAGAGTCTCCAAATGTATTTTCTATGAGCCCTTGTGGGATTTGCTCTTTTAAGTCCATCACTATGCAGAGCAGGGAAATGCTCTGGAAAGAAGACGAAAAGGCTTCTTAGGTAGGGAGCAGGAAACACAGGTTCCTTGGCTCTTGTACACAAATCATAGGGAAAAAGGCTAGGGCAAAGCAATATTATAGACAGGCCTTCCTTTTCTGAAAGGGAAAGGACATAAGTGTAACTTGAAGATACAGATGGGGTGGGCAACTTCAGGGGGTCATACAGGCAATCTCCCCATTTGAAACCAGTGGGGGTTGCACTAAAATGTGAAAGAAAGAAAGAAAGAAAGAAAGAAAGAAAGAAAGAGGAAATGGGCAAAAGTTTTCAACACTTCAGGTTCTGAAAAATGGTTGTTTGGGGTTTAAAAGAGAGAAGGAGAGAACCCCTAGGACTCTGAGAGCATATCTCACTCACTTCCAGGCTGCTGCCCATTGTAGGTTATCACATGTGACTGCAAGGGCCATCACCATCAAAGTGCTGGTTTTGACCTATGAAGCCCTATACGGCTTGGGTCCAGGCTACATGAAGGACTGTATCTCCCTGTACAAGCCCCCCCAGAGTATTAAGATCATTGGCCCTTCTCTCTGTCCCACTACCTTCTCAGGTGCGTTTGGTGGGAACAAGAGAAAGGGCCTTCTCAGTGGCTGCTCCCAAGCTTTGGTCCTCCCTCCCTACAGAAGCCACAATGGCTCCATCCCTGCTGTCCTTCCGATGACAAATGAAGACATTCTTGTGCCAGCAAGCCTTTGCAAACTGATAAGGGTTGGGAATGTTGTCCTAATAAAATATTAAGGTTTGTATTTTTAACATATTCTATTTTAACTTATAACGGTTTTAACTTTTAAAATGGTTTAATTTTTTTTAAATTTTATATTTATACATTTTAATGTTTCATTGTTTTTAAATTGTATTGTTCTAAATCTGCTGTTCGCCACCTTGAGTCCCTATACTGGGAGAAAGGCAGAAATAATAATAATAATAATAATAATAATAATAATAAGTCTTTAAAATTTTATTGCCTGTGTTTTACTGCCCTTTGTTCCCAGTCCCCACATGGGAAGTGGTTTCTGCCTGCGTGGAGATCCCTCTAGACCACCTTGACTAATAACAGAAGTCACACCTGAGACAAAATGTAACCCCTAACATCATCATTTTTCTTCTTCTCCTTTATGATTTTTTCTTTTCCTTTATGATTTTTAACCTCTTTGCCTGGTGAAGAAGCAGTGAAGCTTCAAACACTTGCATGATGCACTTGGGGCTTTTTGGATGGCCCAGTAAAAAGTATTGCTGTTTTGTGTGATTTTGTTTCATTTTTCTGCATGGCCATGGCTGTCTTTGAACACATTTCATGGATTAGGACATGGAAGACCAGAGTTCAAATCTCAACTCAATAATGGAAACTCACTGGGTGACCTTGGGAAAGTCACACTCTCTGAGCCTCAGAGGAATGCAATAGTGGCAAACCACCTCTGAATAAATCTTGTTAAAGAAACATTAGGATAGGTCACCATAAGTCTGAGCTGACTTGAAGGCACACAACAACAACAACAACAACAACAACAACAACAACAATTAGAGAAGTGCTATTCTGATGAGAAAATAAATCTCCTTTATCTTTATCTTTATCTTTATCTTTAGCTCATAGAGGCTTTCAAGAGCTTTTTACCAGAAAAAAGGCAGTGGCAAAAATAGCCTTGTAGTCATATGTGATAACCTAATACCAAGCTACATAGAGACCAGGTTTCAGGCATATGGATTTCCCTAAGACTCAACTTTTCTCTTATGGGACCTCATACACACTCACCTTGTCAGACACACATCTTATAGAATCATAGAATCATAGAATCATAGAGTTGGAAGAGACCACAAGGGCCATCCAGTCCAACCCCCTGCCATGCAGGAACTCCCAATCAAAGCATCCCCGACAGATGGCCATCCAGCCTCTGCTTAAAGACCTCCAAGGAAGGAGACTCCACTACTCTCCGAGGGAGTGTGTTCCACTGTCGAACCGCCCTTACTGTCAGGAAGTTCCTCCTAATGTTGAGGTGGAATCTCTTTTCTTGCAGCTTGCATCCATTGTTTCGGGTCCTAGTCTCTGGAGCAGCAGAAAACAAGCTTGTTCCCTCCTCGATATGACATCCCTTCAAATATTTAAACACGGCTATCATATCACCTCTCAGCCTTCTCTTCTCCAGGCTAAACATCCCCAGCTCCCTAAGTCGTTCCTCATAGGGCTTGCTTTCCAGACCCTTCACCATTTTAGTTGCCCTCCTTTGGACACGCTCCAGTTTCTCCACATCCTTTTTGAATTGTGGTGCCCAGAACTGGACACAGTATTCCAGGTGAGGCCGGACCAAAGCAGAATATAGTGGCACTATTACTTCTCTTGATCTAGACACTATACTTCTACTGATGCAGCCTAAAATTGCATTGGCCTTTTTAGCTGCTGCATCGCACTGTTGACTCATGTTCAACTTGTGGTCCACCTGGATTCCTAGATCCCTTTCACAGGTAGTCTCATTCAGCCAAGTGTCCCCCATCGTATATCTGTACTTTTCGTTTTTCCGCCCTAAGTGCAGTACCTTACATTTCTCTGTGTTGAATTTCATTTTGTTAGCTTTGGCCCAACTTTCTAGTCTGCTCAAGTCATTTTGAATTTTGATCCTGTCCTCTGGGGTATTAGCTACTCCTCCTAATTTGGTGTCATCTGCAAATTTGATAACTATGCCCCCAATACCGTCATCCAAGTCATTAATAAAGATATTGAATAGCACTGGGCCCAGGACAGAGCCCTGTGGCACCCCACTGGTCACTTCTTTCCAGGTTGAAAAGGAGCCATTGTTGAGCACCCTTTGTGTTCGACCAGATAACCAATTACAAATCCATGTAACAGTTACTTTGTCTAGCCCACATTTTACCAACTTGCTTGCAAGAATGTCATGGGGAACTTTGTCAAAGGCCTTACTGAAATCAAGATATACTATATCCACAGCATTCCCTTCATCTACCAAGCTGGTAATTTTATCAAAAAAAGAGATCAGATTTGTCTGGCATGACCTGTTTCTCTGAAACCCATGTTGACTTTTTGTGATTATGAAATTATCTTCCAGATGTTCACAGACTCTCTGTTTAATGATCTGCTCCAGAATCTTTCCGGGTATTGATGTCAGACTAACTGGACGATAATTGTTGGGATCCTCTTTTTTCCCCTTTTTGAAGATGGGGACAACATTTGCCCTCCTCCAGTCCGCTGGGACCTCTCCTGTTTTCCAGGAATTCTCAAAGATTATTGCCAATGGTTCTGATATTACATTTGCCAGTTCTTTTAATACCCTTGGATGTAATTCATCTGGTCCTGGAGACTTATATTCATCTAGATTAACCAGATGTTTCTGTACTATCTCTTTACTTATTCTGTGATGAAATTCTCCTATTCTGTCCTCTGCTCCATTATCCTCAAGTTGAGCACCCTTTGCCTTTTCTGAGAAGACTGAAGCAAAGAAGGTGTTGAGTAATTCTGCCTTTTCTCTGTCCCCTGTTAACTTTTTGCCATCTTCTCCACACAGTGGCCCTACCATTTCCTTCTTTTTCCTTTTGCTACTGACATACCCCCAAAAGCCCTTTTTATTGTTCTTAACCACTCCAGCAAGCCTGATTTCATTCTGCGCTTTAGCTTTTCTGACTTTAACCCTACACGTGCTAGCTATTTGTTTGAATAATCTTGGAAGAACTCAGGGATGGGGAATGTGTTGTCCACTAGCTCTTGGTAAACTGCAAAGCCCATCATCCCTCACGGTTGGCTATAAGTTGGCTGGGGATGATGGGAGCTGCAGCCTAACAACATCAGAAGGGGGACACACATACACACACACACACACACGCACACACACACCTACCCTGACATTAAATAACACCCAAGTCTGCAGTTGCCCCCCTTGGTTAACACTGCAACAATAAGTCAACCCAGGATCCTGACGGCTGTAAAGAGAGTTGAACAAGACCAGCCTGGTGATGCCGTTGTGAGCAACAGCTCCAAAATTATATTCATGAGGAGGCACACAGAGCTATCAAGCCCTCTGACAGAAGTGAAACGCCTCGCAGCACCATGAGGGGGCAGATGCCAGAACCCCCTGTCATCCTCTGTTCAAATTACAACGACTTTGACAACGAAATAATTGGGAATTTGTGGGCCACAGAGACTTTGGATAGGCCTGTCTTATAATTAAATCCACGCTGTTCTGAGAGCTAGTGCCCAGGCTGCAGTGAGACTTTGAGGTTAATAAGAAGATTTTTAAAAATCAATCTGTTATTTCATAGGAAGCCTGTACAATGATTGGAAGGGGGAGGAAGAGAGAGAGAAAGAAAGAGACAGACTATCTGTGCCTTGTGCTTTCTTGCATGAAATACGACGCTGGCAGCTGCAGAAATTTTGCACAAGCAGAATCCTTAATAATCAAGCTGCTTGATAGAGCAACAAGCAGGCCTTGCAGTGATCTAATCTAGAGAAGATAAAGGCATGAATGAGCTTTTGGAGAGAAACTGGGGAGGAATACATACAGGGGAAGTGCATGCATTTGTCAGTGGGTGGGTGGGAGCATGTTTCATTTCTTCTTTTCGAAAAAGCTTCTAATTCTCTCTGTATCTGGGTCGTAGCCCAAAGACATTTCCCCAATGTCTCTTTCCATCACCTCATCTAGCTGAATGACACTCATCTTCATTCTGCTTGGTGCTTCAATTTCAGGAGCAAGAAATGAGAGGTGGTTGAGACTTGTCCAGTGGAAGTTGTTGACTCCAGTGCCAGTGGGGTGGTGAATCTGCTCTGGAATTTAGTTTGAAATTTAATGGAGCGATACAAGGTATATGAGAGGTTGCATAGGGAGTTGAGACTTGTCCAGTGGAAGTTGTTAACTCCAATGCCAGTGGGGTGATGAATCTTCTCTGGAATTTAGGGCTGATGCAGATGGCCAAGAAGGGGCAGCTCTGGGCCGCTCCTGGGAGTGGCAGATCGGGGCTGCGGCAACCAAAATGCCACTCCTTTTGGGGGTGGCAAAAAGTTGCCCTTTGAGCCACTGCCGTGGCTCTTTTGCACCCTTTTGGCACAGTGCGCATGCATGCTGCACCAAGAGGGCACCCTGATGCCATGCACTGTGCGGATGGGCGCCCAGCATCAGGGCAGAGTTGGGGTGGCTGGTGTGCGGTCACCCTGCCCCAACTCCACCCCCAGGCCAGCCCTTTAGGCCAGTCTGCATCCCCCCCCCCCTTAGTCTGAACTTTAATGGAACTATCCAAGGTATGAAGCTCATGTTGATAGAATCTTCCTAGAATCTAAGAGTTGGAAGAGACCCAAGGACCATCCGGTCCAACTCCTGGACAGGCAGGAATACACAATCCCAGCACTCCTGGCAGATGGCCATTCAACCTCCAAAGAAGGAGATCCCACCACTCTCCAAGGTAGTGTATTCCACTGTCAAACAGCTCTTACCATCAGGAAGTTTTTTCTAACAATTAGATGGAATTTCTTTTCCTGTAGTTTGCATCCATTGCTCTGTGTCCTAGTCTCTGGAGCATCAGAAAATAAGCTTGTTTCATCCTCAATATGACATCCTTTCAAATATTTAAATATGGCTATCATGAGACCCCTGTTGCTATTAAGTTAATTTGAAGAAACAGGGAAGAAAAACAGTTACCATTCAAAACTGTAGTTATAATGGTAACTAAATAATTTTATTGGCCCTTGGGTTGTAAGTGTAGCTTTCTAAACTCAAATTGGCTTCAGTTCTTTGAGAAACATCCTAACTTGCTGCACTGGTGCTGTGATCCATGATGCAGATTTAATCCATATTCAAACCACATTAACTGTCGTTGCTCCATTCTACTGGGATTTGTACTTTGGGAAGATACTTACACTCCTCTGTACAGTCCTCTAGCAAAAAATCCCAAATAACGTAAGCTACAAACCCCAGGATTCCATAAAGTGGAGTTAAAGTGGTATCAAATTGCTTGTCTTGTGCTTTTGTATAACTTACAAGACAGAAAATCCCAATACTTGGAGCAACACCTACCTCACTGTGTGACCTTATTATCGGTAAAGAAGATGACAGTGCAGGACATAGGAAGGAACTGAAAGAAGCTGGTAAGCAGAATCTCTCAAAAGACTACTGTAAGTCTGATTTATAGCTCGGTCAAAATTGAGCCAGAAGCTCACTTGTTTAGCCCACGCTTGACTCTGGGTTTGTCGAATTCTCAAATTCTGTGTCAAACCTGAATGGATATCTGCCTGCCTCTGCAGTTTGATAAAGTGATATTTTGCTTCATCCAACCGATTTTTGTTTTGCTTTTCCCCATTGTGGTTGCATTCGTTTTCCAGTAATTTTCATCCACCATCTTGCATGACTCGCTTCTATGAAATGAGCCCTGCACAAACCAAGGCCCACTTAGAAGAAAGTTACTCACAAAAACAGTGTTATCTCCTATGTAACCCACTCTGGAGTTTTAATTTGAAGTTTAAAGCAACTATTCTAGGAATAAGGTCCAGCAGGACAATATCACACTATGCTGTTATAGCACTATTATTTCACTTTAATTGCTATGGCTGCCTCCTATGGCATTCTAGGTTTTGTAGTTCAATGAAGCCTAAGAGTTCTCTGGCTGAGAATTCTAAATGCCCCTCCTTATGTAAATGCACTGGGTGACCTTGGGCAAGTCACACTCTCTCAGCCTCAGAGGATGGCTATGCCAAACCTCCTCTGAACAAATCATGCCAAGAAGGCACACAACAACAACAACAAACTGCAAACCCCACGATTCCCTATAATGTTGCCATGGCAGACAAACTGGATAATAATACTATAACAATGCACTGTGATATTGGACAGCTCTTTTAAAGTTCAGACTTGTCCCACTGACATAGAAATCACACATGACACTGCATGGAGGGGTGTGTGTACCATCTTGTTTATTGTTTCAGGCAGCAAAATGCCTTGGATTTGTCCCAACAAGCACATGCAAAGAGGCTGAGTTTGGATGACTGTTCTGTGAAAGGCTGACTAGTTAGGCCCAGAACCTCATATTAAAATTCTGAGCCAGAGAGATGAACTTTTGTGGAAGAAAACTTCCCCTGGTTTGCAAAGCAGCCATGCATTCTCAGTTGGACTAATCTGTATTCTGAACCAGCTTATGATGAACTTTTGCAATGACAGTAGTGAATCACAACTCTGTGGAGTTTGGAAATGTTACTTATTTGTGCCACAACTCCCAAAACCTCTCAGAGAGCATAGTCAGTGGCCAGGCTGGCTGGGGGATTCTGGGTGATGTAGTACAAAAAGTAACTTTCCCAAGCTCTGCAGGTTTGCTAACGTTTGCAGATTTAAAGGTCACCAGAGCTTGCTCTTTGCTTTCTCTGTGCCCCTCAGACTATAGCCTAAGCAAGGCATTGATACATTGGCAGCCAGTGTTGGCACTTCAGCAGCCAGGAGCCAAGAAACAAATATGTAATATGCACCCTTTCTCCTTGAAACCTTGGAAGCAACATGCAAAACAGTTACCTCTCTCATTTTCTTTTATTGATCTATCACATCTTTTCCTGAAAAAAACAAACTTCTCCTCTTTCAGCTCAGTCATTATGAAGTTATTTTTAGCCCTATCCTGTTGAGACAGAAGTGAGCACAGAGGGAGAAAATATTGCTCTTTTGTTGAAAGGTGAACTCTTGCACTGCAGGAAGCCAAACCTTGGTTGCATTGAAGGAAGCTCAAAGCGCCTGGATGGAGCCATTCAGGGGTAGCTGGTGACTTGGATGTCAATGTGGTGGTGGTGAATTGACTCTGAGTTTTAGTCTGAATCTTAAAGGAGTGATCTAAGTTGCTAACCCTATTGGGGACCTATGGTTCAGCACTTTGGAGAACTCCTTTATTGTTCAAACTGGGACCCAAATCTAGCATGGGATATGAGAGACATCAGCCAACACTGCATCCATCCAGTCCAATATTC
Source organism: Phrynosoma blainvillii (assembly GCA_026167975.1). Taxonomy (NCBI): domain Eukaryota; kingdom Metazoa; phylum Chordata; class Lepidosauria; order Squamata; family Phrynosomatidae; genus Phrynosoma; species Phrynosoma blainvillii. Next base: position 21,577,412 of record JANUYF010000007.1, on the reverse strand, counting down.
TGTTTCTAAGACCCAACATGATGTAGTGGTTTGAGCATTGAACTACAGCTCTAGAGATCAGGGTTTGATTTTACGCTTGGCCTTGGAAACCCACTGGGTGACCATGGGAAAGTCACACATTCTCAACCCCAGAAAACTCCATGATAGATGGTTGTTGTGTGAGCTCAAGTCATTTCCAACTTATGGTGACCCTATCACAGGGTTTTCTTGGCATGATTTGGCCAGAGGGGGTTGACGTTGACTTCTTCTGAGGCTGAGTGAAGACTTGCCCAAGGTCACCCAATGGGACTCCATGGATGATCTGAACCCTGGTCTCCAGAGTCCTAGTCCAACACTCAAACTACACCATGTAGTTGTCCTCCATGCATGTCCTCCAGCAACAACTTCCCTCCTGGCCTAAATTTGTGCCAACAGTAGGGCTGTGTCCCTGGAGTGGAGGAAGTTTGATCCTGGCATAACCCAGCTCCTCTTTCATCCCACCCTTCTTCTGCCTCCTTTTTTTCTGCTGGTAGGTCAACCAGGAGGTTGTTCTGCCAGTAGGGCTCTCTGTTAGTAGATGTCTGAGTTCAACTAGAAGAAGGGAGTTCTGCTGATAGGAAGATATTTCTGCAGCAGAAGAGGTGTATCCCGAACCATAACCCCCTTTAGCTGACACATTCTCTAGAGTTTGGATTGCATTATTGTTGTTGCTGTTGTGTGCCTTCAAGTCATTTCTGACTTATGGCAACCCTAAGGCAAATCTATCATGAGGTTTTCTAGAGCTGAGAGGGTGTGACTCACACCTAGTGGGTTTCCATGGCTGAGCGCAGAATCAAACCCATTCTCCAGGATCCTATGCTCAAGTCACTACTCCACACTGGCTCTCATTATTAGCATTATCAGCATTTCTGAATCGAGTGGGGGGGGGGTATAGATAGATGGCTGAAACACATGTTCTAAGTCTCAAAGATGTCATATGGTTTTAATATGTTAGGTACTACTCACAGTTGTGAGCCTTCTCTACCAATGTGTGCTTCAGTTTTGCAGTAAATGCTCAAAAAGTGGGCATGTCTGGTAGTGTGCCAAAAATATGAATCCTAAACAATACAGATATATTGGAACAGAAGAGATTTAACAGATCAGACCAATGGTCCGTAAAGGACAATGTCCTGTTTCCCAGATGCCTCTGGAAGACTCAGAAGCTGGATATGAAGGCAATAAATCTCTCCAGAAACTTATTTAGTATCACAGAGGACATGGATGTTGCTTATAGACTTTAGGGAAGAGGGACAAATTTTGTTCAGTTCACATTTTAATGCAAGCTTAGCTAATTTCATATTTCCAAATAAATATGGAATGTGAAACCTGATTGTTCTTCAAACTTCTCATACTTATGCAGTGATTATTCAATAAAATGCATTCAACAAAGCTATATCAGGAGAAAGAGCATAGCAAAATAAATGAAAAGTACATTAGGAACATTGTGTGCCAAAAAAATCTGTGTATTAGGCAGTATTGTACTAAAAAAAAATCATATGTTAGGAGAAATGGTCACAAAAATGTATGTACTTTCTCACAACTTCAGTATAAATCAAATTTAAGAATGGAAAAAGAAGAAATGGAGAGAAACTAACACTGACAAATTAATCTATCCCTCCTAGACACACACAACCCTTTTGTCCGTCTCAGAGCAAATACACCTAGGATTTTCAGAAAGAGCAACTGCGATAAGAACATGAATAGATCCCCAAATAGACAAATAAACTCTTCTTCTGCATTTTGAAAAATAAGCATTCAGAATGCAGAATCCAGACTAGAGAACCAGAGTGAAGGGGATAAATTAAGCTGTATAACATCTTTTAGCAAGAACTCTAATTCGGGTAGCTTGCTGTAAAGAATGCCTCTCATGATGGAAGGAGCCGCAGGAAAAGCTGTTTGGAGCATAAGAAATCTTGCAGATGGCATAGTGACGACTTTGACATGTAATCCAACACAGCATAAAACTAAATGAGATCTTTGGGACTTTGAAATTAGACATCCATATGGCTCCTGTTAGAAAGAGAGACACACCATAGAAAGCTTTCAAGTTTGTCAAACACTGCTTATAATAAAAGTTTATCATCTAAGAGTGGGAGGGGGGAATAAATTGCTATAATAATATTTTAAATGAAGACAGACAATCCATCCAAGAACTTTTGTTTTAAAAAAGAAATCAGTTGTAACAGTTAGCACTTGGTCAGGGACCCTACAAATTATGCTGCAAATCTATTTGTTAGTGGCAGCAGGTGGCTAACTGGATTAAAGAATGACAGAGGGGCATTTGTATGGAAAGTATGCTAGTTCTGACAAAGTTGCCCAACATCTGGATACAATATGGTTGGGATATTGTCCTCCTTGCAGGTCATCTAAGCAAAATCATCTTGGGTAAAATCATTTTATCAAGCATAGCACTATTGAACAGGGGTTTCTGTGAGTTGTGATCCAGGACTAGTATCCCATGGGGCAAACCTCTCATATAATGGGCCATTCTGGAAGTGGTTGAATATCCAACATATCCAAGATATCCCTACATGAGTAATAGTGGCAGCAGCAATGTGTACCATCAAAGAACCTGGATTCAGCAGCAATGAATGGTTAAGGCCACCAGGCAACTCTGTTTATCTGCTGCATTTGTACACTGCCATCAGAGAAGGAGGTGGGACCACAGTAGGCATCTCTCAGAAAAGACTGCCACTACTGTGATCCATCTAGTTTGTTAATGCCTGGCACAGATCAGTACTCAAAGCCAAGTCACTATGGGAGGAGAGGCTTGGGAAATCATCCGTCAAAAAAGCACAGGTAATTTCCCAAGCTTCTCTTTCCATAGTGTCTTGGTTCGAAGGAGTGATCAGAGTCAGGCAGTCTTCAAAAAAGACAGCTTCTACCAGCTGGTGCATGGTGGCCAATATGGCACAACACTGCTGGTAGAGCATTCTGCTTTGCAAAAGCTACATAGCATCTCAGCTCCACAATGTAACTTCTCAAGGTTTGCATCAGGGGTTAGGGGAAGTGATGGTCCCCTAAGAAATATATCCAGGGATACCTGTCTTAGGGGGGTTGCAGACTGCCAGAAATAGTGCAAATTGAGTCCACTTTTAGGGTTAGGGTTAGGGATAGGGAATCATGGGGACTGTAGTTTATTGTGGCACCAGAGCTCTCTGACAGAGAAGGCTCAATGTCCCCAAAAAAAAAACTAATTCCCATGATTCCCTAGCACTAACCCTAACCCTAAAAGTGGACTCAATTTGCACTATTTCTGGCAGTCTGCAACCCCCCTTAGCCATATAGAAAAGTACAATAACATACAAAATCCACAAAACAGGGTTACCTTTACTGGGCCAACCAAAATGCACAAAATATATGTTGCAAGTTTTCAAAGTTCCACTGACTTCTTCATTGGGCAAAGGTGTTGAAAAACATGCAGGAGGAGGGAGATGACAATGTTAGTCACAGGCCTGCATTTTGTCAAGATGTTGTTGGTGTTGTTCTGAGTTGTGATGGTATGGAGGGATAAAATGCTGGCAAACCACTTCTCCTTCTGGGTTTGTGGTACTGGGAGACAAAGCACACATGCCTCACAAGGGATGGAGACACCATGGATTTCAAAGAAAGTACATTTTTGTGTTGCTAATGAGATTTAAATTGTATTTTCTGGATTTTTAAAGTGTTTGGTCTCCCAGTACCAAGATTCCATGGGATGGACCCAAGTCAGTTAAAGCAGTATCAAACTGAATTAATTCTACAGTGTGGTAGCATCCAATGAGACTATTATAGCTGGAATCAACAATTTGATTTAGTCCATATTGTTGTGAGTTATTTTGTAATAATGTGTGTGTGTGTGTGTGTGTGTGTGAGAGAGAGAGAGAGAGAGAGAGTTGTTGATGATGATGACTAGCATCCCAGTTTTCTCTAGTCACATAACAGCTAAAAGTTCGCATCATACAAAAGTTAAAAATACAATTAAACTGTTCATAGAATTGAAAGTAATTAATGCATATAATCAGAAAAGAAATACAGCAAATATAGGCAAAGCAGTGCATTATGAAAGACAATCAGTCCTCAAAGGTCTGCTAAAACAAAAAATGTCTTCACCTGTCTATGGAAAGATAGCAAAGAGGGTGTCAGTCTAACCTCTTAAGAAAGGGGGTTCCAAAACTTGGGAGCAGCCATCAAGAAGACCATCTCACATGTTCTCATCAGATATACCTGTGAGGCAAGGAGGACAGAAAGAATGGCCTCCCCAGAAGGTCTCAAAACACAGGCAGGTTCATATAGAAAATGTAGTCCTTCAGGTAATCTGAACCTGTGTTGTATAGGACATTGTCCATCTTAATCAGCCCTCTGAATTGTCTTTAAGGAACCTACGGGATTATCAGTTAAATCTTACATCAGCACTGGTGATGGGATCATGTCCTACATTGCATGTGTGGAATTATATACATATAGTCATGGATCAATGCAGTTGTCTTGGTGGAATGGCTATGAGAATAGTCATTATGAGTGCCACCACTGACACTACCTATGACACATAAGGGAAATATAATACATGAAAAAATCAACTAGACAGCTCTGGCCAAGACCAGGCAAGTACATTCACCAGAGAGTAGGCTCAATATGATGGGAACCAGCTGCATCATTAAAGGGGTGCGGGGGTGCAGACTACACCAGGTGACACCCTAAAGGTGGGGGTGACACTACTGCTTCCCAAACATTTGCCTTTGAGCAGAAAAAGGGTGTGGCATTTGCTTTTGTCCCTTTAAATCACTGGAGATTATGTGAGTAGGGTGAGGCTCAGTGAGAGAAGAAAGGAGAGACTCCAGTTTTAGGGTTGTTGGGTTTGTTTTTTTTAAAAAAAAAGCTTTAACTTTTGAAATTTAATTTAATTTTTTAAAAAATTATTTTTTAAAAAAATAACCTTTTTAAATTTTCTTAAGAAACATGACATCTTACGAAATGTTCACTTTAATCACATGAAAGTGTGTTCACATAAATACATTGAGGCTGTGCATAGGATATTTTGCTTTAAAGGTATAACCTTAGTTTTGTTAGCTGTTTATATGCCACAACTAGTGCCATTGCATTCAGGAATATATGGGAAGTACGACTTATGAGTAACATCAGTACAAAAGACATTACTACGGATTCTGTATGGTGCGGTATGGGAGATGATCAAGGGGGATGGCTCCGTGAGTTACTACACCGGGTGATGCCAAACTTAGTGATGCCCACCTAGTACCTGCCACCTCAGGTGGAAAATAAATAAATTTATTATTATTATTATTATTATTATTATTATTATTATTATTATTTAATATCCCGCCCCTCTGAGAACAATCGGGATGGCTAACAACAATTACCTTGGCATCCTTTGGTTGGTCCCAACTAGAATAGACCCATTCAATCAATTATTAAATGGTGAGTCGACACATAGCTAAATCACATTGAACCAATGGGTCCACTGTGGTCAGGACTAGCAACAGGATTTAGGGATCAGTCTGTTTGCCATCACCATCTATGGCACACCACAAACCACCTTTGACAAAGCGTCCTTGCCATCTTGCTACTCATTGGAAAGTGAGGAGTTGTGGGGAAATGAGATTGTAGAGTTGCATTCCAACAGTGACCTACAGTCCCTTTGGCCTTAAAACCCATCAGCAAAGAAGAGAACATTGACTGCTGCAATCAGCGCAAACATTTCCAACGATAAAATGTAATTATTCTCAATCAGCTGGGAAGTGTAACTTTAGACAGCTGAGGACTTTACAAACCATGCTCTTGTAATTGAAACAGAGGGGGAAAGAAGCATTGGGGTAATTAATATGAATTTCTGCCAGAGGGACTCAAAAGAATTCAATATGGGTTAGGAGCAGTTTTTCTTTTCTTTTCTTTAACACTCAGAGCAATTGCAAAGTTGTAAATGTTCATTCTGAGCTTTGGAAGTCAGGTCTACATATCTCTTTTATGGCTGCTACTCAAGCGTTGCTTTTGTGAGCAGTTTCACTGACTCTTTTAACATCTTTCCTTGGGTAGAGAGAATAAGTAGCTATGGGCAAATGTTAGAGGAATAATAAAACAAAGGTGGGGCTTGTATGTGCTTTGGACTACCATGTCCACAGTTCACCATCATTGACCATGCTGTCTGGGGCTCCTAGGATATGAAGTCTGGATGGCCAAAGGTTCTCCATTCCTGGTGTAAAAACTCTGAAAGCGAGCACCTGGGAAAGAAAGATTACTTAGTGCAAAATGAGGATAATAGGCAAAGAGGCAGATGCAATGGAAAGGAAAAAGGAATATGGTAGTCAAGCAAAAGCAGTGGCCCAACCAGTTGCAAAAAAGAGAACTCCAATTATATATTTTTTCCCAGAAAAAGAGCAATCATCCATACACATTTTTCCCTTTTCCATTTATATGTATGTCCTGCTTTTCTATTTTAAAAACCAAGTGGCCTACAAAGCAAAACAGAGTGCAGTCACACTACACAGTTAAAGCACTTTGACAGCACAGTGACTGTCGTTGCTCTGTCACATAGAATCATAGAGTTGGAAGAGACCACAAGGCCATCCAGTCCAACCCCCTGCCATGCATGGAATCCTAGGATTTGTACTGTGGTGAGGTTTTAGATTTTTTTTTTCCCATCCAAGCATTTTAATGCTGTACTTCAGGAGAGTATATTAGAAAATTCGAAGTACCTTATCAAACTATGGAATTTAATAGGATGGAACAATGGCAAATTGGTATCAAAGGCTGCACCTACACTGCAGAAATAATCCAGTTTGGCACCACTTTAACTGCCATGGCTCCATGCTAAGGAATCCTGGGATTTGTAGTTTGTTATAGCACCAGAGTTCTCTGACAGAGACAGGAGTTATATCATACCTGTGTACCGCCTTGAGTTCACAGGTGGAAAAGTGGAACACAAAGCGGCTACTCAATATGTGTACACATCTTCAGGTCAACTGTTGACTTATGGGGTTTGCTTAGGCAAGGAATACTCAGAGGTGTCAGTTCTTTTCTCTGAAATATAGCCTACAGCACTAGGCATTAGTTAGTGGTTCCCATCCAAGTACTAACCAGGGTTGACCCTGCTTCACTTCTAAGATAGGATGGGATCTGGTAACTTTGGGGTATTTAGGCCCACCAATAAAAAAATCTAACTCACCACATTAAATTGGGATGTCCAATTCAGTGTCCATTTTTGCTCAGGCCAATTGGGAAGATCCTATGAATTAGTGAATGTGTCGTGTGATGGAAATCTTTCTTTTTGCTTATCCAAAGCCAGGCTGCCAATCAAAACCAGTGGATAGCTCTAATAACTGTAAAGGCCATCAAACAGTCGCTTCTGGAAAGACGGTTGTAAAATATGCTGGCAATCATTTTATAGCGATTGAATTCTTTTTTTAAAAAAAAAATTGTGCATTTCCAAATGATTGAAAACACGCTTGAGAATAGCAGGCGTTTCCTAGTTGTTATTGCTCTGGCATGTTAACAGCAGGCCAGGTACCATGGGAGAGAAATGTGCCATCAAACTTTTAAATACATGGCTGGTAATATCTCCAGAGAGTCTGGAGATGTTTTCGTTTTAACAACCCTGCGTTTGCCTTCTGAGTAACAAGAGTGTGGAATTGTCAGAGGAATAATAGCTTTGTAACCATTTGCCATTTCCGCATCTTTGCAGAGTTGTGGTTGGTCTTTAGCCAACTAATTGGACAGAATGTTGCCCTCAACAGAAATCTGGTCTTTGCTGCATTTTTATAGCATTCGCAGAAGGAAACTGCAAGCAAATACCTAGCTATTCCCTTTCTACCACCAACACCCCTTACAACCATTATTCAACTTGCCAAAGCAGTATAGGAAGCAAAGACATTATGGGGGAATGCAAACAACTCCAATAGCAACACCTTAATCTGAATGGGAACCATCAGTTTTGTAAATTCGTCAGAATTTATCTTAGCCCGGTTGTTTCATGTTTATAATATATAGCAAATTGTGAACATGATAAGATATCAGGGAGAGCACATGGTTCTCTTTTCAGATAAACACATTAAGTGATAACCTTCTTCATCAGTGAGGCAGCAATATATGAAGACAGTGTGCATATGTATGTATCTTTCCAACTATAAATTCAACAACAATGACTAGGTTATTCCTCCTAGAGGCTCCTACGATCGCAGGAAGCTGTCTTACAGTGAATAGGGTTCAGGAGAGGCCATAGCTCAATGGCAGAGTACATGCTATGCATGCAGAAGGTGCCAGATTCGATCCTTGGTTATCTCTTGCATGGAGGAGGAGGTCAAAAAGCAGGTAATATGAAACCAATACTGCTGGAACTTGTTGCCAGTTAGTGCAGACAATTCTGGCTAAACGTCTACCAAAGAATCAGGGCTTGGAAACATCTGTTTTAGACTACCATTTCCAGAATCCTCCCAATAGCCTGGCTGGTGGATTCTGGACATTGTAATCTAAACAACTAGGTTTTCCAAATTCTGACTGTAGTACAGTACCTTCTTAAGTCACTACAAGTAACTGATCTGTTCCTTGTCCCTTGTTGCTCCCGAAGATGTAGACCAAGGCTCAATATGAACCACAGAAATTATGGAGTTTAATACAGCTTTAACTGCCATGGCGCCATGCTATGGAGTACTGGGATTTGTCATTTTTTGTGGCATCCGAGCTCTCTGACACAAAACTACAAATCCCAGAATTCCATAGCATGGAGCCATGACAGTTAAAATGGTGTCCAGCTGCATTATTTCTATAGTGTGGGTGCATCCAAAGTGCTATAATTTTGCAGTATGAATACTGTCATAAATTTGTTAAATTCATTGATAAATCTACTGAATTCCATAGCATGGAGCCATGGCAGTTAAAGAGGTGTCAAACTGCAGCAATTCTGCAGTACAGATTCAGCCCAAGTCTATGAAAACTACAACAGCTTTCACTCAGTCTCAAAGGAGCTACAAGATCCCTTTGCATACTGATATTCCAGACTAACACAGTTATGGCTTGGGAGTGTGACTTGCCAGCTAAAGCAGTGCAAGGGAAGTCCAGAGACCAGTGATGGTCCACAACTCATGAGCTGGTGAGTTTCTAGGAAAGAAAGAAACAGTTGTAGTCCAAGGCACAAATATGATGCCTAGTTCTTGAAACAATCTGAAGGTGCTTGGACACTTACGAAAGGATGTTGCTACTGAGGCAGAGCAAAATAACTTCCTCAGGCCACAGATCTCAGGAGTCAGCAGACAATTGTTTCTTTAATTTGATACTGATGTAGAGTGTACCCTTTGTATATGTGCGGAATCCATTCTGGACCTTCCCCCCCCCCCCCCACATATGGCAAAAAATGCAGGACCTCAAGTCCTGTTGTTTGCTATGGCTGTGTGCTCCTGTACATAGTGCAGCACATGTGCCATAGGTGCATGCACCATTTTAATGCCTGGGGCTTGCTGTCCGCATGAGCTTGAGTCTGTGGATGGCAACCCCACATATGGGGCAAGCTCATTGTATTTCTACCATCAGAGTGAGGCTGTATTTTTGGGGTGTTCTGCTTTGGATGTGCCAAAATAACTCGGCTTGCTTTAGCTGCTTTGAAGGTTGACTAGAGTGAATGGGTACCATTTGCCTCTCTGCCACAGGCTCCAAAATGTCTCCAGGTGGCCATGTTTTGGGGCAAAATGTTTCACCTATGGCTGTCTTTTAATTTGCAAGGCTTGCATCTGGAACTTCTCAAGATATTGAATATTAAGGTGTGCGCTGATGAATCCATTCAGCATTTGCCATTCCTCTTCAATCTAGGTGTTCCATTAAAAAGTATCCCTCTAGAGATGTGAATGGACAGAAACATGTCTAATACCTAAAGATAGCAAAGATGCAGGCACAATTTCCCCAGGTTACTGAGGTGGTTAATTAGTCATAACACTAATCCATTAATGTATTAATTATACTTAAAAGTCATGGGAATGCTATTGGCCACAGGAAGCCTTCTTTGGGTATGGAAGTAGTTAACCTGAGCTTGACCCACACCAGAAGGGCACTTTGCATTTCCCTTCCAAAGTCCTTGACCCAAATGTTTATGTGAAACAGGAGGAATGTTGCAACCTGGATGAAAGGTGAGCTTCCATAGTCCAAGGCTGTTGACACACTGTACAATTAATGCAATTTGACAGCACTTTAACTGCCATGGTCCAGTGCTATGGAACCCTAGGGTTTGTAGTTTGTTGTGGCACCAGAGTTTCCTGACAGAGAAGGCTAAATATCTCACAAACCTACAAATCCCAGAATTCTGTACCATTGAGCCATGGCAGTTAAAGCAGTGTCAAACTGCATTAATTCTACAGTGTAGATGCAGCACAAGTCCAATTCATTGTCTTCTGCTATGAGTTCCAGATGCAAATTGTATATGCAATAGAAGAGGCGGATGTGAAGCAGAAGTGGGGAGCTTTTAGCCCCCCAAATCTTTTGAACTACAAGTCCCACTTGCTGTGTGATGGTCCAATAACTTTTATTGCTTAAAAAGCCCAACACACTTCAGCCTTATTAAAAACTGGCCTTCTTTGAGGGCTATTATAAAATAAATAAAAGCACATTTATTGTAAAAATGGTATTGAGACAACACATACATCACCTCTAAATCATCTTTTCAGACAATTAAATAACACCTCTCTAAGAGTGGTCTCTCTGCTAGAAGACAAGAAAGTAGCTGATCTGACATCAATTTTAGAAGGGACACCATATAATTAGAGGAAATTCACAGCCACTAGTGAGTAAAATGTTTACCAGATTTAAAGCATTTTTGAAGATAACATTATTGTCAAATATGTAGAAGGACAAGCCTTGATTTAAAAAAAAATCAACTTAAGGGGGTTGCAGACTGCCAGAAATAGTGCAAATTGAGTCCAGTTTTAGGGTTAGGGTTAGTGCTAGGGAATCATGGGAATTGTTGTTGTTGTTGTTGTTGTTGTTGTTTTTTCTGAGACATTGAGCCTTCTCTGTCAGAGAGCTCTGGTGCCACAATAAAATACAGTTCCCATGATTCCCTAACCCTAACCCTAAAACTGGACTCAATTTGCACTATTTCTGGCAGTCTGCAACCCCTATTAGCTTCTCAAAAGTTAAATCCATTCCCACTAACCTTGTCAAGTTCTTTGAAAGTGTCAACAAATATGGGCAATCTGGAAGACACTGACTGGCATGCAGCAATAAAGTTATAGATTTGTAACCTAGAGTTTCAGATCCATAATTGCTCCATATTCATTAAGACTATGTAGTCTTACTGTAAGACTACATAAATGCTCGCCCAGCCTACCTTAAGAGCTAGCAGTCAGATTGGTGAAGGAAGTCTAGTTAGCTGCTCATCAAGGTGCAAGAAAGATGAAATTTCCAGTCCACAGTGAGCAAGGCTGTGACAATCAAAAACAGGATCCTTGTCACAATTCCTTATTATTGTATGCACTATATATATGATACTGTAGGGAATATGTTGGGATCATAAAAGTTCCCCAGTCCTGACTTACTGGGCAGCAGGTGTGGCAAGCAATGGGGATCTGTTCTTTTGTCGATCGAGATACAGCAAACTGATGTTTCCACCCACTGTCCCGACAGTGATCTCCAATGCAAGGAAGAATTGCAACAGGGATCCTGCTTCTGACTGTTGAACCAGAGAAGACATGGAAATGTGGCTGCTACCTTGTAAGTCAGGATTGCAGGAGGGTCAGCCCAGGAGATGCTATGTAGCTATGCAACTAAGGTAGTTACATAGCTAAGTAGCACAACTGAACAGACTTTGGCCTCATTCCCACTATGATTTAAAGCGAATTGCAGATCAGGTTATGTGACCATCGTTCCCACTTGAAATCAGTTCCAATCCTATTGAGCTCAATTGCAATCATGATGAAGTGAGCAAATGCAAAAAAAAAAACAAAAAAAAAAACCGCTGTTTCCTGACACTAGTTTTTTGGCAGTTTGGCAGAAAAGAATCAATTCCAAAGCATGTTTAACAAGTGGGAATGATGGATCTGGATCAAATCATACTGGAGGGGAGGGACTAATGGCAGAAGGGCGTTTACTATCCCGACTCAGTTTTTGGGAGATCCTGCATTTCCCCCACCCCCTCTCAGCACTGCCTTTGTGCTTGTGTGACAAGCATAATGCTTGTGTGCGATATATATATATATATATATATATATAATCTGAATTACCGAAAATATGATCCGTTGATTTTGCAACTTGGCAGCATGCCAGGTGATCAGGCCAATGGCAGCTCAGGGAGACAAAGTAGTTGCAATACCAATGAATCAAATCTTCTATCATTTAAAGAAAAAAATAGTTCCCAAGCCAGGCTGCTCAAAGGGGAAATGGTGTACTCGGGTCCTGTCCTCACCGTGTTGCTCCTTGCATCACTGATGATGCATAGATGATTGACATGCATTTTGAAGTAGCGCAAACTAGTGGGAATGGCAATCATGCCAAAAAAGAAGCAATTACAAGGGAATAATGAAAAGATCCGCTTTCATAGTGGGAACGATGGACCTTTTGGAATCAATTCACAGACACGGAGCGAAGGCAAATCGCAAACTGGTTTACATGTAAGTGGGAATGAGGCCGAACCTTCACATAATCCAGTGGCTGGCTCTTAAAGTGGGCTGGGCATGGGTCAGACCAGGAGATTTTAGTCATGAATCCACTTATGTATGCCTGTGTATGCAACCAGTGTAGATCAGCGATTGCTTACTTGGACTTTCAATTTATTTATTTATTTATTTATTTATTTTGACAAAGACCTCACCAAAGACTTCTGAACAAATCTAGCAACCATGCAATAAGTAGAGTGATACCTGCTTTCCCTCTCTTTTCCTTCCCTTCATCCGAAGGGCAAAGGGCAGAGGAAGCTGATTACCTTTATTTTATATCAACTGCCTCCAGGTTCAGGTACCCTTGGTTTATTCAAGCATCACAACCAGTGAGCTATCAGCAGTCACTCAATACATGCCTCTGTCACTGCATTGCAAAACAACCCCTTAACAAGACCAGTCTTTATCTAAAGAGTGTCTATGCAACACAAGCGTTTCTGGGTCAGGAAGATAAAACTATATTTATCCAAACAGGCTTCATTTATGGATGCAACACAGGCAGAGGTTGGAAATCTTGCCTAAACTAACATGATATTTTGTTATGAAGCTGTCATGAAGATCCAAGCAATGATAGGGTGTATAAGTGTCAGTACTGAGGAGATACAAATATCTGCAGAAACCAGCAGCACATACTGACACCTGGACAAGGCAGTGAATTCCAGTGAATTCTGCTCGATCATGTATGCGAAAAGGCATATGCCATTAACATTTGCAGTTAGCGACATGGCAAGGACATTGGTTCCGGTGTACTGACAACCTTCTGGTTCCCTACATGCAAAAACAGAATTCCTATCTTTGCATGGAAAACAGGACTCATTTTTAAAGCTTATAGAGTAGATTGCAGCTAGACTAGAATGCATGCTCATTAGGACATAGATTGGCTATTTGGCTCATTCGACTGATGGTTTGAGCTCATCCAGTTTCTGCAATGTGCCATCATCAAGGCTTTTTTTTTTTTCCCTTCCCAGGTTTGAGGTTTGATCAAGAAGTTGGAAGGCTAGTATTCCTTGCTCATTCTACAGATCATGAATTTTGGCTCTTGGGTATACTATAACATAAGGGTGGGGAATGGCTTTCCGTGCAAGGGCTGTATCCAATTTGAAAGAAGTTCTCAGGGGCTACATTCCAGTGTGAGATGATGCTAAAGGGCAAGAGGATAAAGTCAAAAGTATATTTTTAGCTGAAAGCTCTTACTGCCAATCACCATTCCCATTTCACACTACATGAATTGGAAAAGGCATGCAAAATCACTGGGCACCACAGAATCATTTCTAAGGTGTAGGCCCTATATACGCTAAAGGCACCAGATCTTGGAAGTTAAGCAGGGTCAGCCCTGGTTAACACCTGGGTGGAAGACTGCCAATAAAAACCAGGTACTGTAGGCTCTGTTTCAGAGGAACTGACAAAACCACCCCTGAGTATTCCTTGCCTAAGAAAACCCTATGAAATGCATGGGGTTGCCATAAGTAACTTGCCAAACAACTTGAAGGCACACACACATGCGCACACTCAAAATTGGCAGGCAGGCAGGGCATGATTAATTTTCCCTGCTTGGAGGTATATTTTCCCCAAAACAATTAAAAAACAGAATGCATTGTATTCAGATAACACCCACCACTGCTTATTAAAGCAGGAAACAAACTACCATGAAAGCGATGGCAAAACAAGAAATGATTAATAAATGTTTAAATGAAATATTGCAACATTGAGAAAGTTTTTAAAAAGTCTTATTAGACAACGGCAGGAAATATGTAAGCTCCTGAAGAATAAACACAAAGGTGCCTATAATGTCTCCTGTCACATTGGCCCCTCTATTCTATTCTAATCTAAAAACAAAAGCTTTGGAAATATGTTAAAAAATACAGACCTCACACACGGTTTGCCTGCAAGGTGTTTCTGACATATGGTGACCCTCAGGTGAACCTACCATTGGGTTTTCTTAGCGGCATTTGTACAGAGGAGGTTTGTCATTTCCTTCCCCTGAGGCTGAGAGTATGTGACTTAACCTGGGTCACTCAGTGGGTTTCATGGCCGAGCCAGGATTTGAACCCTGGTCCCCAAAGTTGTAGTCCAACACTCAAACCACTACACCATGCTAGCTCTCAGTACTCTCAAAAGAAAATGCATAATCATGTGTATCTGTCAAGCTTGAGATGCAGAGAAACAGGCCTAGGACATAGTCAAGGAGAGGACACATTACTTCTAATCATTATCATGTAATCATCCTTAAATATTAAGACTCTCAGAAGTATGATGTGCACTTAGAAGTTCCCTCCAGGTGTTCAATGTGGCTTATTGCCAAGTAAATGTACCTAGCATAGGCAGGATGAAGTCTTTGTTGTTCCTAGAAGGGCTCATTCAGCTATCTCTATGTATGTGAGTGTCTGTGTGCTTTCTCATTTAATACATTCCTGATAGCTCCTAAGGATGCTCAACTACATAAGAGTCATGGTAGTCTCATTTTCAACCATTGACGGGGGGAAGATCAGTCGTCCTCCCCAGCTTTTGTCCGGAGGGTCATCCACCCCCCTTGTTCCAGGGTCCATGAAACAACCAATTGTATTTTATGGGGAAGGAGTGCTGGTATAATCTGGGGAACTATACGGGGGCAGATTGAGGATCCAGGAGTTCTGGATTTGGCCCCAGGGCCAAAGGATCTTCCTTGCTGCTGTAACGTCTTCACTACTGGTTGAACCCCCTTAAAAAATGCTTAGTCGTTTCTTGGACATTTTGATGCACACTTTATGAATAGAATTGTGTGTGTGTGCATGCAGACCCAGACACGTGAATACACACATACCTCAGATTAACCTCCGTGCCACACTCACAAATGCATTTCTCTTCTTGATACCCCTGCAATAGGTTTCTTTCTCATTTCCAAGGTGAGTGTGCAGCAGCAACATTCAGGTGGTGGGGAATTTAAGATTCAATTTCTCTTTCTTTCTGAGGGTCTACTTATTATTTTGGAGGGAGAGAAAAATTAAAAGCACACCCCTATTACACAGATGTCAGTTGCCTTGATTTTTTGTACCAGAAACTAGAACATTGCATTTTCTCTCCGTCGGTCTCCATAATGCATTCGCAGTGACAAAACAGCCTTGTCGCTGATTAGATTTACCCAAGGAGGCGATCGCTCCACAAGATAATGCCTTCCTTAACCCAGAGGGCTGCTCATTAGGGATTCCCTTCACATCAGCCAGCACTGCCACCTTTGGATCAAAAAATGAAATTTGATTCCAGCTTCAGATAATTACTTCCACCCTAGGCAGAAATTTTTAGATCAAAGATCAGCAGCCAGACCATAACATAACCTTCCCTTCTGAACTCCTGTCATCTTCTCACTCCTCCTCCTGGCTGGCTGAGGACCTTAGGAGCATGAGACTATAAAGGATGAGAAAGGGGGAAATGGTCTTTCTCATACTGTCCAACTGTCCTGATTTGGGAGGAACAGTCCCGAATAACCCCACTTTTTTGGGGAACATCCCTCTCATGTTCCCCCTTTGTTCTCAGCTTACTTCAACCATTGCAAATTAGGTTCAAAGTATGTTGTTGTTGTTGTTGTTGTTGTTATTTCTTACCCAACTCTCCCCATGAATCAATGAATCAAGGCAGGGAACAACAATAGACAAACAAAGGTCCAACACACTCTACAAAAATAATCCGGTTTGAGACCGTTTCAACTACCCTGGCTCAATGCTGGGCGATTCTGGGGACTGTAGTTTTGTGAGACATTTAGCCTTCTCTATCAGAAAGCTCTACTGCCACAAGACACTACAATTCCCAGGACTCTCTCGCACTGAGCCAGGGCAGTTAAAGCAGTCTCAAACTGGATTATTTCTGCAATGTGTTTTGGACTGAACTGTATTAGTTTAAGACATACATCAGTTAAAGAGAACAAAAAAGATGCATACATATTAAAACAATCTGCATTTAAAATTCATTCCTTAAAATTAGTTTACAAAAAATAGTTTACAGTCAACTTAGAGGGTGTGGAGCAGAGGAGGAGGCAAAATCTTGCCCTTCCCAATCATTTCAGGCAAAAGCAAACTGCTGCAGCCTCTCCTACCTTGTGTGTTCTTCATCATTAATATATTTGGCCATCTTGGTCACACTCTGATGTTACTTGGCCTCACATGCCCTGGTTTTCATCTGTGAAAAGTTGCAGAGTATGCTCTCCAAGCAGCTCAGCTCCTCGGTTTAAATAGACTTAAAGCAACCTTGCAATGCAGAATTGCCACAACCCAAAAGGTCTATTCAGCCTGAGTAAGGGGAGAACTCAGACCTGCTTCCACCCTTTGGAACTCCTTTCCATGCAAAAAGCTAAGCTGGCTCTCCTTTCATCAACAAATAAAAACTTTCCTTTTCAAGTAATCTTTTACTATTGTAATTGCACTCAGCAAGGCTTCTTATTGCTGTATTGGCTTTTTAATGATTGTATACTTTTAGCTTAGTACGCTCTTAATTATTCTGGCTTCCTTTCTCGTATGCCTGGCTGCCTCTTCCAGGACTGTTAGCCAGTCAGGAAAAAGGGATGAAGGAAGAGAAGGAGTCCGTGGCTGCTGAGGCTCAATGGGCAGAGAAGGAGACACTTGCCTCATTCGCTGACAGTGAATACAAGTGAGCATCTCTTTTCTCCACTCACTGAGCTGCACTTCACCCCATGCCTTTGACATTTGGAGAGCAGTGGTGTCATCCCACTTCTTGTGTCACCCAGTGTAGCCAGCACTTCCCACACCTCCTAGTGACTCCTCTCTACCTCTACTTCCACCAGATAGTGTTCTGTCTGATGTTGGAAGTTTAGCAGGGTCAGCCCTGTTTAGTACTTGGATGGGAGGTAAAGGTAAAGGTAGTCCTTTAACATGAATGTCTAATCGTAACCAACTGTAGGTGCTCATCTCCATTACTAAGCCAAAGAGCCAACGTTGTCCAAGGACTACTCCAGTGGTCATGTGGCCAGCATGACTGCACCGAACGCTGTTACCTTCTCACCAAAGTGGTACCTATCTATCTACTTGCATTTGCATGCTTTTGAACTGCTAGGTTGGCAGAAGCTAGGACTACTGATGGGAGCTTACCCATCACACGACACCTGGGCCTCGAACCGCCAACTTTCCAATCTTCCAATAGTCAGAATTGGCATCTAAACCACTAAGCCACCGCATCCCTTTACTTGGATGCCAGACCACCACTAAATACTGGGTCCTGTAGACTATATTTCAGAGGAAGGAATTGACAAAACCACCTCTGAGTAGTCCTTGCCTAAGAATACCCTGTGAAATCCACAAGGTCACCATAAAATGACAAGTGACTTGAAAAAACATACACACATACACACACACACACACACACACATATTCCCTACATTATTACATATACAGGGATTGTGAATAGGAATTAGTTACATATTATCATAACTGTGATAATGAATTCCCAGTGCTGCTTTTAGATTACACCTCCCAGACAGAATCTCCAAACCAATGTGTTCAATGGTCACGATGGCTGAAGGATTTTGGGAGTTATAGCCTCCCCTCTCTAACTTTACCATGCTCTGGTCATGCTTGCCCTTTACGGTACTGAAAAGACAGTCTGGCACTCATCATCTGCACCTAATTATCACTCGACTAATGAGAGTCTTAATTCAAGATGTGTCCTCTGAAGACCCTGACCCAAGGCTGCAGTCTATGCTCTTTGATATCCAACTGAGAGATGAAATTCTGGCAATGTGGTTTTGCCCAGTCTTGTCTCAGCTGCTCCTTCTGCATCTGACAACATTAGCAACCAAACTGACGTTTGCCTTCATGCACTGGCAAGCTTGAATATTTCATGGAAATAATAAACTAGCTAGGCCATTTGCAAAGAAATATGATCAGGGGGGAAAAACAAGCACCCAGTGATGAGAATCATAATTTCTGACAGTAATGTGTATTGCAATGAAAACACTCTTATTTCCTAGAGAAGCAGGAGAGGGGGAGACCTTCTTCTGAAGCTTTTTAAATGAGAAATATTTCATGCATGGCAGCATCCATTCTAGGGATATTGTATTAAAAATAATGCCCCCCTCATTTTTTTGCTACACGGGAAGCTATGAAAGCAAATTTTAAAAATATGATTTGCCATTAGGGAATAAGTGCAAAATTGTCGGTATGCTAAAGCATTTCTTTTCCCACTTCTCAGGCACACAGTTCAGCATATGAATGCCAGCATGTGTTATATGGTTGCCATTTAACCCCCAGCTGACAGTCTACTATGTAGTCATTTTATTAGAATAGTGGAATAGGGGCATGGGGAACTCACACATTCAATAACAGTTTTACAGTAAACACTCTCTTCCAGCAAGTTGCAGAACTTGTTGAAATGATATTTGATCCAGAGGAACAATATACCATCCAACTGTCCCAAAGTGGCAGAGATGATACCAATTAATCCTTTCTCCCTTTTCTTTTTCAGCTGGCATTCATCTGTCCCATTTCTCTGTCCTCCTCAAACTTTCAGTCAAGTTGCCAAAATCTATTTTTTCTTCTTCCTGCATTGAAATTTTCCATTCTTAAAAACACATTTCTCCCAATTTGCATATTTAATTTGCAATTTACCCAACTGGCACACCTTTTTCTCATTAGCTGAAGCATCTGTCTGCATATTATTATTTTTTATTTCAATCATGCACGTGTTAGCCGTTCATTTTTCAAAATATGTGCATTGTTTTGTGCATACCTCTTTTTTAAATGAAAGAATGAAAGAGGGGTTTGATTGTTATTATTGTTTTTATAGTTTAATAGAAGGTATGTTTTATTAAATTGTTTTTACATTTGTAAGCCACCTTGATTGCCTTTGGCAAAAGGCGGGGTATAAAAATAAAGTTTATTATTTATTATTTAAGAAAGAAAGAACTGCCCTGTGAGTTTTGAAAATGGGTAAGTGCTCAAAGTGAGCACTTTTCTTGCAACAGGTCTCAGGAGCGGGGGGAAATGCTACTTTTGTCACTATGGCTGACTTGGACAAAATTTCTTCTCATCCCTCATCTGAAGGCATCTGATTCAACTGTGTCTCAGAAGCTATGCAGAACAGTGCTTAGATGAGGAACTGCCTTGAAAGTGTTTGTTCCAATGCTGCTAGGACAAAACAGTGCGACTACAAGTTTTCAGTGGTTTAAATATTGGCTGGAATCCTGTATCATCTAATTAGTTATCTCTCCTTACCCAATCCTCCGAAGTGGATGGAAACGTCGTTCATTTGTGTTCCAATTGCTGGCAAAATGGATCTCTTGATGCCCAGTAAAGTGGATGGGCAGGGAGTTATGATCATGATAACACTGTCAAAATTGTGACTGATTGTGAATACAAAACAGCAACCTAAATTATTCATCCATAGCTGTTTTGCATTCACAGTTACCACTTGCCACAATCATCACAATCTGGGTTTGTTATTCACAATATGGAACTGCATTGATGT
Source organism: Phrynosoma blainvillii (assembly GCA_026167975.1). Taxonomy (NCBI): domain Eukaryota; kingdom Metazoa; phylum Chordata; class Lepidosauria; order Squamata; family Phrynosomatidae; genus Phrynosoma; species Phrynosoma blainvillii. The sequence goes on along the minus strand of JANUYF010000007.1, from coordinate 21,557,319 downwards.
GCATCTCTGCAAGTTTGCAAGCATGCAAGCATTCGAATAAAGTTGGAGTCTATGATGCGAATGCATTCAGAACACATTCAAGGCTTGCAGGTCTATTCGAATCTATTCACATTGGTTATTTACACTACCGATCATGTGGATCTTTTTTTAAAACTCGCGGTGAAACCCGATATCAATTATCCTGGGTTAGGTGAGGTTTTCTGGCAGCCCCCCCCCCCAAAAAAAATCCTTAATTGGGTGCATTAGGGATGTGTGTGCACAATGAAAATTCAACCCAGATTCATTCTGGATTATTTTCACAGTGTGAATAACCCCTAAATTAAGTATACTAAGGGCAAGTCTGCACTTTAAAATGCTCCTCATTTCAATGGAATAGAATTTGATCCAGCAATACATGATTCACAGGAGTTTGCACTTTTTGCACCTCTTCCTCCCCCCCCCCCATGAAAAAAAAACCCTTAAACTCTTCAGAAAAGTCTTCATGATCACAATCTCCCTCCCTGGTAGGCTGGGGTGGAACTAGAAACATCATCCTCCAACACCACAATCATCAGCAGAACAGACCTGCTTCACCTAATGCATCTGATAATGCAGCAAAGCAAGTTGTGGGGATTGGGTTAGGGAATGTTACTTAGTTGAGAGTGCATAACTAAGTACCGGTAGTGCATGTGTAATCCGCTCAATAATCCAGAATAATTGATATTGGGTTTCCTCCCTGAGTTTTAAAAAAAGATCCGCATCATCGGTAGTGTGAATAATCAATGTAAATAGACCCGAATAGACCCGGGATAAAACTCTGCATGCCTTGAACATGTCCCAAATGCATTTACATCGTAGACTCCAACTTTATTCGAATGCTTGCACGTTTGCAAACTCGCAGAGATGTGCATCAATGTGATGGACTTTTTAAAAGTATTATTATTAAGCACATTGAACAGGGAGTCAATTGAAAAAGTAATTGATGAATTCATTGTACACATTAATTTTATACATTATACTTTAACAAATTAAGTTTCTTTGATGATGCAAGACTGAGGTGGTAGGATTAACAATTCCCTTTTCCATGCACAGCTTCACACATAAAAACACACGGAACGATAACATCAGGGATAACACACTGGTCCATAATACATTTATGTCAATGAAGTCCTGCGCTATCCTTATGGCAATGTTGCTAGTATGAATGCAAAACAGATCTAGAAGCCAGATTAAAAAAATGTGTCATACACTAGAGACATAAAAACTGCGTCCTAGCCTGCTTCTGACCTAATTACATTTGCGATGGTTGTAAAATGGAAAATAATCAGCACTGAATTTGGTTTAACAACACATTGGCCCTGACAATAAATGGTTTTTATTGGCATCGTTCCTGCTCTTTGATGGCTACTCATACGATACTGATGAAGCCCAATAAAAATATGATGCATGAATGGTACTTTTATCCATTGAAATGGCAATTAATAGGATTAAGATATTGCTTGTGCTTATAGAGTGCTGAGTAAAGCTCTCGCGGATATAAACTCTGTGCCTTTTTATGGATTATAAATGGAGAGATAATAGAGTCAAGTCAAATTAAGCCCAACCTCATTAACATTTGAAGCTACAAAACTTGCCTGTCAGTTTAGCTCAATCTGGTTAGCTCAGTAAATGGCTGTCTGATTTTTACTTTTTCGGTGAGCCACTTTGAGCATCATTTGGAAAAGTGATATACAAAGATAAATGACAATGAGGATGGTGATGATGATAGCTACCTATTATAGTGGAGTTCTCTATAGCAGGAAAGAGATGGGATAGGGAAAGCTGGGGGGGGGGGAACAATGGCCATCCAAGGTAAATAGGGATACCCAGCTTGGAAAAGTTTCTTTTTTGTTGGCTATAGTGGCTGAGGGATTCTGAAAGATGTTGCATACCTTCGAGTGTACTGATTTCTCTTCCCACTGTCCCTCTTTGTCCTTGGCTTTCTTCAGTCACTGCAAATTGAGTTCAAAGTGCCAGAGTAGTCTGCACTCCATTAATGCAGGATAGAGAGAACAGTGGATAGGGTCTTGCCCTTCCCAGTAGGTACAGGAAAAAGCAAATGGTGGCAACCTCTTCTAATTTCTCTGTTCTTTTGGCATCTTGACCACACTTTGTATTGCTTGGTCACACATGTCCCAATTTTCATCTATGAATTCTTGATGGATATGATGTACCCAGAAAGTCAGTGTGGTGTAGTGGTTTGAGTGTTGGACAGGGACTCTAGGAGACCAGGTTGGAATACCTCCTCATTTATGGAAATCCACTGGGTGACCTTGGGCAAAGTACACCTCCTCAGCCACATAGAAAGGCAATGGCAATCTTCCTCTGCCATGCAAACCCCATTATACATTCACCTATAATAGGCCAAGAAACCCCTGTCGTAAGATCACCTTAGGGATGCCATAAGTTGGAAATGACTTGAAGGCACACAGTAACAACAACAACAACGTAGTCTAAATTTCCAAATCCTGTGTTGGAGCATAAGGCGTGCTTTGGCCTTAAAGTGATGGGCTCCTGGTTGAGGCCCAGTGCCCTTGACCTTTCTGGTATTGCAGCATTCAGAAAGCCACCGCAAAATTTCAGAGAAGCTACAGAGGTAGCCCTCTGATAGTTTAGTAAATGTTATTGTTGTTGTTGTGTGCCTTCAAGTCATTTCCAACTTACAGCAACCCTAAGGTGACCCTATCACAGGGTTTTCTTGGCAAGAGTTGTTCAGAGGTAGAACAATTCTTGCCTTCCTCTGAGGCTGAGAGAGTATGACTTGACCAAGAATATCCAGTGAGGTTCCATGGATGAGCAGGGATTTGAACCCTGTTCACCAGAATCATGGTCCAGCACTCAAAGCACTACAACACTCTGACTCCCTTAGTAACTTATGCAGGGTTAATATTAGAGTCATCCTCACCAGTCACTTACCAAGACCCCAGATGATAGCAGGGGAGGCCTAGTTGACCAACAGAGGCTCTTTTGCTCCTTTGATGGCCCATTTCCATCTGGATCTTTTCTGAACCTCTTACTCCAAGGGGAAAGTCTGCAAGCTATGGCAACTGAGGCATCTCCCATCAGTGGGGTAATGAGTCTGGATTTTCATCTGAATTTTACAGGAACTATCCTGTCCCATAAAAAGCTTCAGCACCTTGGAAAGCTCCTTTACAGTTTGGACTACAAGCCAGGGTTGATTCATCGCTCCACTGGCATGGAAACCACCTGCTGACAGTGCCTGCAAGCCATGGGAATGGATAGGAATAAGAGGAGTTGCCACATTAGCCATTGAGAATGGAAATATATCGACATTACTTCCCACTGCTGGAGAAGAAGAAAAGGGGGCGACACATGCTGTGAATATATTAACCCCCTGCATAAAGGACAGTGAGAATAATGCTGTCTGCTTTGCTTCTCGCTGAAGCACTCTACAAATAAGAGGCTTGGGGGATTTTTAACTCTCCAAAGCCATTTGTCACAGTATGCAAATACTTTTTTTTTTTTGGCAACAGTACTTTCCTCCCTTTTGACAGCCATATCTCAACAGGGCCACGACAGAAGCCCCAACATCTGCTACAATTCCAAAATCAGCCTTCCCACCCACCTTCCCGAAATTGGGGAGCTAAAATCATGCATTGCAGACCTGAAAGCTTTGCTCCTGGAAGTGCAAACTCTTTGGCGGAGTGACAGATGGCCTGGCAGTTGTAATGTGGCTCTTAAACTACAGGGAGGAGGGGGGAAATCAAAGCCAAAGAGAGCAGCAAAAGTTAAGGGGGAAACCACATCTAGTTACTTTGGCCTGCACCCAACACAGGTCTGAGAGTTGCCATAGTGAAAACTGGAGAAGGCTCCTATGCCTTTAATGGTCACATAGAAGAGGAAATTTCAGCAGGTGTTTCTTGTTACTTGATTGCAAAGACAAGCAATACCTGCTGAAACACCTTCTTTTATGCAACCATTGAAGGCATAGGAGCTCTCTCCAGTTTTTACTGTGGCAACTATGCAGGCACACTTAACCTTGCAGTAGGTTCTATTGATGTCCGTGGGGCTGACCTCTGGGTAGACATTAATCCTACATACACTTACGTTGGGATAAAACCAACTGAACTCACCGAGGCTTACTTGTAAGTAGTTGGATATAGGACTGCACTGTTAGCATTAATCGACAATTAATGATACAGATATTATAAAACACCTTCCAAGGTATGTCATAGCACATGGGTAGTTCCCACGAGCACCAGCAAGGTGTAGTGATTTGAATGTTGGACTAGGACTCCAAGAGACCAAGGTTCAAATCCCCACCTAGCCATAGAAACACACTGGGTGACCTTGGATAAGTCACATCCTCTCAACCATAGAGAAAGAAAATGACAACCCTCCTGTGAAGATATCTTGCCAAGAAAATGCTAGGGTAGGGTTAGCATACCTCAGAGTCAACTTGAAGGCACATAACAACCACACATGGTTCACTCCCAGGACACATCTGATCTATCCTTGAAATGCACATGGGGCCACCAGACACGGAGATGAAAGGGTCTTTTTGCTGGGCTGTTAACTGTTAACTGATGGCCCCATATGCAGTGTTGTTATTTAAATAAAAGTTGGTGTTTTGGAGTGGCTGGTGACTAGTAGTTGTTGTACACACACTGTACACCATTAGTAGGGTAGGAGTTAGAATTTATATGTTTTATTTCTTTATGCATTTACTTAGCTAGTAGTTCTCTTTCTGCCTTTCTATCAACAAATTCAAGGGTGACTTCATTCTCATAACAACCATCTGGGAAGGGTCAGGCAGAGAGAGACAAGGACTAGATGAGTTCATGTCTTTTCTGAGTGATGATTAAAACCTGGGTCTCCAAGTCCCTGTCCCTGAGTACTCTGATCATTCTACCACCGATGAGTTTGTGATAACTGGAATGTAATTATCTAAGAAGATCGAAGAGTGTGCTTTGAAAATGGCATGGGAGTCTTCAAGGTTTAGTGATGGTCGGGTGTGTGAGAGAGACAGGAACTTGGTGGAATATTATCAATGATAACTAGCTGCCTGGTCACCTCCATTCATTCTCTGTTCAATTTGTGAACAAAATAAAACAGACTACATAAACATCATTACATCTTTATTTGTTGTGTTGTTATATACTGTCAAGAGAGCATTGACTTATGGATACCCTATGAATGTCAGATCTTCAAGCTCACATTTTGTAAAACTCAGGACCATGGCTTCCTTTATTGAATTTCTCCACCTTTAAGCTTTGTCTTCCTCTTTTCCTACTGCCTTCAGCTTTACCAAGCATTGTTATCTTTTCCAATGAGTCACATCATCTCACAATATGTCCAAAGTACGACAGCCTCAGTTTAGCCATTGTGCTTGGAGTCCAGGCTTGATTTGCTCTAGGATCCATGTATTTGTCTTTTGGCAATCCATGGTACATTGAATTTACCCTCAATTCCACTTTTCAGATCAGGATTTTTCTTCTTTATTGTCCAACCTTCACGTCTATACATAAAAATCAGAAATAATATGATTTTGGTAGTGTATCTTTGTACTTGAGGATCTCATCTAGTTCCTTAATAGCTGTTTTTCCAAGTCATATTCTCCACTTTAGTCTTCTCTGTTAGTACACAGCTTTCTATATTTCCATGGAAATTCCAATATTTAAATGGGAGTTTCCAGAAATACTGCTCAGCTGCTGCCATTCAGAGAAGACAATCCTAGGCGGGATGGACTGGCCCAACTTAGTGCATTTTCATATGTTCAGTGACTGATCTGTGGAGGGCTCCAAGACATTTTGTCAACTGATGCAACAAGAAAGACAACTTCCATTACAGTACAAAAGCCAACCTAACTGGTAGCTGAATCTTTCTTCAGCATAGGCAATGGAGTAGTGCCTCGTCTATTGCACCTAAAGGCATTAGGCCAGCTAAGAGCAGGCAAGATGAACTTGATGGCACACAGATCTACTCCAGCACTTTGCTGTCACCTCCTAGTATCTTCTCCCTGAAGCAACTGGTTCACTCTGCCTAATGGTAGGGTGGGCTGCCATGATGTATCAGCATTGATTTTCAGCCCCAAAAGTAGCAGTTAGGTAATGCACTCAGTAATGTACCAATTGTGTGATTTGGCTGGCCAGATTGTATTGGCCAATCTATCTTGCTGTTTTTAAAAACTGTAATGAAAATTGATCCTTTGAGCTTAGAGGGATTTCCAAGGACAACACATACACACATACTTGCCCCTACAAACCAGAAGTCCAATAAAACCACTGTTTGTTTAGATTTCATTGATATGCTGCATTATCTGGTTTCACACTTAAACAACTCACAAGAGGAGGGGGACTGCTGATATCATGCCAGATGTAAAAATATTTCTGCCTGCATTCAGAGAGATCCGTTTGCCCGTATTTCCATCACAGGGTATATTACTTAAAGGCAAACCAAATCTCTGCAGAGTTTGCTTTCATAAGAAAAATTGAATGAGCAAATACAATTCATTCTCCCCTGAATATTTGCACTGTTAGATTCTACAAGGCACGGTTATTAAAAGTTAACTGTTCTATAGGCCAAGGCATTCCTGTGCCTTTTTTGAGACAAATAGTACAACTGTGATCAAAAATTAGTGTTTTAATATCAAATGCTACCCGGGAGCCTCCAGGCTTCCAACTTAGCTTGCCATTTTTCATTTGTGTCCCTATTGAAAAAGGCCACAGTTCACTGGATCAGTTTCACCTTCTCACCTCCTTTCTCATGGCCTTTTGTATACATTTCCAAAAGGTTCATAAAAGGGTCCTTGCTGAATATCTAAAATATCACACCCATCTTATTAAAAAGAATAAGAAGAAGCTGAAAGCAGCAAAGCATAAAATAAAATCAATCTCATATATGGATTTTGCTATTTGTAATCCATAAAAATAAGCCACTGAGACTTTCTCTCCTTCCCTCAAAATCCAAAATGGGAATTGTGCAAATGGTGACCAGAAGGACGTCCTGCATCCACTCCAGTTGGTCTCTCATGCTACTTATGGGTGTGACTGGGTATATTTCACACCATCCTGCATTTCACAGATGAAAACTGGGACATGGGTGGCCAAACAACTTCGGAGTGTGGTGAAGATTGCAAAAGTGATTATTGAGAGAAAACACACAAGCTAGAAGAGGCTGCAGCAGTTTGCTTTTGCCTGAGCCTACTGGGAAATGCAATTCTCGTCCCAACTGAATTGAACACAGACTACCTTTTGGACTTTCAATTCAATTTGTAGGTGCTCAAAGGAGTTCCTTTGCCAGGGAACAAAGGAGAGAAGTGGGAAGAAGAGAGAGAAACCAGGGCATTTTTAAAGTAGCTGGAAAAGCAAGACAAAGGATTATTTGGGACTGTCCCTATCAAATTGGACAGTGGGAGGATATTATATTTATTCTAGAGCCTAGAGTCTAGAACAAGATCAGGTCCAGGGTCCAGTTTTATGCAGTGGGATCCTACCAAAAAAAAAAAAAAAAAGAGAGCCCAAAATGGCCAGAAATGTACTTCTCATTTTCAAAAAAGCATATTTTTTTAAATATTATGCATTACCTGCAGGCCTTGCACAACCTATGTAAAAGATCATCTCTTGCACTTGGAAATGTCTAGGAGCAGCAATTCACCATCTTCTTTCTTCCAGAAAAATATTATTCTTGGGATTCTGGAATTCTTGAGGGGCAACATGGGGGCTTTTGCGGCCCTGGGGCCACACTGGTTTAGAATTATAGAGTTATAGAAGTTATAGAATTATATATAGAATTATAGAGTTCTTGGTCTTACCACCCTTCCAGGCATTCTTGGTGAAGAAGTGAGAGAGGGCCTTCTTGGTGGCTGCTCCCAGGCTGTGGAACTCCCTTCCACAGGCGGATAAGCTGGCTTTTTTCCTTTCCATTCAGACAGGTTCTCTTTTTTTGGCTACTAATGGGTTGTACAGAGGGGTCGTTTAATAAGGAATTCTGTACTCTTTCCACCTTCATTGTTATATGTTTAACTGATTTTAAATTGTTTTAAATTCAGTGTTTGGTTTTACTATGGATTTTATCACATGGGGAGTTTGCCGGGATTTAAGTCGGGATTAAAAAGGTATTTTCCCAGCAAAGCCCTGAGATCGAGGCAAAGATTTTCAGACACATCACAATTACAGAAGATTTATCCCAGGAAGAAAGATTTGTTGTTAGTTATTCCCTGGTTATTCTCGAGATAAATCCTCTGTAATCACAACGTAATCAGAAAATCTTCACCGCGATCTCGGGACTTTGCCAGGAAAATGCCTTTTTAATCCCGGCTTTTCCTGGCAAACTCCCCATGTGATAAAGTCCTATGATAGTTTGTTCAATTGCTTTTTCATTGTTCTCCAACTTGATAAGTGGTTAGTTCTAGCAGAATTCTGTTTGAACATGTCGTAAGGTGCCTTAGATCATGAAATGAGAGAGAAAGAAAGAAAGAAAGAAAGAAAGAAAGAAAGAAAGAAAGAAAGAAAATTTCAACTTCTTAGAATGGAGGAGGGAGCCGAGGAAGACTTAGAGGAGGACAAATAACCTCAGAGGGCCAGATTCATCTCCAGGGCCTGGGATTTGTCATTCATTTTGGACAATGACTTTAAATGTCTTATAGTGAGAGATTTAGGTAGCCATGTGTATCACTCAGAGGTGTAGCTATTGGGCATTTCCTCCCCCAGTAAGACTTTTGCCTCCCATAAAATGCTCCATCAGTTACCAAATTTCTAGCACTGCAGTAACTTAAAACTTCAGTTGAGCATTTAGACATGCAATTTATACAAGCAAAGGAAGAGGGCATGCAAAGTGACAAAGGGAATGCAAACACAGCAAATTTGAGAGTTTCTTTGCATGAATGCATTCAGTGTCTCTTTCTCATTTGCCATCTTGACCACACTGTGTTGTTGTCTGGTCACATGCATTCTGGTTTTCATCTGCAAAATGCTGGCAGGTACGCATGTTGCATCAAGTAAGTCCCATTGTATTCAGCTGGAGTCGATGCAGAGATAGACTTGCAGCCAAAACCTCTAAATAGCACTGCTTAATCCAGAAAGCTAATTCATAAATAAATATCTGTATGCAAGAGGTTGAATTTTCTCCATGCATGGAAATCTTCTTGAAGACAACAATGGCATTTTAAGGACTTTGGGGGGAAGCAGACGACTGCTTCCGAGCCGCCGCGTGTCGGGGCGCCGGCGGAGCGGAGGCTCCGCACGGCAGCGCCCCTGCGGCGAATCTAAAAGGACCGCCAAAATGGCGATCCTTTTAGATTCTCCCGAAAGTGCGCCCTAACAGCGGCGGGCGCACTTTCGGCGGCTCAAACGCCGCGGCGCGTTCGGCTGCCGCGGCGTGAGGGCAACCCGCAGTCGCCGGCCGTGCGGACGGCCGGCGCTTCCGGGTGCGCCCTCAGGAAGAGGAAGAGCCGCTGAACGTGCGGCGGCTCCTCCTCTTCCGGGCCTCGGAGACGGCGCAATTAGCCGTCTGCCGAGGCCCTTTGTTTCCATATTTGGCTTGGTTGTGAAAATTTCTAGACAAGATTACAAACACTGCATATTTCCTTTCTAAAAATTATTCCCCCTTTCTTTCTTTCTTTCTTTCTTTCTTTCTTTCTTTCTTCTGGCAATTAATACTTCAAAGATGAGTTTCTGTCTAAACCTTGCATTAACTCCTTTCTGAACCTTGCACTAACTCCTACAGCCTTGTAATTGGGGGGAGGGAATCTTACAGGATATATTCAAAATATTGTCAAGATGATAAATCCCACACTTTTATAATTTCATTTAAGTGCTACAGCAGGTGAACAAAAGTTAATAAGATCAAAGGACTATTTAGAAGAAGGAACTGAATGTTGCTTTGCCTCCAGAGCCCACAGCTAAGCTTGTTTTTTTAATCTACAAAGATAGCCTATTTTGCAACGTACTTAGCTAGATGTATATTAAAGAAAGACAGGGTTGCTCTAGAGATGGCCTAAGAAATGACACGTGAATTTTCTGAAATGAAAAACTCTCGCTCCAGCCTTCTGTAGAATCAGATATAATATATTTCACTTGATCCAGACTGCCAACAAATTAAAAATTTGTTCCAATATTGAAAGAAAGAGGTAGGGTGGGTTTTAAAATTTAAATATTTGGCTCCTAAAGGGCTAAGCAAGGATCTTAGTCTCCTTCCAGCACCTACAAATTTCCTCAGAGCTCTTTTCAGCCCAATTGTATGGATATATCCTTGAACGCTCTCCAACTCCCCATTTTTTTCTGACCATCTGCTAACAGTAAAAAAATAACTTGAGCCTAGCTCACATTTTTGTTCAGTGAACTGACTGAGATCCTCAGCTTCAGAAATTTCTGCTGTCAGATTTCAAATTGTTAGGTGCAAGCCCTAGTCAGTGTACAAATATTTAAATGAATTTTCTTGTGTCATATTATGTATGTTTTATCATATAATGATGTGTTCTCCTTGTATTTTGTTGTTAAATGCCCTCAAGTCGATCTTGACCCATGGCAACCCTAGGGATGAGACACCTCCAAGACCCCCTATCCTCTCTTGCTCTGCAACCCCTTAATCCCCATAGTGACCTCCTTAATAGAGTCCATCCATCTAGCATGTGGCCTTCCTCTCTTCTTACTTCCCTCCACCTTTCCCAGAATTATTGTTGTTGTTTTTTCCAAAGAGTCCTCTCTTCTCATGATGTGTCCGAAGTACAACAACCTCAGTTTGCTCATTTTGGCTTCCAGGGAGGTTTCCAGCTTGATCTGCTCTAGGACCCACTTGTTTGTCCTTTTAGCTGTCCATGGAATCCTCAGCACTCTTCTCCAGCACTACATCTCAAATGCATTAATATATATATATAGTTTTTATATAGCCCCAAAGAAGGCCATAAAATATATATGTAGCATAAGCTTTCATGAACTGAGTCTATTTCATTGAATGCATGGAGTGAAGTGCCTATGGACAGACTTTTATACCCATGAATGAGTCGCTCTGTGTGTGTGTGTGTGTATGGATAGTAATAGGAATGCAAATTTTGTGGGCATGGTGATGTGGTGACAATTTCGGCTTGGGGGACAAAGTTGGGAGGGAAAATATTGCCTAAAGCAAAGCTGAGTAGATAACTATATGAATGTTGGAGGGAGTTCTTGAAATGTAGTATGATGCTGGAGGGGAACCAGAAAGAAGATGTGATAAAGTGCACAAGACAGCCTTCATGAGGCTGGGGTGTTAACTAGTATTATAACATATGTAGTGTGCCAGGAATCCATCTCTGTTCAACCCATGGACTGGAGTTTGTGGATATATCTGAATTCTGCTGTTTCTCTTTCGAATAACCCTTTGATTTTTTTCCCCATTTGGTTTTTGTTGTTGTTCAAGGACTGCTGTTCTGAGGTCTGAGATGGAATGTCCAGGAAGTCTTAAATGCTCTGCAACTGGTTTTTGTCTCTTCCCATTCCTAATGTCTAATTTATGTCCATTTATCCTCTCACACAGAGACTGGCCTGTTTGCATATATATTACTGTCTTTGAATAATACTATCCAAGATAAGGAAGGTGAGTGATATCTGGTATACAGCTTTCAAACGTTACTTTTTGGTCTATATCTTCCAGAACCCCCATCCAGCATATCCATTTGTCCAGGCTCTGATTCGGCACCCTTGTGGGATTTGGTTATAATTCTTGAGAGAGAGAGAGAGAGATAAACCATCTCTCTAAATGCCCTTCCACGGTCTTGAAAAAAGAGGGTCCCTGATATATTCAAGAAGGACATCGTAGGCCCCAAGAATACAAGAAAATATCAGGGAAGAAGTGTGAATGAAACTCTATCTGATAGCCACAGAAGGCATGGCATGCAAAGATTAAGTGGAGCTCAGTTCAACAGCTAACAAAGAAGTATAAAATTGGGAAATGATGGGGAAGCAATTTTCAACAATATGACTATTTGACAAAGGGGACAAAACCTGTCAAGGGGATACACTACACTTAGATGCCTTAATATATGAACTCTTTCCTTTGGAGGCGGTTTTGCTCCTGAAGGGGACTGAGTTGTAAGATTAACTACCGTTTGAGCATAGTGCTATTTTGTGATGCTATTTTTATGGATGAATTTTGGTTTTGATTTTTTTTTAAAGAAAAGGGGGGGGGAAGAATAGTATCTGCTCACTCTCTCTTGCTTTTAGATTCTCCTTTGTAGCTTCAGGATGCTATTGAACTGTCTCTTTTCTTACAAGTCTTTTCATATTTCTATAATCATTCTTCCAGTGGAGTCCTTTGTGTGGTGTCAGATGAGGAGGAGGGGAAGGGAAATGGTTAGGTTGGTTCCTGGTGTTTGTATTATTGTCATTACAGTTTCCACACTTGAGAGGGTCCTTTCAGAAATAAGAAAAGCACATAAGACATCGGATGGTGTTTTTTGTTTTTTTTTCTGGAAAGGCTTTTTAAATATACTGTATAGCATAAATAACAGTAATCTGAACTGAGAGAAACAGCTTCTTTTCTTAACTTCTATTGTTGATCTTGGCCCAGTCCTTTTATAAAGAGTGCGCTGGCAGAATCCTGAAATGGTCAAACAGAGCTTGGAAGTAACTGGTTACAAATGACTGCTTACTTTCACTTGCTTTTCCCAAGAGCAAAGGTATAACTATATTTTGTTATGACTGTAACTTATCAAGGGATAACATCACCTCTGTTGCAGTTTAATTATTACATTTAAGCAACATTTGGCTATGCAGGTGTGGTCTCACTAGATCAAGCATGGGAATCATGTGGACCAAAGTCATATGGGGCCCTTCAATAATTCCTTGTAGATCTTGATATATTGAAGGATTCCTCTGGACCCTGATAAAAATATGTTTTGCTGAAATAAAGTACTTTGGGCCAATAAAAATTGCAAGGGGTGCATTTTTGGCTCTAAATCTTGGACTCACCCCCAAACCACACAAAAAACCAACTCTCAAAACATGCCCAAAACTACAATCAGCCCTCCGTATCCACAAATTCTTTATCCATAGATTCAATATAAAAAATATTCCGAAAAATATAAATTCCAATAATTTTCCCACTTTATATAAGGGACACCATTTTACTACACCATTGTAAATAATGAAACTGAAGCATCCACCGATTTTGGTATCCATGGGGGGTCCTGGAATCAAACCACAGAGGATACCAAGGGCCCACTGTACCAGAAGTAAGATCACCCAAAATATCTTTTCTAATAACCACCAGGAGCATCACGAATACTCTCCGACTGTCCACAATGAAAACTGGTACCCATGTGGCCAAGCAACATCGGAGTGTTATCAAGGTGGCAAAAGTTATGAATGAGGAAGAGCACACAGACTAGGAGAGGCTGCAACAGTTTGCTTTTGCCTGGGAAAGGTAATATTCAACCCCTTCATCTCCTCTTCCCCTGCTGAGTTAATCTGCAGCAATTGAGGTAAATTAGAATGAAGGGGGAAAGCGGGAGGAGGAGAAAGAAACTGGGACATTTTAAGAGCAACTGAAATAGTTGGATGACAAAGGATTAATCAAGACTGTCTCTGCTAAACCAGGACAATTGGGGGGGAAGAGATGACCCACTGCCATACCCTAAGGGTCAGCTTGTCAACTTTAAGAGATGCTTTAAGAGATGGTGGCAGTGGGGTAAAGCTCAGTGGAGGAAGAAAGGAGAAGCCCCAGAATTTTTTAAAATTAAAATTTCAGATTTTAATTTTTTTAAAAAAAAATTCAAAATTCAAAAAATTTGATATATTTTTTAAAAATATTCTTTTTTAATGTTCTTTAATAATATCACATTTTAACCCAATCTTCCCTATGTATAGGCAAATATATTTAAATTGTGTGTATGATATTGTAATTTGAAGGTATAATTTTAATTTTGCTGGTTGTTTAGGTCACAGCTATTAGCATTACAGACAGTGGTATATGGGAATTATGATTTATGAGTAACATTAGTGGAAAAAAGCATGACTAAGGATTCTGTATGGTGTGAAATGGGAAGTCAATGGGGGCACTATGAGTGACCGCACCGGGTGCCACCAACCCTAGGAATGCCACTGACAAACCCTGCCAAGAAAACCCCATCCTTAGCATCACCAGAAATTGAAGAATGTCTTGAAGGCACACAAAAAACATCAACAATTCTTTGGTTTCTGGATATCTTCTCTTTCAAAACACACATTTCTAAATACCATTTATCTCAACTCTTTTAAACACGTTCTCATACATTTTGTGTTTGTTATCACAAGATGCCTACAATTTCAACTTCTCAAGTTTAAATGCCATCTTATCCTTACCTTAGTCTGGAAAGTACAGGCTTGGTCAGATTGTGTTGGAAGTCACCGTTTGTGGGCTTCACAGAATTTAATTATGATCATAACAATAACTAGGTCTATCTCCTGCTTTTTGCCACTGAGTTGGAAGCTGAGCAGCAACAATTGCTTGTGAAAGACTGACAGGAGGTTCTTGAGATGGTCCCTGAAGAATTGCGAGAAGGTCAAGCCCAGGCAGCCTTCATCGGCAAAACCATCCCTTCCTAGCAAAAGAAGGAAAGGCCTTTATATTCAATAAGCACTGAGACTAGCCTTTGAAACAGGAAGAGATTTCATTTCCTCAAGGAAAAAAATGATCTTTTAAATATTTCTGGATGGAGTGATTTCAATATGTGCTGTTACTGATGCCGACTCCAAGCATTTTTAAGTAACCCAAAAAGAACATTCCTAAACTGTAACAAACAGCACTATTATTTCCCCCTTTTCTAAGAATGTATTGACCCCTAGCTTAGCATGCATGGCGAAGATAAGATAGCTTAGCATGCATGGCGAAGCATGCATGGCGAAGATGCATGGCATGCATGGTTCTGCGCCACCTCCAGCATCCCTCACCTGGGCCAGGTTCAATGCAATATGTGTGGCATAGAGAGCTTAGGAAAGTTAGTTTTTGGCCTACAACTCTTACAGTCCAACAACTGGCAAAGCCACAGTTCCTGCAGCTTGCCATGTTTGGACATTTGTTCAAAGACTCAGAAGTCCCTCTCTTCGGGGGGTTGCAGACTGTCAGAAATAGTGTGAATTCAGTCCACTTTTAGGGTTAGGGTTAAGGTTAGGGAATCATGGGGACTGTATTTTATTGTGGCACTAGAGTTCTCTGACAAAGAAGGTTCAATGTCTCAGAAAAATAACAATTCCCATGATTCCCTAGCACTAACCCTAACCCTAAAAGTGGACTGAATTCACACTATTTTTGACAGTCTGCAACCCCCCTTCCTCTCCCCTTTTCTGTTAAAACATGGATCTTTTCCGGCAGGCCTTCCCTGAATAACATCCCAGCCCAGAAGATATAAGATCTAACCATGGCCTTTCTATCGCCTGAATTAATACCTCTCTGCATACCACTACTGAAAAAACTAATTGTGGGGGGTTGCAGACTGTCAAAAATAGTGTGAATTCAGTCCACTTTTAGGGTTAGGGTTAGTGCTAGGGAATCATGGGAATTGTTTTTTTCCTGAGGCATTGAACCTTCTTTGTCAGAGAACTCTAGTGCCACAATAAAATACAGTCCCCATGATTCCCTAACCTTAACCCTAACCCTAAAAGTGGACTGAATTCACACTATTTCTGACAGTCTGCAACCCCCCAATATTTCTGTATTGTATATTTTAACAATTGTTATTTTAATTTGTTTCAGTTTAATTAACTCTTAAGAGGTGGGTGGGTGTGGGAATATGGGATGGGATTTGGATTGATTTTAATTCACTGTGATGTTTTAATGTGTTGTACGCTGCCCCAATTGTGAGGCAGAGGGGCGGGATATAAATAAAAATTTATTATTATTATTATTATTATCCCAAAAATCTACTGGTTTTGATCTACATATTTTTTGCTTGCATTAGGCCAAAGCTCCCCATTACATATACACTGGAGACCTCAGACATAATGGCTGGCATCCTTTTAGGGATATATGCATGCATATGCTTCCTTTGCATGTCCATATGCCCTGTTTGGGATGCTGTGGAGTTTGGTATTTGCTTGTTCCCTTTGCAATTCCTAATCTCTCCCTCCCCTCCTTATAGAACAGCCCCTGAAGTGCCACACATACACATGCTCCATGAGGAGTGGGCAGGATCGCAGAAGCATTGACCCATAGCCAGACACAAAATGATGATGTTATCTACCAGCATCCTCCAGAGATCCCAGTGCGCTGTAATTATTTTGTATCTGGCTATGGGGATGTAGCCAGATACTTATGCGATCCTGCCCCATGAATGGCCATCCAGCAGTGGGGAGTAGGCTTCAGAGGCTGTACGGTAAGTTAGGGGTGGTATGTGACTCAAGCCTAGCATAGGTGTGCATGTGGACCAAAACACTAGGAAAAATGTCAGGATGGTAAGAGGTGTTCGACAGTGCCTTAGAGGGTAGTCGTGTCTTCTCCTTTGCAGGTTTTTAACTAGAGGCTGGATGGCCATCTGTCAGGAATGCTTTGATTGTGTATTACTGCATGGCATGGGGTTGGACTGGATACTCTTAGGATCTCATCCAACTCTATGATTCTGTGACTTCATACAGTGCACTGGACCACAGAGGATTGCCACCAATGTCACTTAACAAACTAGGATCATGCCTGATCCTGTCTTATAATCCCAGTTTCTTAAATAAGAAAAAAGCCTAATTTTCCTGGGTTTAACATAACAGGGAACTCTGCCTTAATGGAAGCCAGGATCTTGGCATCAATATTTGCATATGATGGAGGAGAGAAGGGAAAGAAAAACACATGGTGAGAACATTCCTCCATGGATTCATATACCATGTATTTCAAAGTCATGATGAAAGTACAAATGTGACTACTGTGTGTCCAACACATCCAACTGAAAGTAGGATGGGGAGAGGCATTACTCTTTGGTAGAATACATGATTTGCATGAAGAAGAAGATCCCTGGTTCAGCCCTTGGAATTTCCATTTATAAGGAATTGCTAGAGTTAGCAACTGTTGTGTGCCTACACTCTTCTGTTGTTTGCTTCTCTATACCCACTATACTGCATTTGCTGTTTGGAGATCCATTTTCCACGCAAAGTAGACCATACCGAACAAACTGTTTCAATGATCTGGAAACATAATGAAGTGTTATATGAGCAAGGGAAGCAATTCCTCATAATCACCGGCACATGTGTACAGAAATAGGATTGTTCATCAACCAGTTTAAGAAAACGGATATGTGGGAAAAGAGGGATGCATGATTATAACAGGAGGAGCAACCTATTATGGCATTAGCAATATACCATGCATCACATCACTGCATCCCTGCCCAAAAGGCTGTCACCATTACTGTAACATCTGGGGGAGAATCTATTAAGTTACAGCAGTGATCATCACTAGACCATCAAGGGCCCATCCTGATGTCATTGGAAGGAAAATACATGTGAAAGCATTTGCAGAAAATAGTGGCATCTTCAGAAGGAACAAGATATCTTGCAAAATAGTTTGTTAAAGTCATAATCTCATTGTCTTTTGCTATAGCGTACAAAGAGTAGAATGTGGCAACAGAAAGGATGTTTTCCTGTACTAAGTCTTTCAAAAACAGAACACAAGCAACTTTTGTTTTTTTGCTGTACATTTGAAAGGCAAGCATCAAAGAGGAACCTGTTCTGAATTGTAATTATCATTGGAATTGACAACAAGTTCCATTAATTATTTTTCTTTTCTTTTTTTGTAAAACAAAAAAACCAACCTCGAATGACTTCTCAAAATTGTCAGAAAAGAAGGGTGGGAGGAACTCTTTCAAAGCTTTATCACAGTGTAGTGTTATTTGTATGTAATTATTCTAAAATGCTGCAAGTAAATTAGCTTTGAGAAAAGTGGCTGGCTTTTTAAACTTCCTAGATTTGATTATAGAGAGGCAGCATCATATGGTGGTTTAAGACAAAGATGCAGCCATTTTAGTCTGGAAAACTGGTATGCCAAGGGGTCTTGTAGCACATTTAAGACTAACTGAAAGAAAGAAGCTGGGAGCATGAGCTTTCATAAACGTGAGTTTGTGAATGCTTGTGCAATCAGCATATTTCTTTTGGCTAGTCTCAAAGGTTCTGCAGGATCCCTTTGCATGTTGGTTTAAATGCTGGAATAGGTCTCTGGAATACTACAGTTTGAATCCTTGTTCAGCCATGGAAACTCACTGGGTGATCTTGGATGCATCACATGCTCTCAGCCTCCTCTAAATAAATCTTGCCAAGAAAGCCCTAGGGTAGAGTCACCATAAGTTAGAGTTGACTAGAAGGCACATAACAACAAGAAATGTTAGATAACTGTAAAACAGAGGTGGCAAATATATGGCACTCTAGGTCTTGTTGGAGTGCAGCTCCCATCAACCCTAGCTGGCAAAGCCAATGATAAGGAATACTGTGAGATACAGGCTAGCAACATCTGGAGGTCCTGATTTTCCCTCCCTGCTATAAAACTTATCTTGTTAATGCTAAAATTCTAAATGCATAATAACGCTAATTTCCAGACACATGTTTCCAAAAACATTTTCTCCATCATAAACATTTCTAGATGCTTTTGAATACCTAATGGAATGGAAAACAAAAGGTGAGTGCCCATTAACTTGAAATCTACAGTTCAGTAGAATCCATAAATGGAAAACATCAGTCCACAAATATGATTACAAGGCACATCCAGCAGTGGTCCAAGTACTAATTCACTTCTAAAGCCTCCCTGAATTAGGAAATCTTTACCACTTGCCAAAAATGTAATAATGACTGAGGATGGACAGATGTGTCAAGTTCATCAATTTCATGGTCCATTCAACACTGGTTTCCTGCATAAAAATCTGTACAAATGTTCACATGCATTTTTCAAATCGATGGATTAAAGTACTCATTAACAGAGTAAATCTTGGGCTATCCGGTGTTTTGGACCAGCAGTAATTTTCTTAATGTGCCAGAGACTTGTACCATAGTTGTGCACATTGGCTACACAGAGGACCAACTGTACTTATAAGTTTCCCAAAGGCAGCTACTTGATCACTGTGTGAACATGTTGGGCTAGGAAGACCTTCAATTTATCCATCCTTGCTCTTCTGTTTGCATGCATTTCATAAATGTATGCTTGGGTGTGTGTGCCTATTTTTCATATGTGCACATGTCGTTGAATGCATGCCTTTGTGTCTTTCACACCATGGTGTACCTAGTATATTTGTGGATCATTTTTTAATACCTCTGTCTCTTCAGCAGCCTTTTCTGAGTCTGGTGGAGCTGCTGGGCAATGGCAAAGAAGAGGGAAGAGATTCTCTTTACTGTCCAGATTCAGAGCTGCCAGACCCAGAAGGTGGCCCAGTGTCACCATCGGCCATTGCTGAGAGTGGACTTCTCCTGTCATTCTACAGGATTTTTCAGGTCTAGCATTGCTACTGGGTGAGCAGGAGAGGGAGGCAACTCTGCAACCTAGCCAATAAACCTGCTAGACCCAGAAAATTTCACAAAATTTCACACACACACACACACACACACACACAAAGCCCCATCCCACCAACGTGCTGGGTGACATCCTATTTGAGGCATCACCCAGTGCAGTCTGAAACCCCTGCACCCACCTAATGATGCCCCTGTTTCACAGAATTATCAAACCCATAAATGTATGGATTTGGAACTGAAAACTATATCCCTTTCCATCTTCAATCCAGGAGGTCTCACACACACATGCTTCAGTGGGGCAAATTTCTCTCACAACCCTAATCCTCCTCCTATGACTAAAAGGGACCTCTCGGTTTTGCCCTTTCACCTCACTCCTGATGGGAAAAGGACGTTGCATTTGCTTGGTAACGACACAAAATGTCATCCACTCTGAGTGTGCCTTGTTATCACATTTGTATAGATGTGAATCCAACAATGTATTGGGATCAAGGGTTTGCCAGCGTACAGAACCATTATGGGTGGTGGTGGTCCACCAAAATTCAGCCTCTTGTCCCCCAGAAAACAATGACTGATGACTGGTATACACTGGTATGCACTGGTATAATGATGACCACTGGTATACAGCAACAGTGAGTTACATGGGATGCTCATTTTCTGGTACAGTGTGTCTTCTTGGAGTCTTTCAAAGCCCCAGTCCTCCAAAACCTTCAAGACTAGAGTAAACCTTCAAGTAGATTCCTCCAAAGCCCTCAAGACTACTAGTATAAGTGACCTCTGTTCTCAAGGATGGTGGAGATGACTGCAGATTAAAAGTGAATCTAAAATAATAAAGTTAGAGAAGGGGATTAAAAAAAACAACAACACATGCCATTTAAGCAATAGAGAAAGAAAGGAAAAATCCAGCATCCTGAGTTACAACACTGTCTCTAAAGTGCTTAAATTCACATTAGCACCTGTACAGATCTGCCCAGAATAAAACAAGCAGACCCTAAAATCAAACCCACAGGGTAGATATTTCACTGAAAGAGCAGAGGAAATGGATGAAAACATATTAAACCACTTCTGTTAAGCTCTACCTGTTGTGTATTATTTGGGTCCTTAGACCCTCAGGGGAAGATAAAGTCAGTGGCCTTGATGGAGTTGCAAAATATAACAGACATAGTTGTGTTTAGATACTTTATACTCTAGGCTAGAACAGCAACAATGAAGAAAGAGAGGGGACCATGGATTGTAAAATGCACAGTGTGAGCGTTCTTATCCTGGCATTTAACACTTGCTTAATAATGCAGCCGCTGCTGCCTGACGTACCTCTGCCATTACTAGAAATGGGACATTAAACTATTTATAGAACTGCTCAGTGTTACACTATTATGTAATATGCTTACACCCACACAGAGCAACAATAGCTATAATGTGTACACGCTGACAAATAGAAATGCTTAAGAAAGGTCAGGAAACGTAATTGTTAATGCTCTTGCTTTATTCCTGAATTATTCATGCTCCTATTATATATTTATTTGACATTTGATAATTTGATTTTAAACAAAAATAAAAAACAAATGCCTGCTTCTCTCTCACCATTCCTTTCTTTTTAAAGTTCGGTCTATGGGCTTGGAGAGTCAGCGTGGCATAGTGGTTTGAGTGTTGGACTAGGGTTAAATTCCTGCCCAGCTATGAAAACCACCTTGGGCAAGTCACACTCTCTCAGCCTCAGGGGAAGGCAATGGCAAAGCTCCTCTGAACAACTCTTGCCAATAAAACCCCATGAAAGAACCGGAAACGACTTGAAGGCACACAACAACTATGGACTAAAACTTCTCATTAGTTCCAACCAGGCTAGATTTATTACCGTAAATAAGTAGGGTTGTTAAGTCAATACCTGGATATTTTAACAGGTCTCTCCACTTGGGGACTAACAACTGGATTTTGATCATGACTTTTGATCCAAAGGTAGCCACAACAGCACAATTCCCATAACTGTCACAGAGCTTGGCATGTTTCCTGAATTCCTGAATTGTTCAAAATGACAAACACCTTTAGGAAAACAGAGAGAGGAACATCCCTCCCTTCTCAAAAAACAGAACAGCCCAGTGAAGACTGAAAGAATGACAGACCACAAATACTCAATAATGATGGGATCCTGGGAAAACTGGATAGGAGACTGAATGGAGTGGTATGACCAGAGGAACTTCATCCTGAAACATTTTGTCCAAGATCCCACTTGTTTGTCCCATCTCTGGGACCTGGTCTGTGTGAAGATTGACTTCTTCAGGAATAAGGATGCCCTTTTTGTAATGTCACCATCAGGGATCACAACCGATGCGTTGAATGTCATGACATGGTCTTCAACATTTTAAAAACAAAACAAAACCAACAAGCCAGAATGTAAAGTACTTTTGTCACCGACAAACTTCGATATAACATTTAGTGCATTTTCCCAGGAATGCTATGGAGAAGAGTGTTTTTGGTTGCAATGTTGTCCCTGCTTCTCTCTCTTGTGAAGTCCTCACTTGAGCTTTCTTCTCCATGGAGGTGGCATCCGTGGGGACAACTGATATGAAGAATGACAGAGCGCAAAGACCATGAGGAGGACGGAGGAGGAAGAGGATGTTGGTGGTGCACCATCTCATGGTCCATGTGGAAAAGGAAGGTCTATGCAGAAAATGAGACGGAGAAAAGAGTGGCTGCACAACCGTAAAGACAAGGTGAAAGAAGGGGAGAAGAAGAAGAGAGACCCATTCAGAGAAAAAGGATAGGCTTGAGGATAGGATTGCCAGCTCTAACACAGGACAAGACAGGGATCCCCTGTACCTTTAAATGTTAGCAAATCTCAGAAAAGGAAGATATAGCAGCAAGTTCCACAAAATATGTCTTCTTAAGAGTCAGTATGGTATAGTGGTTTGGGTATTAGACAACAGGACCGGAGACTAGGGTCCCAAACACACTGTAGAAATTATCCAGTTTGAGATTGCTTTCACTACTCTGGCTCGGTGCTAAGGAATCCTGGGAACTGTAGTTTATTGTGGCACCAGAGCTCTCTGAGAGAGAAGGCTAAATGTCTCCCAAATCTACAGTTCCTGGAATTCCCTAGCATTGAGCCAGGGCAGTGAAAGCAGTCTCATACTGCTTTATTTCTGTGTTTTGGACCCAGGATTCAAATTCCCACTCAGCCATAGAGAGCCACTGGGTGACCTTGGGTAAGTCATAGTCTCTCAGCCTCAGAAGGAAGCAAAGACAAACCAATCTTGCCAAGAAAACAAATCTTGGACAAATCTTGCCAAGAAAACATCGTGATATGGGAAACGACCTGCCGGCACAAAGCAACAGCAATGTCTTCCCCTTGACATGAAGGGAGATGGCAGAGCAGTATCCAGCTATGTTTATTAATTATTATATGTACAGGAGCCCTGTCTCATAGTCATGCTGGCAACTCTTGTTGAAGAAGAAAACTTCAGATATCTGAAGGCATGCAACATGAAAACATCCTCCTCCTTCATAGGAGTTTCCTCTGCTTTCCAGTGTCTTTTTCAAACACAACCCAGGCACGCGGCACCTCTTCAGTACTGGCGGCAATGTCATGACTGATAAAAGGCAGAGATTTTCTGATAGCATGCTTCAGAACTTGGCTCCTTCGAGGCAGAACTGGGCTCTGCAGGAATCAAAGCATTAGTTTTCTGAAAAGAACTTTAGAAGCCCCTGTTTCTTAAAACAACAAATCAGAGTTGTTCTTGACGGAGGATGGAAGGGGGTTTGGGGTTGAAGTGGAATGCTGGATGATTTAGGCTGCATCCACACTGCAGAAATAATCCAGTTTGACACCACTTTGGCTCAATGCTATGGAATTCTGGGACCTGTATTTTGTTGTTGAGCCATGGCAGTTGAAGCAGTGTCAAACTGGATTATTTCTGCAGTGTGGATGGACTCCTAAATTCATACCCACTCTAATCTGCTGGCTCATTTCAGCTGCTCTTCTTACAAACTTCTCATCTAGCATATATATATATATATATATGTATATATATATATATATATATATATATATATACACACACACACACACACACACACACACATATATATATATATATATATATGCTAGATGAGAATATATAGTTGTTAACTGCCCTCGAGTTGATCTCAACTCATGGTGACCCTATGGATGAAACATCTCAAGAAGACCTTCTGTCCTCTGCTCTGCTTAATTCCTGCAACCCCTTAATACCTATGGCCTCCTTAATAGAGTCTATCTATCTATCTATCTATCTATCCAGCAAGTTTTTTTCACAAAAGTTTTTCCATCTGTTATCCCTCCTCTGTATTTGTATGTGTGTAGCTGTGGGTGCGTACCATTTTCAAGGCACACACATGGAGTTTTAGCCATAGTTGCATTGATACAATACATGTAAGCTCAGCTTACAAAAATGTTTTTGTGGTTACCACTACAGTGATATTTTTTATTTAAAAAAAAAATTCTACTGAAACAATGCGCAAAAATGTTAGAGAAAGTTATGTTGGGGTCGTCCCTTCTGATGGGGTCACTTAGTGTAATACGCACCCCCACGCACACCCTTAGTGATGCCATTGGTTGAAACGTAACACCTTAAGACTTTTTTATTTAGGTAGGCATTTGACTGATTGATTTTTAAACCATATGGTGAAATGGTGTTGGTAGTGGTATGTTGTGTTTTTATCCTGTTTTAATGATGTTTTAAATGTACAGTGGTCCCACCACATTTGCTAGGGTTACAGGTGAAGGACCCTTGTGAATGTGGAAAAGCCACAAATAAAAAAAACCACTATTCTTTTTACCTGAGAGAACCCCTCTCTAGGAATCTCCAGGTCTTCTAGTGCAACTCTATGGTCAACATCTGACCAAGTTGATCATAGAGTCATGCTGGAGGACCTACAAATGGCTAGAGAAGTGTTTTCTCTAGGAACCTCTAAGTTCTCCAACACAACTCTATGGTCGATTTCCAGCAGAGTTACACTAGAGGACTTAGAGATTCCTAGAGAGAATATATTAATCAAAACCACAAATAATCAAATCTGCAAAAAGTCAAAGCCACAAATGTGCTGGGTCAACTGTATTATTAAACTGCCCCCCCCCCCAAGTTTGCAATGTACATTTTAGCCAACTTCTATTTTAAAATGTGTAAGCTAACTTGGGTCCCTTGGGACGGAGAAAGACGGAGTATAAATTGCATGAATAAATTAAAAAATAAGAATGCTATCCCACTGCCAGGATTGCATAATAAAATCAGCTTGCCAATACATTTCATTTCTTTATATGGAATAGCATGGGGGCTCTATCCTTTTCTTTGTCCCAGGCACCAAAATGTTTTGGGTCAGCCCAGATGACTGAGATTTCTTTTTAAGAACAAAATGTTGCTGTTCTTATAGATTTTCCTGAGTCAGTATTTTTCTGTGCCCTGTCCTCTGTGTTCCCTGAAGGATCCATTTTTTTCTCCTTCAGTGAATTGATCATTAGCTGTCTTCTTTTTGTCTGAACTGCTCTGTTTCCAAGAAAGATGAAATACCTACTTTATGTCATCTTCTACTGTAGGTGACTAATGGGAACATAAAGTTTATGAGCTGTGCATTTGTATCTTTAAAAGCTTTGAATTAGCACCATTTTTTATTATAACAATAATTGTATTACCATAATTTGCTCACTTTTTGTGGAGGAATAACATGCTATCATCAAACAAGCTAAATGATAGCGATTACTGGCTTCTTTTTAAATAGATGAACCATCTGGGAAGTGGTGGCAGTCCATATTGTATCCAAAATGGCACTGACTGAGCAACATTCATCTTTTATACCTGACATCTGGTCATGTAACCCAGAGTAAATTTAATTTCTCTTTTTTATCTTTACCTAAGTTGTCTCTTTTGTCTTTATCTAACATGTGTCTGTATGCTTCATTGTAACGTCATCAACAAATCTGAATCTGTATCTATGAAGACAGAATGGACACAATCCAGTAAGTGGATTCCACTTAGGGTTGCCAAGTCAGGATTATTTTAAAAATTGAGATTTTTGTACCAAAATTTGAAACCTAAGTATGACCCTTAGTATTGTCTCAATGGGTGGTTAGGTCCCATCTTTGGGGATTTTTTTAAAAAAAGAGAGATTGGATGGGTTTGTTTCAGGAGTGCTTCAGCTGAGTATACCTACATGTCAGGGAGTTGCGCTAAATGGCTCTTGTAGTCCCTTCCAACTCTAAAATGCTATGATTATATCATTTCAGCTGTGCAAATTAGGTTGTTGTTGTTGTTGTTTTGCCGTGTGCCTTCCAGTCCTTTGGGATTCATGGTGACCCCCTATCATGGGGGTTTCTTGGCAAGATTTGTTCACAGGAGGGTTGCCATTGCCTTCCCCTGAGGCTGAGAATATGTGACATGCCCAAGGTCACCCAGTAGGTTTTATGGTTGAGCCAGAGTCACAGACCTACATTCAAACCACTACGCCAGAGGTATACATCCACTTTTCATGGCAACTTTCTTCCTTTGAGATTCCTACCTTTCACCCTCAGGACTGGAGACTCAGGACCAAAACGCACTGCAGAAATAATCCAGTTTGAGACCACTTTCATTTCCCTGGTTCAGTGCTAGGTAATTCTGGGAACTGTAGTTTTGTGAGACATTTAGCCTTCTCTGTCAGAGAGCTCTGGTGCAATAACAAACTACAATTTCCAGAATTTCCTAGCAATGAGTCGTGACAGTTAAGGTGATGTCAAACTGGATTATTTCTGCAGCGTGGATGCAGCCTTGGTTAACATCTAGGAAAACAGATGTTGAAAGTCAAGTCTGTATGAGGTTGCCAAGTCTGGCAGGGCTGCTGGCCATGCAGAAAAGGGTGGTGATGGCATTAGCAACCATGTCTCCTTTCTAAGAAGGACCCAAGATTCAAATTCCCACTCAGCCATTGAAAGCCACTGGGTGACCTTGGGCAAGTCACACTCTCTCAACCTCAGAAGGAGGCAAAGACAAACCAATCTTGCCAAGAAAACAAATCTTGAACACATTTTACCAAGTAAACTCCATCTAAGAAAGGTGAGAAGTCTGTGGAGGCCACTGCTGTCACCATCATGGCACCGTCTTTTCCCAGCCAATCCATCAGCCATGCCAGACCTGGAAGGGGCTGCCAAACTTTAAATGAGTTGCTCAAAGTGCTGAACCTTGGCTGTAGTGAGTGGGTAATAGAAGTGTCCTGGCTGGCCGAAGTGGGCAGCTAGGGCATACAGTCTTGGGGCAGACAGTGAGTGACCACCCCACCAGGTGTTTTGACACTCTGAGGTGTTACCTAGTGTAGACCGGACCCTGTGCACCCTACTAGTGATGCCCCTGCTTCTGGGTGAGCCCAGAACCACAAGGTTGTGAGTTCAATCCCAGCCAGGGGCTCAGGTCCACTCATCCTTGCATCCTTGCATAGGTTGCTAAAATGAATACTCAGCTTGTTGGAGGCAATTAACTTACACATTGTAAACTGCTTAGGGAATGCTTAAGTGCACTGATAAGCGGCATAGAAATGCACTTCCTATTGCCATTGTTATCTTTAACAGGGACAAACACCCCAAACCTTTGTTTTAGCATCTAATAATCTGGAGGGGAAGGGAACTGGTTGAGGAAACAGAATGAAGTTCTTTTACAACTTTTTAAATTTACACTTTCTCTGACATTTTTCCCAGAAAATCCATGATTCCCTTGCTTATATCTAAGCATGTTATACCAGAGCAAGTGTAACCAAGAAATTCATCTGTTAATTATTATGAACAGAGTTATGTGTGAGGTCAGCCATTGAAGGTCAGGATGTACTTCTACAACCAATTGGTAGTTGAGGCAATTGGTCCATCTAGTCATTGTCTAAAATGGGTTGGACACAGATTTATCTGGGATTAGAGATGACAGTTGGACCAGTTAGCCATGAACAACTGAAGTCCTGTCAATTTCAGTCGGTCTGCACTTAGCTGGGCTAAATGACTGTTAGGGGCTCTCCAGGGTTTCAGTAAGAAGTCTTTCCCAGCCCTATCTGGAAGTGCTGGAGACTGAGACCTTATTTTTGCAAAGTGTATAGTCTACCACTGAGTTACTACAAACCTTCCCTTTTGATTGGTGTTATATTCACTGTGATGTTATATTCACTGGATGTTTGCTCTGATGCAGTGGGGCTCTCCATATTTTCTTCAGTATAGATTCACACTAAATGGAAAACGCAAGAATTGGGGAAACTTCACCTCCTAAAATTATGTTTTGTGTCTGCAGTTGTTAAAAGCATTGATATTAGAAGCAACGCTGAAAAAATGTGTTGCTTCTAATATCAATGCTTCCCATCTCCCTGAAACTCTTCTAATCACTGCATTTTGGATTTCAACTCATAGAAACCTTCAGCACTGTGGGAGTCTGGGAGTTGTATTGCAAAGGAGTAAAATCATAGAGTTAGAAGGGACATCAAATCCAATCTCCTGCAGTGCAACTAACGCAATCCAGAAAGATGTCTATCCCATCTCTATTTAAAGCCTTTCAAAAATGGACAATCCACTATACTCTGAGGCATTCTATTCCACTGTTAGACAGCTCTTACTATTGGTTTTTTTTTTTTTTTTAAAAAAGCCCTTCTTAATGTTTAGATGGAAACTCTTTTCTTGTAATTTTAATCCAATGGTTCATGTTGTAGTCTCTGGAGCAGGAGAAAACAATCTGGCTCCATCGTCTACATGACATCCCTTCCGAGTAGTTTTCTAAACTCTGATTAGGATCAGTTGGGGAAGATGGCAAGCCTATATATAGTTATGCTGTCTCCCCTTCTTTAGAATAAGGCAGTGAGCAAGAGGCTACATGGATCATGCAGAGAGGAATGACTGCACATGTACACTTCTGTCTCCACACAGCTGCCAAGTCCCATGAGGCCACCAACACTGCTGTCAAACGTCCCTGGAGAGGGAGTGTCAGGAGGGAGAAAGATGACCAAGTAGCATAGAGTCCCTCTTATCTCCACCGCAGTTTATTAGAAAGAGAGGAAAGAGGCTATCAGTGCCCTCCCTCTCTCCCTAGCAAACTACAGCAAGGATGAAAGGCACTCCCCATCTTCCAATTCTTTTCCCATAGCAGTGCTCCCACAAATCTTGGCAGCTGGGAGATTAGTGTGTGTGTGCTTGGGATGGGGTGTGATCCAGCATGGCGTAGTGGTTTGGATGTTCACCATGTCTCCTGGAAGAGTATCGCATCAAGCTCATGAATGTAATCTATGACATCAGGGTCTTTAGAATTAGAGTTCCAGCCAGCTTTGTTCCAGGACGTAGACTTGAGTAAGACGTTTGTCAGTAAAGATGGTATTACATTATTGAAGATCATAGTGTCAAGATTGGGAGAAACTTTAAATGATTTGGGGAAGCTCTTATATTGCCAATCGGTGCTATGCACCTGCTCCAGTCGTCCACTTCCTTCTCAGAATACAGCCCCATTGTTCAAATTGCATCTCCAGCCTTGAGTCTCTTCCCCAGCTTTTCTAGAATTACTCGTTGACATGTCCATACCATATTTATTCATATATAGGGGAGTCTCTTGAGAAACAGTGTGGCATAGTGGTTTGAATATTGGACAATAACTCTGGAGACCAGGGTTCAATTCTCAGCTCAGCCATGAAGCCCACCTTGGGCATGCCATATGCTCTCAGCCTCAGGGGAAAGCAATAGCAAATCTCCTCTGAACAAATCTTGGCCAGAAAACCCCATGATAGCATCACCTTAGGGTCTCCATTAGTTGGAAATCACTTGAAGGCACACAACAACAACAATTGGGATGGGACACATTGGGGGCTAGAGGATTGGCCCTGGCACCCTATTTAAACCAAACATGATGTGCACATATCACTAATAAGAATCTGACCTTTATGTCAGGGGTGGGGAAATATATTATTAGAATGCATCTCCCATCATTCTCAGTCAGTATAGCCAATGGTATGGGATCATGGATCACATGTTTCTATTGGTATTCCCTAGGTTGCTGGTTTTAGAATTCAGGCTGGGATGTGACTAACTCCTGCCAGTCATCTGTTGGAATATCCTGTGCCATGCTTTCTCTTGAAACTAATCTACACTGAAACTATGGGAAACTTTTATTTTATATAACAACTGCAGCCAGAATAGTATATGCAGCAAAATGGAAAAAGAAGGACAGACCAGATACACATGAATGGTTATAGAAATTATATGACTATATGGAGACTGATAAATTGGCACAGTTGTTGAAAAGGAACTCTTTAAATAAATTTGAACAGGACTGGGAACCATTGGTAAAGTATTTGAAGAAGGAACGGGGTCCAACATTTGTAATAAATTTGAAATGAGGGGGAAAGAGTTAATTATTATATAAACAGAAATGGTAAATGTATAAATATGGAGCCTAATTGAAGTGTAACAATAATACAATCTGATATATGATTTGAGTTGAAGACAATGACAGAAGATTCAAAGAGAACTGAAAGGTTTAAATGTTTAGGGCAGGGGTAGGCAACCTTTCCCCTTTAAGGGCCGAGGGACTTCAGCTCCCAGAAGCCTCAGCCATGTTGGCCAATAGTCCCATGTTGGCCAATAGCTCCTGGGATTCTGGGAGCTGAAGTCCCTTGGCCCTTAAAGGGGAAAGGTTGCCTACCCCTGGTTTAGGGGGTGGGGTAGTTTTTTTTGTCCAGGTGCCTGTCTTGGTGTTATTTTATTTGATTGCTAAATGTTAAATGTGATTTTAATATTAATTTAAAAAAATAAAGAAACTAATCGACACTCTTTTCCTTCTTTTCCATACACCTTTTTACTGAATGGTTTACTTCAGCCCTGATGCCTCTGCTGTGAACTTTGTTTCAGAACTACATTCTCTCCAGGGGCATCATCACAGCGCTATTTATATGCAAGCACTCTTTTTAAAAAGCCCAAGGGCAACGATGTGCCCTAGATCCAGAACTTGGTTTACTAGAGGCCAGCCTTTGATCAATGCCATATGACCCCCTGAATGCCACTTGTGGAAACCATTTATTTTAAAAATGCTGCCCGCTGCCTGATGGCTTCATTAGTTTTGCCATCCAAAAACAAAAACAACAAAAAAGAAAGCCCTGCAGGAGAACAGAATCTTTTGTACTAGAGAAGAATGGACTTTAAATCCCAAGCTGAGAATGTGGCAGGTCAAAGGAGCAAGTTAAAAATAATTTCACCTACTACAAAGAAGCAGAATTTAAATCCTCTAAGGTCCTGCCAGCGTGTTTTCTAACACTTTCACAGAATGAATGTAATACAGTCGTCCCATTCTAATGAAGGACTGCTAGCTAGTGGATTGGAATTTAAAAACCACCCAACCTGTAGAAATGATAGAGCAAACAAAGGATAAGGAAATGGAGGAAAAGCCCAGCTCTTCCTCTCCCACGTGGAAGAGAAAACCAAAGCCTAAATCCAAGCACTAGTCCCAGCTACAGTAGACCCATTGTTGATTTATCTAAGCACAACTAAATCCAAACCCAACCCTGTGTTCACAAAAATTTTGCAATGATGCATATGAATGACTACAAGAAGGCTGGAGGTGTTCTGAGTGCACATATAGTGTTTTTAAAAAGATATTTAGGAAAATAGTAGCAAAGAAAATTATTACCATATCACTTTTCTCCACAGATACATATGATTATTGCATTGATTAAGGTAATAAATGCAACCCGTGTCTCATATTTCAACATTTCACTTTTGGAGTTTAGTCTAGATTTTAGACTCCTCTTGCCAACAGGGACCAGGAAGAATCCTGTCGATGTCATAAGTATACAGAGGTTTCCCCTATGAATGCAGTCACACATTTTTGTTTGATACAGAATGGCTGTACAGCTGGCCCTCCACGTTTGCGGCTTTGACTTTTGTGGATTTGATTATTTGCGGTTTTGATTAATATGTTCGCCATAGGAATCTCTAGGTCCTCCAGTGAAAATTTGATGGAAGTTGACCATAGATTTGTGCTGGAGAACCTAGAAAGTCCTAGAGAAACACTTCTTTAGGCATAGGTAGTTCCTCCAGCATGATTCTATGATCAACCTCTGGTTCAAAATCATTCCTCAAAATCAGCTGCCACAGCACAGATGGAGAATGGCCTGGGGACTCCCGGTGGCATCAGTGGTGTTCTCCTGTACAGTAACATGCATTCTTGTCCTGTTCCATTCTGTTCCGTTCCTTTCCGTTCCATTCCCCTTCCTGTAAGTGCCATGCGATAAACTTAATAGTAAGGAGGGTGCTAGTCTAAGCTCTCTGGGAACAGTGTTCCAGAGCCTGGGGGAAGCACCGATAAAGCCCTCTCCTGTGTTCCCACCAGAGGTACCTGTGAGGATGGTGAGACAGAGAGAAAGACCTCCCTTGAAGAACTCAAAACATTGATAAGTTTGTAAAGAAGAATACAGTCCTCCAAGTAACCTGGACTGATGTGCATGCACATTGAGCATAGTCGTGCAATGTGCATGTAGATGTACCTGTGCATGTTGAAATTCCCTAACAAGGCAGTGTTGCACATCAGTCCATGAGCAGAAAGCTATGTTCTGTGTCCTCAATATAGGATCTCAGCTATTAATCAGTTCTTTGTTCTTTGTTCAGATCAATTGATGGTAAATACTGAATATTGTCTAAAATACTAAAGAAAGATTTAAAGCAGACCAAACTATCAAGGTTTAGAAAAGTTATTTTGTGGACTACAACTCTGAAAATTTTTAGCTCAGATTCTCAGTACTTATCCCCCTAAAATGGCTTTTCGAAGTTCTACGTGAAATCAAGGATGAGAACTGAGTTGTTGTTGTTTTGTTTGTTTGTTTGTTTTTAAGCATTTGGGTGGTTACAGATCCAAGTAAAAAATCAGTCGTTCTTTAATCCTGGTAAACATTGTGTGACATTTTCATGTCATTGCACAACAGGCTGAGTCGAAGCTGGCACTTATCACAGCAAAGACTGTGCAACTGGGTGGCCTTCCCTTCAGTCATTTCTAAAATTTTGAACATTGGCACTGAAGTTTCCAGGTCAACAAATATGTCAGAACCCTTGAGACAACCACAAAATGGGTAAATAAGCCATTCACTCTCCTTTCCCCCTCTGCTCTACACTTTCTAAACACCATTCAAGGTCACACAAAAGCTGCTGTTCACCTTTCTAGCTTCAATCCAAAAGGACAATGATTCAAACAGACAAGAAGGGGAGGTGGGGTTTTTGTTAAGCTGCATTTGGAAAAAAGTGAATGAGTGCAAAGGAGACAAAATGAATTTGTTACCAAGCTGATTTCCAGCACATTACAAACTGGAACGTTCTTCCTCTGGGGAAAACCTGAAAACTGCAGAAAAACAAGTACTTGCTAAAACCTGTTTGCATACAAATCAAAATAATAGATGTGAAACACAGTAATCTATGGACTGGATCCATCATAATAATAATAATAATAATAATAATAATAATTGGGGTGGGGTACAGTAATTGGTAAAACCAAACAGAGTTAAAAACATTCCCTCATCCCAAAATCCCACCCCTCCCATCCCCTTAAAACAGAATTAAACAAGGACCGATTAAAAATACAACATTAAAATGAATTAAAAACATCCTCAATAACATAGGAATCAGAAGTAGCAAATTAAAAAACTCATCTCTCAGCTGATAGTTATTCCGGGAAGGCTTGAATGGATGATATTTGAACAGATCCTCTAAAACCAATAGAGGTTAAACTACTTGAGGTTGAATTAAGTTCCAGTGATCCCAATAAATCTAATCCAAGCATGATTAAAAGAGAAACCAACATTGTATTTGTCGTGGTTTTCTGTCAGATCAACTTTGAGTTATGGCACCTTTGTGAATGAAAGATTGTGCTGAGTTCCAGACACCAACAACCAATAGTGGAATAGATTGCCTTGGAAGGTGGCAGACTCTCCAATTTTGGAGGTCTTTCAACAAATGTTGGATGTATACCTTTGAGGAGTTATTTTGCTCTTCATGGTGGAGGATTGGACAAGATGATCCTTGTGGTCCTTTCCAACTCTAAGATTCTGTGATTCTACGATTCTAATCCTGCTCAGCTCTTGCAGACTCATGAAAGTGGCTTTCTTGATTGAAGCATGGTATTTTTCAAATTAATTTTATTTTTCAGTAAAATCTGGTAGAATGGCAAAGATGATGGAAGAAACCATCATGCAGCTGCAACCGGCAGAAATAAAAAATGGCACAAGTTAGCAATGATAGACATTTGCCCCAAATTTAGGCGGTTACTTCATAAATGAGACCAAAATAACGTGAGATTGTAATAGATCTGAGTGCTGACGAAATCAAAAATGACAGTTTCATTCACTGCAGCCAATGCTAGTATATTAATACTATTAAGGAGGTCCAAAAAGATTGGTTTGGGCTTGACTAACCTTCTAAATATGCTTTCTGAGCACAAAATAACAGCACCATTTCAGGCTGTAAAAGATGAGGTGGCATTTCTGGCTGAAAGATAGATTTAGAGTTTCTTTCACAGTAAATTCACAAAATAAAGTCTGGCACTTTTACAAAACAAAAATAAGAACCGGGTTGTAATGAATTTGTAGGTCTTAGTTTTTTAGTAATTAGGACTGTCTCAATGTCCTTTTGAGGTCTATTTGGCTTTCTGTTATTTTCACCATTGGAAATCTTCAAAATGTTACTATGCAATATAATTTTCTAACATTCCCCATGCCTGATTGCTTTAATCTCTGCTAGACATTGGTGGAATATATACATTTATCATCAAAAAGCACAAGGTACCAAAATCAATTAGAAACACCATCGTGATCTGCCCACAATGTGGCAGACACTTGCTGGAGGCCTTGAGAACTATAGAAATGGCAAGATCAGTCTTTGGTCTTCCTTTGCCACTAGAAGCAGTAGCTGGTAAGTGATCGATGACATAGCCTTTGAGATATACTTTGGATGTCTCTTGGAAGAGTATTGCATCAAACTCATGAATGTAATCTATGACATCAGGGCCTTTAGACAGATTTCCAGCCAGCTATGTTCCAGGACATACACTTGAGTAGGACTTTTGTCAGTAAAGATGGTATTACATTATTGAAGATCATAGGACCAAGATTGGGAGAAACTTTAAATGACTTGAGGAAACTCTTAATATTGGCAACCAGTGCTACACATCTGCTCCAATTGTCTGCTGTCATAACAGAATACAGCCCTGTTGTTCAAATTGCACCCCAGCCCAGAGTCTGTTCCCCAACTTTTCTAGAATTGTTCATTGACATGCCCATACCATATTTATCCATATTTAGGGGAGTCTCTTGAGAGCCAGTGTGGTGTAGTGGTTTGAGTGTTGGACTATAACTCTGGAGATCAGGGTTTGATTCCTAGCTCAGCCATAAAACCCACTAGGTGACCTTGGGCAAGTCAAATGCTCTCAGCTTCAGGGGAAGGCAATGGCAAACCTCTGAACAAATCTTGCCGAGAAAACCCCATGGTAGAGTCACCTTAGGGACACCATAAGTTGGAAATGGCTTGAAGGCACACAAGGGGAGTCTTTTGGTCCTTATTATGGTTTATTTCAGACAATGTCAGACAACAACAGAAGGAGTATCTTGTTCCTTATTATGATTTATTTCCGACAATTTAGGAATATCATTTTTGTCTGAATGTCCCATCTCAAGCCAATCGTTTATGAATCTCTACCTTATCTGCTGTACAGTTAGGGGGGTTGCAGACTGCCAAAAATAGTGCAAATTGAGTCCACTTTTAGGGTTAGGGTTAGGGAATCATGGGAACTGTATTTTATTGTGGCACCAGAGCTCTCTGACAGAGAAGGCTCAATGTCTCAGGAAAAAAACAGTTCCCATGATTCCCTAGCACTAACCCTAACCCTAAAAGTAGACTCAATTTGCACTATTTCTGGCACTCTTCAACCCTCCTTAGTCTCCAGGCCTGAAGGGATTGTTGATCTCTGTCCTCTCTTTCCCTGTAAGCTAAGTAAGGTTACTCTCTAATTGATTTTGGCACCTTGTGCCTGTTGATGGTAAATGTATATATTCCACCAATGTCTAGCAAAAGTGTTAGTATGCTATGTACGGAGGATCTAAAAAAGAAAAAGAAAGGGGGAAATGCAGAGAGAGGTGTCTGCATTTGCCTGTATGCATTTGGGGGAGATTTGTATGCTAGCTCCAGGGAGCTCCGCAATGACATAAGATCTCATTTTTGAGAGCTAGAAACAAAATCCATAGCTTCTGTGTTGTGCAGAAAAATGTCCACTTTCTTCTGCACTCCTGAGCACACGGAAAATTGCTTGAGGCTCAAGTCAAAGAACCCGAGCTCCCAATAGCAGGATATAAATTGGTAATAAATATCCTGGCCTAAGAACCTTCCTGAGTGAAGGATGGGAACACTGCAGTGAAATGAAACTCAAATTAATCTTCCCGAATCATTTCTGCACAGGTTAATGCTCCTTTTGATTGGGAAGTTTTGATGTCTGCCTTTCTGCAGCTGACGATTAAAAGAAGGTGGGAGGGACCTCAAAGGCGCCAGTTGTCACTAGGAAAAATAACGAGAGGGAAAAGTGAAGCAGCTTCATGTCATAAAACATATGCATTGATAATGTGACATGTTTACTCCAGAATTACATTCTAATTAGAAGGGCATTCATATTCGTGCCACATACTGTCTGGTTTGCAAAACATGCACTTGGTAAATCACAAAATTGTAGGAAGACAGGAAAATGTCCTCAGGCAGTAATTTCTACCCCCAGTCTTTTGATCTCCTGGGAATTCTTTCCACCTTGACCTGTCTGATCCCAAACTGCTTGAAATGCATGACATTGTGTGGGACCTCTGCAGAACTTTGTGAGGCATGTTCTTGGATGTAATATCAGTTCAAGAGGAGCTTGACTCATGCCTCCTCTCTCCCCTCCCATGGAAGAGCATTGCAGAGTAAGCTGGCTGCAATGATGGGCAAGATATTTTTGCGAATACATGTGCACACATGCATGTTTGTGTTAAAAGGTACAGGGAGTGTGTAAATCAATTTTTGAAAAAGTAGTCAAAACTGCTGAGACTGAGTTGATATCAAGGAAAGTAGAATAAGGTCAATGAGAAAGAAGATAAATGTAGTCTCTGTAGTCAACAAGAGCAAGGCTTCTAGTGGATGAGATCAGACAGCCCAGGTTATTTTACAGGTGGTTCGGGATGAGTTCTTGCTGGCAAATGTGACACATGCAGAGAAATTAATTTTCACAAGCAGAAGGTGAGTAACAACCAGTCCCATCCTGTCACCCACCACATACTGCATAGTAGAGAAATAAAACTA
The DNA here is from genome assembly GCA_026167975.1 of Phrynosoma blainvillii. NCBI lineage: Eukaryota > Metazoa > Chordata > Lepidosauria > Squamata > Phrynosomatidae > Phrynosoma > Phrynosoma blainvillii. The sequence goes on along the minus strand of JANUYF010000007.1, from coordinate 21,520,611 downwards.
GCTTAGTCTTTGTAAAAGATGTAGGTTTAGATACAAACACTAAAGTTTTCATAACTTCTCTTGATGAGAGGTTCTGCATCATGTGTTGTTCAAACAGGGTGAAGAAAGAAACCTGCGTTCTACAAAATGGAGGAGGAACAAACTTAAATTAATTGATTCAGCAAGACAGAGAGACAACAAACAGGAAATTATAAGAAACATATTAGGTCTAAACTCTTAGAGAGAGAGACAAACTAACAACTATTGAGTATAGGCATACTAATGCTGCTGCCTCTAACACAGGGGTAGGCAACCTAATGCCCGGGGACTGGATGCGGCCCCCTGAGGCCTTTGGCCCTGAGGCCTTTGGACCGTCCCCGGGCTGGTCCTACCGACGATGACCCCCGATGACCCCACCGCCCCTCACCGCACCCCGCCGCCTGCCATGATGATATTGATCTTGGGGTTTTCTTGGCAAAATCTCCACAGGGGTTTTTCCATGGCTTTTCTGGGGCTGCGAGAGTGTGCATGCATATTTTTTAATTTTTAATTTTTTAAAAAAATATTTATTTATTTATTTATTTATTTATTTATTTATTTTTGGTGCTTCAGCCCCCCAATTGTCTGAGGGACAGCAACCCAGCCCCCAGCTCAAAAAGGTTGCCTACCCCTGCTCTAACAGTTCTGGCCTATAGATTTTCTCACATGAGTTGAGTGTACCAGGAATACTAAATACCCCTCTCTGAAGTATAAATCCCAAGATTCCATAAAATACTACCATGGCTGTGAAAGTGGAATAGGGCTGTACCATCGGCCCTCTGTATCCATGGATTCAACCATCCATGGCTTGAAAATATTTTTAAAATTTCAAAAAGCAAACCTTGGTTTTGTTATTGTATACAAGGGACACCATTTTATCATGCTATTGTATACAATGGATACCATTTTATCATGCCATTGTATACATTGGAACTTGAGCATCTATGGATTTTGATATCCATGGGAGGTCCTGGAACCAAACCCCAGTAGATACCAAAGGCACATTGTAATTGTGAAATGAGTATGAAAGGGCTCCAAAAGTCAGAGACAGTTACCTGACCATTTCTGTGTTCTAGATGTATTCTTGGTCCATCTGTCTGTAGCTTCCTGCTTTCACCAAGAGGGTGAGGGACTTGGAAACTGTGGTACATGCTCTGGTAACCTCACGTCTGGACTACTGCAATGCACTCTACCTGGGGCTACCCTTGTGCCTAATCCAGAAACTCCAATTGGTGCAAAATATGGCAGCCAGGTTAATTACTGGAACATCTAGGAGGGAGCACATAACACCAGTGCTTAAATCCCTCCACTGGCTGCCAATTAGTTTCTGGGCGCAGTACAAGGTGTTGTTTTTGACCTTTAAAGCACTACATGGCTTGGGTCCATCTTATCTTAGGGACCGCCTCTCCCCATATGATTCCCCCCCATGCCTTTCAGTCCTCTGGGAGGAATCTGTTACAGCCAATAAAAACTAGGCTGTCTCAGACCTCCAGAGGGCCTTCTCTGCGGCCGCTCCCAGGCTGTGGAATGGCCTGCCGGACGAGATCCGTCTTATTACCACGCTAACTGCCTTTAAAAAGGCAGTGAAGACAGATCTCTTCCGGCAGGCCTTCCCGGAATAACATCTGCCCTAGGGAGATGAGCTTTCAGCTTCCATTTTTATCCTGTCCTTATTGCGCCTGATCTTTTATTGATTAATTGTTTTTATTGCATTATAGCATTTTAATCCTTTTCTAGTTTAATCCTGTTTTAAGGGGTTGGGAGGGTTGGATTGGGGGATGAGGGAATGTTTTTAATTTTGTCTGTTTTAAATGCTGTAACCCGCCTCGATTGTTGTGCAGAGGGGCGGGCTATAAATAAAGATTATTATTATTATTATTAAGACTGGTGACAGCATGACACACAACCTACAACCTAATATTGTTTAAATCACCATTTTAAGGCCTACCATGAACTTGAGTCATCGCCGTGTTTGAATTGACCCTAACATGCTTCCTTCATTGAGTAAATATTGAATGCTAGGCAACAGCAGAAATCAAAACATTCTGGAACTAGAGAATATAGAATTAAGATGCTTCGATTTGCTTAAAGTATGACAACAGGGGAGACCGCATACAGTTGTATACCCTGATTTGCAAGTTTCAGTGTTCCTATCATATTGATGAATGCTGCTTCTTCAAGGAGAGGACATTTCTGGCACAAAGTAGAAGCATGGACTTCTTTCATTTTATTGGAAAATGTTTTGTGGTTTTACTTTGGCTTTCAAGTCAGGTCCAGGAGTTTCTTGTTGTTTTCATCCTCTAGCAGTGATTACATTTATCAAGTGAATGATCCACAGGAGATGAAATCTTTGGACTGAAGATGTGCTAACACCACAAGATATAACTTGTGGCTACAAATTAGCATCTCCTTCAAGGCTTCAGGTAAAAAAGATCTAGATGGATATTTATTATGTATTTATTTGGCTGGTATCCTGCCTTTTCCCTTATACAGGAGCCAAAGCTTGAGTAAAGAAAGTGACTTCCTTTGGATGAATTTAGCATCTGTTTCAACTTGGATTAAACATTCAAAATAATTTTTAGGAAATGAATGTTGTTTAATGAGTAGTCTAAATGAAAAATCATTCTTCCAATAGGTAGGAATGTAGGTATTTAAACAGTTGGAAAGTGGTTTGTTCTCTCTACAATGCCAATTAAACATTTGACCAGTAAATTTTTAAGTTTACCCAGTTAAGTTCATCGGGCCACTTTTACAGGGCCTTTATGGGGCTCTCACCCTCAGTATTATCACTGTATACATCCTGTTCTGGTGCCTTTTTTCTTCTTCTTTCAGCAATGCTTGGAGATAAATTAACATGCAAAGTAGTGACTGGCTTCAGATTAGCTTTATGGCAAAGTGTGGATTTGAACCTAGGTCTTCTTAGTCCATGTCTGATGCTCCAACATAGCTCTGTTTCCTTCCAGATGTTTTGGATTGCAATCCCATATGCTCAAACATCTTGTGATGATGGGGACTGTAGTCCAACATAGGGATAAAAATACTCACTTACTTTGTACTCATACGTAAGTTCTCTAATGTGTGGAATTACAAGACCTTTTGCACATTTTTCAATTATTTGTCACAAACAAACTTAGGGCCCCTGCAGATGGCGCAGAGCGCCATCTTGGAAGAATGAAAGGGGAGGGGCAGCCACACGGTGGCTGCCTCAACCCCTCCCCAAGGACATCATCAGGGTGCATGCCATTACACATGGCGCACACCCCAAATACGTCTTCTCAGCGCAGTGTCAGCATGCACTGTGCCGGAAGAGGCACAGAAGAGTTGCGTGGCGGCTCTTGATGCACCCCTTCTGTTGGCTCTGGAAGGACCGGCATTTTAGCACTAATTCTAGGGCTGGCAGAAGGGAGGATTGGGGCTGAGGTGTGGGGCAGCCTCGGCCCCAATCCTCCGCTTCCCAGGGTGGCCCACAGCCGTCCGTCTGCATCCCCCTTAAGTTAACAACAGAGCTGGTGACAATTTTTTTCTCTACTCAAAGATCTTGCGAGAACTTTTTTATCCTAACCGCAGTTTGCTTCTCAAAGACTGGGAGATGTAGGTATAATAGTCTCACATCCATAATTCTACAAACCCACCTTTCTTAGCTGCAGTCCCTGCTCTATGGCCAATTCCTGGTTTGGGTCAAGTGGAGAAGAGCAATTAAGTGTCCCAGTAACTTCCTACAGCTTAACGCATAGCAACAATCATCTTCAAGGACCTTCAGGTGAAGTCATTGTTAGTGTACATCCAGCCACAGATGATGTCATTGCTAGCCATAGGTAGATAGTGGGACACTCCCCACAGGCTACAAAATGTCCATGATGGAGAGGGCTGCAGCTGCAAAAAGGTGGATTTGGGGGAATTGGCCGTTGCATGGTTTGTAGAGAATTTTGAACTCTACAATGGGTTTTTTTAAGTGGCAGATGTCCAAGTTACAATATTATAATTCAATAACAGTATGTTAGTCTATAATTTAAAGATGTGTAAGTTTTAATGGCTATGCTTTTAAAGACCATGGCCAGTATTCTGCATCAGCTGCTTAGTTATCTGATGGAAATGTCAGCTAACTAAAAGCCTTATTAACTGAGTTGCAGTGGCTTAGTGGTTAAGACACCAGTTCTGATGATTGGAAGGTTGGTAGTTCAGGGCCTGAGTGGTGCATGATGGGGCGAGTTCCTGTCACTAGTCCCAGCTTCTGCCAACCTAGCAATTTGAAAGCATGCAAATGCAAGTAGATAGATAGGTACCACTTGGGTGGGAAGGTAACAGTGTTTGGTGCAGTCATGCTGGCCACATGACCACCAAATTTGTCTTTGGACAACACGGGCTCTTAGTAACAGAGATGAGTACCACCCCCTACAGTCGGTTACGACTAGACATTCATGTCAAGGAACTGCCTTTATCTATAAGAGCCTTATTGCATGAGAAAATAAAGCAGAAACTGAGCTGGAGAGTAGCGCAATTATCCATGCCTTACTGCATGACATCGTAGCACTTCAGTTTTCTTGCTGTGGGAGATGGTCATCAAACTGCATCTTTTTCTAGATGGAAAAATCTATTGAATAAATTATTTCAGCACAATTTTTCATTTTAATGTTCTATGATTGTACAAATAAAGATTGATTGACTGAAAAATAATAATCTGTCACATTCCTGTACAAATTTCACAAAAGGGATTGGGAGATTACACAAATTTCATTTTGCAAAAATGTCATTTTTTGGATTTTTGTACAGAAAACTTCTGTTGTAAATTACTCAAGCTTTTTTTTCCCACTGGAAGGAAAAAGGTGCTGGTATTTTCATTACCACAAAGGGGTGAAAAATTGTGCAGCATTGACAATATTTTTAGTGGATGAGAAAATTTGCAAATATTGCTTACTTTCTTACACTAATACCTGTGGAAGGCATCAGATGGATAGTGCAGTTGTCCTCACTGTAACACAACCTTTGGTATGTAATACTCTCATATCTTTACAAAAAAAAAATACCCAACAGTTTTGACTGGAGATGTTTTGCTTTTGTTTTTAACAAATACTCTTTGGGGAGATGTTTGGATTTTATCAGCCATGAGCAGAAAAACTTATTTAATGCCAAGCAGTTCCATATCAATCATATCTTAGTCAAACCAGATCAAACATTAGAATTTGATAAAACAAAGATAAAAGTTTGACATATGACAACTTGTTCTAGTTAAAAATTAGAGGGAGGGGAAATGAAGAGATCCTGTGCTAGGGATGTTTGTTTCAAATCTCACACTACTTGTGGTAGTAGTGTTGCATATTGCTATACAAAGCAAGAACTAAATGTTTATATATAGAAGAGGATCTGAGTTCCCTACACTCCACCATATCATGTGGAAATCATTCTGGTATATCTTGTCTATGTGTTGTTTTTCTTGCTATTGTTTTGTGCTGTTGTTGTGTACCTTCAAGTCTTTTCCAATTAATGGTGACCCTAAAATGAACCTCTCACTGGGTTTTCTTGGCAATATTTGTTGAGAGGGGATTTGTTATTGAAGCAGAGTTATTGACTTGCCAAAGTTCATCCAGTTGACCTCCATGGCCAAGCAGGGATTCTGTCAGGGACAGCCAGGTGGAGGACTTGGAGGACTCTGAGGGGGAGGATGTGGGGCCTGATCCTAGCTTGGTGCTACCAGCCCCCATAGAACTAGCTGAACCTGGACCTAGCTGTGTGGAACCCAGTGAGCAACAGCCCCTGCCTCAGCAGCCTAGCCTTTCCCCAGCAGAAAGCCTTTCCCCAGCAGAGGTTTCATGCCAGGAAGAAGCAGAGGAGCAAGAGATTGAAATCCCTACCTTTGCTCAGAGGAGAACAGATAAGGAGGGGCTGCGACATTCTCGAAGGCTAGCTGAGAAACGCGCAGCTAAAGAGAAACACCTGGGGGAGAGGAGCTGAGGCTAGATAAGCAGCTGGGAAAAGCCAAGCTCTTTGTCAAGGCTTATCTTGGATTCCCCAGTGAAAGCTCTTGGCTCTCGGCTTGACTTTGGATTGCTTATACCCTGTGACCTTTGGAACGGCTCTGGACTACCTGCTCACTATAACCCTGAACTTTGGAGTGCTCTCTGGACCTGACTTTCGGAACTCTTGGTTTGTTGGTACGTCATTTGCAACTGGGTTGCTATCTGGGAAGAGGCCTCCGTCTTTATCAGCCACGTGTTGGCAGCTTTCCTGGACAGATTCAAACCCAAATCTCCCAGACTCCTAGTCCAACACTCAAATCACTATACCACACTGGTTCTTCTTACCTACTAATCATCTTAATTTAACTAAGAGCAAAGGAAATTAAATCTGATTCAGGAAATCACCTACATATTTAAGCATGTTTCTCTGAATCTGACTCTTGAATGCCATGTGTCCATCAACCATCTCTCACCACTTCCATATCAGTATTGGTTGCTGGAAGGAAACAAAGAATGGCAATGCACACATTATAATACATGTAATAATATATAAAATATTATTATATTAATTTAAGTAAAGTTTCCTTCCTTAAATTGCACAATTATAGGACTTTGATACCATTTTAATTGTCAGGCCTATGGTATTCTGAGATTTGTAGTTTTGTGGGGTTCTAGATCTCTCCATCTGAGAATTAATACCTAATGAGACTACATATTCCATGATTCCTTAGGATGGGGGTATGGCAGTTAAACTGGTATCAAATTGCTATAATTGTATACTGTGAAAGAGACATAAAACAATTATAAGATAAAAGGTGTATATTTGTGTGTGTGTGTGTAAAATCTGTAAATCATTCAGACACACTAAAGAAAAGAAAAGAAAAATATGTGCCAGTACTTCTGAACACACATTTTTACTGTTTTAATCAGACTTTAATATATAATGAACAAGCCCCAAGTTCCTTAGAAACAGAGGTTGTTCCCTCCCATAGTATTTTATCATGTGTTATCATATATATCAGCATAAGATACCAATTATTTCTTAGCTACACATCTCCTGGGTCCAATATTTTGCAAGAAGATTTGACATTTATTTAAGTGCATAATTTATAGTCTACCTTCATATTCTGACATGTATTCAAGGTGGATTGCAATGATAAAACAGACTAGCTTGCTGATATAAAAATAGCTATGTTTCTGTTTGCTTTGTTCACTCTCTACCTAAGATCCTGTTATGTCTCTGAATAACAACTGGATTTTGTATGTACAGACATGAGAGACTCAGCTTTTACATATTTATTTGTTCTAATAGTCTTAGGTGTAACCTGAAACATCAGCATAATATCACTTGGATCCCAGAGCTTGAAAAAGTTTCCCTCTTGGATTACATCCCTTGGGATTCCCTAACATTGGCCCTGTTGACTAAAGGATTCTGAATGTTTTAGTCCACTTTTCTGCTAGAACCCAATCCATTTAAATCCATACCTCTTCTTCTATTCCATCTTGAGATTTCAGGAGCCCTTTCACACTAAACAATTATAGCATGATTATTTCACTTTAACCGCCATGGTTACACTCTATGGAATACTGAGGTCTGCCATTTATAGAGAGGTATGTTGCACTCTCAGCCAAAGTGCTCCAGTGCCTCCCCAAACTATGAATCCAAATATTCCATAGGGTTCAACAATTGCAGTTCAAATGGAATCACAGCAATACAATTTTGTGATGTCAAGGGGCCCCAGGACTTTACCATAAAGTAAGACCTTCCCTTCTTCTCTCCCCCACTTACATTTTGTAGCACCTCTGATACAGAAGAGATTTCAGAATTTCAAAACATCACCCATCAGTTTGTGCCCATTTGATTGCTCTTTCTAATAAAACCACTGACAGACAATGGATTTTATAAAATTGAGATTGATGTATTTTGGCCATATAATGAGAAGGCATGAATCATTGGAAAAGACAATTATGCTAGAAAAGATAAAGGGCAGAAGAAGGAGAGAAAGACCACATGCCAGATGGATTGACTTATTTGGGGGGATAGGACTGGGCATAGGATTGCAAGAACTAAGCAGTGAAGTGGGAGACAGGGGTCCTTGGAAATGTCCAAGAACAGGGTCGCCATGAGTTGAAGTCAACTCAGGGACAGTTAACAACAACAAAACATCCATAATCAGTGAAAGAAGTAAGAGGGTTCCAAAATAAGAGCAAAACAGACATGGGCTGAGATCTTATATGGCACACTGTAGCTTAATAGTTTTGCATGTGGAACTACCGTACACTTCATCATTCAACACCCCCACCTGGACTTACTGATGAGACACTGCAGCACCACTTCAGCCATTCTGTGATGGGAGAAGCAGAGAAGCATCTGCCTAAATCTCTGTAGCTTTATGTAAAATGATTACATTCATCCATTGAGATCCACCACAGTCCTCTGAGGTCTTAGTAGTTGGTGTAATACATGGACGGAGCCAGAAACTTCTCTGGTTTCCCCTCTACATGCCTTCCACCAGCCATAAAATGGCTGTGGGAGGCTGCCTTGAGTTCAGTGGAGTGGCTTTGATTGTTGCAGATGGTGGAAGGGAACATCAACCTCCAAAAAATGAAAAAATGATGTCCACAGGTATAAGGTGGATTGGTATTTTTGTGTGCCACTAAGAGGATACCAGCCACGGTCTGTGTTGTATACTGCAGAACAGGGATGGGCAAATGTGGTCTCCAGGTGTTCTTGAATGTAATTCCCATCAGTCCTACCCAGCGTATCTCTGGGCTGGAGAATCTGCAATCTAGTGACATCTGAAAGGACACAGCTGCCCAGCCTTTCTCTGAAAAGACTGAGTAACCAACAGATAAACATTATTTTTTTTAAGGGGAGATCCTAAAAGTATGGATGGCAACATTTCTCTCTGCTTTAGACATCTTGCAATGCATAGCCATTGACAGACAGCACCCAAATTCAAATTGCTTCTGTTTCATTCCAGCATATCCCACCTCACAACTATGATATGATTAAGAAAAAGAAAGGGAAAATGGGACAAGCATTTGACACCAAAAGTGCACACATCTCAATAAGCCTCCCCTACGTTTCCATTCAGAGGGGATGCCTCTTTTCTGTCACCGCAACGTCAGAGACATGGGCTGTCTCTTGGTTGCCATTCAGGGCAGCTGCTCTGTCTCTTCTCAGAAGGATGTCATCGTACCTCCCTGTAGCCCCGAGTAAAGCCATACGGTGTCAACATTTCACAGATGACAGCTCAGAAGCTCTTCCTGTCTGCTTGCATTGTGTCATTCCTATTATGTTACATAAGAAGACATGAATGATTCAACCTGACATGCTGTTATCTATTGGGATTTAATGTTTTTTTCCAGGTCAACATTTAAACATTAAAACACACACACTCAACCATGCCTGCAAGAACTTCCCCCTCCCTATGAAGAAAAATGTAAAAAGCCAGTCTCTTGAAACAAGAGACTAATCCTTAATAATATATTCTTTCATAAGCTAAACCTCTCTTTTTGGACTGCGTGATATACCAGCATCATCCAGGATAATAGACTTTTCTTGGCCTCAGACCTGACCTCCCTCCAGAGGTACCCACCATCTTTTCTTTGGTTTATCTCCCGCAGGAGTTGGGCTATTTATATTTACATTTCATAAGTCACTGTGAGAAAGAACAGATACATCAAGGAAAAGAATGGTAGGAAATAGGAAGGCAGTGGCAAACCTCCTCTGAACAAATTTTGTCAAGAAAACTCCATGGTAGGTTTGTCATAAGTTGGAAATGACTTGACGACACCAATATTTACACTATGCTGGAAGGGTGCAAAATCTTGGCATAAGTTACATATGAAAAGAATCATAATGAGCAGGGAATGTTACTTCACCAGTACAGTGATTAATGGATTCTAGTAACTTTAAAAACTTGATGGGTAAGAAGCTTTTTTTCAAGGTTTATGCCCTATAGTCATACTCTCCCCCTACAATAAAATTACACTAGGCCCTTGGTATCCACTGCGGTTTGGTTCCAGGACCCCCAGTGGATCCCAAAATCCATGGATGCTCAAGTTACATTAAATACAATGGCACAGTAAAGCAGTATCCCTTATACAAAATGGCAAAATCAAGATTTGCTTTTTGGAATTTATATTTTTAAAAATATTTTCAAGACATGGATGCATAAATCCGTGGATATTGAGGGTTGGCTGTAATGAAATGCAATGGTTGAACATTGCAGCAACTCCTGACAATGAATAACCTCTCAAACACACAAAGACTAATGGGAATGAGTTACCTTTTAAAAGTAACTTTCCAACTTCTGTTCTGAAGTCTCTGGCATGGATGTGGGATGACTGTGTGAAGGTTTACAATGTAGCATAGTGCAAAAGGGCCTCTCACAGCAGGAAAGCCACTTACACTACAGATTTATAACACTACGATTCCACTTTAACTGCTATGGTTTCATCCTATGGAATCCTAGGAGTGGTAGTTTAGGGAACGGTATTTAGAATTCTCAGCCAGGGAACTCTAGTGCTTTATCAAACTACAAAGCCCAGGATTTCATAGGCTGGATCCAAAGCAGTTAAAGTAGAATCATAGCACAGGGGCTCTGCCGTGTGAATGGGCCCCTAGTTAACCAAGGGCCTTTACAGACTGCTAGAAATAGTGCAAATTGAGTCCACTTTAACTGCCCTGGCTCAGTGCTAGGGAATCATGGGAATTGTATTTTTTTTCTGAGACATTGAGCCTTCTCTGTCAGAGAGCTCTGGTGCCACAATAAACTACACTTCCCATGATTTCCTAGCACTGAGTCAGGGCAGTTAAAGTGGACTCAATTTGCACTATTTCTGGCAGTCTGCAAGGGCTCCCTAACAGCCTTTTAGTATTACAAAAGAAAGACAAGCGGCAGCGAGACAGTAGCAGCTTTTTGCTTACCTTCCTGAGTGACATTGTAATATTTCCATTCTCCCTCCAAAGGAAGCCAGTTGTAAACATGTTGCAAACTGGATTATTTTAACTGTTGGGGTTTTTTTAAAAAAAAACTTGTTTTGAGGTGTTTTTATCTTGGGTCCCTTTTTGGGAGAAAGGCGGCATAAAAATGAAATAAATAAATAAAAGAAATTAAAAAAAATGTGGCTTTTGCAAAACTGATTTTTCCAGTAGTACAAAACACGTGTTTACAATTGTCTCCTTCTGGAGGGAGAATGGAAGTGCTACGATGTCATGCAGGAAGGTAAGAAAAAAACCATTTCTGTCTTGCTGCCTCTCATCTTTCTTTTGTAATGTGATAAGGCTCTAAGAGGAGATCAAGAAGGCCATTATACTTCTTATCCCTTCCTGGAACAAATCTGCTAGATAACAGCTAGAAGATGCTATAAAGGAGGCAAAATGAGACTTTTCCACCCCTCCTCAACTGTCACAAATTAAGGACAACGAAGAACTGTCACTCGCTTTGTGTCCTTATATTACCTGTACTTAATTTGCTTTGGTTCTGTTTCATCACTCATAGATCTTCTGTAAACTAGGGAACATTATGAGTTTCATGGTGTCAGAGTGGGTGCCTGGGGGCAATGGATAGTCCTTTCCATCTCATCCCCTTCTGTAGTGATGCCTAGGTTTCAACATCATTGCCGTATAACATGGAGGCTATGTACTGCTGTTGTGGCTAATTGTATTGCTGTTGAATCAAATCACTTGTTATCTTTCTGCCCATCAGCACAATGCCTCTGTCAAGAAAAATCACAGAAGGCCAAATGGTCATCTCAGGACTTGAACTGAGTGGCCAAGGTGGCTGTGTAAGGTAACTTGCTATTACCCGTTCAAGCATCACACCGAACACAAAGAGCCACAACACAGGGGAACTGGAAGAAACCATAATTAACTTTCCGAAAATGTACCACTGAAGTAAAGAGATGTGAAAGTGAGTTGCAGAGGGAAAATGTAATATGAGAGTGCTTAGTCATCTTCTGAGGAGCTGAGGTTCTGCTCCTCTCGTCTTTCAGAGGCAAGAAAAGAGAAAGTAGTAAATCATTAGATCAAGAACTCTCCACACAGAGAGACTCATGCTTACTCCATCAATCAACTTTTGCTTTTGGTTTTCATCTTGCACTTCAACAGCATGGTGTTGGCCTCCCTTGCTCAGTGTGCTTATCCATCATAGAACATAAGCTTTCTATTACCTTGTTTGACAGGACATGAATATTGAAGCCCATCATCAGCACAAGCACTTCTTCTTTTAGCCTGTTTTGCACTGCAATGGACTGGACTAGGATTAGAGAAGCCAGGACTCAAATTCCTACTGAACTATGACGCTCAGGTCAATTGGTACTTTTCAGCTTAACCTACTACATAGGGTTGTTGTTAGTAGTAACATTTGGGAGGGGAGGTTGATTAAAGAATTTTCAATTCCTGAAGAAAAGGCAAGATGGAAGCCCAACAAACAAAAGTGCTGAAGTCCCATTCCCACATCCAAGATGCAATGATAGCCATGATTTTATATGGTTTCCAAAGTGGCTTAAATTACACTGAAGGCTAATTTTTTAGAATAAAATGCTTTATTACATAGGACTTTTGGTCTGATCCAGCATGGTGCTTTTAAACAAATAAATTCATGGGTGAAAAGCCTACTAAGCTATTGACAATGGTGGCTGGGGTATTCTGCAACCTGTAGAGCAAACAAGTAACTTTTATCCAGTCCTGGTTGTGTTAACTACATGCAACCTCCAAATTCCCAGGCAGTATATCTTTGAATAATAGTTGCTGTTAGACAACAGTGCAAGAGGGCTACTGCTCTTCTGTGTCCTGCTCTCCCATGTCCAGACGTCTTGCTGACTACTGTGGGAATCCAATCTGGTCTGTGAAGCTGGATCCAAGAATCTATTCAGCACCCTGGACAGCTCCTCTTGCATGGATTCCAAGCAGCGCCTGTTGCAGTGATCTGTCCAAGGTCCTGACTAGCTAGTTGGCACCAGTTTGGCCTTTTGATAACCAACCCACCTTGCAAAAGGAGGTTCACTGGATGTGATTTTGATTTATTGTTGTTTTTGCTGTTGTTATGTGCCGTCAAGTCATTTCTGATTTATGGCAACCCTAAGGTGAACAAGGTTTTCTTGGCAAATTTTGTTAGAGGGGGTTTGCCTTTGCCACCTCTGAAGCTTAGAGAGCTTGGTTTATCCAATGTCTCTGAATGGATTTCTGTGGCTGAGCTGAGACTCAAATCTTAGTCTCTCAGACTCCATCTCCAACACTCAGTCCACTACACGACACTAGCTCTCTTGCTGACTTTAAAATTAAGTTTCTTCAATTGCTTTCATTGCCTCCATCCTTCAACTAAAACCCTTTCATGGCCTGGAGGGCAGCTAAAATGCTTAGGATCTATGCCCGTGCCTGTTGTTTTTGTTCAGTAACTCATTAAAGATTACTTTATTTGATAACATAGCAATTTCCATCTTAAAGATCAATAGGAAACGGATAAGAAGTAATAACATTCTGCCTTTATGCAAAGCACTGGTTGTGATTAGAGCTAGTATTCTGTGTGCGGTTCCATCCAGCACATCCTCAAAAACAGTTAACGTACATCTAGGAAAATCACAGCAGGGATGTCTTGGAGCCTCCAGATCTGTGGGATCATGAATCTGTTCCAGTTAAAAGAGCAACCCAAAGTGCTGAGTCTATTGGGAGGTTAGGGTATAGCATCTCAAAATAGTTTTTTTTTAAGTTTGGACTAAAACTTGGCATGGATTCATCACCCACTGGCATGAGAGGTACCACTGCCTGAAAATGGGCTGCCCAGGAACATCTCTTTGGTTGCTGTGACAAATTGGTGCTGGACTAGATAGGTCTGTGGTCTAACACAGCTGGACTCCTCTTATATTTTTCCCTCCTACCATATGAGAGTTGGGTTTCAAGGCTCAAGCATTGTCCCTGTTTTGAGAAAGCCAGCCTTTAAATAGCCCAGAACCCCTGGTAGTCAAATGGTTGCATGTCTCCACCAGGGAAGTGCTTTTTGTAGCATGAATAAAGCAGGATCTGCTTAGCAAGGGAAGGAAATCAATGACTTAGTACTTTGAAGAAGCATCCAATTAGTAGTTGCACTGGCCAGCGGAGTCATTGATTTATCTGTCTTTAAAAACAAAACAAAAAAAACAATGCTTATTTCCCCATACAAAATAATCTCACGTGCACACACACACACATCTCCACGCACAGCGGCTCTGGGACACTGGCTCTTATTATTGCCAGAAGAAATGGGTTTTGGAAATAAGAACAAAAAAGGCAATCCTCACATCGATATTGTTCAGCTCTCTCAGCTGACCTTTTTGGTCCTGTACGTCTTATAATCAAAATGAAATTAAACAGATGGGCTTCGTGAATCACTTGCACATCTATTTAAAAAAAAGAAAAGAAAAGAATGATTCCCAAGAAAATGGAGATGGAGGATTACTTACTCACAGAAAAAGACTCCTAATGTGTACAGAAATAAAAACTAAGTTATATTTTTTTTCCTCGAAACCAAGATGTTTGAGCTTGGTTCCTTCCTCAGATCAATAGCAGCAAAGAATTGGAGCCATCACCCACCAGGACCTTGAAGTAACCAACATGCATGAGTGTAGGCAATTGAGAATCTTTTAAAGTGAAAGCAAATTACTGCAGAAGAGAAGGGAAGCACCTACCGTGCTTTTTCTTCTTACTTTTCCTCTCTTTTCTCCCCATCCCTATTTCCTTGTCTGCCCTGTCTCATGTAAAATATAAGCCTGAGGTTATCGACAGTTGTTGAAATAAGTATTTGTAAGACACCTCAGGAAGAATTTTTGGCTGAAGGGCAGCATATATATGCTTCTGATAGATAGATAAATAAATAGACAGACAGACAGATAGATCCAGTTTATCATTGGCTTTCATTGCTCTGATATGGATCAGAATTTGCCAGGGAAATGTGTTTACCATCACCTCCAGTTCCACCTTTCCTTCTTTTCCCTTTGTCCACCAAATTGTTTCACTGCCACCAAACTCTGTGGCACTGATTCCTCTGAGGAAGATGGAGAACCATGACCGTTTTTCATATCCAGTGCTTTTAATCATCAAGGTGTCTGTGTCACCGAGGTTGCCTAAGTTTTTATTAATCTGAGATGCCATTTTAGACAAAGTTACCTTCAGATGGCCCAAGGTTCCCTCCTAGCAATATGTAACAGATGGAGCATTGAGACAATAAGCCAGTACATGTTCCAGCATGGTAGGAATACCCTTGGGGAAAGGAAGGCAGAAATAAACTCAGCAGCAATCGTTCTCCAGATATTGCAGGACAAAATGTACTGTTGATCTCTTTGGAGGGGGGGGAGCATGCGTGCCTTCAGGTCGCCTAATGACTTATGGAGACCCCATGATTTTTTCATAGGGGTTTCCTAGGCAAGAGAAGGTTTGTCAGTCCCATCCTCTGAAATACAGCACATGGTATTTGTCAGTGGTCTCCCATCCAACTACTACCCAGGGCTGACCCTGCTTAGCTTGGAAGATCAGGCAGGATCTGGTGCCTTCAGGGTAGTCCTAATTCAACACACCAAGCATTCAGTCACACTGGCCCAATTAGACCACTATTGGAGTGTAAAAGTCTGCCAATGTACCTGCATTGGGGGACCAAAGCTAATTCTTTTTTCCAGCTGTTTGCCTTCGCTTTTCTCTGAGGCTGAGAGAGTGTGAATTTTCCAAGGTCACCCGAGAGGGTTTCCATAGCCCAGCAGGGATTTGAACATCAGTGTCCCAGTCCAGCAAACCACTAACTAGACCATGCTGGCTCTCTTACAGTAATAAATTAATGCTAAACATTGAACCAATGTCCTGCATTCTATTTAATATTAGTAGTGCACTGATAATATTGGCGAATAGGAATAGCATTCTGTTCAATATTGTTGTGTTAAGACTGACTGGAAATCAGTATCACAAGTATAAAACACCAAGCTAAATTCTAAGCCGCTCACCATATTAGCCTTTGCATTTTTATGTTTGCATTTTGTTGTCCTTTTGCCTTCCTTCCTTCCTTCCTTCCTTCCTTCCTTCCTTCCTTCCTTCCTTTCTTTTTAAGAACATTTCTCTTTTTCATTACAGGATTTTAAAATAACAGTATGACACCTAGTGAACTTGTTCCAGAGCAGTCTCATAAAAATAAATAACAGATAAGTGGAAAACCATCAGACATTTCTTATAGCCCTGCATGCAGTCATTCACTGAAATGGCCAAAAGGATTCCATGCAGATGAAACTGAAGATGGAAGGGCTCAAAATTTCTCCTTTGTCGACACATTGGATTTCTCGGCTGGCTGCAATAGAAGGAAATAATCCTCCTTCGGAGCACACACAAATGGAAAAGCTGCATCTTTTGACTTTCAACTCTCAGCATTCCCCAGCCAGTATGGCTTTGGGCCATGTTGGTTAGAAGATTATTTGCACAGAAAAGTTGCCCTTGTTTTGGACTGCAACTTTTACAATCACAAACCAATCAAAACCACACTGGCTAGGGGATTATGGGAATTGGTAGCCCAGAAACCTATTGGGTGACCTTGGGCAAGTCATGCTCTCTCAGCCTCGAGGGTAAGGAAGGCAAGGGCAAACCCTCTCTGAACAAATCCTGCTAAGAAAACCCTATGATACAGTCACTATAAATGAGAAGGGACTTGAAGGCCCACAACAACAGCAGCAACAAGATCAGTGAAGTCGTTTTTTCAGGCTCTATGATTCTCAATAATTCTGCTTGGCAGAAGGCTTTTTTTTTTTTAAAGAAACAACTTTAGAAGATTTTTTGTGGGTTTTTCGGGCTGTGTGGCCATGTTCTAGAAGAGTTTCATTATGACGTTTCGCCAGCATCTGTGGCTGGCATCTTCAGAGATGGTATTTCTGAAGATGCCAGCCACAGATGCTGGTGAAACATCAGAAAGAAACTCTTCTAGAACATGGCCACACAGCCTGAAAAACCCACAAAAAACTATGAATGCCGGCCATGAATGACTTCACAACTTTAGAAGACTTTTTGGGGAAAACCAAGCCAACATTAGATTTAAAAACAACCCATGTTTCCATGCAGCAGCAGATGGTGACTTCCATCCATGTCAATAGAATAGCTCCAGGTGTTAGCCTGAAGTTTAGCAATTTTATATTTTATTAACATGTATTATTCAAACATATCTATCAAATTGACATATTAATTTCTTTTCCAATAATTATATACAAATATTTACAATTGACTTCCAAAGTATCTCCAGTTTGTACTCAACCTTACTTCAATGTTCATTCATTGTCTTCATATACAAGCAATTTTAAATATTAAATCCACTGAGTGTTATAACATCAGCTTTAACCATCTTGATCTTTTATAGTCATTATAGATGTTTCCTGTTAATATTCACCTCCATTAGCCTAAAGTTTAAAGGAGTGATCCAAGGTGTTCAATTCTATCCTTAAAATAGAGTTCAAAATGTTGGACAGCTCCTGTGAAGCTCACCTTAAAACTAGAGCAACTTCACTGACCCACTGACATGGAAACCACTTGTCTACCATTGGCACCATGTCATCCATGGAGGACAAGATTTCTCTTACTCTCTGACCAGATTAGAAATGCAGAAAAATATTTTGTTGTTATGTGCCATCAAGCTGACTTCAGCTTATGGCATCCCTGTGAATGAGAAAGCTCCAAGATTCTTGGTTATTGACTGCCCTGTTCAAGTCCTGCAAACTATGGAAGATATTTTATTTAAAAAAATTAATATGGGCTAGTTCGAGGCTGGGACTGCATCTGCACTGCACAAATAATCCAGTTTGACCCCACTTTCACTGCATGGTTCCATGCCATGGAATTCTGGGAACTGCAGTGTTGTGAGAAATTTAGCCTTCTCTGTCAAAGAGCTCTGGTGCCACAACAAACTACAATTCCCAGAATTCCATAGCAATGAGTCATGGCAGTTAAAGTGGGGTCAAACTGGATTTTTTTTTCTGCAGTGCAGGTGCAGCCTTGGTTAACATCTAGGAAAATAGATGTTGAAAGTCAGGTCTGTATGAAGTAGCCAACTTCCGGCGTTACCTCCCAGGCTATGTAACTGAGAAATACATTCTGTACATGTTCAGAGACACTCTCTGTTTGGAAGGGGTATATGTTTGGAAGGGATACTGTGTATCCCTTCCAAGCATGTCTAAATTAATTTGTGGCATAGGAGTCTGTTTGCAAATCTGGTAGATGAATAGGAAGAGTACTATGAAAGCTCTTGATGCAGAATTTGTATTTTAGATGTCAAGTTCATCATTCTTCTGTCCTTCAGCTTGACTCAGTTATGGAGAGAAGAAGGAAGGCAATAAATCTGAAGGGTGGCAGCAGAGTTATGGTCCACCGATGTGCTTGGAACAAAAGGAGCAGACTGTCTCCAAAAAATAAATAAACAAGAAAAATGATCAGAATACAGGGAAGTCAGAAAAGCATTAGCAGCATCCCTATGCATGTTTGCTGAGAAATAAATCCTGCATTTGTTTGCTGGATTATATTCTGCCCATCTCCCCAAACTGAGGCTTAAAATGGCTCACAACAAGATTATCAAAAGTATGCAGATGAGAAGGTATAATATCAATAACAATTAACCAAATTACGTTATTAAAAGACTATGGAAACGAAAGCAATTTTTAAAACTATGAATACAAAAGGACAGCGCCGATCTCATAAAAGTCCCTTTCTCTGCAGCTGGCCAATTGCTGAAAGGACAACAGGGAAGGCCATCCTAACCTGCCTTGGTAGAGAGGTCCAGAGCCTGGGAGCAGCCACCAAGAAGGTCCTCTGATGGTGGCAATACCAAAATCACAGGCTTCCTGAGCCTGGGAGCAGCCACCAAGATGATCTCTTCCATATTTCCACCCAACTGCTTCTGAGGGTTGCAATACCAAGATAACAGACTTCCTCAAAGATCTCAAAGGCTAAGAAGGCTCATGTAGTCCCTTTAGCCAAAATGATGTCCAGCTTGCTCAGTTTTTTCCGTTGTGTGCTTTCAAGTCATTTCCGACTTATGGTGACCCTAAAGCTATCCTGGGGTTTTCTGGGCAAGACTTGTTCAGAGAAGGTTTGCTTTTGCCTTCCTGAGTCTGAGACCATGTGACTTGCCCAAGGACACCCAGTAGGTTTCCATGGCTGGGAGGAGATTTGAACTCTGATCTCCCAGGCTGCATCCGCCCTGCAGAAATAATCCACTTTGAGCCCACTTTAACTGTTGTGTCTCAATGCTATGGAATTCTTGGAACTGTAGTTTTGTGAGACATTTAGCCTTCTCTCTCACAGAGCTCTGGTTCCACAACAAACTAGAACTCCCAGATTTCCATAGCATTGAGCCATGGCAGTTGAAGGGGTGTCAAACTGGATTATTTCTGCAGTGCAGATGGAGCCCCAGTGTTTTAGTCTAACACTCAAACCACTGCACCATGCTGGCTCGCAAATGTGCATTCGTATCGCAATGCAAAACGTTAAGCATATAATATTCTTGATCTTGCAAAGTGCATGGTTCAGATCTTAAAGCACTAGTTTTTTTATGCCATCCATTCATTGAAGGTTCTCCTTTGCCAAACAGTCCTCTTACCTTCCCAAGATATAACCATGATATATTATTTTCCCTTGCAGACTTAATAGTTTTCACCAGTGAACAGCTTTTAACTAACATCATTCTCCCACACCATTGATGCGAAATGTTGCTGGCTAGTAGACTATGGAATCAGACCAGCTGTTTACCTCCATAATGCCAGGGGCAATTAAAAGGAAACCTGTGATACAATTTTAATGCAACCTCAGCAAAGACGACAGATGATTAAAGACAGCCTTTGTTGAAAAGCATGAAAAGAAAAGTATGTTGACTTTTTAAACAGCAAGGATTTTATATCAGAGGCCTCCTTCTTCTCCTTTAAGGCTGCTACGAAAATTATTCCCTTTCATACTCTCTATACCTATCATTGTAGTCAGTATGGTGCAGTGGTTTGTTGCACTATGACTCTGAAAACCAAGGTTCGAATCCCTGCTCAGCCATGGAAACCCACTGGGTAAGGCACACACTTTCAGCCTCAGAGTAAGGCAATAGCAGACTTCCTTTGGACAAAACATGCCAAGAAAACTCCATGATAGGTTTAGCTTAGCGCTGCAATAAGATGGAAATGACTTGAAGGTGGGCAACAATACTTACACTATGCTGGAAGGGTGTAGGATCTTGGCATATGCGACATATAAAAAGCACCATTATGAGCAGGGAATGTTTCTTCATCAGAGCAATGAGTAATGGTTTCTAGTAACAGTCACACACTCCCAACCCCAGAGACCCCCGTGATAACTTCGCGTTATCGTTATTGTTGTTGATGTTGCTATGTGCCTTCAAGTTGTATCTGACTTATGGTGACCCTAAAGCACCCATCATAGAGTTTTCTTGCAAGATTTGCTCAGAGAAGTTTTGCCATGGCCTCCCCTGAGGCTGAGAGCATGTCACTTGCCTAAGATCACCCACTGGGTTTCATGGCCAAGCTGGATATCGAACTCTGATTTCCAGAGTCAATACTCTGGTACAACAGTCCGGTATTCAAACCACTACCCCACTGGCTCTATAGTTGCCATAAGTTGGAAGCAACTTGAAGGCACTCAGGAACAACAATAACCCCATCTATCAGATCTTGGAATGTTCCTTTTTGGACTGCAACACCCAGAATTTCTGGTCAGCACAGTTAAGAATTCATAGTACATGTCATCCTTAAAAATAACTTTTACAAGCTTTGGCTCCGATCAAGGTCAAAGCTGGCTTTCATTTCTGTCCCACCATTTCATCCATCTTCAAGGTGACATATGTTCAATCAAACAGAGAACAAACCAGACTGAGGCTTAAATCCTGCTGTTAGTCTTGATTTGAGTAGACCCATAGAATCAATGAGATTTACCTACTGTTGACTCCCCCCTCCACAACTGATTGAATGAGTCTACTCTAGTTGTGACTAACCAGCGGGAAGTCAGCCTAAATAGAGTAAGGTTGAAGTAAGGTTTTAATATAATTAACATTAAGACACCCTTCTGCAAAACGTCAGCCAGAATTCAGCAGAAGGAATAGTTAAATTAAAAGAAGAGCACACTGAGATCAATCACACCTGTGGAATTAAGCGTATGCATGAGATTATGCATATATTCAAGACTGATAGTGGGTTGAAAGTCTTACTTTCCTCTTCTTCCAGGCAGGCATTTGACTAACGAAAGAGAGGCGCGTGTAATCTTTGCGGCAAGAGCACTTCCATCAATTCTGATGCCAGCTCTCCCAGTACTCAGATGTGATCAGTTTATTTTTAATTAAAGGGAGCTGCCTTGTGCAATTCAAATTAATCAAACCCCCATTAAAGAGGGAAAGAAAGAGACATGTCGCTAAGCTGCGTCACTCAAGCTCTCGTGGCTGGGGCCATTTCACTCAGCTGGCCAATTTATATGGACAGTTTCTCTCACGGCACAAAACACAGAACACATTTGCTCTAAAGCCTAACAGAAGGTTCCATAATTATTTTTGAATGTAGGAAAAAAGCTAATTCGCGGGCTCCAATAAAGTGAAAAATGCAACATGCAGATGAAAAGTTGGACCAGAACCTGGAAAAGTTACATAATTAGCAGTGGTTATGCCAGCTGGGGGAGTCTTCTTAGAATTAACACCTTTTGCATGCTTACGCTCACCAGCATGACCACTGACCATGCTAGGATTCTGGAGCTTATATACTAAAAAAGTAACTTTTCCAAGTCCTGATTTCCAGTATTAGATAGCAATAGTGTTTACATTTCTATACTGCTTCATAGTGAACTCAGCACTCTCTAAGCGGTTTACAATCTGTAAGCCAAATGCCCCCAACAAGCTGCGGATTCATTTTACCAACCTACGAAAAGATGGAAGGCTGAGTCAACCTCAGAGCCCTGCAATCGAACTCACAACCTTGCGGCTGCAGTACCAGCATTTAACCACTGCACCACTAGGGCTCCTTATAACTGTTATATAACTGTATATAATTGTTTTGCATCACAATAATAACTCAACAAGAGACAGCTTTGCTCCTTTTGTGGTTCAACTGTCACTTCTAGGTTATTTTATACATATGGGAGTGTGGCCTCACTAAATAGTAGAGAACGAAGATGATACGGTTCAAGCGCTGGCTTGTTCTGTACCTCCTTGCTTTGTTGTAGGTATTGTTGAGACAACTTCAAGGTGGATGGAAGAACAGTGTTTCCTGCACACTTGTAGTAAGGGGCACAGGACCCACATGAAAGTTGGGGGGGGGGGACCCACAAATAATATACTCTTTTATTACTAAATAATAATAATAATAATAATAATAATAATAATAACAATATACACCCCAATACCCACCCAATAATATTACCCTAAGAGAACACTTCTCTAAGAATCTCTAGGTTCTCCAGTGCAACTCTATGGCCAACATGCAGCAGAGGTTGACCATAGAATTGCACTGGAGGACCTACAAATGCCTAGATAAGAGTTTTCTATAGCAATCCCTAGGTCCTCCAGTGTGACTCTATGCGCAACCTCTTGCAAATTCATGCTGGAGGACCTAGAGATTCCTAGAGAGAACATATTAATTAAATCCGTGAATAACCACATCCGCAAAAGTCAAATCTACAAATGTTCAGGGTCAACTGTACAGTGTGTTTTGTACCATAAGCCAGCAGCTTGAAATTGATTTTTAAAGTAACTAACAAAAATCTAACTACTTCTGAAAAACAGGAAAGAAGAGGAGGGTTTTAAAGGCTATAATAGTAACTCATTACTTTGGGATCCTTAGGATTATAAGTAGAATTGGTTTTTTAAAGGGACTCTTCAAAGTTGGCGCATACTTATGCTTCTTTCCTACTCAATGCACAACAGTCCTCTCTCTCTCTACTCCAAGAAAAAAAAAGGTATTTCAAATGCGAGAGTCCTTTAAATTATTTAATATATTAACAAAAGTCTCCTGCAAAATGAAAAGCATCTGCTGAGGAAACAGAGCCATCCAACCTGAATTCCCCAAAACAGGCTTTTGTGTGCATAGGGGGGAAATTAGGCTAGCCAGTGTTTTTTTATTTTATTTTATTTTTCCAGCTCCTAGATAGCTATTGTTATCAAGCCACGTTTGTGAAATTAAATGGCGCTTAAAATTAGGTTTTCAAAACACTTTCTTTGTTGTTAAGGATTTTGCAATAATCACGGATTTAAATGCAGGGTTGCTGGGTTGTTGGGTGTTTTTTTCCCTCCCCTCCACAAGGACAAACAGTTCTCTGCAAGCTGTGCAATTATGTAGTACATAATGGCTAATTACCCCCAACAATGACCCGCTTCCTTGCAATGTGGAAAAATCAAAGCGTTTCCAAAATAACACATTGTTCAAAGCAAATGAGAGTGGAGGCTACAGCCTCATCACTGTGAAAACAGAGACCTTCTTTGTCTTTTTCCTGCAGTCCCTTGTCAATTGGGATTTTTAAGGGTCTTCTGAGATGATAGGCAGGTGGGAAGCTGGTAATAGTCATAGGAGTTTATTACACGGGGGAAATTAGGAGTTTAAACAATGATTAACCCATGAAAATTGCACAATTGATATTAAAATGTGCTTAAAACGACATTAGCACAAGTGCCATTATTCCGTGAAGAACCAGGCAAGAAACAGACAAGAAACACCAAAAAGTAATTCATGGGAAAATGACCCCATGGACAGCCAAAAGGACAAGCAAATGGATCCTAGAGCAAATCAAGCCAGAAACCTCCCTGGAAGAAGCCAAGATGATCAAACTGAGACTGCTTTGAACACATCATGAGAAGGGAGGACTCTTTGGAAAAAATAATAATGCTGGGAAAGTTGGAGGGAAGTAGGAAAAGAGGAAGGCCACATGCCAGATGGATGGACTCTATTAAAAAGGTCACTTTGGGTATTAAGGGGTTGCAGGAATTAAGCAGAGCAGTGGAGGACAGAAGGTCTTGGAGATGTCTCATCCATAGGGTTGCCATGAGTTGAGACTGACTAGAGGGCAGTTAAGAACAACAACACCATCTAATGATGTTCCCAGGAGAACCCCTTCTCTGGCCTTGGCTGTCAGGGAGAGAGCAAAGGGCTGGCATGATCTGTTGCACATTAACCCCTCTCTCCTGGATGTCCTGAATGTGATCTGGAGCAAGTTCCCATTGGCTGCTCCTTTATAAAATCCAATGCTTTTGAAAAGACATGGGGGGGATCATTTCTGGAAAAACTGGGTTAAGGGGGATTTGCCCTGCCTCCCCCCTCCCCTTGAATTTGGGTCAGAAAAAATGGTACAAGTATGAATGACCCACTTTTAAACCATTTTGCAAACTGGTTTATAACATAGTGTGAATGACCCCTCTGATGGTGAGTGACCACTTGTAAACGTCCCACTGAATCAATGGGGCATCTCTAGTTGGGAACTACCAACACGATTTAGGCTATGATGCTTAACTACTTTGAGTGAGTTGTGTGTGTTAAAATTAGGCCACTGGTTTATAAAAAGCAGAAAGAAAACACAACACCATTCTCTTTCAAATATTTATGAAGTTGCTTCTGCCTATAATTAAAAACAGGTGCAATTATCACCGCCACCATTCATTAACCTCAGGAATTAAGCAGCCGATAAGCGAGAACGTTATTTATTCATTAAAACTATGGAGCAGTTTTGCTCCTCCCTGCTTCAAAGTGGACGGCGGCTGCCTAACAGGTGACAGCTGCAGGGAGCTTTTCTTCAGAGGCAAAGACATGGTGAGAGGGAGAGAAATTAGCCTCTTCCTTTCGTGATGCATTAATAACAGGCACTTGTTCCTGTCCCACATAGTCTCACATTTCTGGCCCATATTCTATAGGTACGGCCCAACAAAGGATTGCAAAAGATGGGTGGATGGTCAGATGGACAGACATATCGTCATACTTCAGCACCACTTCATACTACAGTGGTTTCTCCGCATTCACTGGATGAGGGGCGAAGGACCCCCATGAATGTGGAAAAATCAAAAATAAAAAACCAATATTCTTTTTACTTCTGAGAACACCTCTCTAGGGATTTCCAGGTCCTCCAGAGCAACTCTATGGTCAACATCTGTGGGAGGTTGATCATAGACTCATGCTGGAGGACATACAAATGCCTAGAGTACTACTAATTTTCCAAAGGTCCCTGCTTCCGTTGGCTCACTTCTCTGATAAAGCACGTACAAATACAACTGTCTATAAGTTGATAATACAGTCATTCCCCCTGTTTGCAGACTTCAAGTCCGTATTCTCGGTCCTTCGCAGACCAGCAAACAGGGAGGAATAAAATGGTGTGTGCATGACGCACACAAAGGGCCACACACAGGAGCACAGGGCTATTGAAGCCAATGGGGCTTGAATATTTGTGGTTTTTTTTATTTTCGTGCAGGCGGTGGTATCTGAAATGGATCCCCGGCAAAAACAGAGGGGCAACTCTATTAGAATACAACACTACACACTTTTAGCAGTTTGATACCAATTATTATTATTATTATTATTATTATTATGCTTTATTTATATAGCTCTGTAGATTTACACAGTGCTGTACATACAATCAATAAAATAAGCTAGAAAGAGATAAAGATAATCCTGCCAATGGCGTACATTCTACAAAATAATAAAATACATATTAATACAAAAGAGGAAAGAAATTAAAAACATCAAACTGTTATGGCTCTCCCCTACATTGGGTGACCAGACACCCTCCTTTTCCAAGACATGTCCTACATTTCAACCTTCTGTCCAGGAGGAATTTCAAAATGTCCTCTATTTAGAGCATGACTAAAAAGCATGAATTTATATTTATGTTAGTGTTTTTTGCTTTTATTTGGTAATAGCCTAGATTTTTTTTCTTGAATGTCCTACATTTTGCACTGTCTTCTTCTCCTTTGCAGTTATGACATCTGGTCACCCTGACCCTATGGAAGCCCGGGATTTCTAGCTGATTTGTACTTAGAAGTCTCTGCTCTACTGTTCCAATTCGGGGGAGTGCACTCAAACAGTGGTTCTCAACCTTTGGCCCCCCAGATGTTTTACACTCACTAGTAAAGAGTCACTAGTAAATCATTACTTCCAAGCTCTGCCTGTTACCTCAGTCCTTTTCAACTGGAAGAACTGGAAAATGACCCTGGGAATGACTGGATGAATAGCATGTCCTTTAACCACTGAGCCATAGCCTTTCACTTCCTTTTGGGATCAAAATAATAATAATGTCTGAAATTCAAGATTGAGGACTGTTTCACATTAATCCAAAAGAAGGATTGGTCTCCTTGAATCTTTAAACATTTTTCCAATGACAAAGGAGAGTGGTGGATTATGAGCCCAATTTGGGAGGTGGGTGGGGAGGATTTGGCTGTCCCAGCTTTGTTTTAAACACACGTCCGTCTATTGTCTATTTTTAGGAAGGCCACCACCTCTTTCCTTTTTCCTTTTGCAAATTAATTAGGTATGTCAAAATTTCAGATTTAATCCTGCAGGGAATTTGGCAGCAACGTCACAGTGTAAATGGTTTACAGCTGATGTTAATGGTTGCTCATTTGATGTAATACACCAAACCGCAATTCAATTGCTGCAGGGAGGGCTTCATTCTAATAGTCAATCTTGTCTGTAATTGCAATGGCTCTGCCTCCATCTGGCTTGCACAGCAAAGGCCTGAATGTAAAGTGCCTCTAAACCCAGAAACTGTTCACTAGATATCTTGCCACCGAGTGAACAGAAACAAAGGAGGAGAAGAGCAAACATCCACAGTGGGTCTTTTGGAAGAATCTTTTAGGGGGGTTGCAGACTGCCAGAAATAGTGTGAATTCAGTCCACTTTTAGGGTTAGGGTTAGTGCTAGGGAATCATGGGAACTGTTATTTTTCTGAGACATTGAGCCTTCTCTGTCAGACAACTCTGATGCCACAATAAAATACAGTTCCCATGGTTCCCTAACTCTAACCCTAACCCTAAAAGTGGACTGAATTCACACTATTTCTGGCAGTCTGCAACCCCCCTTAGTTGCTCTCTTGCTGGCTTAACAGATGCTGATCAAGAGCATCGCATTCTTCACAAACTCCATGGCAAATGGCATCCAAGGTTTTGCAGCAAATTCTTTGGCTGCAAGGACAGTCCACACAGAACATCCTGGTCTGGCAAAGAAGCTTCCCAGATGCAGTTGACATGAGTACATATTGCAAAGCTCTTGTTGTCCCCGTTCAATATTGGAGCCCTCTAAAGTGGAGGAGGGATCTGCAACAGGCCCACCAGAAAGATCTTGGCTCCAACAGATTGCAGAGCTGTGTTTAAATACTAAGCTTAAACAGTATATCGAGAGATCTTGTAACACCTTTGAGACTTCTTGAAAGAAAGACATTGGCAGCATGTCTACAAGTAGATTTAAGTCTAGAAAGCTCATGCTGCCAACGTCTTTCTTTCAGTGAGTCTCAAAGGTGCTGCAAGATCTCGCTACATACTGGTTCTACAGACTAACACGGCTATATCCTAGACCTAGAGTTTAAAACAGTTTAAACCAATTGCCTCTTCCAAATAGTCTGCACCTGCTAACTTTCCAGATTAGCCTCCGCTCCACTGATATTGATATCCCCCATCTACCCCAAGAAAGATAGTTGCCTCGCCTCCAACTACCTCTAATTTTAGCTAATTTATTATTTCTTTCACTTTCAATTAGTATTTTATATTGCTATTCATTTTATATTGCTTCTTTTTTATGATTGAGAGGGGGGTTGGGGTGGGGGATTATCTAGAAATCTGGTTTTAATTATGTATTGTATTTTATTGTTATTCCTATTTGTTGTAACCCACCTCAATCCGCAGGGAGAGGCAGGCTATAAATAAAATTTATTATTATTATTATTATTATTATTATCATTATTATCTGTCCCAATATGGCAGGGACAGTCCCAATTAATTCTCCACCATCCCACTTTTTCCTCTGCTTTTAAAATATCCCAGTTTCTCTTGTCCTCCCCATTTGTCCTCAGCTCGCTCGCATTACAGAGGGATTGATTCAGTCAAGAAAGGCACGGCCCTGAGTTTGCATTACAGGACTGGAGGAAGGCAGTTGATGATCAGGATTTTGGGAAGTCTTTCATTAACAGGGTTGCTATAAGTTAAAGATGACTTGACGGCAAATAGCAACAATAACACGGCACTACTGCTAAGATTTTTGTTTTGTTTTTTATTATTTTTAATTAAATCTTTATTAAAATACGTTCAACACAAACCAACCATCCAACAAATTATCACATAAAAAATATATTAAAAAACCTCACCCATGGAAGACTCACAAAACATCTCTTCCTCACCCACATTTTGTCTAGTCTAGTTTCCATTTTAAATTCCTTTTTCTCAATTACAAGTTAACTTATCCTATACATTATTACAAAAATTAAAAAATATGCAGCCCTCAAAGCCCCTCTTCCAACTTACTTTAAAGCCCTGAAGCAATTCTGTACATGGACATTCAGTGCAAGCAAGAAGGATCACAGAAGTATCTGGTAACCCTCCTCCCCATTTATATTGATTTACAGAAAACAATATGTACTTGGCAAAGTAATCCAAGACCAGCATTCTGGATGAGATATACTGATGGTACCACTCAAACCAGAAGTGGGTAGCTGTAACAATAAATGTATATTTATGGATGGAACATTACATACAATGTAAATAATCACTTGATAACATAATCAATAATGGTTCTCTTTGTTAGTTTCATCTGTTAGCCAATCTTTCTGCAAACTGGTGCTCTTTGGAAACACTCAGCTCCCATCCACCCAAACAACACAGATAATGGTCAAGGATGGTGGGAGTCATAGTCCACGTATTAATTACACATCCGCCTGGGTCATAGCAACTGCTAGATTTACCTGCAAATTTCTCTTTCTTCACTGCCTGTCCCTTCACTGCAGGAACTATTGGGACTACTTTGCTGGCATTGAGCCTGAACATCTCCAAGCGAGAGATTCTCTCGCTAGAGACCTTTTCTAAAAGCCTCTCCATCTTTAGAGGGCTGTCATATTATGCCAAAATAGAAAGAGAGAGAAAGAGAGAGTGACAGAAAAGAAAGGCAAGGGGTTTTGTAGCAGGCCTCCTGCTATTATCCTTACATAACATCACTTCTCCCATTTGTAGGCACAATTAATTTAATGTTGCAAAGAGCCTAACAGCCTTCTTACAATCAGCATCATCAAGGGAGACCATTATCTCAGTGGCCCCTGCTGGCTTGATGAATATTGAACAGTATCTCCCCTAAGGCCACAGTTATACACACACACACACATCCTTGTGTAACATCAAGTAACATCAACTGACATAACGGGTTCCATAGGTTTACGTTATATGTACCGTATGTATGTTTTTGAGGAGTGCTGCAGAGGCTGAATCTGCCTGGCAGAAATAATGCCATTTGACACTACTTTAATTGCCATGGCTCAGTGCTATGGAATTGTGTGACTTATAGTTTTGTGAGATCTGTAGCCTTCTCTGCCAGAAAGCTCTGGTGCTACAAATCCGAGGATTCCAAAGGACGGAGCCATGACAGTTAAAGCGGTGTCAAATTGCCTTATTTCTGCACTGTAAATTCAGCCAGAGTTCCCTCCTTTCTTCCACAACAGTAGAATTCCTCTTCAGCTTACTGAACAGCTTCCAAAGGCATTCTGTGCCTTATGGAGAGCGGGTAAGTTTACAGAAGTGTCTGGCTATGTTCCCATAGCCAGACGTGAAATGGTGACATCAGTTCCGAAATCCAACGGAGTCCTCCAGAAGTCTCAGTGCAGCTGAGACATTGCACATCTGGACATGAGGATGTAACCAGATGTTTCTGCAATCCTTTCTGCTCCACACAGGGCATGGAAGGGCAGGAGGGCCTTCAGAGCTAGCCCAGAAGTTGTGGGTAGTATATGGTTCAGCCTAGTATAGGTCCACATGAAAATCTAGTACAGTACGGAGAGCTATACAGGATTGCAGCCAGTGCGTGGATGCGGTTGTGCTTCCAAGTCACCTGTCAACCTCATGAATATCATAGGGCTTCCTTAGCAAGGAGTACTCAGAGGTGGTTTGCTAGTGTCTTTTTCTGAAATATAGCCCCCCATCGATGGGTATTCCTTGGCACTTGAGTACTAAACAGGCTTGACCTTGCTTTGGTTTGAAGATAGATAGAATCTGGTGTCTTCAGAGTATTTAGACCATTTGGCATTTGTTGTGAGCTGAGCTTCTGCCACCATGCAGCTGAGTTTTGGAGTCCTTTTCAGCATTATAGCCAAATGTTAACAGCTGTCCAATGGCATGAAAGGGTTAAATTTATTTATTTATTTATTTATTTATTTATTTATTTAAAGTATCCCTCTCTCTTGCCTCCCAGCCCACAAGGGCTCCTGAGGCAAGGAACAAAATAAAAACCAATTAAAACAATACAAAGATAAAAAAAACATTTTCAAGCCACATTAAAATACTCTTTACAAACTCCTAAAGGCAGTTTTAAAACAATCATAGAATTTGAAACAGTTAAAACAGCAATTTCAAGGCTCTTGAAAACTGAGCGTCTTGTTGAATACTTTTTGGGTTCACCTTGTAGTTTGAGTTCTGCGAAAAGATATGGAGGCTGAGAATAAACTGGAGGAGTTAACTTTTTTCTGTTGCTAGCCTTCTTGTACTGTTCTCATAGCCGTTGGGGTGGAGATGGGGCAAGTTTGCAACACTTTGATTTGTGTTTGTTTTGTTTGTTTGCTTCTGCACTGTGTAGCCTCTGGGAATCCATCTTCCTTTTGCTTTGGCCTGGGAGGGAGCACACGCCAACCCAGGTGCCCCATCTGTCCAGATTTGACTTGATTGTCATCCAAAGGGATAAATCTGGATAGAATTTGTGTGGGAACCCAATTCTATCTTTAGCTGTGAAAGGACTGAAAGGTTTCTCTGCTTTGTGTACCATCTACTGTATCATTTACCACTAACAAAGTTTATGCTATACTTATAACATGGATCAGTGTCCAGCATCAAAAGAACCATTGGAGAGGCCTGGAACTACATCCATTTCTAGATCAAGACAGCATTTATTACAGGATTGTAATTGCAAGGTGGGTTTTTTTTGTTTTGTTTTAGGTGGTTGACTGCACAGTGTTCCCCTTACTATTCTGAAGCTCACTTACCTCTTTGTCCAGTGTGTCCTGTTTTGACTTGGAAAGATCTAGGGGAGCTCACTTAGAGCAGATAATGGCAACCATAGGATACTGTTTTTGTTGTTGTTAACTGCCTTCACTTCAGTCTTGACCCATGGCAACCTTATGGAAGAGACATCTCCAACCCCCCATCCTCTCCTGCTCTGCCCAGCTCCTGCAAACTCATATTCGTGGTCTCTTCAATAAGTCCATCCATCTAGCATGTGGCCTTCCTCTCTTTCTACTTCCCTCCACCTTTCTTTCATTATTGTCTTTTCCAACGATTCATGCCTTCTCATGATTTTTCCAAAGTACGACAGTCTAAGTCTTGTCATCTTGGCTTCTAGGGATCTCTCTGGCTTGATCTGCTCTAGGACCCATTTGTTTGTCCTTTTGGCTGTCCATGGGATCCTCAGCACTCTTCTCCAGCACCACATCTCAAAGGAATTGATTTTCCTCCTATCTTCTTTCTTGACTGTCAAGCTCTCACATCCATACTGTACCTGCTGAGAACAGGTCTCAGAGAAGCAGTTTCAGGGAGATGATATTTGGCATTTCAGAACCTGGGACAGCTCCCATAATGGCCATTTGTTTCATTGGACCTTTATAGACTGCAGAAATAGTGCAGCTTGAGGCCACTTTAACTGTCCTGGCTCAGTGCTAGGGAATCATGGCAATTGTATGTCTGGGACATTGCGCCTTCTCTGTCAGAGAGCTCTGGTGCCACAATAAATTACAGTTCCCATGATTCCTTAGCCCTGAGCCAGGACAGTTAAAGTGGCTTCAAGTTGCACTATTTCTGGCAGTCTGTAAAGGCTCTTAGTTACATCCCAAACTCTTTGGAAAATAGAGATGGATGAATCTGAAAGTTTCCCCTTCCCCTTTTGTTTTCTTAAAACAACTCTTGCCACTGAATTTATGAAGAAGTTGCAGATTTTTGGACGACTCTGTCAGCTTCCCCTTCCCCTTTTGTTTTTTTAAAACAATTCTTGCCACTGAATTTATGAAGTTGCAGATTTTTGGTGTAAGGTTCTTGCATTAAAAAAAAAAAAGGAAATCAACCATATTCTTCAATAGTTTTAGCAGACCACTTCAATAGGAATTTTCCTTCCCTCTTCCTTGATGACTTTGATATGGTTTCACTGAGTGAGAACCATCAGGGCTTAACTGTCTTGTCCATCTTCACTGAGTGGAAACCCTGCCAAACTGGCTCAGACCTCCATACCCCCCTATGATGAAGTATTATGCTGCCTTCAGAGAGGTTGGCAAACACATCTGGATTTAAAAGAATGAATCGTTATACTGATTGGATTTTTGTACGCAACCCCATTGTATGGTATTACTCAGATCACTTAAGAGCTATCATCAGAATCTGAAAAGCCCTTTTCCAAGCATATGTTGAGGTTATGTTTTCCCCATCCACAGCTGTTCACTTCACTTTTAGGTGACTAGCCCTCATGTTAGGAAGACCTTAAAAACAGAGACACACATGGAGAATATCTCTTTTTAACATGCCCTCTTTGACTTGCCTTCCTGACTTCTGCTGCTCCAGTCTCCAGTCATCTTCTCTACATCACAGGATGAGAAAATCCATGCATGTGTTTAGTCTGTACACCCCTTAAGCTTAACTACACCCTTCCAGCCCCCCTTTGACTGCTTAGGAGAAGAGTTTTAGCTTCCATACTGTTCCTCCCCATCCTTTTACTCTAAGAAAGAGCTTACATTGACTATAGACCATTCTGTTGGTTCCTGCCATTATCTCTTTCTGTCTTTTTAATAAAGAAATAATTGGGTTTTGCTGCAAAATCAGCTTGTTTTTCTATGCCATTTTGCCTTAGAGTCACTTTGGTTAATTGTCTGTTTTTAAAGCCTTTAGCCTCTAAGATCCTGCAGAGAGGTAGTGCCTAGAAGAGCTTTTCCCCCCAACCAAAAACCAATGCATTGCTTTTAACAACAAGGCTATAGGGGCCCAGATTGAAAACCTAGCAGTGCAAATGCAATGCTCAGAGAGTCTCAGAACTCCATGCTGAGAGTCTCAGCATGGAAGAATAATGATGCTTGAATTTCCATTTGGGAATGGGAAAGCCATTAGAGGTTGAAAAAGGTGATGTTCTTACCCCAGTCCCAAATTGGGTGTATGTGTCTTAGGACTGGAGTTAGGAAGAGTCATTTTTTGGACTAGAACATCCAGGATCACATGCTGGTGGGGTTTTCTCGGAATAGTAGTTCAAAATATTCATTCATTCATTTATTACTTATTTAATTAATTTAAGCCTCACTTTTCTCCCAGCACGGAACTCAAAGTGGCTCGCAGAGCCTTCTCCATTTATGCTCTTGAGCTTAAAATACTGGCAGCAGGATACATCTGGTTGCTTCTGCTTTATATGTTTGGAATGTGTTCCAAGTGATTGTGTAAGCTCAGTTTTAATCCTAGTTCAAACCATGGAGATAGGAAAAGAGAAGTGTCAGAATCTCTTTTTTCCTCTTTGCAGTTTTTGGAAAACTAGCAAATGTGTATTTTGAGTGACCATTTTCTGGTCCTGCTTTTTACGGTTTTGTTTTTATCACTGTGGCTGCCAAGCTGGCTGCAAAGTGTCCTCTCTAGTTTGCTGCCACTGGGGAGAAGGGAAGGTTCAAGCCAGGTTGCTCTTCTTTTCTGTCTCACACTCAGAGGGAGCCTGCTTTATGGCGTGACCCTAAACGCTTTGCTTTAGCCTTAGTATATCTCCATTCAGTGGACCGAGAGAGAAGACACAGTGTCGTAACCGATTCTCCAGAAGATTTTTAGTTTTTTAAGGGGCCACAAAACTCATAGAATGCTGTGTGCTTTTATGTACAGCAAAGATATATTTTGAATGGGGTAACACATCTTTTCCAATAGCATTCTACTTGTAGAGAGGTGGTGAGGTTAAGGCAGTTCTGGACTAGAGCTTTGAAAAGTTATGATAGGAGAGCTAAATCCAATAGTTAGAGAAATATCTGCTAAATAAATGGAACGTACTGATGTACCTTAATTTTAAATTTTAAATGTTTAAAGCTCATCTGCTTTAGATGAGTGTGATGTAGTGGTTTGATTGTTGAACTGGGACTGTTGGAGACCAGGGTTCAAATCCCCGTTCAGCCTCGAACATCCACTGGGTGATCCTGAGCAGGTCACAGTCTTGGAGGATAGAAATGGCAGACCTCTGAAAATCCCTATGACAGGCTCACTATGGCTGCATCTGCACTGCAGAAATAATCCAGGTTGGCACTACTTTAACTGCCATGGCTTAGTGCTATGGAATTGTGGGATCAGTAGTTTTGTGAGATATTTAGCCTTCTCTGTTAGAGATCCCTGGTGCAGCAACAAACTACAAATCCCAGAATTCCATAGCATTCAGCCATGGCAGTTAAAATGGTATCAACATGAATTGTTTCTTCAGTACGGATGCAGCCTATTAGTCAGAGGCAACTTGAAGGCACACAACTTTTGTTGGGACTGGCTACTAAATTTAGCTGAATTGGCCACTGAATTTTGGACTGCTACTCCCAGAATTTTACATGGCCAGAGGGATGGTGAAATTGGGGAGTCCTACAAAGTAATTTTTCTGGGACCTGCACATTGAGACAGGATCCTATATGTCACTGATAAATTGGTCTCTCACATATACATTATAGCAAAGTTGTTTTCTTCTGCTCAAGAAGGCAAGACTGAAATAGCCAGTTCTAATTCCTGCTTGGTTTCCAGATTCCTTTGAACAAATCTTGCCAAGAAAACCCTGTGATAGGTTCATCTGAGGATTGCCATGAGTCAGAAACAGCTTGAAGGCACACAACAACAACAAAATTAACTTTAAGTAGTTTATTTTTAAATATAATGTTCCAAGGTCTAGAAGCAAGCCTGGCAGCTCTCTAGTGTAAGAAGGTGCCATGATGTTCTCCAGCAGCAAAAAACCCTGAAAAGCCAGTCAGTTGTTGCTATAGGTTTTAACACAACACACACAACACACAACAACAAACTTCTGTTTTTATCTCAAAGGAAGTATGTGCTGCCATCTGAATTTGCAGCCTCAGA
Organism: Phrynosoma blainvillii; assembly: GCA_026167975.1. Classification (NCBI taxonomy): domain Eukaryota; kingdom Metazoa; phylum Chordata; class Lepidosauria; order Squamata; family Phrynosomatidae; genus Phrynosoma; species Phrynosoma blainvillii. Next base: position 21,485,393 of record JANUYF010000007.1, on the reverse strand, counting down.
CATCCCAAATACTGTGGACTGTGTCCCTCCAGGAAAGAGAAGGGACTTCACATATACGTGAGCAGCATAACATGCTCATGGAGAAATCATTCATTTTGTAAGATTTACCAATCGTATACAAAAAAAATACCTTTGCTAAATAAATATTGTAGACATGTTGATTTATATTTTACTGTTAAAAGAAAAGAGAGAGGAGGTGTGCTCCTTCCTTCTCCTACATTGAGTACTATAATGAGCAGCTCTACCTATTTATCATTAGACCGCAACAGTTGTTCTGCCGTTTCTCATTGCATTTGCTAATGGCAAGTTATTTAATTTTATTACAGTTATATTATGGCCTGTCTTTGCATTTTCATTTATAATAGAAAATTATACTCTTAGGCATCACTGGTTAAGATAAATGTTGTTCTTTACAAAAAATAATAATTCCAGAGACAAATGACCAAGGGAGAGAGCTCTTTGAAAAGCAAGAGAGAAATTATTCTTTTTACATGTTGGTTTTCTATCAGGGGACATACCGGTAGTTAAATCCCAGGTCATGGTCAAAGGGCATACGATGAAGCCACACTGTAGAAGCTAAGTCAAATTTGGTCAATATCTAGATGGGAGTTTATGTTGGAACTCCATGTCGGCTGTCTTGGGTCCCATCATGAAAAAATAAATAGGTAGAACAACATTTGCAGTATCTTGGAAAGAAAATAGTACTGTCTTTGCAGCATAGAATCACAGAATCATAGAGTTGGAAGAGACCCCAAGGGCCAGGAAAGAGAAGGGACTTGAAATATATGTGAGCTGCATAACATGTTCATGGAGAAGTCGGTCTGCAGTTGTGTCTGGTGGTGAGGCTTTTTCCCTGGTTTGCAACTGGATCATTGCACAGAAGAAAACAAAACCTGTCTTGAAGGCCTTTAAGCCGCCCCCATTTTCCACATTATGTCACAAAGATCTAATTCAGCAAAGTAATAATAGCATCTTACCATAACAGCAGATGCTTCAAATGTGCATGAGGGTGGGTGCAGGGAGTTATTAGAGGCTGCCTTCCTTCACCAGACATCCATCAATATAAATATGTAAACAAGTGCAGATACGCTGCTTTCCCTCTCCTTGTTTCTCCTTACAATGGGGAAAGTTGGAGATTAAGCATGGCTTCACTATATTGCACCCATGTTTGCAAGAGGGAGACATTTTTAAAGGAAGTTGAGAAATGTAGCATGTAGAGCAGATGGCAGGAATCATGCCACCCTCCAGATCTTGCTGGACTGCAATTCCCATCAGCCCTAACTAACAGAGCATATGTTGATGAAGGCTGGGAACTACAGTTCAAATGCATTTAGAGGAACACATGATTCCAAACTCTAGTTCAGAGTGAGGAACTTAGATGCAGATCTTGATAATAGGGGCATCACTAGGGGGGTGCTGGGAGTTCAGACCAGGGGGCACACTAAGTGGGGTTGACACCACTGCCCCCCAAACATTTGGCAGAAACATGCCATGATGTTTGCCTATGTCCCTTTAAAATGCTGGAGCTCAATAGAGGAGATGGTGTGAGTGGGGCAAGCTTAGTGGGAGGATGAATTTAAAAATTTAAACCTTAATTTGTTAAAAAAAAAATATAAAAATATTCTTTTAAAATTTTCTTTGAAAAGATCACATCTTACCAAAATTTCACTTTAACCACATGAAACAATTCAAAGATATAGCCATGTTGGGGCCTTTGCCGACTGCTAGAAATAGTGCAAATTGAGTCCACTTTAAGAGTTAGGGTTAAGGAATCATGGGAACTGTATTTTATTGTGGCACCAGAGACAGAGAAGGCTCAATGTCTCAGAAAAAAAACACTTCCCATGATTCCCTAGCACTAACCCTAACCCTTAAAGTGGATCCAATTTGCACTATTTCTGGCAGTCTGCAAAAACCCTTAGTCTGTAGAATTAGTATGTAGAGAGATCTTGTAGCACCTTTGAGACTCACTGAAAGAAGGAAGCTGGCAGCATGAGCTTTCATAGACTTCAGTCTACTTCCAAGTCTCAAAGGTACTACAAGATCTCTCTACACGTGAAACAAAGTACATGTAAATACATTTAGGCTGTGTGTATGATACTGCAATTTAAAGGCATAATTTTAATTTTGCTAGCTGTTTATGTCACAGCTATTGCCATTACATTCAATCATATACAGGAATTACAATTGATGAGTAACATTACTAAGGATTCTGTCTGGTGTGGTGTGGGAGAAGGTTGATGGATGAGAGGTTGACATAAATTACTGCACCGGGTGATGCCAATCCTGGTGATGCCACTGCTTTATAAAGCTACTTTTAGAACAACTCCCAGAAACCTCCAGCTGCAATGACCAGTGGCCATGCTGACTGAGTTTCTGGGAGCTTTAGTCTGCAATGGATCTGTGCCAAGCTCTGTCACATTCCTTAGTTACATGTTGCCTCTTCCAGGAAATGAATAGGTTAAAGAACCCAGAGTTTAATATGCATGTGTGAACCTCCAGTCTACATTCAGTGCACAGGCTTCCTTGGGCAGCATCCTGTACTTTCACCAAATCTTTAAAAACTAGTTTGAAATAAGCAGAGCTCTAGTCCTCATGAAAATGCACAGGCACTTGAAGCTCCTAACTCAAAAAACAACTGGGAGCTGGAGGTGGTGTCCCAAATGTAATGGGTTCCATCATGTTTGATCTTGAAATCTTGATCTTGAAAACCTTTCTGCTTACTTCCTCCTTGCTTTCCTGCTCTACATTAATTTTAATAAGCTCAAGTAAGAGAATTTGCCAAGCAAGACTGTATTTCAGAGCTCCTAGCCTGTCTGCTTTTAATCTTGTCCCATTCATATATAATGTTATGGTGCTTGTACAATCCCGAAAACACATGGGCAAGTGACAGAAATGGCGGGGAGAGAAGAAGACGAATTGCAGAGGGAAAGAGAACTCTTTTCTCCCCTATGGGTTTATTCACCTTGGGAGAGAGAGAAATAAGGAGCATGGAAAGCATGAGATAAAAGATGCCTTTTATGTCTGTGCGGCTAAATTCAGATGCTGCTGCTTGTTCTGCAATCCAGGCAGCAGGAAAAATAAAATGTGTGCTTTAAAAAAAATGCATAAGATCCTCAGCCTAGGGACCTTTAACCTAACTAAAGGGAGGCTTGGCAGAGGAGGCTCAGAAATAGCAGGGAAATGACAAGATTAAATGGAGAGGGAATATAGAAACACTGCATTATTAATCAATTTGCCTGCGCCAGCATCGTCCCATCTTGGGAAGAACTTGGGAACTTGCCATCAAGTGCTAGGCTTTCAGGCTATGATGAATTATAAAGCCTCAATAATTCTACCCCATATGTCCAAAATGACAGCAAGTTGTGTGTGGGAACTGTCAAAGGGAAAGGAAGGAAAGCACAGCAAAGCAAAGGGAAGGGACACTACATCCAGCTTTGGGCATCAGAGTTTAAGTCTAATATTGACAGGCTAGAATGTGTCCAAAGGAGGATGACCAAGATGGTAAAAGGTCTGAAAACTATATCCTATGAGGAATGTTGAGGAAGGTGGATATGTTTACCCCAAAGAAGAGAAGACTGAGAAGTGATATGTTGGAGAAATAAATAAATGCCTGTGAAAACTGGCAAATTTTCTCCAAGACTGAGCAAAAAACAAAAAAGCCCACCATCTCTCCTTGGCTTGCAGCAAGGATTTTGCCTTTACTGCATGAGAACGAATCAAGTCAGAATCAAGTTCCTTAAGGCAAGCACAGAAGTTGGTACCATGGACAGCTCTGGAGTGGTGAAAACTGTCCAATTTCTTTGTTAAATTTATAACTATTGTTCTAGATCAGGGGTAGGCAATCTTTCCCCTTTAAGGGCCAAGGAACTTCAGCTCCCAGAATCCCAGGAGCTATTGGCCAACATGGGACTATTGGCCAACATGGCTGAGGCTTCTGGGAGCTGAAGTCCCTCGGCCCTTAAAGGGGAAAGGTTGCCTACCCCTGCTCTAGATCTAGGGCTCCTTTGCACATAGCAATGTCCAGCTCCCTTTGGTGAGACCAGTGGGGGATCCTCAACACTTTCCAGATATCTTTCTGTGCCAGTTGCCCTGTAAAATGCAACCTTCACCTTCCCTATCCCAAATTCAGCAACCTGCTTGTTTCCTTATGGAATCATAAAACTTCAGTCTAATTCAAGGATTTGATTCAAGGTGAGAAGATCCCTGGATTTCTGTCAAATATTCTTGATTTTTTAATATGTCTGATTAATTTCCTTCTTTAGAAGAAGAAGAAGAAGAAGAAGAAATGAAGACTATGCAAAATGCTTCTATTCCATTGTTTATTTTCTAACTGTCAGAATGGAGCTAAATACCATATTTACTGAGAAGGCAATTGGGAGAGAATCAAGGTATTTTATTGTAAATCTTTTCATGCCTGTGACCCAGTACTTTTGCACTCAGTAGTTTTTGTAATTTTATGTAATCCCCCAGAATTAAAAAGAGTGGTTTGAGCCAAATGGCATTTTAACAATTGTTGAAACACTTCTCACGCAATTAGAAAGGCATGTTCCATTTGTACAACCTGAATAGCATGACCCACCCAATGTTCTTGCAATGCAACAACCGTCGGCTCTGGCTAGCATGCCAATGATGAGATAGTAGGGAAACTGCAGTCCAACATCAACTAGAAAGGCTGAACCTTCCCTGCTATATAAACCTATTGCTGCAGATCTGCAGTACACCATGTGTTTAAATTGTTAAAGGTTACTTGTACCAGTAAGTAAGAAGCTAACTAACAGCTTCCTTATGTTGGAAACATATGGTTTCAGTATTATAAATTACATATGGCAGAAGTAGGCCACTGTTTTTCGCCTAATGGCCCAGATCAGGATATCAGGGGCCACATGCTAACCATGGAGGAAAGGACTTACAACTCAGAGTATGTGGGGCCATTGCTGTTATGAGGTCCCTACAGCATCCTCTCCTGCCACTACCATTTCCAACTAATATGATCAATGATCAGGTATGATAAGAATTGTAGGCCAGCTGTAGCAAGGGCCTATAACCTGAAGGCACCAGATCCCATCTAGCTTCCAAGGAAGCTAACCTATGGGTCACCATAAGTCTGAAACAACTTGGAGGCACAGAACAACAACACCAAAAACATGTCATTCTCCCAAATATACAGATACTGTTGTTTCTGAAATAATTCCTGCTCTTCAGATAGATAGATGCCTTTAAGTCATTTCTGACTTATGCCTATCCTAAAGTGAATCTATCACAAGATTTTCCTGGCAAGATTTATTCAAAGGGCATTTGCATTTGCCTCCCTTTGAAGTTGAGAGAATGTGACTTGCTCAAGGTCACCCAGTGAATTTCCATGGCGGTGGGGATCTGAACCCTGGTCTCCAGAGTCCAATGCTCAAACCACTACACCACACCGGCTCTCTCATACACACACGTGCACATCTTGAAGAAGTCCAAAAGTGTAATGTTTTCCAGAATGAAAACACGTTAGGAAAAGTGCCTGGGAAAGTTACTTTTTTGACCTCAACTCCATGAATCCTCCAAACAGCAAGGCTAGTGGAGATTAGGGGAACTGTGGTCTTAAGAGCTGATTTCCCAACCTTTGGCTAGGAGGGTTTGAACATACACATATGCACACTAATTTCTTTTCAGTACTCCTCAGAGATCCTCACTGTTTAAAAGAAGAACACTCTTGGATTATTGAAGAGAATTCCTGGCCATTAGGACTTTACACAGAGCTTGGCAGTTGCTTCTGAACCCCAAAACTGGCAAGCTTCCACTTAAATTAAGAATCCTGGCAGGGGAAAAAAATGGAATAGAAAATTCTAAAGAATTGCTGCAGGGGAAGAGAAGGTAGGGGATGACTTTAAAAGGTCAGTTATTGGAAATATGACAAACCATCAAGTGCTTTGTCTGGAAAACATATTAGAGGGTGTGGGAGAAGCCAATTACTACTGGGCATGAATAAAACATGCACCCCGAATGAAGCCTGCAAGTTTCTTTACAGAAGTGGGAAAGTAGTGTCGGTTTGGAGACTAGAAATGCAAGGAAACACAATGTGGTCTGTTATGTCAGGCTGGCCAGCGTGTGTCTCATCAAATGGACCACTGAGCTTTTTTGTCGGCGGTGTTACACAGAGGACGGCCGGTCCTCTGTGGCAATGCTATTTATAACTCAAAACCTGCCAAGGTCTCTTATGAAAAGTGTTATAGGGGCGACTGAACACTCATGGACTCAAGTCGCCATGGAAGTTGTTCAAAAGAGGTTATCAGTAAAGAAACGAAGGGAAGGAAACAGAGGACAGAAGAGAAGAATGAGACGGAACCCAGGGATGTCTTCCTGCTGTTTTATTTAGACAGGCAGAGTTTTGGCAGGGGAGGATGCGGTGAAAGAATGTGACTTCCCCCAAACACCTGGATAACTTCAATAAGAAAGAAGCAACGCTGAAAGTAAACAAAGTTTGGCTACCAGTCCTGAAAAACACCAAAATCAAGACCCAAGACAAGCAAATAGACACCACCCAGGCTCAAGGGTTTCCCTGCAGACAATGGATTATCAATTAAATAGACACAAATCCTGCTTGCATATCCCCCTCACAACGCACCTCCAGGCTGTGCCATTCAACACAGCACAATACACAAACTGACTCCACCATTAACATGTAAACCACATCCTTGCAAACAAGGGTCCCATAGGTATATATACTCCATACACTTCCATGCCACCAACCTCTGAAGAGGCCAGCCACAGATGCAGGCAAAACGTCAGGAATAAATTCTTCCAGAATGCGGCCACATAGCCCAAAAAAGCCACAGAAAACTAGGAATGTTTGAAGTGAAGCTCCTCAAATCCCCCAGCCAACATGAAGCAATTTTCTCAGCATTTGGAAAGAACCCATTTTCTGTGCTGGCTGGGGGATTCTTCAAATTATAATCCAAACAGCAAATTTCTCAAGATCTGAGAAGCTCTCATTTGCTGTGTTGGCAGGGGAATTCTGGGAGTTACAGTCCAGGTAGTAATTTCTCAGTATTCATAAAGCTCCCAATTGCTACGCTGGCTTGCAATAAGTATATTGTGCATTTTGGTTGGCCAATAAGGGTATCATTGTTTGGTGGGTTTTTGTTTGAATTTGCTAAATGGCCAACACATCTATCCCTGCATGTTTTCTGTATTGTGAGATGTGACATTGTAGCTGCAACAGGGGAACCCTGAAAAGTGAGCCAGTGGATTGGACCTCCAAGCAAGGTAAAACAATTTTTTTCTTCTTAAATTTGAACTGGATTGGTATGTTTTACCTCAATACCTACCAAAATGTTCCTGATGCAAAAACATGAAGACTCCTTGAGAAATTGTCCTCTGCCTACAAAGAGGCCTGTGACCTCATAGGAATGGAGGCATCTTGGATTGCAAGAGAGTGATCCTTGTTGAGATGCAAATGGACTTTAAATGTCCTGATCTTTGCAAATCTCCCAATATTCACATGGCCAGAAAGAGGAGGGGACAGCCTGCAAAAGATACCTTCTCCTTACCATCTTAACTAAGGAAAGAAACATCAAAATGCATGCATTTGACTAACATCTCCAATTTTTTTCTCCTGTTTGGTTTGTAACATCTTGCCCGATGAAGAAGCCATTGGAGCTTCGAAAGCTTGCAACAAGTATATCGTGCATTTTGGTTGGCCAATAAAGGTATTACTGTTTGGTGGATTTTTGTTTGAATGGGGTATTCCGGAAGTTGCAATCCAAACAAGAAATTTCCTCAAGACTGCATTTGCTTTGTGAGCTATAAGATTCTGAAAAGTGCAATCCAACCTATTACTTACTTATGTCTTTATTTATTGAATTTATACCTCACCTTTCTCATGGAATGGGGTCCAAGGTGACTTTCTCAAGATCTGGAAGAGGTAACTTTCTCAAGGTCTGGGAAAACTCCATTTGCTCTCCTGGCTGTGGGATTCTGGGAGCTGCAGTCCAAAGAAACAACGTCCCCCAGATCTAGGAGGATTCCATTTGTTTTCCTTAAACAAAACAAACACAGGAAAACAAAATTTCCAATGTTAAAAGCCTGCTGGTGCAGAAAAGAAATCAATACACTTTCAAATATGGGGAAAGAAACAAGCCGATCAGAAAGAGGACCCCTCCTAAGATCTCCAGGTGATTGGAGAAGCATCCAAGAAAATGGCAGCTTTTTAAATATAGTTGACATGGTTGGCTTTATGAACACAGAGGCCTGTAATGCCTTTTCAACAACTCCTGTCCAAAATTTTATGCTCAGAATAAACAATGCATACTGCATTGGTTATTTCTGATCCTAACATGTGATAATTCCCCCTTCTGCTGCCCCAAATTTGCTAACATATCTCAAAAAAAGCGAAGGAAGTATGTTTGGAACTTGGTGGTTTCTTGTACTGTTGCTTTAGAAGAGGGGGTTTGATGTTTGACTTTAGCAGGAAAGAAAGAAGAAAACAATAAAGGCTAGAGAAGTAAAGGTGGGGGGAGTTGTGGATCTAAGTATCTGCTGGAAGTTTGCTGCTTCAGAGAGAGCACAGTTGTGAAGTTCAGTCACTTTTCTTCAGTATAGAAACCAAAACTAGAAAAGAAGAATAACAGTTCCCAGAGTCCTCCACCCAGCAAAGCATAGACCAGGGGTAGGCAACCTAAGGCCCGGGGGCTGGATGCGGCCCCCCGAGAACTTTGGACCGGCCCCAGGCCATTCCTGTTTCCGCCGCCGCCGCCCGCCATGATGACATTGATTATTGTTGTTATTACTTGTTCTTGGGGTATTCTTGGCAAAATCTCCACAGGGGTTTTGCCATGGCTTTTCTGGGGCTGAGAGAGTGTGCATGCATATTTTTATATATATTTTATTTTTAAAATATATATATTTATTTATTTATTTATTTATTTATTTATTTTTGGTGCTCCCCCCCCCCCCCCCCCATTATCTGAGGGACAGCAACCCGGCCACCAGCTCAAAAAGGTTTCCTACCCCTGGCATAGACCATGCTGGTTATAGGATTCTGGGAACTGTTATCCAAAAATTAACTTTTCCAAGCTCTAGTGGACATGCACAAGCTTTGCAGGAGAGCATGCTGCATATGTATGTCCTTTCATGTGATGTTTTCTGCTGTTTCTGTTCTACAAAACTGGGAGAGCATGATACGTTTTGTCTTTACTTTTGGTGGGATTGTGATTCCCGAGACCTTTCCCACATTAGGATTTGAGCTTTGAGATGGAAAGGTGTCCCCTGCTTTTAACTAATAGTAAACTTATTCTCTAAGTGGAGATATTGTGAGCTTGCATGTTGTAGTGATTTGAGTGTTGGACTGTTGTTCTGGAGACCAGGGGCTGAATCCCCATGGAAACCCACTAGGTAGCCTTAAGGAAAGTCATACTCTCTCAGCCTCAGAGGAAAGCACAAGTAAATCCCCTCTGAACAATTTTACCAAGAAAACCCCATGATAGGTCACCACAGGGTCAACATTAGTCTGAAAGAACTTGAAGGCACACAACAACAAGTGAAGATAACCTAATGTAGCTGAATTGATTCCCACAAACACAAAAGGAAGGTGGGGAGAACTTCAAGATATGTAGTTATTTAAAATAATGTTGCGAGGAGGAGATCCTAAGGAGAATTTTTTTAAAAAATTCAGTCAGTACTGGTCACACTCAATAGCCACAAATGTTGACTGTCAAATGGATGGAACGGAGTACCAGCTGTCAGGGAACAACAGCAGAACAAGATGCTGGGCTATATAGTTTGATGTGTTCAGGCTCATCATCTTGTGTTCTTAATCATGGTGATCTCATCATGTCTGCTCTTGCCTTAAATCAGGGATGGGCAACTGAAGCCCTCCAGATGTTTTTGGATTGCAGTTCTTAACATCCTTCACCATTGGCTATGCTGTCATGGCCCATGGGGACTGTAGTTCAAAAACCTCTGGGGGCCCCACAGTTGTCCATCTCTGCTCTAACTGAATATCTGACAGATAAGATTTAAACTAGATTAAGCTGAGAAGAGAATGATTTGTACAAAGCTAGCTAGTGGTCTTAACTGGGATTTCTACCTCTTTTGCCCTTTCAAAATAAAATTCTCAGGCCCAACTTTTACCAACTTGTAGCCTTCTGGATGTCTTGGATTACAGCTCCCATCATTCCAATTCTAGATGATGATTATTTCCACATGCCATAATCCTTGGCTATTTGCCATCTATGTAGTATACCAATCATTGTTCTCAGCCGATATCTCTAGTCTGTGCACAAAAACATCCAAATTCTGCATTAGGCAAGCATGCCAATCTCTGCGTCAGAAGACAAAGGGACATAAATCTGAGATTAGGAATGGGAATACACAAAAACCAGTTGCAGAACATTTCAGTCTTCCTGGACAGCCCATCTTAAACCTCAGAATAGCAGTCATTGAACAAACAAACAAACAAATAAACAGCTTCAAAGGGAGATTGGGAAAAGAAATAGCAGAACTGGGATATATCCATAAACTCCAATCCATCAACAGTGAGTTGAACAGAGACAATGGATTTGGTATGCTACACATATTATAACACTAGTTAACACCCCAGCTTCATGAGGGCTCTCTTGTCCATTTTATCACAACCCCTTTCTGGTTCCCATCCTCCTTCATACTGCATTTCAAGAACTCCCTCCACCATTCATATGGTTATCTAGTCATTTTTGTTTTAGGCAATATCTTTCCTCCCAACTTTGTCCCCCAATGGCCAAAGCTGATGTTGTCACTTCATCACCATGCCCACAAGTTTGGCATTTCTATTGCAGTTCATACATACAATCTGCCCATTCATAGCTATAAAGGTCTGATGAAATACTCAGTCTGTGAAAGCTTATGCAATACAATATCCCTTTGCACCCAAACGATGTGACGGATCTTCATTTTTGAGACATCATTTTCATGAGATCCCTTAAGAAGAGAATGACTAAAAATGAAGTTGCATATGTAGGACGAGAGTGACCTGTAAAATATTAAGATTTTACAGGATACAGAAAGAAACAATCCTTTGAGGTCAAGAAAATGGAGAAGAGAACTTTTCTCTCCAAGCCTCCATTGTGGGCACTCTGACCCATCGAATTAGCAATCAAAATTCATTACTGGAGAGAGCTTGGCAGAGAGATTTGGCTAAAAGAAAATCCATCTTGAGCCTTCTGCTCAAATGTGAACTGAAGTAAATAACAGAAACTCCAAAGCAATTTGGAACATGTTTTTATTTGGCTTCCCTGGGACTTGAATAGTAATAACTCAATATGACTCAGCTTATCTTCTCCAGTGAAAAATTGGACAGAAAGCAAAAGAGTACAAGGAGATAAAGAAGCAAGTTAAACTCAGATGAAAAAGAAAGGCAGAGATGCACTACTATAAACTCCAAACTCCAAGACCAGAATTCTGTACCAAAGTAAGCCAAATACAGCACCAATTCCCATCTGTGTTCTACATTCAGGCCTCCATATTCATGAATTTTTCATCTATGGATTCAAGCATCCACCACCTGAATATATTCCAAAAAGATATAAATTCCAAAAGCAAACCTTCATTATGCCAGTTTATATAAATGACATCATTTTACAATGCAATTGTATTTAGTGAGACTTGAGTGTCCATTGATTTTGTTATCCATGGGGATTCCTGGAGACAAACCCCAGTGGATAACAAGGGCCCACTGCATTTAGATTATGCTGTTTCAAATCTTTGTTGGCAGGTTTGCACAAGCAGAAGCAGCCAGAAACAAGTGATTCCTAGAAGAGGGCATGTACACAACACCCAGTGTCAAGTTCCACGTTGCATTCCCACCCGAAAGATACCTGTGCCAATCAAAGTCCACTGAAAACAATCCAACTGTACAAGAGGCCTGGAAGAAACTGATGGCCAGTCAGGATTGCTGCCAGATCTGGATCATCTGGGACTTGGCTAAGAAGACATGACCAATGAGCCAGCCCTTACGCTAACACCAGCACAATCTTGAAAACGATCCTTCATTTGTCACAGGAGCCAGGAAGCTGCCTACACAAACAGGCATGCTTCTGCAAAAAGGGAAAGTGGGCATCTTTTTCTGCCTCTGCTGCAGAAGAAGCATGAAAAGATTAATGCCCCCACTCTCCCAGAAGAGGAAGGAGGCTGCTAATGTAAGTGCTGACTGAGCCAAGCTGTAGGGTTGACTATATACAGCCTCCTTCCTTCCTTACCTTCAGTTTTGTACAAGATGTAACATTTAATTGGTTTTCTATTCCCCTTTCACATAGTAAGCCCACTGAGCATTTCCACTGAGCAGGGGCATCACTAGGGAGGTGCAGGGAGTGTGGGCTGCCCCGATTGTTCTCAGAGGGTTGGGATAAAAATAAATTTTATTATTATAATAATAATTATTAAAGAGGAGTGACACCACTGCTCCCCAAAGTCTTACCTTTTGGCAGAAACAGGCTTTGCTGTTCCACCTGTGTCCCTTTAAAATGCTGAAGAGATGGGGTGAGGGGGGTGAGACTCATTGGGAGGAGAAAGGAGAGGCCCAAATATTTGTAAAGATTTTTTTTAAAAAATAAATATTTTTTATAAATTTAATTATATATCATTATATATCAGAATGACAGAATACACACCAGTTGGGACCTACTCTTCTACTTTAAAAAAATAAAAAAAATTAAATTTATAAAAATTATTTATTTTTTTAAAAAATCTTTACAAATTTTCTTGGAAAACATCACATCTTACCAAATTTTCACTTTAGCCCCATGAAACTGCATACATGTAAATACATTTAGGCTGTGCGTATGATATTGTAATTTAAAGGTATAATTTTAATTTTGCTAGTTGCTTGTGTCAGAACTATTACCATTTAGATTCAGTGATACACGCGAATTACAAATTACAGGTAACATAAGTACAAAAAACATTACGAAGGATTCTATATGGTGTGGTATGGGAGGAGGTCAATGGGACGGTTGACACAGTGAGTTACTACACTCTGGTGATGCCACTGTCGGTGAGCATACTCAAACTACACTGTACTGTTGTAGATTTATCCCACTCTACTCCTCCATTTGCAGACGGGCCATTTTTTGGCTGCCTAAAGATCCATATATTATGGGCTTGCTCTTAGAATATAGATTTAAAGGAGTCTACTGTGGCCAGTATAAAGGTTTTAATTTTTCCCAATTCTACTACTGATCAAAAAGTGACGGTTTCAGATTCTGTCCCATAGCAGTGCATAGTGTGGGATCCGAAGGGTGATTTTATTTAAAGGCAGGAAGCTTGGAAAATGAGACAGCCATCTAAATGGGCGTACCATACCCATATTTTAAAGTGGTGCAGTCCACTTCACCATTCTACCATTTCATTTTGCTACCTGTAGAATGAAGTCCATGGAGAACCCAGAGGAAAACAACAGTGATCCTTTGAAGGAATATTTCCCTCTACAAAAACTTTTATGGCTTTTGAAGTGTTTGCATTATATATCAGAATGACAGAATACACACCAGTTGGGACCTACTCTTCTACCTTGTGATACTTTGTAGTCAGGCGAAAGCAAGCAAAACTCTCTGTCCATTCAGCACATGCTCCTGAATGATTAAAACTGAAAATTTCTTGCAGCAAACAGTACAGTTTTCTTCTTTCACAGCCACACCATGGATTGACGTCTGCCAATGGACAATTTTAAAGAGAGATCCAGTCAATTCACAGAAGCTAGTATATCAGCAGTTACTGCTCAAGATGACTCCCATATCAAAGGCAGCATGCCTCTGAGTCCCTTGCTGGGAAACATGAGATGGAGGGTGCAGTTTGATTCACATTTTGTTGGTAGGCTTCTTATAAACAAGATTAGCCACTATGGAAACAATGCTGTAGTAGATGGATCTGATCCAGCGTGGCTGTTCTTATGTTCTTTTATTGACAACATGTCATGGAACCTTAGAATACACAACACAAACATGAAGTATCTCCATTCACATACAACTAAGCCCAGGGTCACTAGTTATAGTAGGCAGGTGTTTTGGATTGCAATTCCCATAGTCCCTAAATTTTGATCATCCCAGCTGGGTTAAATGGTAGCTAGAACTTTGGAAATGTAGTCCCAAGCATGCGGGAGGACACCAACTTGCCCCCAACACAAGGACTGGAGGAAAGAAGAGTTAGTATGCCAAAAGCATCACCAGTAGGTTGACATTAAGGAAAATTAACTTCAGGCCAATCATACTAACAGGGTTGTGATACTTCACAGTGCACAAGAGGGTTGTGCTTCTCTGAAAATGCTCTTGAGTTTGTCAGGAAAATGACACTGGTGAGGGAATTCTATACTACTAAATTCTATATAAATGCCATACCAAGTTTCGTACGGCACGGCATCGGTAAGTTGGAGAATGTCTTCCAAACAGTGTATTTCTTACTGTTACATTCAAGTAGCAAATGGTGCATACAATAACCACACTTTTGCCAGATCTGTCACTGTAAAAGAATACGCTTTAAATCAGATTTAAAGCTTGCCACGCTCTGCTAAGTGTGTTATTTTTACTCCATCTATCCTGCAGCTGTTTAAAAATTTGGAAGCCAAAAAAAGGCCAGCAGGATACATTTATCCTTTATAAATCCTTACAGCCAGTGATGCTCTAACTTTCCTGTTCTACAAAGTACATTCTGGGTTGTGTTAAAAGAGTGACATTCTTTCATGGAATAACCTCAATGCACAGCAGAGTTAAGAGAACTTTAGCTCCAAAAAGGTTGTATCTTGCTATGTGGTCATCAGATAAAACATGTGCAGATTGCCAGAGGATCCAAGCTAACCCAAGCTGCCACAAAGGCTACTAAGTCCTATCATATTTGATCATATTCAAGTCTGAATCTTGCCGCTCCCTCCAGGAAGATCAAGATGACATATATCAAACCTGGAAGTTTTCAGCCTAGGAGGATGTAATTTATTTTCTACTATAAACACAAGATCCAGCACCTGGAGCCAAGTTATGGAAGCGCCTTTCCTCTGGACACTGTCCAGTCTGTACAAAGTAGGCTTCCTACTGACCTGTCAAGACTTGGTTGATAAGGTTTTTATATCTATCAGGTTGCTGTGATATCTTTTTAAAAATGGATGCCTTGTGGTGGCACTTGTAGTGTTTCTTATAGTTTGCATTAGGAGCAGAGTTATCTATCTCTATATTAAATGAAATAAATAAGGTAGCTGCAGGGAGAATATTGATTTAACTTGCAGATAGAGCAATGTGATGTGGGGGAGTGGCAGGAAAGAGAGGAGTCTGGCTTGACAGCAAAACTTGCTGACCATTACTGTGATGTGAAGCCATGTGTAGAGACTACTTTCACCAAAGACAGATTGACAGTGTTGTAGCACACTCCTAAGGAAAGGATTAACTCCTCACTGGCTGCCTTATAGGCATCTGCTTAGATGTTTATGCATTCATAATTGAATGGACCATATCTTTTTTTGATGGCTGTGCTCCCGTTGCCTTGTATGCCTTACCTGCCATTTGCAGGGGTAGCTGTGTTGGCCATTTAGCAAATTCACACAAAAATCCACCCAACAGTGATACCTTTATTGGCCAACCAAAATGCACAATATACTTGTAAGCTTTCAAAGCTCCACTGGCTTCTTCATCAGGTGAGATGTGACAAACCAAACAGGAGGGGGGGAAAATTAGAGATGTTAGTCAGTTGCGAGCTTTGCAAGTCTCCCAATATCCGCATGGCCAGAAGGAGGAGGCTCCTGCCTGCAAAAGATACCCTCCACTTACCATCTTAACTAAGGACAGAAACATCAAAATGCAGGCATCTAACTAACATATCTGGTTTTTTTCTCCTGTTTGGTTTGTAACATTTTGCAATAGGCATATTGTGCATTTTGATTGGCCAATAAAAGTATCACTATTTGGTGGATTTTACTGGCCATAATTAATCTTACATTAGAACCTTACCATATTTATAGCATAAGCTGTGGTTTATTTCCATTTAAATTCTGTTCTTGCCCTCTTCTCCATTCATCTCCAGTAACAGGACTTTAGAGTACTTCAAATATGTGAAAGATAATCTCCCCAAAATGTTTCGGGATTGTGGCATAGAAGAATGGTATTATGATTGCCTTGGCCCTACAAAACCTGAAATTTATCTTTGGGATCAAGGTTGGCTCAAATCTAAATACAGCTCTCTTATCGTGGAAAATGCACAGAGAAAGTTTTGAATCAAGAGTATTCATTCAGCTTTGCAACCCTCCTCGCTTCACTAATGATGGTGTAGGAGACTCTTTCAATGCAAAGAAAAGTGAAGCATCAGGCAACACAAACTAGATTTTGGTTAAATATCCTCTGAATAGAGCCACATTCTACAATTTGTATCATTTGACTTACATCATACAAACTACAGTTGAGGATAGTAAAGCTGCTGGTGGACTTTACCACTTCAGGATGCTGCTGGGAACAAATATGTATAAAACTAGTGAAGGGCCGACTAGTTTCCCATCTGCACAGTGGTTTGTGTGGGGAGGAGGACACAGAATTCAGTGGCAAAGCAAATCTTTGCATGTGGAAGGTCCTAGGTCAAATCCTTGGGTCTATCCCCAGGACCCACCACAGGCTGCATCAACCTCAGAAACGTCAGTGGGAGAAGACAAGCAAAACTAGATGTAGCTGGAAATCTACTTATATTTGAGGGGAGGGGAAGTACAACAAGGGACAGAGTGAACCCAGCCCCGAAGATCACATGTAACCCATAAAACACACATTGGGGGGTTGCAGACTGCCAGAAATAGTGCAAATTGAGTCCACTTTTAGGGTTAGGGTTAGTGCTAGGGAATCATGGGAATTGGGGTTTTTTTCTGAGACATTGAGCCTTCTCTGTCAGAGAGCTCTGGTGCCACAATAAAATACAGTTCCCATGATACCCTAACCCTAACCCTAAACGTGGACTCAATTTGCACTATTTCTGGCAGTCTGCAACCCATTGTCTACCTGAGCTGGATGCTTGTTGTTGGGAAAGACCTTTGTCCAGGACCTTAGAAAACTGCTGCTAGTTGGGGTATATAATACTGAGCTCACTTGACAGCTTCTTATACGGTTGTCCCTCCACATTTGCGGATTTGATTATTCATGGATTGTATCAGTATGTTCTCTCAAGGAATATCTAGGTCCTCCAGTGCAACTCTGTGGTGAACTTTAACCAAAAGTCGCACTGAATGACCCTAGAGATTACTAGAGCGAACACTCCACTAGGCATTTGTAGCTCCTCCCATGCAATTCTATGGTCAATGTCTGGCAGATATTGACCACAGAGTTGCATTGGAGAACCTAGAGATTCCTAGAGAGGTGTTCTCTCAAGTAAAACATAGTGTTTTTGTTATTTGCATTTTTCCACTTTCATGAGAGTCCTGTGCCTCTAACCCTAGCAAATGTGGAGGGACTACTGTATTCTTTTTCCTATGGAGAGGAATTCAGTTAAGTTGGATGTAAGTGAAATGGACACATAATAATATTAGAGCCATCCTGTATTGGACCAAAGGTCTGTGTAGTACACCATTCCATTCACAATGTCTAGCCAAAGGAAACCCACAACAAGAATTGAAAATAAACCCCTCCTGCTGAGATGTCCTTCATATTCTCCAGAAAGTGGTACCAAGAGTCATATCACTTCTGACACTGAGGGTAATTTATGGTTATTATCAAGGCAGTGATAAGTGTCTCTCCATGAATTTGTATAATCCTTTTTCAAGCCACCCAGTTGGTCGGTATCACTACATCTTAGTCAGCAGTCAGTAGTTTAACTATGTGCCATGAAAAGAAGTACATTTATGAAAACTGTCTTGGCTCAACCAACACATACACAGGTGGGCTGGGAGGAAACAATTCGATGATAGTACAGGCAAGGGCAATATATTGCCAGCACCTAGAAAGCATCCTTGTCTGTGGGAATTTGTCCAGAGAAATGGGTTTGTCAAGTAGTTCAGGGAAACAAACAAGCAGTGAGGTCAACACAGTCCAAGAGTTGAAGCAGCCATGAAGTCAAAGGTCTGAATTGCTGGAGATGGGAATTCTAGTCATGGCTTCCAGCTAGGCAGACCCAGCTCTTAAATGTGCTGGCACCAGCTGGTTTTAATCCAAGTCTCTCTGTTGCTGCTTGGCAAGCAGCCTGATTGAGTGCCAGTTTTGCTCTTTTCTTCCTGAGTCCTTGGACTTGGGGGCCATACTGCCTCCCCACCTTTGTCCTCTGCTCCATCAGCTGCAGGTGAGTGTTGCCTTTGCCCCTCTTCTAGTTGAGGCTGCTCTTCAACTAGGACAGTGATGGTGAACCTTTTAGAGACTGAGTACCCAAACTCAGTGGCGTCCAGCACTGGGTGTCACCCTATGCTGGGGGGTGCTTCTGGGGAGTGGGACTTCTGCCTTCTGGGGGAGCAGGATTTCAGGGGAAGGAACCCAAGGCACACCCTCTCAGCCTCAGGCTAGCAGTTAAAGGGACGGGAGCACCTACTCCTCTTCTTCCTCAGCCCTCCTGTCCACTTAACTGCCTCCCCAGAGACAGTTGAAGGGATGGAAGGGTGGGGCAAGAGGAGGAACAGGCGTGCGGTCCTATTGTACTCCTATTGAAGTAACAGATGGTATGCGTGCCCAGAGAGGGCATGTGTGCCATAGGTTCACCAACACTGACTTGGGAGACTTGCCTGAATCCTTTTTTCAGCCTCCTCTTTGGACTCATCTAGGTCCAAATTCTGGCCCATGATAAAAACAGCCTTATAACTGCATCAGACTCTTGGTTCATTTAGTCCAATATTGTTTATGCTGACTGGCAGCAGCTCTGCTTGGGCATAGTGCTCGGTCCCTTTTGATACAGACTTTGCCTTCACTGTAGCATAATCTGAATCAGTGGATCGTAATCTTTTGGGGTTGCAGAACCTTCTGACAATTTGATCAAAACTATGGACTTCTATCCAGAAAAAAATGCACTTAAAAACAGTTTTCAGTTAACAAAAAGGAAAATGGAGGGTAAAATATTCTTATTGCACCTGGTTCATAGAACCTCTGAAAAACATCTATGGACCCTAGTGGGGTGCATGGGCCACAGGTTAAGAATCCCTGATTTAAATAATGACCTTTAAAATGTCTATGTTGGGTTAAAGGAAAAAGGCGACAAGAAAAGATGTTCATAAAAAAATAATCTCCCTCCAAGTTTTAAGAATTGAAAAATTAGTATTTTAAGCAATTAACATTCTATGTAATTCATAAACAGAAAACCAATTATAGGCACAATTTGCAACACGGATTTAGTGTAGCAGTTTTTATTTTACCCTTAAGCTTCATTGGAGCACTCAAGCCCAAAGCTATAGTTATCTTCACAAAGTTAACAAATAACTCAACTCAATTTGTTAACTCAAAGTTAACAACTCAAACATGGGGCTCATTAATTCTTTTAACTTTATGCCTGAGTTTCATCTAGTATTCATGATGGTGCCTTTCAATAATGAAGTACAATACAAATGAAAGGGGCAGAGATGATAGATGTTACAATGCACATTTAATGCACAATTACATTTATAAATGCATCACTCTAGTCATTCCCCACCAATGCTTACATTATGAATATAAACCTCATTAATTTTTCTTAACTATCTGAATTTTCAATCAATATGAACTATGGCGCATTTCATGCATTTGCTCAGCCAACATGTGACCACAGAGCTTGAGTGGAAAAATGCAGGTTGTCACTGGATACATATAGAGGGAATACATGTCTTGATTAATTATGATTTCTGGGTACTACACAATCAGCTGTCTGGTTTGCTATCCTATGCATCTGAGCTTGCCACACAGTCCAGACAGAACATTGCCCCAAATGGTCTCCTCCCATTTCCAATGATTAAACAATAAACAAGCAACTTTATTCAACAATGAACTAAGCAATTAGAAACCCAATAAACACCATCTTATTGAAGCCACTTGGCTCCATCTGCTTTAACTAATAGAACAGGGGTCATCTGTGCTGGGCCTGACTTCGCCCTCCAGCAAGAAATTCATCACGGCTTTTGTTAAATAGCTGCAAGTTCCTCTTTTTCCTAGTGGAGGCATCTTGTAAAAGGAAGTCATGTCATCCTGTATAAACAAACAACAGTTTGATCTTAGTCACAACACTGATGGATAACAATTAGGCTTAACTAACAGCAAGGAGAGCCACAGATGGAACACAGTGTGGTGATGAAAAGTGCACTTCACACTCTTGACATTCTCTGTCATTTAGTATGATGAATGTTTTGGATGTCCACCAAATAGCAAGGGAAGTGTGGCATACTAAGGAAGTAGAGATGAGGAAACATAAGCACTGAAAAGGGGGGGGGGGGGGAAGAGACTCTAAACATGTACATCCTAAACACATTTTGTTAAAGATCTGATGATATGTATTTATTAAAAAAAAATACTGTTCAAAACAAGATGAGTCAGACATTTTTATTGTGCTTTAAACATCACCTTTATGCCAAGGCAAAACAGTAGCAAATCATTATGTAGTCTTTCAGTGAGTCATTGCTTTATTGGTGCTAAATGTACAAAGTGTATGAATTGTAAGCTCACCCTTCATGAACAACTACAACTACAGAGAGGAATGGAGCATGGTTGTGTTTGCTACAGACACAGCATACTGTTCAGCTGGATATGATGGAACAACCATGTTTTCAAGGGCATAGACAACATGGTAGAGTTACTGTAGGGCTGGGGAAGAGCACTGCAGCAGAGAAAGGATGGGAAAGGCAGAGTAGATCATCAGTGATGGAGGGTGATGGTGAGAGAAAGAGAGAAGTGCCACCAAAGTAGGTGGAAAGTACACTCGTCCCTCCACATTTGCGGATTTGATTATTCACGGATTTCATTAATATGTTCTCTCTAGGAATCTCTAGGTTCTCCAGTGCAACTCTGTGGTCAACTTTAAGCAACAGTCACACTGAAGGACCTAGAGTTCCTAGAGAGAACATTTCAGTAGGCATTTGTAGCTCCTCCAGCGCAATTCTATGGTCAATATCTGGCAGATGTTGACCATAGAGATGCACTGGAAGACCTAGAGATTCCTAGAGAGGTGTTCCCTGAGATAAAACATAGTGTTTTTGTTATTTGTGGTTTTTCCATATTCATGGGGGTCCTGTGCCCCTAACCTCAGCGAATGTGGAGGGATGAGTGTAAGTGGCCAATTCTGGAGGTACAAGATGGGGATTTTCTCACTTTAATTTTACATTGAGCCGAAGATGGATTCTGAGGGTTTGCAGTGTATTCTCTACCTGCAAGAAGTCGTAGACCCTGAGATTTGTATTTGGGCCTAAAAGGCACTGAGTGAACAATTCATAGATCATGATTCTTACAACTGCACATTCATGTGAAACAGAAATGCTACCACATTCTCAAGAGTCTCTGTAAAGGAGCTAAATTTTGTCCATCTTTACAGGGCCAGATGGTTAACCAGGGTAAGTGGTTATTCTAAAATTATAGCATTGTGTAGTGTAGAGACAAAATATTCAAAACTAAAAGATTGAGAAACATGTTTCTTGAGTGTCAGGATACTTTGATGAGGAAAATCCTATGCCAACAGGAATCTTTACAGTTCAGGAGTGACTGTACAGAATGTACAAATTTTTTGTGGAGAAAAAAAAAAGTCTGTACAAGAAACAGCCTTGTCTGTCAGAAAATAATATTTCTGTGAAGAAACAGTATTTCTTGCACAGAGAATGCTGGTTTCTGCACACATTCACATAGAGCCACATGTGGATTTCGCACAAAATAAATCTTGAACTGTAGCATTTCCTGCATGGGAAATGCACAGAAATTTTATTTCCAATGCTGAAAATGCTATTTTCTATACAAGATTTTTTTCTGCACAGAATTAGTCCTGAAACATGAATAGTCTTTGAAAATTGCTCTAGCTTTCTTGAAACAAGAAGAAAATTGCTAATTTGCTTCCTTCAAGAATGACATTAGTGAAGAGTTACATGACTAATCTTGTGCTATTTCCTAGATTAAGTCTACATTACAGGTATTTGACAATGTTAGAACTTTTACAAGAGAAAATTCCAACCATCTTTGAGCAGCTGCTCCCAGGCTGTTGAATTCCCTCCTCAAAAAGGCTAGGCTGGTCTCCTCTTTGCTCTCCTTTGGTTGGCAGATAAATATATATATTTTTTCATAAAGGAATTTAATGATTAATTGGTTGCAGGACATCTTTTTTTATAGGGTACATGTGCTGTGTTTTTAATGTTACTGTTAAATGATTTTACACTTTTAAAAATTATTGTTGAATTTGTTTAAATGTTTGTGTTTTACCGTTCTTATTATCAAGTTGCTAGCTTATCTTGCCTTAGCATATCGATAAGCTGTCTTCAGTTTTATGCCAGGAGAAAAGTAGTATATAAACAAAATATATAGATAAATAAGATATAATCTTGTTTCTTCACTCAAGGAGCTTGTGGGAATCTCCACATATTTGATTTTTTTCCCCCAGATCAAAACAATGCTTATGTTGTGGATTATTAAAGGCCATAAGAAATAAGAGCAAAAAGCATTAACTACTGAATGAGTATTATACTGACTTTTTTCTCAATGCCCTTGAGTCGGTTCTGGTCCTTCTGGAAATGATGAAATGCTTCTTTCACTAGTTTATCTAGGTCCACTTTATCCTGAAACTCTAATTCAGGGTTTCTTTCCAGAATAATGGAGACGACCATCAACAGCTAAATCATAACAGAAAACAAGAAGATTCAGACACATCACCTTATTCTTCGAGAACAATTTGAAATCCAGTTTAAGCGGATGCATTGAAGCCACAATGAGAAAACAAACATGAACACCAGTGACAGCTTTTACAGGGTGTGATTTGGCTGACATTAAACATATTAAG
Organism: Phrynosoma blainvillii; assembly: GCA_026167975.1. NCBI lineage: Eukaryota > Metazoa > Chordata > Lepidosauria > Squamata > Phrynosomatidae > Phrynosoma > Phrynosoma blainvillii. The sequence continues at coordinate 21,462,503 of JANUYF010000007.1, read as the reverse complement.
AACCACTGTTTCTGGTGGATAAAGGTATGTATATGCATCAGTTTCATTTAATGGTGACTATATATTGCAATAAACATTAACGTATCTGATGGTGGCTCTGTGCAGGTATATGACAGAGACCATGAAGAAATTTAAGATAAGAAAATCAATAACCTGAACTATTCCCAACATTTGTGAGTTAAGCATGGATATCCAAAGAGCCTACAAGTAAGCACATGTGGGGGCTCCACATGGGAATCCAAATTACATGGACCCCTACATATAAACAGTTTTTCAGATGACAGATTGCAGTATGGGAGGTATCCTGGACATCTGGTGTCAGGGATAGGGATAGCAGCACATTCCCAACTATTCAGTATGCAAATATCTTGTGCATGCATCTGTAATGCAGATGCATGAATACTTACTAATGAGTTGACATAATCCATCTTAGTTGGAAGTTGAACAAATTGGAAAAGCACGCAGATATATATATATATATTTATGGATTTCAGGCATTGTAGTAAAACGTAATTTAAAATCCTTGCAGCAGCTTTACATTGTTTTTCTCTTTTTTCATTTACCCATGTAAACATCCCTATTCTGCTTAGTTTTCATAACTTAAACACCCATGGAAAATGAAACGTATTCTCTCTTTCAAATAGCAGCCCTCTTAGCTACCAGTTCTGGGCACGACAATTCAAAAAGGATGTTGAAAAACTGGAACATGTCCAGAGGAGGGCGACTAAAATGGTGAAGGGTCTGGAAACCATGAAGTCCTATGAGGAACAACTTAGGGAACTGGGTATGTTTAGCCTGGAGAAGAGACGGTTAAGAGGGGATATGATAGCCCTGTTTAAATATTTGAAGGGATGTCATATTGAGGAGGGGTACTAGCTTGTTTTCTGCTGCTCCAGAGAATAAGACACGGAACAACGGATGCAAGCTACAGGAAAAAAGATTCCACCATTAGGAGGCACTTCCTGACAGTGAGAGCTGTTCAACAGTGGAGCACACTCCTTCAGAGAGTGGTAGAGTCTCCTTCTTCTGAGGTCTTTAAGCAGAGGCTTGATGGTCATCTGTCAGGGGTGCTTTGATTTTGCATTCCTGCATGGCAGGGGGTTGGACTGGATGGCCTTTGTGGTCTATTCCAACTCTATGATTCTATGATTCTACCACTGTCATCCCATCATATATCCTGATTCTCAAACTGGCATTTAAAAGATAATGAAAAAGAAGTTTACTGGATATGAAACAGAATACATGGGAAGCAGTCTCATATCAAGTCAGACTATATGCCCATTTAGCTCATTATGTTCTATTATTTGATGTGGAGGACTCTTTTACAACAGAGTGCCAAGCACCAACAAGCACGATATTTGTGCCCAGTGGTTTCTTTCCTCTCCTGAAAACGCAGCTAATGGTTCACCCAATGGTCCATAAACTGCCACTGTGAGTAGCACTGGTCAATAGTATATAGACTGTACACTGACTGGGAGTTACTTTCCAAGGTTCTGGATTGAGGGAGGGCTTTCCCTGGCCCACCTGGGAATATCAGGGACTGAAAAGGGGATCTTCTGCAGACAAAGCATGTGTTTGTTTTTTAAACTCTGAGCTATAGCCCTCTCCCATTAACTGTATACACAGGCTTGTGATCAGGCCCAGTGACAACTGAGGATATTCCAACTGAACAGGCTGACTTGGGAAAACTGCCTATTCCTCTTCCTATTGATAGTTGTAGAAGACTACAGGCTAAGTAGTCTCCTGCTGCAGTCTGAACAGCTTTCCCTTTGTTTGAAACTTCTTTATTCTTCATATCTTCCAACACACTTAGTTAGCTGTAATGTTTTAATGTTGTAAGCCGCCCCGATTGCTCTGCAGAGGGGCGGGATATAAATAAATTATTATTATTATTATTATTATTATTATTATTAGCTATTTTATTCTTAAAGGTTTTCATATCTCATATTTCTTATTGTTATTATGCAATACAAACCTCTACAATTATTTGTCTGTATTCAGGTTGATCGATATTCTTTAACATATCCTCAACCAGAAGGGAAAAATTCATTTCATACATAGTCATGTCCGACAAGGTTGGTTGCTGTAAAAAGGAGAAAAGCAAAGGCAAAAGTGAGCTGTAACACTGATAGCAGGCAATCTCTATAGGGTAGTGGACTCATGCCAGTTTTGTTATTTGATAATTAAATAAACAGAGGACCTGTTTGTTTAAGGAAGGATATAACCTGAAGCTATTATCTGGGGGTCATCTGTTAGAGTAAACTGATGCTTCCTTCAGAATAAGAATAATATGGACACTACACATCCACAGTTCTTCAGACATTAAAGGGACAGAAAAGGAATAACCAATTCAACCACTTATTTTTCCATCTGGTATACATATTTATAAAGCATACAGCACATCTAAAGCACTTTGCTGACTTTTTTTAAAATGGGAAAAATAAACACTGTAAACTAGCCCTGCGTCATTCCTGTCCTTAACACATGAGGAATTGAGGCTGAATACTATTGATGTCTCCAAGGCCACACAGAATTGATCTAGTCTAGACAACTGTTCTTTTCAGTGAAGGGAGCACTGCCACACATGCAAAGGATAACACAAAAGGACTAGTCTCTATGCTGATAGAGGAGAAGTAATCCTGCTGAATGTGTGGTCTCAGTGTATGCATCAAAGACACTGCACCTTTAAAAAGGATAAAAGAGGTTGATATGAAAACATCAAAACTTTAAAAGAATATCTAATCAGTTAAAACTATTGCTGGAAGCTATATTACACACACACACACACACAATGCCCTCCTGGAGAAGGCAGGGGAAAATGTTTTTGCCATTTTCTTCTTTCCCTCTAGCATTCTGTGGCCCTTAAAAATGCTTTTCCATAGGGCTGAAGACTCCTCAAAAGAGTATGGGAGGTGGTGCCGGAAGCTGAATGAGAAAGGGGCAAATAGGTAAAACCTGTCTCTCACCCTTTTCTCCACTGAATCATGGCTTCTCTCAGGAACAACAAAAAGAATCACTCTGATTATGGAAAGCCATGTCTGGATATCAGCCCACTATAACAGATTTTGGCAACTGTCAAGGACTGGTGGGGGCATATCGCTCCCTGCAGGATCCCAGAGGGCTCAACGTACACACTTTTGCTCCACCACTCCCCACCCTAAAGTTAATTTTTATCCTCACAAAGACCAACAGTGCCATGCATTTGGGGCCCTTTTAAAAGGCGACCACCAGTTGCTGGTTAGACCTTGAGCTGTAACGCCAAGTTCAGTTTTATGATCACTAGGATGCACTTGGCTTTTTCTTAGGGTAAACAAAGACAAGCATAATAGAATTGCAGAGCTAGAAGGGACTTCAGAGATCATTCAGTCATAGTCAAAAACCCTGTTGTGTGGCCTGTTTCATTCTGAACTTGCCTCTATCAAGGCTTAATTGCTGGAAGTAAGAAATTTAAGCTACTGTATATACTAGACTATAAATTGAGAAATTTATGCCCCAAAAGTGTCCCTAAAATCCTGGGTTGACTTATATACAAGTACTATAGTATATACACTAGTACTACTTAGAAAAGTCCTAAAACAAGCAAGCCTGATGCCTCACTCTTGGAGCCTTGAGGCACATGGTTTTCTCTCTCTCTCTCTCTCTCTGTGTGTGTGTGTGTGTGTGTGAGAAACAGGCTCCCAGTCCGATTTGCAAGGCTTCTCTTCCCATGGAAGAAACTCTCCATGTAACACCATTTGCTTCCCTCCCCAGTCCGATTTGCAAGCCTTTTCTTTCCATGGAAGAAACTCCCTGTTTAACACCATTTGCTTCCCTCCTCAATCTGATTTGGAAGCCTTCTTTTCCCATGGAAGAAACCCCCCATTTAAGACCACTTGCTTCCCTCCCTAGTCTGATTTGTAAGTCTTTTCTTTCCATGGAAGAAACCCTCCATTTAACACCACTTGCTTCTCTCCTCAATCTGATTTGCAAGCCTTCTTTTCCCATGGAAGAAACTCCCTGTTTAACACCACTTGCTTCCCTCTCCAGTCTGATTTGCAAACCTTCTCTTCCCATGGAAGAACACCCCCACCCCCCATTTAACACCACTTGCTTCCCTTCTCAATCCAATGTTAAAACCTCTCCTCCAGCACCTGGGAATTGGTGTTAGGTGGTTGGGAGAGGTCCAGAGAAGGAGAAGGAGGGACGGAAGTGGTATTTTCCCCTTTCCATCCTTTATAGCCCCCTAAGTTTTACCCTCAACCTATCCATGGGTCATATCAAAATCCATGATTTAAACCCTGAAACCTTCCCTCGACTTATACATGAGGTTGACTTGCACACAAGTATATACAGTAATATGTGCTGGTAGATTTAGTTCTACTCTTTAAGGTATGGCCCTCTCTACTACTGGAATGGTAGAGAGGGTCATACTGATAAGGTAGAGAGGACCTTGAGTTTCATCTAGTTCCCTTCCAACACAGGAAATCTGCTAAAGCATCCATGATTGGGGGGCATCCATACTTTGCTTAAAAATGAAAATGGCCAAAGTACTCTGCATATAGATTTACCTGAGGCAAAAAATTACCAGCCACTATTAAACCATTGGAGGTCCTCTCCAAGATTTGCCACACCCTGTCATAGAAGCCACTTGGTGTTCGATTCAAGGAGCCATCAATCTGACGTCTGTTCAACCAGCATCTGTGAATCAAAAAGGCAAACAAAATGAGTATTAGCTCACAAAAGCAATCTGCTTCCAGATCAAAACAATGCTTGCTTTTGTCGACTAATTAAGCTCAGAAAGAAATAAGAGCAAAAATCAGCCCATCAATGATGCAAAACACAATATGCTATGGTGAGTTTCTTCTTACATCTTTTATGAAATTCTTTTAATTTTCAAAAGAACAAAGCTAGACTCTTAAACAAAGCAAAATGCTGAGCTTTAAAAGTAGAAGTGTGAAATTAAATGTGTACTTTGTAAAAAGGTCAAAAAGTTTTCAAAAAATTAATTCTCCTTAAGGGGAAAGACAAAAGAAATAAAGCAAACCAATTGCTTTGAGTCACAACTAAAAGTTAACCTGACAGAAGAAGTCAAAGCTTTCATGTAGAACAACATCCTAAACTTTCAGATATTTCCACAATCTTGTCGAGTTTGGAAAATTTAAGAAGAGCCTTTGTCTGTGATTCACCTCTGTTAACTACCATCCTTACAACATTTCTTTTTAAAGATTATATTTAATGTAGGACTCTGTTGTTAGAAATTCTCCTTAGCAAATATTCATAAGTGTTTCAGCATGAATAGACAACCACAAAACACAAGACAAATAAAAAAATAAATCCGAAACTGACTTGAGATAGGTATCAATACATAGACAGACACAGAAAGAAACAGACAGACAGGGACCAAGTACACATAATAGAATTGAGGGACCACTGTCTGACAGCAGAGCATATGCTTTGCATGTACTAGATCCCAGGTTCAATCCATAGCATATTCCAGTAGGATTGGTTATGTCTCCTCATTCCATCCATCCCTTTATTTATATCCCACCATTCTTCCAGACTAGGATTCAGGGCAGTATACAAAAAGGCAGAACATTACAATAAAAACACATACAGTTAAAAACATACAAAATTGAGATTAAAGCAATATTAAACAATAATAGAATAAAAACCTTTTGAAAACATCAAAAAAGATTTTAAACAGTTGTTGTTGTGTGCCTTCAAATCGTTTCTGATTTGTGGCAACCCTAAGCCAGCATGGTGTTTTGGACTTGGCCAATAAACCCTCTGGGCAAATCACATCCTCTTAACCTCAGGGGAAAGCAATGGTAAACTTCTTCTGGACAAATCCTGCTCAGAAAACCCCACAATAGGTTCATCTTATGGTTGACCTAAGTGGGAAACACTCAAAGGCACACAGCAACAAAAAGCTAACATATCATGGGGTTTTCTTGGTAAGTTTCTTCAGAGGGAGTTTGTCATTGCCATCTTCTTAAGTTGAGAAAGTGTGACTTGTCTGGCACCCAGTGGATTTTTACACAGCCAAGCCGATATTCAAACCCTGGTCCCAAGAGTCATAGTCCAACACTCAAACTACTATACCATGCTGGCTCTACAGCACAAATAAAACCCTTTCTCTTGTTAAAAATAAATTCACAAAGAATTATTGGAAAAGAAAAAGTCTGAAACCCGCCACCAAAAGCCTTCTCCCACGTTTTCACCAACTGTGCCTATGAAGGTACTGTCTTTGTAGGTTGGGCAGGCTCCAATGGGAAGATACAGTCCTCACTGATAACCTGGAGAGAACTAATTTGCCAAATCAGTGCCAAAAATACTAGGTTTAATGGACTTGGCATCTCACTTGTTCTAAGGCAGAATTTCTGTATTTCTCTGAGTGATATGACTATCACAGTCTCCCAGCTTAGTGCTTTTGCAAACAAGAGGGAGTGCATTGCATGAACTTCTTAAAGCACATCAGGCTCATCCAGTACTCTACTCTCATGCTGCATGCTCTTAGACTGTGCAGTAAGTCTTCAATAAATAGTGTGGTGGAAAGTGTTCTGGAAGAGTCATGTATATACGAAACGATATTCACATCTGCATCCAGGTTATCTAGATTCCAGCCTTCTAATAATAAAAGAGAGGCTGTTACTCAGTTTAAAAACTGGTATTTTCATGAATTGATTAATTCTTCATAACTTTGCAAATGGGGAAAAAAACCTGAAGGGGGGGGGGAGGAAACACATATTCTCCTTCTACTCCAAACCTTTTCACAGAATGGAATGCATTTTAAGGTGGCATTTTATACAAGCAATTTATATATACCGTATTTTCCGGCGTATAAGACGACCCACGTATAAGACGACCCCCCCCCCCATTTTTCCAGTCAAAATATAGAGTTTTAGCACCTCTATCCTCATTATTCTTATATCTGGCATATAAGACGACCCCCCCACTTTAGCCACAGATCTTGCAGGTAAAAAAGTAGTCTTATACGCAGGAAAATAAGATATATATATATATATATATATATATATATATATATATATATATATTGGTGTTAAAGATATTGTAAACATCTGCTGCCCATGAGGACATTTTTAGCTAATCAACACATTTTCTTCCAAACTGATCTAATCCATGATTCTCTAAACTGGTGCTTTCCAGATTGAACTTCAGCTCCCATCATCCCTAGGTCAATAGACAGGAATTCTGAGTGAAAGGTCTTTGTCTTTTCTTCTGAACTTTTTAAGAATGCAGTATACAAATTATGCTTCTTACAAACCAAGGTTAGAGGAAGGATATCATAATTATCAAGTGAAGCAAAGAAGGAGGTCCTTTACTGCTTATTGCTAGACTATGATTTGGCATTTCATTTGAATGCCATCTTCATACTGAAGCCCTAGTAAACAGTTGGGAAATCATTATTAAGACAAGAGGCAATTATATACTCTGCTGGGTTTATGAAGTGAAAGATGTCATAAATGTCACATTAGGGAGTTTTTATATAATGTTCCAAAACTGGTAGGGAGGCAGAAGAGTTTTCATATAATAACATCCATTATGGATTAAGCTATCATGGAATAATACATTGCACTTTCAGCTTCACACTGAAGAATGGATTAATGGACTACCCCACTAAAAGTTATAGAACAAGAACCCATGATTCTATACAAGGAAGAATGGGCTTTTTTGTCACTAGGCTTTAGTTGGAAAAGGAAATAAGTTACAGTATATATTCTGGTTCTTCTCCTCAAAGGAGTGCCAAGAAGAATTGGACTTTGAAGGATTTGAATAAGACATTTGTGTATGTTTTCTCAGTTTTTTTTTTTTTGGGTTAAAAGCAGGTAAAGTTATCTATCACATTAAAGTTAAAGACTGCAATCACTGCTTAACATCATAGCCATCTTCTTTACTTTGTCTTTTCATCCTTTTTGACACATGTGCGTTATTCTTAGCCTCGCCTGTGCCTGGTTGCCTCCTCCACACATGTTTTACCATAGTCTCCTCCTCATCCATTCAGCCTTTAGGGTTGGCAATAAACAGTTATGCCTGCTAGAATTTTCTAAGTTCTTTGGCATTGTTTTCCTTTGTGTCATTCTTTTGATCCTTTGTTGCATGCCCCTAGGTTTTACCCTTGATTTATAAATGGGTCATAGCAAAATCAATAATTTTGGCCCCAAAGCCTGACTTTGACTTATTTTTGTTGTTGTTTTTGTTGTGTGCTTTCAAGTCATTCCCAATTTATAGTGACTCCAATGCAAACCTATCATGGGGTTTTCTTGGCGAGATTGTTCAGAGGTTTGCAATTGCCTTCCCCGAGGCTGAGAGCATGTGACTTGCCCAAGGTCACCCAGTGGATTTTATGAGATCAATTTATAGTCAAGTATATAGAGTAATTGTAGCTTTAATTTCTCTTTCTAAATACCCTAAAGGCACTATATCCTGTCTAATCTTGGAAGCTAAGCAGGATCAGTATATGTTAACACTTGGATGGGAAAATGGCAACAAATACCAGGTGCTGAAACCATCTCTGAGTATTTCTTGCCTAAGAAAACGTTATGAAATTCATGGGGTCACCATAAATCATTTGGCAACTTGAAGGCATAAACTTTTAATGTATGCAAAGTGTTTTTTATTTCCTCCAGGCAAGGGTATCTCCTCAGAGTAGCTCTTCCCTTTGAGGATTTCTCTCTAGGTGTCTGCAAAAATAAAATGGAAAAAAGGCCATGTTGCTGATGCTGAACAGAAATTTGATTTCAAAAAGAGATAAAACGGGGGATCAAAAGAACAGTTTTACTCAGAACTTCTTCTTCTCAAGTAGAAGATGGCTAGGAAAAAGCAAATGAGACATTTCACCAAGTTTCTAATTTTTCTAAGCTCAAAAGATAACACACTTTCATCAATATTAGCAGAGCTTCTAGCGAAGAGAAAATTAAGCCTTGTCTCTTTGGAGGTTGGGAAGGTGTTGATATTAGAAGTGCATATACACACATGTAAATTATTTGGCAGAGAATCTGCCACACCAAATGTTCAGAGTTATTTTAAAAACTTCCTTTGGAGAAACAAAGACTGAAGCCAACTTGCAATAGATGACACTGTCATAAGGAAAAATGAGTTGGACCTAGAAGACTGTTGAAAAGTTCATCGACATTTGAAAAATCTCAGCGGAGGGTTTTCATATTAAGTATTATCCAACTTCGCCTTTGTGAGCATTTCAGGTCACTCTCCCTAATCTTGAGTGCCCCATTGTATATGCAGAAGTCTCATGGCCAGAAAGGCCATCTTCTAACTTTTCAAAGTGCCAATACTTTAACCCACCTTCATTCCCAACCACACATAGAGACATTCATAAATGCTCTTATGATGTGGCCCAGGGTGAACAGGTGGCTGAAGAACTGCCAGAGAAAAGAGGAAATAGCACATAATTGGGTAGAGCTAATTTCTATCATGGGAACAAAGCTTCCTCAATGATGGGCTACTCATCCCATCCCAGTCCCTTCATGGCCTGCATTTTAGGGCTATTTACTAATGAGAAGGATGAAGAATTCTCACCAGTGAAGTTCCTTCCGCTTGCATTGGATAAAAATGTGTTTGCGTGGAGGTGTACAACAACCAACTCTACGGATGGCTAGAACAGGATTCCCAAACTTTGGTCCACCAGGTATCTTGGACTTCAGCTTCCAGAAGCCCTAGCTACCTGTCAGGAATTCTGGGAGCTGAAATCATAAACATTAGGACCACCAAAATTTGGGAACCACTGGGCTAAAGGTATCATCCCTTGAGACTGGATAGGTTTGGTGTAAAGTTGGACAACTTGGAAAAGTCTGGGGACCATACACACACAAAGATACACACACACCAGACCGTTTCATCCCCTCTTGGTGAACCCAGAAATGACTGAAAGGTCATTTCTGGTCTTTAAAAAAATACTTTATCTTTGTTTAGAGGATATGTAGAGCACATTTTTAGAGGTGAATCATGTCCCCTGAAGGCATGATTTGCCCCACTTCTGCAAAAGGGGGACACAACACTTCTCCAGAGCTTCCCAACTCTGATATGGACACTAAGAATCTAGTTTTCCACCTAGTCAACAGCAGAATACCTTTTACTGTTTACAATCTGTGCTCCAAAGTCCAAATCACCCTCATAACCTCAGGGACCTCAAACACAGCCTTCCGGCAGCCCCATTTATTTAATTCGAGTATTTATACCCTGCGTTTCAGCCACAAAGGCTCTCAGAGCAGCTTTGATTGTTGTTGTTGTTGTATGCCTTCAAGTCGTTTCCGACATATGGCAAACCTCATGGTGTTTCCTTGGCAAGATTTGTTCAAAGGAGATTTGCCATTGCCTTCCCCTGAGACTGAGAGCATGTGACTTGCTGAAGATCACTGGTTCAAGCTGGGAATCGAACCCTGGTCTCTAGAGTTGTAATCCCACATTCAAACCACTATGCCAAGCTGGCTCAGTATCGGAGAAGTTTACGGATATTGACAGTTCTCTGCTCTTAGGCTTACAATCTAAAAAGACATGACACAGAAGGAGAAGGGAATGGCAGTGGGGAAGAATATAATCAAAGACAAGCATTTGCTATGACTTACAGCAGTTAATGCTGAAGTTCGGCACAGCAGAGCCCCCACTATGTGAAAGCCATTCCCCCACCTCCAAATATTACACTAACTGTGCAAAATTCCATATTACAGTCAGATTTCTGCCCCTCAGCAGTGGTTTAGTCACAGCATGTCTCTACTGTCCTCAGTATCCACTGTGGTTGTTTGCGGTACACACATGCATACTCACACGGCAGCTAATTTTAACCAAGTGAATCTTGAAGCAACACACCCCAGGCAATGTGCTGCAGCTTGAGAATGATGATGAGGGAGGGGATTTAATAACAGCCCAGAGGATCAGGTCAGCGATCAGCAGATAAGCCTTGCTCTAACTCAAACAAACTTCTGAAGTAACTAGTCTTTGGGTTATGCTCACTTCCTTCCCAGTGTCAAGCTAGGTGAGGGAAATCTTACATACCAGATGCCTGTAGCTACTGCCAACTAAAGTATAAAAATCTGATGATAGAGCAAAGCCCTGTGCAGGGAGACTAGACTGAGCGGATATACTCATCTGTGTCTGTCTTTGTTTTTGCAACCTCAAAATAAAATGAAATTAAAATGTATGGCGAGAAAAGAACAGGTTGCAAAGGGGTAAGAAAGCAAAATCCAAAGAAAACAGAGTAAGTACAATCAATCAGAGATGAACACCACTGTGAGAGGCTTATTGAGAGAGAGCTGTTACCTTCCTTGCTGCTGAGGCTGAAGAATATCCAAGAGAAGTTGCTTCACTTCACTGGGTGACAGCTGGTATAAATCTATGGGGGGCATCTCTCCTGCACGAAACTGCAGTTCGTACTTCATGGCATGCACAATCCATCTGAAAAATAAAAACAGCCATTAACTCAATCTTTATTTTGAAGAACCAAGCAGGAACAAGAAATATTGGTGACTGAAATCTCCTCCATCAAGAAGAAGAAAATCTCAAATGAAAGGACTGTACTAAACCTATAAAACATGTAACGTAGCTAAACAAACTCAGTTAATATTGTGTAGTTTACTAAAGCTGAAATGTCTCCCGGTTTTGCTGTTTGCTAGATGTCACAGGAAGGAGGTTTGAAGGAGACAAGACAGCTTTGTAGAGTGATATGTTTCCCAGCATATTCTAAGGAAGTTGCCATAAAAACACTCACAAAAATGCCCATGCCAAATGACAAAAAATTTACAAAAACCTGAATTAAACAAATACTACATTTATCTAACTGTACAATACCTGTGCATGCAATTGAAAATAAATTATTTTTAACACCCATCATACAAAAATGTAACATCTCTATATTCAAAGTATAATAGTCATGTGAAAAATATCTATAATATATTTTCAAGGTCAGCAGGAAAGGTAATGGCCACAGTCTTTTGGGATAAGGAAGGTATTTTGATAACTATTTTCAGAAGGGCCAAAGGGTTAATGCATACTACTATTCCAACTTGCTACACTGATTAAAAGAAGGCATTGAAGGAAAAATGGTGAGGGAAAGGTGTTTTCTTTTGGCAGGACAATGCACCTGCTACTAGGTTTGGCAAGACGATGGATGTTTTGAAAAATTTGGGGTTTTGAGTGCCTAGATCATCCACCTACTCATCAGATCTGGCTCCATCTGACTATATCCTGTTTCCAAACTTTAAAAAGAAATTGAAAAGAAGAAAATTTTCAAATGAGTCAGAGGTGATAAAAGCAGCAGAGCAGCATTTCAGTGAATATAAATAATTACAAGAGTTGTCAAGAGTCTAAACACATATTTATTCATTTATTCAATTATTTATTAAAATATTTATACTCTGCCCTATATCAAGAGATCTAAGTTTATTTTTTAGTTTATATATTTCACAAAACTATAGTCTAAAATTTTTTGGAGGCAGATGTTGTCTGCCCATGGCCAGCTGAGAAAACTTGTTTATTTATTATTCACTGTTTTAATTCCCTGATGTTTAATACTATATTAAGGGATGGATGGGTTTTGGGATGTATACTGTGGTATTTTACTATTGTAAGCTGCCCCGATTGCTTCAGCAGAGGGGCGGGATAGAAATTATTATTATTATTATTATTATTATTATTATTATTATTATTATTTACTTCAAGGCTTGATTTGGTCTTTCTGCTGAAAGATGCATGTGAAAAGATGTTGAGCTGCTTTAAACCTTATGTTAACTTAATGCAAAGAATAAAAGCTGACTTTGTTTAAATGAATAAGGATTGTAAAAGGGGAAAGAGATTTTTTTCTCCACCTGTATCCACACAGAGCTTAGAAAAAAAGTAGCTTTTTTACTACAACTTCCAGAATCCCCAGCATAGCTGGTTGTAGTAACATTTCCAAGCTCTATCCACAACAAGGATAGAGGGAGCTTCCCAAATATATATTACATCAGTTGCTTTCCAGGTTGATAGTGCCTAAAGACAGCAGCCTTTTTAAAATGCCATTCTCCGTTGTGGTTTGTGGGCTAGTCGTAGGAATTGTTGAGAGCGCTGCAATTTGGCAAGAGTGATTGTTCTTGGTGAACAATGTCACCAGAATGTCCTGAGAAATCCCTGATGAACTAGCTGTTGTAAGCTCTCATAAACATCCACCATGGGCTATGTAGACTAGGACCTATGGGAGCTCAACAAGATCTGGAGAGCTACACATTTCTCACACTTAAACTATTGCCTGGCGCACAAACTAAGGACTGGGTTGTAGGATATACACTGAGTTTAAAAAATTACATAATTAACTAATCTTTAAGATGTGCCACTTTACCAACAGCGTTTAAGCTTCTTCTCTTTAAATAAAAAACTTCCATAAAAATACTTTTCTATCCCAAGCCTACAATTAATTGCTCTAGAAGGTCCATACAGAATACAACTATGAGGATATGACTGAAAAGTCTGATGACATGAGATCTGGTGAGACAGACATCTTCAGCACAATTCTCTGCAAAGCCATAAATGGAAGAATAAATGTACTATTTACTTAGACTGCTTAATGGGCTATTCAAATTGCTTGCAAAAGCTGGCACCTAGCTGTTAAAAGGCACCACCATTTAGATTAAAATGAATTTGTCTGTTCAGTGGAGCTTATCTGGACTACAGCACTTGACCTCTGCATTACTAAACACTCATTTGAATCTGAGGTTTTTGTTTACTGTTTAATTAGCCACAACTTGGAATACTTTTTCAAAAGGCATTGCTGTTCCCCATAAATACTTTTTCAAAAGGCACTGCTATCCCCATATTTCCCTCTGTGGCTAAATGGCAAAATGCTACTCTGGCATCAACCACAATATGCCTCAGGCAGACCATGTTTCAAGTTAATTGTGATTTGTTTCTGCATGAAATTCTGAAATTAACTCAGAATATAAAAACAACATTGATTAGAATGTGAGAAGACATCTTTCGCTTCCTGTTTCCCAAATTGCTGGCTCAGGTATACATTTCTATCATCATTACGTGTTAAATTCTTCTTTATTACCATCATGCAATGTCTGTACTGAAGACATTAAACTGTCTACTTGTTGCCATCCCCACAGCAACAAGAATCTTATTTTTTCACACTAACGTCTAGTGCTGGACCCATGCTGGGATAAAAATGAAATTTAGACTGTTGGAAGCACTGGTCAGAAGCTGACTTCTCATTCAGAGTCATTTTTCTTCCTCTTTTATACTGCACTGCTCATGTTTATGCCTTCCAGACTGTCCTAGTAGGAGTAATGCTATTCCAAGAGCTATTAATACTCGGTTGATAAATCATCCATCAGTAGACACTGTATGCCAGTATACACAGGAGTTGAATGAATAGCACTAAAGTGCATTCAGTGGCAATTTTCTTAACTCTAAGCAAGCATAATAACTATTTAGCTCTATTCTTCAACATGATGTAAACCAGTCATCAGATGTAAAGTTAGTAGGATCTTTATTTTCTAATACAACTATAGAAGGCCCATCTACAGGAACCAGGTGTAAAATAGAAGCTAGATGAGATGAGGGAGCCAGATATGCCCCAAGAATTAAGAAACAGGTTGCACTTAGTCCTCTAACTACAAATCCATTGCTGGTTCCTTCCCTCAGAAACTAGTTTTGTTTCAGCAGTCTACACTAGGAAGGGGGAACACCTTTCAGTTCTAGCTATAGCTATCAATAGCAATAGCAAGTGCATTTCTATACCACTTATCAGTGAACTAGCACTCCCTAGGGTTTACAATCTGTAAGCCAATTGCCCCCAACAAGCTGAGTACTCATTTTACTGACCTACAAAAGGATGAAAGGCTGAGTGGACCTCGGAGCCCTGGGATCGAACTCACAACCTTGTGGCTGCAGGACTGGCACTTAACCACTGCGCCACCAGGGCTCCTGGTGTTAAATAACTGACGTTTAGAAGAAGTTGACTCTCTACTATCATGAACATGTTTCCTGATAGATCCCAATCTTCTGCCTGTCTCCATATTAAATTAATAGCAAATTAACCTAAGTGCCCAATATGGCTAAGATCTTGGGGGGAGGACTTTTTACTAAGTTCACTATGTTTTTTTTTATCACATATGAGGTATAAAACTATGAAAAAGTTATTCTTGTGTATCCTTCTCTTGTGTACATTCTTTCTTCTCTCAAACCTCCCTCTAATGATATAGTAATAGGGATGGACTGAATTCTTATTGTAAATAATAGAAAGAGAAAATTAAACTTAAATGACACAAAACATGCAATGTGGGAATACGATATATATAGTACATCCTTGTATAAAATTTGTAAACTATTCCTAAACAATTGCAGCTCAGTCAGTCAAATTAAATGATCATGGGACACAATAAAGGCAGTTTTCATTAGAGAAAGTCCTCAGCTCCTCTCATGTCAAAGGCCAAAATACAGACTTGCTGAAGCAGCATTTAATGGAGATTAGAAAGGGAGGGACACAGTGAAAAACAACTCCCAGGCTCAATTGCAATTCTGGTCTTCTCTTCAGGCACAACAGCATTGTGCTGATGCAACGAATACAGGATCATGTTGCTTGAAAAATCAGCCTGATTGATACACACAGAACCAGTTAATTCATGGAGAGAGAGAGAGAGATGTTTGAACTATTCTCCATCTCTAATGGGTTACATGAAATGGTCTACCACTATAAAAGTGAAGGTGAAAAATGGCATATATACATGCCTTCCAAACCTTAAGAGGTGCTGCCTACAAGAAGAAAAATTGACTGACAAGGTCTGGCTAGAATACATTTGACTGGAATTCTGTATAGTAATGGGCTGTCAGGATCTGGATCTACTTCAGCAAGAAAGCTGGCACACAAATCAATAATGAGACACCAAATCTAATCATTATCAAGCCAGAATACTATTTCTGGGAGAAGGTTAATTTTGTTCACTGGAGTGGATGATAACGATGAAATAGGAAAATTGAGTGTATGGAATTAACCTTGGAACAAAGAAGGAGACTGGTTTTCAGACATGAAAAAATGAAAAAAAGGACTATTTTACTGGAGGAGGAGGAGTTTATGAAGGTTTTATCTTTTATCCCAGTATAAAAGGGATTCCCATGCTGTCACCTAGGCATTGACCAGACTAGGGATGGAAACAATATTCTTTTTTTTTGTTCCCAGGTTGAAAAATAGGGTTCCTGACAACAGGAAAATCCACAGCTGGGCAAAATGACTGCAGTTATTCATCCTCACATATGAGGATAAAGTAGTTGAGGACTCACATCCTTAGGTTTGATCTAGGCTTTTTCAGCTTCAGCAAGGTACCTGTTTCCCAGAACACATCCTTAAGAGCCTTCTAAACTATTTTCCAATATGCACCACCATTTAAACCAAGAACTTATGCCTTGCAGCTGGAGAAACTTTCTGCTCCCTATAAATATATATTTGATTCCTATTAACAAAGCTATTTTAAAAATATCGACTTGTCTACTTGACAAGGCTTTTTGAAATGTGCAAAACAAAGTAAATGAAATACAGTATTGGGAAGCAACACTGCTACCAAGTTTTACAAAAAGAACTCAACAATGAGTAACTGTACAGATCATTCATACTTAAAATAATGGATCCATTTGCGTTCAGGGTTTAAGTCTGAAGCTACCAGACCAAAATTGTATCCCTCTATTTAGTGGGTCCCCTTATGCAGATGTGGCCCCTAGTGCACTGACACTCTTTACAGAAGCCTCATTATCAAGTTGTCAGAAACAAAGGTGGCTAAAGTGAAATTGCAGAGGAATTGAAATTAAAGCCTAGATGACTTTAGTATGCTACCTGCAAACTGAAGAGTTAACAAGCTGACTTCTACATCCCACTCCTAATTAACACCTAAGAAACCATTCAGTATCTAAAAGCAGCTAAGCAGCTTGTAAGAGGAAAAGGTGTGCCCCTTAACAGCAACTAATTAACGTGCAAAAGAGAATGAAGCATATAATTCATCTCTTAGAAAAGCAATAAAACAATTTCCAGAGCATCTATAAAAACATTTTAAGGTGTCCCCCTTCTTATATTTTGTTTTCTATAGCCATTTCTGCACTCACACACAATGACGCGCACACAGTTATGCACACACAAAGACAGATCCATAAAGCAATGGCAATAATAAACATATTGCCATCTTTAGGGTGCTGTAAGGCTCTCTGTTCATTGAGTGTACAACAAAGCTATTTACTGCAAAGAATCCAAAAGTAAGGAGATGTCCTATATATTTCTTTAGCTTAGACTGTAGAAAAGCTACTTTTTTGGACTATAACTCCCAAAACACCTAACCAGCACAACCATGCTAGCAGGGAGATTCTGAGAGCTGTAGTCCACAAAGGAACTTTCTCAACTTTATTACGGCCCAACACAGTAGGGCTGAAAATAAAAATCACCAAAGCATTTAGACAGTTACTCTGGGTTAAATGACAGGCAGTAACACTTTCAATGATGATTTCATATTTCCTCCTGCATAAAACAAGTCATCTGTCCAAGGATAAACAAAGTTTGGTTCACCTGTAATTTCAATCCTAACCCACCTGGGTCACGTTCATTTCACATGCACAATAATTTCATTTTAGTATGGGATACAAATGATGCAAGGAAGTCCTAATCCTAGTTTTTGATATATTAACTTTCCCCCCTAGGTATGGATTTAAAAATTAATAAATAACTAGTCATGTCAACCCTGGAATATTCTTGGGTGTTTGTTGGAAAGGTACAATAATTTAGTTGCACAAAAATCAAATACAGTCAGCCCTCCATTTTCGTGAGGGATCCGTCTGGATCCCCCCCCCCCTGAAAATGGAGATTCGCCGATATTCAAATAGGCTTGAATGGGGTGTGTCCTTGTGGGTGTGTGCAGGAGTGCTCCCCATTGATTTAAACAGAGGTCACCCCTCCATGAATATTTACAACCGCAGTCTCAAAGGCTGTGAGAATGAAGGGGCGATTTTCAAGTCTATTTTCTTCTGTAAAATCAAATATTTAAAAATGTAAATTAGATTTAAAGAACATGCCATATCATTTATTATATTTATGTGGCTAAAGGTACCTATTCATGCTATCGGTCTTACATTTACAGCACATTTAAGTAGAAAAAGTCGTGCTTCTCAAACAAAGTAGGTAGTGTAAACAGGAAAAATTGAGGGGCTTATTTATGGAAAAAGAGAAGCATATGCTGATTGCAGGGTCTGAGGAATCTCAGAGGAAGAGGCTGTTATCTGATGGAAAGAAATTCAAGTTCTGCCTTTGAAGGTAAACTAGCAGTAAGGCCAAAACATCAAAGGCAAGAAAATATAGCACCACAAAGATCTGAAAAACCAACTTCACTATAAAGCTTTATTTAGGGCCTTATAAAATGGTGCATCCATGCAATGCTGTAACTGGGAGGCTTATACTGCATGTTGTGGGCTCTTTGGGGCAGTCACACACATCCTCCTCTACCTTGGATGCTGAAATCTGTGGCACTAGTTGTGTCATCTCTGCTGGGTACCCAAAGCTTTAGCTGTGTGAGACTGAAGGAGTAAAACTGGCAATCTACAAATCACTCAACTGGCTTACTCCCACAAAAACGGATGAGGAAGCACCTGTTTAAGCACATACCTGCTGCCTTAAGTGGATTGTGAATTACAGCCTGTGTGTGAAATGGAATATCCCATTTCTAATTGCCATGGCAACTAATTTAGATCAAAAGATGTATGCAGATATGGAGAAGAAGTATTGTCTCAGGATTCTACTACCTTTAGGCAACTAGAAGCCCCAGGTATGCTATCCATAAATTATTGGTCTCTATTGTGTTGTTGGTGTTCCAGCATAGAGTTTCGACAACTTAATAATCTAAAGTGCCATTGGGAAAACAGCATAGGCACAACACTAGATGAGAGCATAAATCGCACAGGATTTGCTACAGGGAACTTTTGATGATTGGCGGTGGGGAGGGGGGGGGAAGCACCTGCCAGGTAAATCTGAGCTTTACTCATCAACAGGATTGGTTGTCTCTCCATCAGTATGAAATCTTTTGATTGACTGATTTATCGTTATAGCCTAGATCAACTGAAAACATTCATGGAAGACAACAGAAGCAACAGTCGAAGGTGAATAAAGAGAGAAAAAACTCACAACAGAAAGAATGGAATTTCATCAAATAAACATCAACTGAAATACCACCATCCTTTCCCAACTTAAGTATCAATCTACTGTAGAAGTGAGGACTATGGGCTGATATGGCCTTCAAATCTTCTTATTTTTTCTTATTTTTTGCTTAAAAAGAAAAAGATCCTTCATGTCCCCTACAGATTTCTGGTACTCTGTGCCATTTATGGGAGAGGGGTGTCATTTGTTACTTTGCCTTGTACAGAAAAAAACAATTTAGGCCTGTCCTGACCAGCACCTTGAACTCTTTCTGGAAGAGAACAGGAAGACAGTGCAGCCATCAATACATTAGGAGTGATGTGCTTTCCATGATTTTATTCAAGTGAGGAGGCAGGCTGTCACATTGTGAATGCCTGCTAATATTGTCTCAATAGATATCTTCCTCATTCACTGCCACAAGATGTAGTGATGGATGCCAGTAACTTAGATGGCTTTAAAAGGCAATTTAAAAAATTCATGGAGCACAGGCCATCAGTAGTCTCTAGTCAGGATGGCCGCATTTATTTTTATCTAATAAACATTCTTCATGCCCTCTACAGGTCTCTGCTACTCTGTGCCATGGATGGGAGAGGGGTGTCATTTGTTGTTCTGCCTCTGTTTATGCCTGTCCTGACCAGCTCCATGAATTGTTCCTGGAAGAAAACAGGAAAACAGTGCAGTCAACAGCACATTGGGTCATAATACATCTCTTTATCAGTTGCTGAAAAATATGAGAGGGTGATGCTGTTGCACTCATGTCCTGTTTGTGGACCTCCCATAAGCAACTGGCTAGCTGCCACGAGAATATAGGACTGAACAGGTCTTTCTGATCAAACATGGCTCTTCCTATGAAGAGTTCACCCTGTTTTGTTTGTGAGAGCATCCCATACTTTAAGTGGCAGAGGGGCAACTGGAAGTCTCAAACATTCATGCAATAGAATAAGAGACTGGTCTACTGACCCTACTCGTATCTTCAGCATGCCATTAAATAATTCAGGGGAATTGGAGATGATCCAGCCAATATGAATGACAAGTTCTTGCTGAAGAACAGCTTCCCTCTCATCCTGCAAATTACACTTGTTGTAGATGATGTCCTTAATTGCGCTTGGAGACAAGGGATTAGATATAATTTCTTCTTCCTGGCCAAATGCCCCAAGAGTCACCTAAAGGAATACATTAGCAGCAATTAGAGTTACAACCTGAAACAAGAAAACAGTAAAGTGTACCTTTTTCATTATACCTTCTTGACTCAACTCTCTGTTTGCACTAGCATCAAATAGAGGGGAGGATAATTAACTTGGTGAGTTACATTTACAACGGAGGAGTAAATGGAGTTTTGCATGCCTTTTTATTTTCTATTAATGCAGCATTTTGTAACAAAAAGTATCACTTTGAAAAGCAGATTAATGATCTGGCAGATCTGTTTGGAAAGAGGCTTAAGAGACGCCCTACCATTTCTTTATGACTAAACTTCCACTGGGCCCCTACAGTTATCACACTTGCCCCCATGAAGTGCTCCCTCCAGGCATATATGCCTCTGGAGTTTTACTTAACCAAAACTTTCCTTCAGCCCTCAATTCAGCTTGGGGGTGAGGGGCACAAAAGGTGAAAGGGTTTGAAGAAGAAGGTATGGGTAGCAATTCAAGTTGAGTCTGTGTGCTGAACAAAGCAGGCCCAGTTTTGCTACCTGAAACAAAGGACAAGATAGCAGCCCCTTCCCATGTATGCTAGCCATCTAGCAGTTGAATTTTGTGCCATCATTTGTAATTGAATGCCACTCTCTGTTGCAGTTGAAACAACCAGCTTGTGTGTGGAGAATAGGGAGAGAAAGACTGCTTGTGTGACATATACAGTTATGCCCTTCAATAGAGAAAAATGGCTGGTGATGCTGCATTCCCTCTCCTCCTGAACCATATGAGATTAAGCTCTGGTGCCATACAAATCAAATTCAGATGTAAGAAATGTGTTCTTAAATCTTTAATATTTCATCGGTGCACTCAATAATATTTTCTCTTCTAGGTTTTAATGCCATACCGTAAGTCTCAGCGTTAGACTGATCAACTTTTCCTATAATTTTACATATCTATTTCTATATACATGCACATCTCTCTGCCTTTAGTCAGTGAAGTCATAATGCTGTCTGTCCCTTTAACAATGACTACCATTCCCACCAACCCCATACATTCACCACCAACATCCTACTTTACCTAAGGTTAGTCATGATCTTTTGTAGCAACGTTAACTGTGGAATGGTTAAAGCTAACCAGCCTTCTCTCCTAAACAAGAACTAAAAGTGAGGTGGAAGCACAGAATTTCATAGTTACTTTCACTAACTATTGTCAAGAGATAGGCAGCATTACATCTTCACTGGTCCATTAACCCAAACAGATGAAACAGTAAGTGATCCAGACAAACACAGCCAAAGCAGATGACAACAAACAGTGCCAAACCATGCCACAGAAAAAAAAGTGTTATCACAAATTATTATACAGTAAATGTGATAATGGAATCCACAAGGATGGATTGAGATGGAAAAGACCTCTGAAACCTCACTGGCTCCCATAAGGGCATGCTGCTAGTATTATATGCACAGTTGTGCAAGCACGCCTGCTCAAATGTCATTTCTAGGAAATGCTTCTTTGGTTTAGAAATGCCTGAGGTGCCTATCAAATGCAAACAGAAATGACTGTCTATTTTCAAATAATTTACATTTCTCTTATCTTAGTGGACTATCCGTACTTTTGATGTGATAAACTCTACAAAGTCTGGACTTTTTAAAAGTTATCAGAGTAGTGTAAAAAAAATCCTTTTAGCATATTCAAGTGAAATCAAGTTTCAAAAGTCGTGCCTTCAATGTGTCTAAACTTGTGAGTCTTGCTAACACTAGCAGAGACTAAATTACCAACTTAAGTTGATTTGGTCTCTAGACATTGACTGAATTAGCATGCCAAAAGCTGTATCACTCCCTCCCTAGCATTTGCTTTGAAAAGGGCCACAGTGCTAATGGAACAATGACAGATGTCCACCCACTCTTGGGGAATTGCCTTCTATCATGTTAAGATATGAGTATTTAAAAACCTTAAGGTCAGTAGAATATCATCAGTGTAGAGCTAGTGGAAGTATTTGAAATTTCTCATTGTTTTTTCATGAGATGCATGTTCTTTTTGTTTGTTGTATATCAATTATAAATGCATGTTATTTTTCTGTATTCCACTGCTCTTGAGTGGCATAGTGCTACAAACTCTAGAAGTCATTTAGGTACCTAAGCATTCAGTGTCCAGCCCGGGGTAAGTTTTTATTGGAAGGCACAAGGCCCTGCTCTGAAGGAAGTGGTTAAATTTCTGGGAAGTGGTTTCTGGGACAACATTAAGTATTGTATACGTGTGGTATAAGCACACTGATTTTTGCAGTACTGCTTTGCACCAGTATAGTATTTTCAGCCCTCTCCCTGTATCATTGTTGTCTGAGGAAGACAAAACCAATGTCAAATTTGTAAGAAAAGTTTAATTAATATTTAGGCTCCATTCAATGCTACTTAACAAGACCTAGATCAGAGGTAGGGAAACTGTGGCCCATGGGCCACTTGGAGTCCCAAAGTCTCTTTTTTGTGTGTCCTCCAGGGACCCTAGAAAACCCAGACCCCCCCCCCCAATTTTAATTGGCCCCAAATGGCCAAAATGGCACCAAAACAGCATCAAAATGCAGCAGTTTTTCTGCTTCTCTTGCCACAACCACCAAAACCCTTGAAAAACAGCTGAAAATCAGTCAGAATGGAAACTAGAAATGAGGTGACCAGAAATAACGCAAAAATATGTGCATGTGAAACTGCCTCCCCCCCTTCACTCCCACACAGTTGTCTCTCTCAATTTAGATGTTCAATGCTCAATGCCTGAGGATCCTGCAATCTTACATTTCTGTTTTACAATGGTTTTGGATAGGAATTTGTTTCAGGGAGTGGAGCAGATACAGCAAAGGGGCAAAATCAATTTGTTGTGCCATGAGGAAGGCAGAAAATGGTTTTATATTTGGAGTTTTGCAGCGTTAGTTTCCTACTCCCGGAGAATTGCAAACTTTACTTTAAAATGTAGCAGTAAATAATCACTGCTTTGTAATCCTTATTATACTTGCATCATCCATTCTTTCCCTCAAAATGCTTATCTCCCTGTTTCCCCCTCCCCAGCTTAACAATGAATACTATAATTACTGTGAGAGAGGGACAAGTCTTGTGCTTAGGCATGCTGTACTGATAATAATACATAATAATAAATAATGGATTACATCCAAATTTAGACCCAACTAGAGTAGACCCACTCAAATGAATGGGATCTGTTTGTCACCACTTATAACCCAAAGGCAAGGAATTTATTTTAGGGACAGATACAGTGAAGGAGCAAAATTAATATGTTAGCTATAGGAGCTACTATGACACTTGTGCTGGTTTTATAAAATAGAAAGCAATTTTTTTTTAGATCTGATCAAGCTAATTTTTAAAAGCCTTACAACAATATCATGCAAGTGACTTTAGAAATCTAAACCTCATAATTTCGCCTGATTAATAATTTGGAGGAATACAGACTTACCTGTTTGCCCTGAACTAAAACATTAGTAATAGATGGTGCAAGGCTGTCCACTAGTTTACATAAAAGACTTGCTGCGAAGCGCACAACAGACCTGAGGGCAGAAAACAGAGCAATCCAGCTAGAAATCAAACACTAGTTTAATGAATTCAAGAATCTGATTGAAATGTTGTTGCCCCATTTGATCCATCTTGAAACACTAGACATTCCAATAAGTATATAATATTTTGGACTTGAGATGTGTCTTCATAGATGATCTTTTTTGGGGAGAGGCTAAATCTTGAATTATTTAACCACCGAAACAAGCACACTCTAATGGCAGTGTTGAGAACATAATCTGAACTCATTAAACTACATTTTGCATTGTAAGACATTGATATTCTGTTCTCTGACACTATAAGCAACATGGCTTAATAAAATTACACAAGCAACACAAATTTTATTGCTTCAGACCTCCTTAACATTTTGCATTCAGTAAAAAGTTTCTCACGTGGGTGTTTGGGATTTTCTGAATGCTCAGGCATTTTAAACCAAATTGCACTATTCCATTTTTGCAAAGGAAATCAAAGTGTTCAAGGGCTACATGGTTGTCAAATAACTTCCTCAGAAAGCAGACAAATGTTTCTCTATTTGCAGCATAGAAAAGAGAGTGCAAAACAAACACTATTTGACAATCTTCTGTCCTGAAAAACAGATGCAAAATATACCATTCATATCACACAGAGAAAATGACTCTCAGGAGCCAATTTTTTGGTAGCTCATTTGTGAAAGGCAGCAATTTTCAATGGTGAGCTTCAATGGTCTGATTCCTGTGGTGAACAGCTCATCAAACCATTGATATTAAAATATTTGGTAAAACATGGATATTAAAAGAAATATCACAGAGTTGATCAATACATGGTGAAAATTAAAACTGATCTGGTGATTATGCAGACAGTGAAAAACAGCATGAAAATTACCATATTTATTCCATGACTTTTTATCTCTGCTTCTTAGCATTAATAAAAAATACTTCTGCTAAGAAATAAATTATATGTTTCAAGCAGCCCACTGTGAAGTATTTCTTGCTGGGCTATATAGTCTCATATGGCAAAATGCAAGCACTTGAATGCAAAATATCACACTTTGGATACTTTCAGAACTATCTAGACCAGGGGAGAGCAAAGCACAGCCCTCCAGATGTTGTTACAGGGCCACTCCCAGCAATGCTAGCCAGCATAGCTAATAGTGAGAAAGACTGGCAATTGTCATTAACAACTGCACTTTGCCTACCCTGATCTCAACCATTCTCCTTCACATGGTACTTTTGTATGTGAAACTAGCTTTTTGTTTGGGGGAGGGAAGGAAGGTGAATTCCCATGTCACCTAGAGGGCATTTCCAAATTTTAGGACCAGCACTTCTTCTGGGATCAGCATGCAGGGTGTAATTGTGCAGCTCCTTTGCAAAGGGAATACCTTGCCTTCTCAGACCTAGAAGCAGTTAAGCAGGGATTCTGATGAGTCAACATCTATCCATCCACATGCTGATTTCTCTTATGATAGAATCAACAGCTGGCTTTCATTCATTCTATCTAGATCAGGTGAGATGAAATACTACAGAACAAGGTGAGGAGGGTATGTCCTTGTACAATCAGTTCTGAGATGTACAGTTGCCCCTCCGTTTTCACACAGGATCCGTTCTGGACCCCTCAGCGGAAACTGAAACCTGTGCATATTCAAGCCCCATAGGCTTGAATGGAGGCGCAGGGGCATGTGGGAGCGCACCATGTGTGCATGCCCCATTGTATGCCCCTCCGTTTGTTCCCTCGCGCATAAGCGAGGGACAGGATCCGAAGTCCACGAAAACAGAGGGGTGACTGTACATCCTGCCTTGGATGAGGCAAGGAAACCAGTAATGGATTTTCCACTGACCCTCACTACAGTCAGGTTGGGTGGCCATTTCTTGAATGCAAAGTGCCTCTGAACAACATTGTTTTTCAATCCTCCTGCCTCACCAAATATCTGATCATCACTTGCTCCACTGAAGCAGTTTCTAATGCTTTCCTTGCACAGAGCACATAGGGATACAAACAGAAAATACTTCATCTGCACCATCCTGGCAAACTGTAACTGTACAGCATGTAGTAAAAAGGCTGGGAAAAGTAGTCATAGTACAAGAAGGCCTCAATTTTCTGGAATGCCTAAAAGACAATTCAAATATTCAGTTCCTTTCTTGAAAATCCATCAATAGATAATCCACATGAGGATGTGGCTAAAACCCCATCAGGGACAACACATACAACATAAGAGGAACATTTTAGATATGTGTGTATGTATAAACTCAAACAGACCAGGGTTTGAATCCCACTTGGCCAAGAAACCCTCTAATGACCTTGGCCAAGTAATATGCTCTCAGCCTCAGAGAAAGGCCATGGCAAACCTCCTCTGAACAAATCTTGCCAAGAAAACCCCATGATAGGTTTGTCTTAGGGTCACCATAAGTCGGAAACAACTTGAAGGCACACAACACACACACACACACACAGAGAGAGAGAGAGAGAGAGAGAGAGAGAGAGAGAGAATGAGAACCATGTAAAGTGCTGGGATTAAAAATGAGCTGCAGCTTTTAAGACTGACTTGGTAATAACATAGATACTACTCCAAAGAAAACCCAATATATTTTTGTTTCTGTTTTCTGAAGTAGCAGGGATGCAGCAGAACTGAGTGTTCCATATTGTCTAGTACCGCTTTCTAACTGAAACAATAATTTATCAGGAGAGTTTATGAATAAGTGTGTGATATTCCACTAAGTTAGTACAAAATCCATCAGCCAAATTGACATTGACTTTCATGACAACAAATGCACACACTCTTTAATATCAAGAGCAAAGCATTTTTTAAAAAAAGAAACAAATTCCAATATAAGCAATACCATCAAAAATACAAATAAGCCAGCACACCTCAAGCAACGCTGTTTCAAACCTTGGTGCACTTTACCTGCTTCCCATGGACTAGCAGAGTTGTAATATGAGGGGCTATAGAGGCAGAACATTTCTGTTTGTATGCTGCACTGCAGCGTATCACCAACCTAGATATGGCACAGAATAGTTACAAAAGAGGAATTCAGAAGAGGACTGTTTCTACATTGATCCTGTACAAAATATATTTAGTGATCCAGGTATTTTGGAGAGGTATTTCCAAAAATGGGGTTGGGGCCAGAGAGTCTGAAGCTGAAAGATCTGTTAGGCATGCAGAACTAGGAGTACCGTACTTCTTCAAATATCTTGTTATGGAAATCTCTACCAATAGAACTACTACTGAGAACCAGTGTGGTGTAGTGGCTTGAATATTGGACTGGAACTTTGGGAGAAAATGGTTCAAATCCCTGCTTAGCCATGGAACCCACTGTGTGACCACAGACAAGTCACACTCTCTTAGGGGAAGGCAATGGCAAATCTCTTCTTAATAAATCTTACCAAGAAAACCCCATGATCCCTTTGGGTCTCCAAAAGTTGAAAGCAACTTGAAGGCACATAGGAACTATAGGAACTATAGGAACTATAAAGCTCCATTATGGAAACAAGTTTAAATATGTTTGTGGGGTTTATAAATCACAGTTAGATCAGATTTCCCAACCTGCTACAGACCTTGGGATCTGCTACAAGCCACATTCTCCCCAAACCCCCTTTTCAGGGTGAAACCACCCACCCCCATATGGGGCTGTGCTTTGTTTTAAGGGAGAATAATGCTTGCTGGGCATAAGGCTCCTATTTAAAATTTTAAAAAATGTGCAGAGGATAAAGGGGGTTTCTAGGGGTCACCAAATCAGACGGGAGGCTGCATGGACACATAGCCCACCTTTCCTCTAGAGGTTTTGGAGTACATTCAACAACCCAGCTGGCATGGCCAGTGATGAAGGGCATGTAAGTCAACACATGATAGGGACCAGGTTTATAAAAGCTGGATTAGACAAGGGTTTGATAACTATATGAGACTCCAGGCAAAGAGATAGCCTCCCTCTGAATAAAGGATGCTGCAGACAAAGAAGAAAAAAATGTCCATAAGCATTATTTTTTCTTGGAAGCACCCAGAGGCTTCAGGTCAGCTACTGCTGTAAACAGGAGGCAGACAGACCCAGTAAAGCAGTTCTTATAATCCTGGCCACTGACTGGATTACTGACAGCATATCCATTTCATTCAATCCAGACTGAAACACATTTCCCAAAGATGATTGCTAGACTCCTTTTATGACACAGCTGGAAGGGGAGCAAAGGAGATATTTATCAGGAGCACTAAGCAAAGCCTGATGGTTGAAAAGGAGAAAGAGACTGCTACATGGCTCCTCTGTTTCAACAAGTACTCACTAGAAAATTCTAAAAATACTGGGATGAACAGCACTGACATGAAAAGCAGGGCATCAAAGATATCGTAACTGGATGGGAATTGCAGGTGACATCCATGGACTTCAAAAAATAATAGATCTTTTTAAAAGCTTCATAAATGTAATTTAACACTTGACTAATTTCCAGAGCAGCAAAAAGGGGCTCAGTCATAAGTATTCACTTTGCAGAAATCATGATCATTTTAACAGCCCCTTTAATAGTACAAATTGCCTGTTACAATAATGCATTCTTTCTGAGTTATTTGTGTTCCTCCATCCCTGCACTCTAACTCTACGGTTTAATTCCTTGTCAGAGCTCAGTTTTGGTTGCTCTTTTCAGTCCCAATACAGTATATTTAAATCTCCAAGCAACAGGGACCAAGAAAAAAAGATTCCTAGATGTTCTAATTAGATTTTAAGACCCTATTTTCTTTTTCCTGCAAATGAAGCACTGGCTGATACCACAGAACTGGACAAAACTTGACACGTTATTAAGATTCATGCATTAGAATCCCAAACAATGCAGCTATTGTGAAATCAGCCCAAACTTGCCGACTTCAACTGGAAAAAATTAAAAGATATACAGCAGAGAATTCAAAAGTGGCAATGTGACAAAATCAACAGGAAGCAGAAAGATAATAAAATACAAACCAGAGCTTTTTGCTGCCAGCTTTTCGATATATTCTTTCAATATGATCAGAGACTGTACCTAATTCACATATAAAATGAACATGACACAAAAAGAAAGGGAGAGTTATTTTACAGATTATAATGAACCTGATCTGTATATTTTATCCCACAGCGTAAGGCAGCAAAGAACTGATTTTTCTCATACTTGTTTATGCAGGTGTTTAAATATCAATGTTTGTGTTATTCACATCATGGGTTTCCAGGTGAAAACAACAGTTGTGGCACTGGATTTCTCTTAGCAATAGTAAACCCGTAGTGCCACCTTTACAGCCTATAAGCAAACACATAGTTATGTAGTTTAACTCCAGTTGAGTAGTTAAGCATACCAATATTAAATATTTGCACTACGACTTTATGCAATGATGGCTTGTGGTTGTTTTGAAAATTTATGCTAAAAGAGCAAGAGGTAAGCCATCACCTAAGCTCTTATTTGTTCAGCTTTCTAAAATTGGCCACAAGGATCATTTTGCTGGATCTTGTAAAAGATAAGCTAAAAAACTGAGCAATCAGATGCATTCAATTACCCAATTGCTATGAATCCCAATACAAATTTCCACTGTAACCTTATAGTAAAATGTCAGGATTTGTTATATAATGTTAAGATTCACACTGGATTTCAGTAAAATATAGCTATCCCTAGATACTAGAAAGAAAAACTTTCTCCTTTATTGCAAAGGATGTTTTTTTTAAAAATGGATTTAATACTTGCAACATAATCCTATGCTTGTCTACTCAGAGGTAAGTCCTGCTGTGCTCAATAGAGCTTCCTCTCAGATGAATGCACACAGAACTGTACAGTTAAATAATCAAAACCCTATTCTACATAAGCATTATTTGTGTGAAACAACATGCAGGGCCAGATTACCAGTGGTTCTGCTGGCAAATTTCTACAAATTCCTTGGTTAAGGGTTCAGTGCTCAAGTAAAAGCCGTATCTCACTTTCTCTTCTTCCCCATGTACTTTCTGAACTGCCCAATGTTTCTATTATCATCAATGTTTTGTGTTGAAAATGAAAAATTGAAAATTTTGAAAAACTGAATAAAATTACACGGGAAAGTCTCATAAGAATAAAGCACATTTTATAAAATATTATAAATTGTGTACATTTTCCTGTAAATGTTACATCTAAAGAGAACATTATAACAAGCCATTATACAAAAAATCAAAAATGGTTTTAGCTGTAAATATATGTACCAATGTCCCCAAAGAAATATATACTTTGAATTGTGTATGTACAAATAATTGTTTAAGTTGAACAAATTGGGAGTGAGGAGGACTGCAGTGTAGATTCATCTCTCTCTCTTTCTGTCAGGGCTGCAATCTTTTTTTAAAAATTGTAATAATTATCAAGCTTCAATTCAGATGTTGGGTGAAATACAGGATCTGCCTTCCTCTGACAGAAGGGGCTGATAATATTTAGCAGCTACTCCCAACTCTTTGTGTAGCATTTTCAGGGTGCTGCAGGGGGTGTAGTAGGAAGAAAGGGAACTCCCCTTCTGCCAGTCCAGTTCCATGAGCCAAAATCAACATTCAACCCAATATATTCATCCAGAGAAGTAACAAACAGATTCTACAGGCCAAAAAGTACAAATACAACCTGCCTTCCAGCTTCACCTAAACAGATGAACTCTATCTCCCCCTCACACTGCATGCTCAGAATTATAAACAGATGACATATGGTGTATGAATTATTTTAAAGAGTTAACATATGTAATGGTTCATTCCATATACAGAGTATGATTGCCTGTTTTCCATTTAAAAGAGAAGGTGCCTTAATGGAGAGGAAAATAGCAACACAATTTTTAGTATGGATGTCCATTATTCATGTCCATCAGTAGATGTGCAAAATTGCCTCCTGCAATCATACCTTCCTTAGTGATGAAATTTGGGCCTTCTCTTTTGAGCAAGATGTTCAGCAGAATTGCTTGGCTTGCTAGGCAGCTGCAGTCCTGACAAGAGATAGCCATCAAGTATAAATCAATAGCATGGAAACACAAATTATAACAACTTAAAAGAATAAAAGTAGCCTTTCTGTTGGTGTTACACACACACACACACACACACACACACACTTAAGAAGATATTCAAAATTTTACGCATCTGCCTTATTTCCTATTAGAACTTATGTGCATTTCAAAGCTTCTGGAATTCAATAAAGTCAGGAAAACCATTATGGTCATCAGGAAATCTGACAAGTAAATGATACCTTGTGGATTTAAACAAAGGGAGAACAAGCCGCAGAGGTCTGAGGATCAATTTTGGAGTAGCCCAAAGTCTGACACTCATTCCCCCCAACCCCCACAAACTGACTTGCAGAATTCATTAAATTCAAATGAAGTCTTGAAACAAAATGTTGGAAAGTAGAGTGTTTCTGATTAGAATTCCAGACATGACAATTTCTTCTATGTCCAGATTTACAT
Source organism: Phrynosoma blainvillii (assembly GCA_026167975.1). NCBI lineage: Eukaryota > Metazoa > Chordata > Lepidosauria > Squamata > Phrynosomatidae > Phrynosoma > Phrynosoma blainvillii. The sequence goes on along the minus strand of JANUYF010000007.1, from coordinate 21,431,306 downwards.
GCCCTTACTCTCATACGCAGTCAATATTCTGTGTCCGCTAAGAAAATGCACTCCTGGTTGATTGGTTTTCTTTCTCCCTCCTTTTGTTTTTGGTGGGCAAAGGGGACAGGTACACTTGTGCTCAAGCCCCAACAAAATTAAGACCCTGGATTTCTCCACTGATTGCTATGGGAGCATTCACCAGGGGTTATTTAAAAACTATTCCCTAGTGTGAACCAGAAATGACTATCCAGACAATGAGAAGGTTTTTTAAATATTTGTGTTGTCATCCCATCCCCCCACACCCACAGTCTTTTTCCATCCACTTAACTCCATTTCTCCTCCACCTTGATTGCCATCTCTTTCTCTCTCGGACAAGATTTACTTGGCTGTTTTCGAGGGATTTGCCCTTCTAAGCATCCCTCCCCCGCCTGACAACACTGAATTTATCCTGAAGCTACCAGTAACTCCATCTTTGTTGTGTGTGTGTGATACGTCCTGGGTTACATTTGTGTTAGTATGCAAGTACAGAGTTAGAAACAGAGGGGATGTGTATAAGCAAGAATTGCCTGGATACGTACTCCTCAAATTCTCCGCAGTGCTATAATTCCTTAGAGCAAGCATCAGCAGAGTCTGATTTCAATTTTCAGCCCCAGGATCCAGCCTGAGCCACAACAGCTCCATAAAACTAGGGTCCAGATAATGGTTTAGTTAAAAGGCCATTTGGGTGGAAGCACAACAAGGCATGAGATGGAGGCAATGCTTTGCTGAAACAGTGAATCATTACTTCTAGAAGCTTCCAGCACTGGTAGTTCTCATAGGGAGGAGGATGTTATGGAATAATGGAGGGATCAGTCTTCAAAAAGGACTCTAGGGAGTTGCTGTCTATGCGCTACATGATTCCCACTCCTTGCCTTAGAAGAACCCTTGAAATGGTTACAGTAATCTATACTAAATAGGCAATCCAAAACACTCTGCGCTGATGGAATCAAATTCTATATTTCCTCTCATATTCTCAATACCTTTCAGATTGTCTATCTGTTTTGATAAAAAAAGGGTGGTGGTGGTGAATATTTCATGAACCTGATAGCTTATTCAGATTAAACCAAGCATTTGTGTGTATGTGTGTGTGTATCAATTTAAAACATCATTTTCAGCAAATAATGGGCCTCAAGAGAAAAGTACAGATCAGTAACAAAAACTTTAGTTTCTTCTCCTACTTTCTTACATTTAGTTTCTGAAGAATCTCATAAGTTGGCCTGTTTTTCCAATCATTTGCATTGATATCTGGCTGTTGTTCTAATTCAGTCACATTTGGTGTGCTGGTTTGTCTTTTGACTTTTGAATGTTTTGGAAGGTCAAGCTCCTCAAAACTCTTAAATTCTGGAGGCCTGGGGGGAAAATACACTGTTGAAATCACAAAAAACCGGCAAACATGTTAATGATTGATCTTTATATTTTTCTTTCAAATTAGGCAAAATAAAGAAATCTGGAAAGTTGTTTTGAGATGCTATGGGTACATGTTTTATTGCAATATGATTTAAAGTACACCTACTCTTCTGTATCAGTGATTCTTAAGAAATCCAGTTGTTCAACCACTGCCCCAGAAATTAATGTCTAAAATGGAGAGGAAGAGAATAGAGAGAGAGAGAAATAGAAGTTAGTAGTAACAATATTATTTCTGTACAGAATAGTCTTCTGGACTTTCAGGATAGTCCAGAAAGACATAACAGGCTATACAGAACCTACTGTCTACTACCAAAACACCAACCATCTTAAAAAGAGAGGGGGGAAAATAATCACTATGGACGAAGCCTGGTTATTAGATAAAAGCCAAAGAAGGATTTCCTGCCATCTCTGTTTCTAGCTTTGGAGGGCCTGAATCCCATTGGTAGAGTCGGTAGTCCCAATTAGAGTAGGCTCACAGAATCAATGGATTCAAATTACAAGGAAAGAAATTCCATTTAAACAGTGTTGACGCTGTGTGCTTTCAAGTTGTTTCCAACTTATGATAACCCTAAGGTGAACTTATCATGGGGTCTTCCTGGCCAGATTTGGTCAGGGGGGTACTAAGAAGCACTAAGAAAGCTGCAAAGACTTCTAGTGCTGGCTTGAATTGGTCGATTCTATTCAGGACTGGCAACTAGATTTGGGCCTGGTCCTTTGTTGCAATTTCCCTGATAGGATGGTTTTGGAGTAGGGCTTTTAAGAGAAAAACAGGAAACTCCATGACCCTCAAAGTGGGGACCTCACTGCCAGGCTGAGGTACTAAAAGAACCCAAACTTTCTATGACTGGGAAAGAAAACTAGCAGCTATGTCCCCAGGAGGCGGGCAGTTGAAAGCAGTGCTCAGCATTAGGTAGCCTCTTTCTTGCTTCACTAGCCAGGGCAGGATTATATCTGCACTATCCCATGCTCTGCCTCTGTCTTGGGGGTGCCAAATTGTTTTAGAAGTCACTAAGGGCCTAAGCAGACTGCCAGAAATAGTGCACATTAAATTGAGGCACTGCCCTGGTTCAGTGCTAGGGAATCATGGGAACTGTAATTTATTGTGGCACCAGAGCTCTCTCACAGAGAAGGCTCAATGTCCCAGAAAAAAATACAATTCCCACGACTCCCTAGCACTGAGCCAGGGCAGTGCCTCAATTTAATGTGCACTATTTCTGGCAGTCTGCTTAGGCCCTAAGTTGCACTAAAATTGTGCCCTTTGAGCACCTCAGATTGATGCGTGTTTCATGGTTGCTAGCACTAACCAAGAAGCCTTTTAAACACACATCAACACCAGGGCTTGGAATAATTCTTTTTTTGGTCTACAACTCCCCCTGACCATGCTGGGAGTTGTTGTCCAAAAAGAAACTTTTTTTCTAGTTCTCATTAAGCACTACTGAGAAGTACTAAGAAATCTGCAAAGACTTCTAGCAACATTTCAGTACGGTTATACAAACCAATTCTTTACTGATGGACTACACTGATTATATTCTCTGAAACAGAATTTGTATCTTAACAGGGCTTTGCGCCACTGCCGTTGTGGTCAGTTTCTTCAAAGAACAAGTGTTCTTGACTCTATTACTATTATCACAGAGCCATAAATCATATGCCTGTGCCCAGCATTTTTTCTGAGCAGTAGCTAAGCTCTCCTTCCATAAATCAGAGGTCTGTAAAATATGTTAATGCCATCAGCCTTGGTGTCATTACTTCTCTCTCTCAAATGGTTAAGGATAGCTGCGAAATACCAGTGCTGTTTTCTTCCACTTCCCCCCTTCACACTCCGTATATGTGAAGACAAGGAGACTAAGGGGCTAAGCCGTCTTCAGAGCAAGGAAGGGGAGGGGCAGCCACACGCTGGGCGCCCCAACCCCTTCCCCAAAACGTCCTCGAAGCAACCGGCCCTCCACACAGCCAGCACTCCGAGGATGACCTCCCGCTGCAGCGTCCGCACACGCTGCAGCGGAAGAGTCACCGAAGGTGCGCCGGCAGCCTTTTGTGGCGCACCTTTGGCGATTTGTGGAAGGAGCGCTATTTTAGCGCTCCTTCCAGGGGCGGCGAAGCTGCGCCGCAGGGCCGAGGTGTGCAGATCTCAGCCCCGCGGCGCAGCTTCCTGGGGCGGCCCTGTGCCACCCGTCCGCTTCCCCCCTTCGGTTGAAACCTCATTGTGTCCTACAATTATTACTCCTGCCCTTTCATGTCTATTCAGGATCAAGGCACAATGCTCTTAACCTGAGTCCTAGTAATTAAAGAGCAGCAAAATGCTCTTCTAGGCTTTTATAAAGAAAATAAATAAAAGGGAAGACTAGGGAACCTCTAAACTTCCAGATCTTAGGGCTTCTCAAAGATGCTGTTCACTGATGTAGAAAGGCCAGATCCCTTCATCATTGTAGGTAGAGACTGGCTTTTACTCTAAGGCGTCAAAGGGCACTAGCTGCAAGACTGGCTTCTAAACATCTGTAGAAGCACAAAGTGTGGCCCATGGGCCACATGTGGTCCTCAGAGTCAACTTTTGGAGCCCCTGCAGCTCCTGGCCAGCCTCCGAAAGCCCCAATTTGAAAAAATTTTGGACGTGATTTTTGCCCAATTTTTGCCCAGAAATCATGTCAAAAGCCTTCCAAACAGTCACAAATGCACAGAAATGCCCACTGCTCCCTATTACTCTCAAATAACTCTGTATTTCCTTTGTTTCACTTCCAAAAAGTTGACAAAAAGTGATGTGACATGTTTTCCAGTTGCCATTTTGCTTAAGTAATGAGAGCAGCAGAGGTACACTGGGGGAAACACAGCCTCCAGGTCCTTATCACAGCAAGCAGAAAATTGGCCCCTGCACAGTTACCTAGATCTGCTCTTGGAAAACATCCTCAGTTGTTCCGTTTTATTTTACTTTGTTTCTATCCTACCTTTCTCCTTCTCCAGGACCCAAGGCAGTTCACATTAAATTTAAAACATGGTACATTTATGGCTTTATCAGGCTATTTCTGGTTTTTGTAGTGCTTCTCTCTTCTCCCTAACTCCTCCAGCTGAATTCTTTGCCCTAATATTTATGTTCTATCGGAGAACGATATTGCTCTTTCCATTATTAATATTTGATTAGGTGCATGTATTACTTGCTACTGTAATTCAGTAAATATTCACATGTAACTTCTAAGAAAAATGGACTATGGTGAAACAATTCTTAAAGTTTTTCCACTAAAATAAGTTCCTCAGAAGTGAAGGAAAAGAAATATGTATGAACAAAACTTTGATCATATATAGTGGAATGCCACCACAAGAGGAGATTAAGGCAACTGTGGAGACCGAGGTGTTTGACATTATTATTGCTGATGTTGTTCTTCTCTGTTTAATTTGTATAATCCCTTGAGCATAAATTATGATACAAGAATTATGGGCTGCAAACGTGAAAAGTATTAGGACAGGAAAACTTATAAATTTGGCAGCCACAAGGGATGGAAATATTTTTATGCAAATATTGCAAGCAAAGATTATGCAGCTCTACCATGAATTAACATCTAAAAACCTAACTGAATATATATCCTGACACACGCATACAAACGCAAAAGCTAGAAGTAAATTATGAACATGCAGTATATATTCTTCTTAACAGATAATGTATTATTGGCATTTTACCATCTCAATATTTCAGTTTCTCCTCGTTGCCTTAATGAAATGGACAATATCCAAAACATGACAGAAGATTAATTTAGGAAATTAATGTTCAAACATTAGCAAAAGGAAATACACCATTAAAATGGGAAAAATAATGTTTTAATATTCAAAGATCAGGTTGATAACATGAGTATGGCTCTGACAATCAATTCAAAAATTATGCACAGGGGATTATGCAAAGACATACTCACACAGCAGTAGAGTTAAGCATTCATGAAATGGTGAAGATAAAGAGTTAAAAACCCAAACACCATCAAACCAGGCATTTGCCATATACAAGCTTGTTTCTCTTTCAAACAAACAAACAAACACAAATTAAATAAAAATTAAAAATTAAAATAAAGCTGTTTAACATCAGTCCCGGCAATTGGCAGATAGCAAGAAGGCTTTGGATTGGTGAGTCCTAACATTATATACAATGGTTGCCAGCCTCTCTTTTTTTTAGTCACCAGAACAAAATCTATTACACATTACACTTTAGATGCCAATTTCCAGTTCATGTCCCTGATCAGGAACAAAAACACTTTAAAAGAAAGATGTGGGGAAACAATCCTCTGAGTCTGGATCTTGCTATGGCTGTTCACCAAGGGTCTACATATATGATCACGACTTACAAATCAACTGTTTTTTGAATTTATTACAAATTCCCACATTTTCTGTCAAGCACAGAGAGGCTAAGAGATGCATGGGGTTCCTTGTTTATATATAAATATTGAACATATAAGAAACAGTACAAGTCTCTCATTCCCTGTTCAAAAGGACATCTGCTACTTTTTGCTTGGACAGAAACTGCAGTAGAAATAGACTTAAGGAGACTCCACTGACACCAAAAGACTAGAAAGCAACATTTTAAAAACAACTTTGTCCATTACTAGTGTTGCAAAAATAGTATGTTGATACTACTTGTTTCAATGTACAAAGAGTAATTCACTGCTTTGGTTGCCTTGTTTATTCATTGCTTGTGGGGAAATTAGGACTGATAAGAGAATGGCATAAAACATGAAAAAACCGTTAAACCATTTTTAAAATGCTTAAACATGTCCCTTAAATAATAATAATAATAATATAGTTTATTTATATACCACCCCAGTGGCAAGCCAATCTAGGCGGTGAACAACAATAATAAAATACATCGAATAAAACAATGTCAATCCCACCTCCCCTTCTTTTCAAAGAAACTAGAAAATGCCATGTGTTATACCAGTAAAATAATTTTATTTCCATGCACTGACTTGCTTTTTATATGCAACTCTGTCATGCCCTGTAGCAATATAGTTCCATTTTAACTGCATCTTGGGATCTGCAGTTCAGGGAGGGGAATTTACAATTCCCAGTCAGAGAATTCCCAGTCATTCCCAATAATGCCTCACCAAACTACAAATCCCAGGATTCTGTGGCATGTTCCCATGACAGTTAACGTGAAATCACTGTGCTATAACTGTATAGTATGAATGGGCCCCCTTGGTACTAAGCTAAGTTAATATGTGACTATGTTTCTTGTGACTCATTATTTACAAGCTGTGACTGAACCTTGAACAAATGTTCAGAATATACGTGGAATACTTATAAGACAGATGAAACACCAGCAAACCAATCAAGTGACACTTGACTCTAGCACTGCCAAGCAAATCTTCAAATGGCAAAGGAAAAAAAATGGGATAAGGAGGACTTGATCACCCAGAGATTAGTATGAGCATGGAAATCCCACGCAATATTTAGGGTCATGGTCTGACCATAAAAACCCAGTTGGCTTGCACACATTGGGCAATGAATCACGGGGCTGTGAAGCAAACTCTAGGGTCTACCAAATCAACAATCATTTCATTGCAATAATCTCTCACTTTCAGTCACTTCTTCCTGAAGATATAAAAAAAGATGATATGGTATAAAGTAATAGCTTCAGTAGCAGAGAGCTCAAAGCACAAAAGAGATCTTGGGGGTGGGAACCCACACAAAGTCCTAGCTCAAGAGTAAGCTGGCTTTAAAGGTTGTGCGTGTGGAGGTAGGGAGTGGGAGATTTTCTTGACATTAACTCCTATCACTGATAAAAAATGCAACAAGAGCAGCAGTGATTGTCAAAAAGAGGAAACATTCTTCTAATCTAAACCATGTATTAATTATTAAGAAAATGTTCATGGAAAGGCAACAAGCATAGATCACAACTGCACTCTAAGGGCTCTGAAATTGCCCAGCTTTAAAAGAATAACACCGGAATACACTTTGTGATAGATGCCTGGGAAAATTTCAATAGTCAATATGACAGCATGACTTTTTTATCAAATAAAACCTTACTGTCAAAATAAATCATGCAAATTCCCCTATATGTGTGGGAACAGAAAACATGTGCACATATGCATGCATACAACTAATTTATAGTTACAATTAATATCATCAGGATCACCTGAACTATGAGTTTATATATATTTGAATGGCTGTTCTAGTTCTCTAAAATAAAATAAAAACAACTAAAATTAACTGGACAATTATTTATAACTGCACCTATAAAAAGGTCATCATACCTGCAGCCTATCCACATGAACTTTCACTCCCCCAACAACACCTTTCTTGAAGCTGGCAAGCATGTCTAGTATTGGATTGAATCTGCTTCCCCTGAGGGTTAGAGCAAAATGAAGATTCAATACAGCAAACTTTGAACTTAATGCAGAAGTGTTAAACTTTATGTCCACTTCTCTGTCTGTTATAGCTTACTTTATATTATCCTCCCGAATCAGCACAAGGAACAAAGAGCGACCGTGCATTTTCCAGTACTGCTTAATGAACTGCAAAGCGTTCTACAAAAAGAGAAGGAAATGAGGAGTAAAGGCAGAAAGATGTAACAATTGTGACCCCCATAAACTCTTAAAACTAGCAACAGATTTTGGACAGGCAGATTTTTTTTGCTCAGAAAAGTTACATTTTAGAAACATCAATCAGTTTGATCATGGTGACAATCATGGGGGATTCTGGAATTTGTCTATCTCCCAAGCTCTGCAAATACATACACAGGCATATCTCATGTCCATGGTTTTATACATTCACGGAGGGGTGACCTCCGTTTAAATCAATGGGGCATGCCCCATTCAAGCCTATAGGGCTTGAATACTCATTAATCTCTGTTTTTTTCGGGGGATCCAGAATTGATCTCCCATGAAAACAGAGGGCCAACTGTACAGCAACCTTTTGTTACTCATATTCAGTTTGTTTAAAGCATCTGTGCACTTTGTTTCTCACTGTCGTATTCTGGTGATTTATTTAATGATTATTTTTACTTTTGAATCTTTTTTTTAAGGCCTATTGCTATTTCACAATAAATGACAATGTAAATGTGTTTTAGGCTTTTAAATGCATTGGCAAGTGAGGAAAAAGTTGTGATTCACTTTACAGCGACATTTGCTTTACAACAGTGGTCAGAAACTAACCCATCGTATTGTGAGGGATACATGTATCTCACAAAAAGTTGCCGATTGATCAGATGTGGCTAGATCTAAGAATGATTTTGTGACATGGAAATGACACCTCTTGGATAAGTCTCCGCTAAATCATACCATGCCCATACTCAAGCCAAAAAACCCCGAAGGGATATTACAGAGCAACATTTGTCATGACTTATTTCCTAAACAACCTCTCTGATCCAGTAGATGCTGAATGCAGTTCACAAGGATTCTATGGGGGTTGTTTCAACTGCTATTTTTCCATGCAGTTCATCCACAGAAAGCCTGTTTTAACAGGTGACCAGAGCCCCTTATTATATCAGCCAAACTTTGTCTTGCCCATATATTTTGCAGCCTTTTCAGATTTCTTTCTCATTGCACTTTTAGAGTGGTGTCATTAATTCTAAATTTAACATCCTACAAAACTTGTTCTGGGTGACTACCCTGAAATTCATGTTACCTTTTAACACCCCATTGCACTTCTTTTATCAGGGCTATCTCCAGCCTTCATTTTTTGTACTACATTTGTCTTACTTAGAGCCATTTGAAATGCTGCCATGACCCATACAGAAAGCATTTCTCTGTAGGAAAAGGAAAGGAAAGGAAAGGAAAAGATGTTTTATAAACAATATACCTTAATATCATCAATCAGCATCATCACATCCTGGGACATGTAGAAATCACTCAGATCAAAGATAATTGGGTAGCAAACAACAGTTTTGCCCAATATCCGATAAATCTACAAAGCAAACATAATTATTTTTTTAAAAAAATATAGAAGGCAAATAAGCGAGTCTTTGTTTTTATGGAGAATAATATTTTAAATATTTTATTTTAAAATTAAACCCAAATAATAAAAATGTGCCACATCAATTAATTAGGCAGTCAGGAAACCAAGCAAAGCAACACTTTTTGGTGATACTTCAAAGGGATTATTTACTTCAGTGTGAGTTTTCATAAGCAAGCCTCTACTTCAAGCCATGCATTAAACCATCACATAAATTACAACTGATATGACTACTCTGAACAAAACCTTTGGTAGAGATAAATTATTTCAGGTTACAATCTCATATACACTTGTCTGGGAGTGAGTCACACTGAACTCAGACTTCTGAGCAGAGATGCATTAAGATTGTATTAGGGTATGAAGTAATCTTGCTCATTATCTTATCTTCATTGAGGCAACCTGTCAAGAATTTGCTAATCTCTTTAAAGATTTCTCATCTCTACCACAAGTTTAAGGCAAGCTCTTTTTTAATTGATAATTTTATGTATTGTGCAAAATGTCTCTAAGCAAAGCCAGTATCTTTTCCATTTGTGAAGCTGAGCAAAACCACACTGAGCTATCATAGAAAGATGTTCATCAAAAAGATGCAAAAAAAAATCATTCAAATGCTTCTGTTTTTAAAATCCATGCAACAAGGCAGCAGCTATCGTAAGTTTTGTAAAACTGCAAAATTTGAACCAAATACAAATTCTTATCTAGACTGGCAGGAGAAAAAAAAATACTTCTTAACATCTTGCAAGCAAGGAGAAAAGTTTCTATGTACTCATATATGAGAATGAGACAACAGAGATTTATATTGTTAGATTGTATAGTAAATTGCTTTCCAAGTCCATGGAATAATTTAGACTCCACCAATGTTTACACCAACTACAGCATGCAGAAGAATGATTCCTTCCAAGGACCTTTGATGTTCCAAGGCAGCCAATTGGACGGTCAGGTCTTCCTGAGAGTCCCAGTTTGTCATTGATTCCAAGATGGAAGTAAGCCTGTAAGACAATGCAGTGCATAAAGTCTACTGCAATTAATACAATTAAAAGCAGCATTAAAAGAACAGGTGAAAGGAGGGTCTTATTTGAATTAGTTTGACAGCAGAATTGCTAAACCCTAGTCTTTTTATCTCATAGCGATTAGAGGCTCCTTAAAGCCAACTGAGGATATTAATGTACTCTGAGAGAAGAAATGACAACAGAATATGAAAGAGAGGAAGATGATCCGGAACACCAAAAAGAAAAGAAAAGAAAAAGCGGGGGGAGATCTCACAAGTTTGTACTTTGTGCACATAAGACAGAGTCAGTGAACATATTAACTCTTAGGGCTCTAGCCCAGGCAATCCATCTGCTGCTTTCTGAGCCAAGTTGACTGCACAGAGTATGGTCAATGGTTCTGCAGCAAAGTGACCTTTTGAGAAATTAAAGATCACTTCACTGTAGAAACGCTAGGAATGGTAGGGAGAATCCATAACAGAGATTGTGGAAATGCTAGGGCAAGGGGGGTGGGGAGGAGTAAGCATGTATAAAGCCTAGAGAGGATTGGGGAATAGAAAGTGCACCGAGAGTAATCCTACTTTTGAGGAAGCAAAAATGGCTAAAAGGAAATTCAGAGGCCAGCTGACAAAACAAAGCAAATGTCATTATTATAGTTGACCCGCATAAGCTTTTAAGATCATTATTTGCCCAAAGCATCGTAATAAATGCAAAGACACACTGAAAATCATGTTCACATATAGCAGGGGTAGGCAACCTTTCCCCTTTAAGGGCCGAGGGACTTCAGCTCCCAGAATCCCAGGAGCTATTGGCCAACATGGGACTATTGGCCAACATGGCTGAGGCTTCTGGGAACTGAAGTCCCTCGGCCCTTAAAGGGGAAAGGTTGCCTACCCCTGACATATAGTGTGACTGTAGATCTTGTCACAATTCAGATGATCAACAGCAAATTTTGTGCTATGATGCTCCCATCCTTTCTGTTTCTTTTGAGTACAAATTCCCTCCATTCTTTCTGGGTTGGCTGACAACAGCTGGGAGACAGGCAAAGACATTCTCATAGCCTGCCCACTCTATATGACTTCTGTGCTATCTACCATGGATGCATATGGGTATGGTTCAATATTTTGATATTGTCTTTTGATTTTATTATTTAGATTTGACCTGAAAATGGCATCCTAAGAGGCAGAATACTGCATAATGCATACTGACTCTCTTGTTAAAATAGCTACATTGGCTCTCAGTTGATTTCTAAAGTCAATCAAAGGGCTGGTGTCGACCTTCAAAATCTTTTATTTGTGCAACAGATATATCTGAGTGAATACTTTTCCCTTATGAACCTGCCTGTCTATTGATATCATTGTCAGACCCAATGTCCCCTAAAATACACTTAGGCAGGACCCAAGAGAAAGCCTTTTCAGTGGGTGTACCCAGATTTCTGAACTTCCATCTTCTTTCTAATAAAATACTTCCACTTTTTAGAAAGATCTTCTCGGCATAAAAAGCTGCTCCTTCTTTCCAGTGGTTTTAATTACTGTGCTTTGATTTATTTGCAAAGGCTATTTGTGCTTATTTAAAAATCTGTTTTCTCTGCTGTTTTTGTGTTTTATGGCTGCTTTATGGTAAATTTATTGTTGTAGTCAAATTCTTGGTAAATTATTGTTTTTAGTTATGTTGCTAGCTGCTTTGGGCTCCCTGTAGGAAGTATAAATGTTTTAAATAAAGGAAGTAAATAAATAAGATTGCTGAAGATGAATGACTCAGTAATACTGACAATGTAAACAGATGTTATATTTTCTGGAAAACTGGCAAGAAGTTTTCTAATTTGTGCTTATTTTTATTCTTTTTTTAAAACATAAAAATCCAATAAATAAAAGGAAGAATGAAAAGCAAGAAATGCTGGAGTTTTACAGCTTTCAAATTAAAAGACAATTCAAAAGCTTTCACTGTGGTCAAAGATATCCATTTTTGAGCTATGAAGTCAGTATGCAAATAAGATGTTGCCATTCAGCTGTTTGCTGTAAAAGATGAAAGCCTTGCCACTTGAAACATTTTCAAGTATACTAGAAGGAACCAATCTCCCTAGGAATGATCCAAATTTGACAAATATTTGACATCTTAAGAGCTTTCTCGGCCAAGATATATGGACCATTCTTTTTGTTATTTCTCAAGATTGATTTGCAATTCAGAAGATGTAACTTTACATTTCTGTACAAACATCTGTATTACAAAAAAATAATAATCAAACAGGTATGCAAAAATAACAACAGAAGAAAGACAAGCCACAGACTCGCTTTCCACTTATTGACAAAATCCAATTATTTCTTGCAATCATGAGACCGTGGTGTATCTATGGAAGCCCCCAGATAAAAGCTTAACAGTTCATTTCAACAGAGGGAGCAGATGTACAACCGAATCCTGTTGAAGTGAATGAGACAGCCAATATACAGAATGCAATGTGTGTAAACAAGTATGAATGAGGCTTAGCATTGGAAAAGATACATTATCTCTCCACGTTTATTCCATTTTTTATATTTGTGGTTTATTGTTGTATGCCATCAAGTCGTTTCTGACTTATGGTGACCCTAAGATGAAGCTATTACTGGGTTTTCTTGGCAAGATTTGTTCAGGGGAGTTTGACATTGTCTTCCATTCACCTAGTGGGTTTCCATGGTTGAACAGGGATTCAAACTCTGGTCTAGGGTCATAGTCCAACACTCAAAACCACTACACCAGACTGGCTCTCAATATGTGTGATCGTCTGTGTCAATTTTAATGACCAGCTAATAAATCAGAAAATCAAGATTAATGTGTAAATTCTAAACTGCAGTTGTCTGTTGTAACCTGAATTAGCCCTTATTTATGACAAGATGTGCTCTGATTGTACAAGCCTAGGAGCATTTTTTTTTGTTTTAAGTACAGAAAACATATTAGAAGAGATGTCTTAGCTACAAAAGAAAGTACCAGTATATCATCTATCCTGCCAGAATTCATTTCCACATTATTTCTAAGGGGGTTCCTTGCCTTATAAAAAAGCATGTGCTTATTCACACACACACACACACACACAATCACAATCCATCTTATCTGTCTGACAGGTTGAGGAGGGTGGCTATAGTGAAATAAAAGCTAAATAATTCATCATAACCTATGATACTGATGGTTTTTTTAAAAGATAAATACACAAAGGATTAGTTTAACTTTAAAACTGTAAGGAAAAAAATCTTACTTTTACAAGCTCCTGCTGTGCCCATATCTGGATCGGTTCAACCTGCTGGGGTGTCTGTGTTTGGATTCCATATGTGTTCAGGAAAACCTGTAGGCTGTTTATTTTAAAAAATTAAAAATTAAAGTTACAAGAAATCCGAGTGCAGCAAAACAAAAAAAATTAAACAAAGAGCCTTGTCAAAACTGGTTTTTCCCAAATAGCTCTTCAAAGAAATTAATTCTTGAAAGTTATCAGAGCCAAGCATGGAATCAGTGACTATTTGGTATCCAAATTAAGAATTTTCCAGTCTAGCATTTCTGAAGTCATTTCTGAAGCACAAGAACCTGTACCTAGAACAAAACAAATAAGCAAGAGCCTGAGGTTCAATAAGCTATTTTGACTAGAATACAACCAACGGCATGCTGTCATCATTTATACTAGCTCATTTCAATCCGGAGGATTCATAACGACTGTTAGACAGAAGCTTTTCGTTTAAGTGCAATGCACACCATTCAACCGGAGGAGGCCTCTAAGGCCTGAAAACAGAAAATCTCATGTAGTTTAAACTAGTTGCAAACCTCAGGCCTTGAAGTTTTCACTTAAAGCACCAGAGTAACACATTCAAATCTGAGTCTAGAGACTTGTCAGTGATCTGGATGGCTTACCGTTGGCTTTCAGCAATCAATGCAACATGGACCACCAGGTCATTTTCCAGTGGACCCTAAAAAAGGTAAAAGCAAAAACACACATTTATTGAAAGAAGGGCCCAACACAAACAATAGTTATTCATTAATATGACGCAACTTCTGGCTGGATTGCTGGTTTTCCCTCTCTCTTTACTGGCTACTAATCAGTTTGATGGTGAAGACAAGGAAGTGGAACCCATGGGAAATAACACATATAAATCTTATTGTCCCTTCAAGAGTTGTATTGTCAATACATTTAAGGACAGGCTCCTGCTCTTTCCACCTAAGGGAGGGAAAGGAATCATTGGTGTTAGACTTATTAGTCTTGGCTGACATCATGAGAATGAACCCATTTTGCACTTGTCAAGGACTGTGAAGGTGCTGATGAAGTTTCAAGTACATGACATATTCTAATGTTATTTTGATACATAACAAGACTCTACAAAGTAAACAGCTTATGTGATTGCATACACAAGACTTCTCTTTTCTTCCTCTCTAGAAAAGATATTTTCCATTCATTTTACAAATCCCTCTGTGCATTTATTTGAGTACACACATTAAATCTGTCAACCTATATTACTGTGGGTATATGTGTGACTGCACCATTTGTACATCAGTACATATACAGAAATCTGAATTTGAGCATATGGATAAATATGGTAATTCAACATGAATCCTTCAAATATGAGGGTTTTTTCATTAGGTAGCTGCAACCTCTTGTGATAACAATGGCAAAACTAGAGACAGCACATCCCATTCACTCTTTACGTGCTTAGAACAGACTGCTGCTTATTTTAGTTTAAAACTGTCTGCTATGGCTAACCTTCTCTAGGGTAACTGGTTATATTAGTCTCCCTTTATGGGGACTGAAACATATTCTATTGATTACAAGAAAACAGCAGCATTTGCAACCTCACTATGAATACTGAAACCTCAAGTTAAATCAATCCAAATCAGTTTCAAGTCAATCCCAAACTCACAAATTGCGATTGTGAGATGGACTGAAGATCGGACTTTGTAGAGCAGTGTATGATTACCATAGTTCTGTGACACTTAAAACAGGAGATTTGGTCCTATAACGAAAGTTAAGGCAACTGCTCAGGTATGCTCAAGTTACGCTCTTCACACTACATTTTCTTCATATGCAGATCAAGTAAGCAAGTTGGGACTTGTGTCACTACATGAGCCCAAAATCTTTGGGCTTCAGTGGCATGAACTGCTGGCTCAGTTCCTTATGGACCCTCCTGTGCATGATGGGGAAAATTTAAAATAGTGCTGTTTTCCCCTGCTAAAAAATAGGATCTTCTTGCCAGGAAAGGAGAGGACAACCCCATTCAAGGCTGTGGTTTTAGGCATGCAACTGTTTTGAGGTAGAGACTAGTTGCAGCCTGTCAGATGGGGGGATACAAGAGCAGAATTCTGAAACTATCAATGCTGAGGGTGATTAAATTCCAAGCATGCAGCTTTGTGTTTGACTGTGCCAGGTTAGTGGTCTTGGACAAAACAGCATACAATGCAGTTGGGAAAAATTACAGAATCTGGAGTACTCTTCTGTGTGAGGTTTCCAAATGTTGTTAGGGAAATTCTGTTCTGATCTGTCTCACATGACACTAGGATTGCTTTCTCTTTTTAAGAATGTTAGTAAAAAACAGACTTTACAGTAGGATTATTGGTGTCCTTACTGACTATATAATCCCCTTGAAAAGCAACAACACCGAAACAGACAGGCACACACAGAGAAAAAAAAACTTTCAAATAAATGGGGAAATGTGGCATCACAAAATAGGGAACTAAATGTTCTAAAAGACATTGTTTTAATTATGGTTCTCTCCTATGTCTGCACACAACAGAATTTAGGAGAAGAGTGTTGAGAAGCACATTTATGCAAGCTGGAAGTTAGTGGTGATGGGAGGAACCCTTCTCCTTTTAGTCTTAGACTGAATAATAATAATAATAATAATAATAATAATAATAATAATAATAATAGATTTATTTGTAACCCGCCCCTCTGCCAAGGCAACATTGTCTTAGAAATTTATGTTTGCATTTTATGCTTCTAATTGCTTTGTTAATATGCTGCACACAACTCAGACAATGTTAGCTTCTGGGTAGCTAATACATTTAATAAACAAACAATAAAAATCAAACATCTGCAGCCAAAATAAACATCTACCTGCATCTAACATTTGGTGTTTAATTCCCCAAAGAAAGATATTCAAAGCAAAAGAATTTAGGTGCACAAATTTAACAGACAAATACAGCTGAAGCTAGAAATCTGGCAGACACTTGACTCTAGAATAAATGGCTGCTGCTTTTATTTCTCATTTAAATCTTTTTGCTAGTGAGCAGGATTTCATGGATTGCTGCACTCTGATGAAGTGGTTTATCAACAAGGGCTGCAATTTTTTCTCTTGGTGACTTGATGCTTCAGTCATTTTTATTTTAGAGTACCTGCTTGTGTGAAAAGGCAAGGAGGACTCTGCAAGCAATTCAGTTTAGTGCATACAGCTAGAATCTCCCTTCTGTTTATTAAACAAAAGGTAAGGTTAAGTCTTTTGACTTCTTAGAAATACAATGAAAAACTAGGTATCTAGAGTTGGCAGCCCTTTACAAATACAATTCAAGCCAATGACTTGTTCATATATTTTTTTAAAGGATTAGGTATACATATGCCAGTGGATGTAGTAGGACTGCATAGCAGTGCCAAAAGGGAGGAAAGATGGGAAGACAGGCTGACAAAACATGGCTGGAAGCCTGCTTGGCATTTATTTGGCCAGGAATGAATGAAACACAGAAAGCCAAGGGTAGCAGAACCTACTTCAGGCCAGCCAGGAGAATGAAATCTGAGAGAAGGTGATTCAAAGTAAGCATCGCTGCTATTAGTCATGGAAGCCCTGATGGAAACCAAGGGAATTCTTTTTTCTAAACTTTGCTGGGTTGTGGACAGAAGAAGGGGGAGATTTTTGTTGGGATTATGGTTGTGGAGAAAGGAAGGTTAAAAAGTCCTCTTTTGCAGTCCCAATAAAAAAGACTAGGTGGTGGTGAGAAGAATGTCTGCATAAATTCCTAATGAAACATATAGGAATTGGATTACTCTTAGATCACTTGTGCCACTTAGGTTCTCCATCTCTTTCGGCAGACCTACCCGGAATAAAATTACCTTCTAATTTGCTCTCTCACCGTCAGACATTCCCTTCTTTCCTAAATTTGCTTTTCCCCAGAGTGCCTACTGTTTAATTATTGCAACTTGCTTATTGTTTTAAATTTGTTTATTAGTTTAAATTGGTTTTAATTGAAACTTGTATCTAATGTACTTTTAATGGGGGTTAATATGAATATATTACTTAGTTTTGTATTGTTGGGGTTTGTATTTGTTTTAGTTGTAAGCCACCTTGATTGCTACAGCAAAAGGAGGGGTATAAATAAATAAATTATCATCATCATCATCATCATGATCCTCCTCCAAACTGGGGCCTCTCTCAATACAATAATGGACCAAAGACAAAGTAACTTTTGACAATTAAGCACTTATTTGTATGAGAAACCTAGCACATAATTTCAAGTAGTATACTTTTTATTGCTGGGGGGGGATAGATGGGACTGCATTACCTACCCAAAAGTGACAACACAAATAATTTTTTAAAAATCAATTTCTCACACTTTCCTATAATCTCTTAAGTGATGCTAGTTACCTCTAACTGCCTTACCAAGCATTAGCATCTCCATCAATGTCCCATCTCCCCCAGCATTCACAATACAATTGTCATCAAATATGATATAACAAAGGAATATATGGCCCATATGTGCCATCAATCGTATTATACAGTACTTCTATTTTCATTCTTAATGCTTGTTGGTATCACAGCTTTTTAAAAAAATGATGTTTTATTCAATTTACACTCTGTCACAAAATAGGCATTTAAGAAATAGTGAGGGACAGAATTCAGAACATTACTGTTTGTACAAACAAATGCCTTCCAGACCCATCTAGCCATGCTGGCTGGGGGATAATGGAAGCTGTATGCCCTAAAAGGGATGCGTTTCAAGCTCCAATGAGGGAAATATAAACCTAAAATCTGAGTAGGTGTACAAAAATAATATTTGGTTGCCACGTTTCTCTTCTGGAGTGTTCCCCAACATTGCACAGTAGATATTCATATGCATATAAAACCTGTTTGTTTGCCGCATAAACTTCTACAAGCTTTAGTGGTTTAGCTTCAACTATAACTGTTAATGCGCTTCAAACGCTACCACATTTATAAGCAATCCTTTATAAATCGCTCAGTTAACTCTTATTTCCTCTATACACCATAATGCAAACAAATACACACAAACACTCAGAAGCTTAAATATCTGCAATCCCTGTTAACAAATTCTACAAGCAGTACATCCAATGCTGTACAATGCTCAAGGGAAACAAATTTTTGTGGATTTAAAATAATTGAGTTTCGAGTTCCTCATATAAGTGTAATTTGAGCTCATTAGGCTTTGTTTATAAACCTTGGTAGTTTCAATGGCACTGAATATTTTTCAGAACATTAAGGCTTCTTTAAGTAGAGCGAGGAGACAAATTTTTGAAATCATGGTTTAGTGTAAGCAACTATTATATACTTTTATAAGGCAATCTAAACAGAGTTACAAATGTTAAAACATGCTTGAAAATAAAGCTTTATTGCTATATATGGCAGCGTACTCTTCTGAGGCAGTGTGACAGTATGCAGTGTGACAGTATGCATAGTCTTAAACCCAATCCATACTGCAAGATCTTTGTATCACTTTAACTGTCATGCTTCCTGCAAGGAACAGTATTTTAGCGCAGTGCCAAGACATCTGTTAAAGATCCCTAGCAGAACTGACAGAACTCCCTGGCACTGGCAGTGACTAGTAAATCAGCCTTATATCTGTAGTGTGGATATGCCCTTGCTCATAAGTTAATACTGCTATGTAGGTTAACAATATAAAATTAAACCCAAAGTGACTAACATCTAAACCTCTCTCTGGATGTTAACCTCAAGTTGGTAACCTCAAGGCTGGGCTTTTGCAATGCATTGTACATTGGGCTATCTGTGTACCAAGTTTGGAAACTTAAATTAGTCCAAAATACAGACTGGTCACTGGTACATCCAGGAGTGATCATATCATACCAATATTAAAATCACTCCACCAGCTACCAATTTCTATCCAGGCAAGGTATTTATGACCTTTAAAGACCTGCATGGTTTGGGTCCAGACTACTTATAGGATTGCCTCCTCTCATATAATCTGTCCCCCACACTCAGATCCTTTGGTGGATGTTTACTCCAGTCAGCCAGAATTAGGTTGGCAACTATCAGCCAGAGGACTTTTTCTTCAGCTGCCCCTAAACTGTGGAATGACCTGCCAGAAGAGACTCAACAGCTGAATACACTGCCCAAATTTAAAATACCCTTAAGGACAAATCTCTTCCAGCAGGCCTATCCAGATGATTTTTAAACTGTAAATGATTTTTAAATTGTACATTTTAAATGATGGGTTTTAAATTGTGGAGTGTATTAATATGCATGTGTGTTATTTGTTCTTTTAAACTGATGTGTTTTAATCGATGTTGTGTATTTGTTAACTGATGTTGTTCCCAGCCTCAATCCGTGTGGAGAGGCAGACAAGAAAATTATTATTATTATTATTATTATTATTATTATTATTATTATTCCAGACCATGCCAAATTACAAAATCCAAAACTTGGGAAACTCCAAAAGAATCAGGAGAAAATATATGGAAAAGTCTGGAGGCTCAGAATCTACTCAGGAACTTGGAATGGATCCTATAAGGTGATTACCATACTGATTTTATTCTTCATTTTCCTAGATGCACAGTCAAGGATGTGCATATAGACATTGTGCATATCCAGGTTCACATAATACCCTGTCATAAAACTCTTTATGATGCCATTCTGTCTGCACATGCTCAGCATGACATGGTGACCAAAGGAAGTGTACACAGCAATGAGTGGTTCATTAACATGTCTAGAAAAGTAAAAGTAATCACAACACATCTAAAAATGCATTATTACAGAAAGCATCCAAGATAGTCGGTCCAAGTAAACTGAAGACCTTATAGCAATCAGAAGTGGACAATATAATCTATACGCATATTTACATTCAGCCTTAACAGGCTACACAAACTAGTTCACATCTAGTAGTTAAATTTTTATGGTTCCAAAAATTATATTTATAATTATATTTGTATGTTGCCTCAAACAATTTGAAGAGACCCAGTGTGGTGTAGTGGTTTGAGCATTGGACTACGGCTCTAGGGTTCAAATCCCCACTGGGCGATGGAAACCCACTGGATAATCTTGGGCAAGTCACACCTGAGAGGATGGCAATGACAAAGCCGCTCTGAAGAAACACGTCAAGAAAACCCAGTAGTAAGGTATACCTTAGGGTCACGATAAGTAGGAAACAACTTGAAGGCACACAACATCATCAACAACAAACAGCAACGGTATAAATGGTTTGAATCTGAGATGGGGAATCTGCAACCCTTCAGAGAGTGTCCAACTACAGCTCCCAGCATTCCTGACCAATTGCCATTCTGGATGGGCCTAATCTGGAGTAAAAAAAAAAACACTCAGAGGGCCACAGGTTCCCCCATCACTGTTTAAATGAATGAGAGATGTGACAAATCTTAAATACATAGAAGGTACCATAACTAATCTAAGGAACATTTGGCAGCATCAAGGATAATAAAAAAGACTGCATCTCAAAACTGGTCTTAAAGCAAGGTTAAATGTAAATGAAATTTTAATAGATGCCTGATGGATCCATTCTGGAAAGAATGAAAAGAACTTTTATGTCTTATTTATTGGATTTGTGATTCTGACTGGTTTACGACTAAAGGAAAAATGCTTGAATAAAGATATTTTTATGGCACTGACTGGAAGAAACAAATCAGCATGTGTCTTCTTTGTTTTTACTGTGGTATAATATCACAATGCAATCTTTGTACTTGCACAAATGAGCATAGATATCCTCCCTTCTCTTCACTTCAAACACAGTGATGTACACTTCATGGTCAATGTGTACTAATGTAACCCATACTTCTGCTATCTGGAAAGCAGGATTCTTTCTGTTTACTGAATTGATAACTAAAGCTAGGTCTGCATATGTTTCTCTGTTCACCTAAGGAGTTCTGATGGAGCAAATAGGAGCCCTGATGGTGCAGTAGTTAAATGCCAGTTCTGCAACCACAAGGTTGTGAGTTCAATCTCAGGGCTCCAAAGTTGACCCAGCTTTCCATCCTTTTGTAGGTTGGTAAAATGAGTACCCAGCTTGTTGAGGGAATTGGCTTACAGTTTGTAAACTGCTTTGAGAAAGCTGAGTTCAAATGCTTTTGTTATTGCTATTGCTATCCTACTTTTGTTAGCTACAAGGAGATCAAACTAAGGTTTTAACCTGGAGTACAATCCTGGTTTGGAAAATAAATGTACATCAGCGCTACTCAAAATGGTGATCACTGGACTGGTGGCGGTCCATGAGCCATTTGCTGGCAGGCTGTGGTACGTTTTCAAGAAAAAAGGAAACAATCGCCAATGAGTAGAAATATAATACTGATCCCTGCCATAGGGGGGGGGGGTTGCTGGTCATCAGGTAGCCTGAGAAGCAATAGTGTACACTACCATTAGCCAATTCAAATAAAACAGCCCTATTTGACATTCTAAATAGCAAGGGGTGTTTATGATGCTGGCCCATCTCCACCCTTCCCATGTTGTGGTAAGATTTGTAAATGCATTCAGATGAAGACAGTTATACTTCTCTCAGTGCTCAGAAACCTTGACTAAGCATAGGGTGCTCAATTATAGGGAGAACTGTAACTGCATATGCCCAAATTTGGATTCTTTTGTGATACAGTGCACCCTTGCTATCCATGGAGGATCCATTCTGGACCACCACCCCCAGATAACAAAAAACGCAGGACCTTACGTTTTTTCCAATGGGCATACACTCCTGCTTCTGCAACCGCATACGCACACACGTCCATTAAAAAATCCGGGGCTTGCCATCTGCAGAAGTTCAAACATCCCTGTACTCTTTGATGTACATGCATCCCCTCTGCCTGAACATGGTTTATAAAGGAACCAATTAATTAAATGGATTAGAGTATGTGAGCCCATGACTTGATTGTATAATACCAAACCATACTTTGTCCTTAGGTGTGAATGTATACTGAATATCAGCCTCCTGCTTTTACTCTCTTGAATCCAGTGTTCCTATGACAAGAAGGCTAGGTACTCCCACCAACAGGTGGATTTAGAGGTCGGGAATCAATAGGTGAGGCTATCTAGATATTTGAAGTCGATTTGATAAGAACACTTAACTTTATTCCTCCTTGTTATCAAAGTCAGGTAAAACTGTATGAGTGCCAAACTGGTGTCTAGGTTCAGGTCAATAAATCATAAGTGGATCCCATCAAAATTCTTCTAATGCCCCCAAGAACATTATAGAAGCGTAATTAGCAACAAGACAGCATTTTTATTTTTATTTTTGATACTAACCTAAATGCCCATGGTGTTTAATTGGCTAATATCTATGACTACTGTTTTTCATGTATATGCTGTCTATTATTTGGTGTAGAATGTAGATTTCTTACTTTTCTTACATACAGTGTGATAATTTTAATCATGTTCTTGCATACCACCCTAATATGTGCAAGAGCAAGGAGTGGTTTAAAATATTTTTTATTAAATAACAACAACAACAACAACAACAATATATGTTTATAACTGTGAGATGCCTTGAAAAGTTTTTTTAAAAGATGAGATACTATGTTAATATATAGTAAACAAAAACAGAATACTTATGAGACACTTGTCTAATTCCCTATGAAAAGTGAAGCTTTTCTAAGATAGAAGCATCAGAAAGACAATAGAGTGCAACTTCAAAAAACAAACTGCTATTTATTTGTGAACACAATGTAACTGTGTTAAATGCAGACTCCTGCAAAATCCTTCATGCATTCCACTTCTCCTTGAATTCCAGTTACTGCTAAAAGAATAACCTGTCATTTGATAGATTTGGTGCCAAGATAACTATCTATATAAAAAGTACCAATTACTAGAAAAGGACTTCTGTAATGGCAATCTGTAATACAGCAAACCTTGGGTCTGATTAAATTGTTTTATTACTAATGAGAATAACTTCAATGAAGCCCATTAATGATGGGATTGCTCTTTTTTTTTTTTTTTTTTAGTGTTAAATTTGGGCTGATTGATTTTGCTTCCACAAGCCTATCTAATATTTTGCTATATATAATGAGATGACTAAATTGATTTTTTAATTTGCTTTTGAACAAAATGAGGTGGTGTATTTTGATGCATTTTGTTGAGGAAAAGGAACAAAGCACTTTAAGAAGTGAAGCAGCTTTTGGTTTCTGAAGACCAATTAGGTAAAATGTGTTGTGTTCTACTTTCTGACTCCATTTCTGGCTAGCTTTCTTGACACTTCAAAGCAAACACAGACAGGAGCATCTGTAACTTTCAGATGCACTCTGACTATGCATAAACTAGTAAAAACACAATCATATGTAGGTCTAATCAAAATTAAGTTCAACCAAATTTATTCCCAGCAAAGTTTGCAGCAGACAGCATTTAAATTAAATAAAAGAGTATCCTCATTTATTCAGATATAGTATTTCTGTACATCCACACATACAAAGAAAGCAAAGAAAGAAAGATATGTCTGGTAAGCGTGACATGAAAAATAAATGAGATGTCCATGATCAAATAGGTAAACAAACATGTAGATATTCTCTACTCTGAACTGATCCCACTACTTTCATTTCCCCATACTAGTAGATCCAAAATAATTAAAATATGAGATGTGGTCCCTAGAGAATACCAAAAATGGATGAATTCATAGTGACCTGCATCTGGAAGGAATGGAACGTAAACAGGTAGATGGATAGTTGCACTTCTTTCCATCCAGACATGAACTGGGGACATGAACATATTATTGGGAGAAAAACAAATGCACATCAACTTTCTCTGTCTATCCCGAATGCCTGCCTTGTATACAGCAGACTTGCATGGCTTCATTGGAAAGAGGACATGAAAATCTGGCCTCTTGGCTTAAGCCAAAATCATGTTCTTTGCATGTATATTTGTTTATTCCATCCCCATGTGAGCATCAGAAGAGAAGAGTCAGGCTTGCATTTCTTCTTCTTGATGGAGCCAATTGGGAGAGAAGTATGACTTGATCCTAGTGCCTCACTGTCACATCAGAGAGACAAGGAGACACAGCAGAGGAAGGGGTCACTGCTTCAAGAAAGCCTTTTTAGATTTTGGACTGATGCTAAAGTGTCAACCAAAAGAGGGAGAAAGTTCAAGTATTTTCCCTAAAAAGTAAACTGCATTGTTTGTTTAGTTTGCATTCAGGACAAACATTGCTTCAGACAGGTACGTGAAGTTCAAGACAGCCGTAACACCACCTCATCTTGCAATTTATTATTTAAAGTTACAGCCTGCTCTGTGCAGGGAGGCTTGTCATAGCCTTAACAATAATGTAGTTGGGCAGTCTGCAACTTTAACAACCAATTCAAACTGAAAGTCTGCACATCAGAGGACAGAATGAACTCACTAGCAAATTTGACCCTTGCAGCCATCAGCTGGCTTTACATATTTTAATCCTTGCTGATGGGGAAGAAAAAACTTTTGAGAAAAAAGCAAAAATCCCTACCCTTTGGGACAGGAACTTGCTGGATGCCTGCTACATCTGTCAGGATTTGTGACCCTCACCTTGATCCTTCTTCCATCACTGGAGATTATCTTAGCTCCACCAGTTGTTTCTTTACCAGACAGTCTTTTGAAATCATTTTAGTAAGCAAAATGGGGTAGTCCAGGGTGACTTTGCATCATCAGTTTGAACTTACGTACTATGTCTGTTACCTTATAAATAGCTTTATGCAGAGCAAGACCACCTAGTCAGTATTGTCTAGTCTAAGGGCGGAGAACTATGCCCCTCAATATGTTTTTGGACTGCAACTCCAGTAATCTCTCACCATTGGCTCAGCTGCGTTTGGCCCATGTTAGTTATAGAACACAAAAACATCTGGAGGGCTACAGTTACCCACTCTTGTTTTCCCCAAGAACATCCAATAATAAACAACGCAGTCTTCTATTGCTTATGTATTTTGTTTACATGCTCCTGATAATTTGCCCTATACAAAAAGGGATGCCACCACAGATAAAGCAAAGTTACTGTAACATGCTAAGGAAAAGTTTTCTGTTCAGCAGTAATAAAATCTATCAGCCAAGTCAGCTTATTGAAAACACTCCTACCTGATTCGAATATCTCATGCTCACATTCCGTTGATCCTGGGGAGGTATGTAGCGCTTCACTGGGTCAATATCTTTAATACTGACTAAACCATCAACTAAACAGAAATCACAACAATTAATCATTTGTTCATTGATAAATGAAAGCATTTGTAACCATTATGCAATTTATTATTTTGATATATGGAAGAATAGCAGCAATTAAGACAGAATTTGAATATATCAACCAAACACACAATGGAATGCAGAATCTGGCATCTGGGCTATTACATGCATAAAGCATGAAATATTTAAATAGTTTGAAGAGAAACCAGAGTAACTGAGAACCTCCCTTGTATACTTCTATTACACATTAAAAATGTGTTTGAACATAAGTTTGCTAGATATTGTTGTACATACAAGGTGATTGTAGCATGAAGTTAGCTGGTCATAAATCCAGCTCCAGCTCCCACAACTGTCTACAAGCACCACAGACAATCGATTCTGACGGAAACATTTTCTGCAACCCATGAGTATCAAAAACATCCTGAAAATCAAGAACCACCAAGGAGATGATCCAGAGCAAATGAATAAAAACATGTGTGTCCACACAGTTCCTCCTCCAGTCCTTCCCTTGTGCTTCTAGCATTACTGCCAATTGCCTAACCTGTTTAAACCATTTCCCAGTTTTACTATAAGAGAAATACTCTGTTTTAAACGTGCCATGCTATCAACATTGAAGCTGGGTGCACAAGGGGAGGAGTGAGGTGGGAGTTAATGGGCAATCAAGTTTGCTCAGGACAAAAAAATATTTAGAGAATGCTAGGGTCAAGATCTAATTTTACATTTCCAGAGTGTAAAGCTCCACCAGCCCGCTTATGCAGCTGTTTGGGAGATGACAGCTGTGGCAATAGTGTGCAAATCTTTTCCAGTGCACTCCAACCAATCGGTGGCTGTTTGGATTGTAGAGCAGAGCTGTACCTGGCAACATCTGGCAGTCATTGCATTGCCTGGGGAAACGGGATATACAAAGATACTGGATATTACAGATGGCCCTCCACATTTGCGGCTTTGACCTTTGTGGATTTGATTATTTGCAGTTTTGATCAATATATTCCCTCCAGGAATCTCTAAGTCCTCCAGCACAATGCTGCTGGAAGTTGACCATAAAGTTGTGCTGGAGAACCTGGACATTCCTAGAGAAAACACTTCTCTAGGTATTTGTAGGTCCTCCAACATGATTCTATGATCAACTTTGGGCAGATGTTGGCCACAGAGTTGCACTGGAGAACCTAGAGATTCCTAGAGAGGTGTTCTCTTAGGTAAAAAGAATAGTGTTTTTTATTTGCGGGTTTTCCCATTCATAAGGGTCCTTCACCCCTAACTCCAGGGAATGTGGAGGGACCACTGTACTTGTGCAACTTCTAGGTTTAACCCCTGGTTCTGCTAATGTATCTATCACAAAGAAGATTCTGGCTTACAAATTATATCAGACTTAGGTCTCACTGACACAGGATTAACAATCTCCATTTCACTCAGCTAACAAAATTCAGAAATCCATATAAAACCAACTTTGAGGGTTGCTGAATGAGAAAACCCAGATTTTTCAGAGTCAACTTTGTTAGAATCCACTTACCAAGAAGTTTAGCAATGATATAAAGAGACTGTCCCCATAGAAAGAACTTTCCATCCCGCCCATGGTTGCTAGGAAATCGTTTCTGACTGCCAGGGTTTTTCTTTTCCAATTCAACAAAATCAGCTGGCACATAATAATACTTTGGCACAACAGGATAGCCTGAGAAGGTTTAAAAGACATGTATAAAGAGGAACGCAAGGACAAACCCATTATAGTTTCACTTTAGGGTCACCATAAGTTGGAAATGACTTGAAGGCACACAACAACAGCAACAACAATAACAACATAAATATATTTTAAAATATATTATTTTTTAAAGGTGGGAAAACTAACACCAGGAATAGCTCTGCAAACATTCCCTCTTAGTTATAATTCCATGCCACAGCTTACAAAGAACACAAATTATTGTTTTGAACACTGGTTTATTTATACCTTGTTTGTTCACTGAACAGATGCACTACATGCTTCATTTCTTGAGTGAACACAATAAACTGGTTTGGCAATTTCTGACAGATGGGTGATGGGGGGGGGGAAACCTACACTTTTAAAGAGATACTATAGTTGCTCTAGTGCTAAAGTACATGAAACATGTAAAATTGTTGTTAGTAAAGGTGTATGAATGCTTCAAGGCAAAAGGAAAATGAGCCTAAATCTTGACTAGAAAAAAGTAGAAACTGATTAAAAGCAGCATCTTTTTAGTCATTTTTGATCCATTTGTTTATCACTGGCTAGAAAAAAAATGCACATTAACTAGCAGCAGATTATATATTATTATATTTAATAAGACTACACAGCTTACCAGTGTAATGAAGTTCTGTAATGAGGCCACACATTTTAAACCTCAAAGTTGCTGTTTACAGGTATCTCACAAATGTCTTGTGAGAACAAGGGATAAAACAGAGAAATGAATCATTTATCTTTGGGAAATCTTTCTGCACACACCTTTTGGTTAGGGACCAAGCCAGATTGAGTGGTGGCAGATTCATATAAGGTGCAGCATGTTAAGTAGGAGTGATAGAAATGATGCAGAAGTTAGAAAAGGTTACAACTCCTAGAACCCCCAACCAACATGGCCAGTGGCTATACTAGTTGGTCAGTTTCTGAGAGTTGTAGTCCTAAGTGCTTCTAAGCTTTCAGATGAGCCGTCTGCCTGACAAAGAATTACAATAATCTGTTGCTATGCATCAGCATTTCATGAGACAGAACTAGTTTTTTAAAAAAGAATTTGAGCATATCAGGAACCAATACCTTATTTTTTGCTCACTGCCTACAATTCCGTCTTTCTGAGAAACACATAAAACAATTTATTTCTAAACCAGTGCCTGTTGGCAGTGACTGATTGGTAATACTTAGGTTTCTGTGGTGGCCCAGAATACATTTGCACAATTAAGGTTAGTGCACCAGTTGCATCCATTCCTTGGGACATCTCACTTGGCCATGGTAATATAAGCCTTACTTACATCCTGACTGGATTACTAAAATGCATTCTACATGTGGCTACCTTTGAAGTGATCCAAAACTTAAATTGGTCCAAAGAGCCACTGCCAGATTGCTAATTGGTTACAGTTACAGGGATAACACAACTCCTTTTTTGCAACAGCTTTTTGCAACATATCAGCTCTGCTTATCCATGCTCCAAATATAGCCAATCAACATCTTTTTATTATTTTTAGCCTCTCTTGCTACAGTCAGCTACACTATGCATGGACTACAGTCCACTTTCCCTTTCCTCTATACAATGGAGACAAGAGGATGTGGTTACATCCTTCCAAAATCACCACTATATCCTCCAGGTTGCCCACTTCTTTCCTGTTGTTGAAGAACAGGTTCAAGATGCTTATCACCAAACTACGGTACATCCCAAGATTTAATTTGATAGCTAACTAGCTCAATTTGAATTGAGAGTTTTAAAATGTATGGAAAAACCTTCTCATATTTTATTTTAAAAACAACAACTGTCAGAGAGCCAGGTTAAGCTTTTATGATTTCTTGCTGGAAGACCGGTTTCACATCTATGACAGGATGAGTGGATAGGGATGATTCCTATGCAAACCTAACATTTAACCTACCAGCATTTCATTCACCAGATAATGAACTCCATTTTATGGATTAGTCATATTTTACTGGAGAAATTAATAAAGTTTTATTTTCATACTTGGCCTGGAGCTCTGCTCTTGTAAGTACATATCTTTTGCCAGGATCTGAGCTGCACTTACTACAGTTGTTTTCAATATGCCAGAGGACATGTCCCCTATCTACTTTGTAAAGTTCAGACATCTCCATTAACACCACTTACAATACCTTCTGCTGATTGCTGCAGTATTGGATCCAGAAGCTCCTGATATTCTTTGACTTGTTCAGTATTACCTCTGAAGACTCCTAAAAGTAATCCAGAAACACTGCATTAACGAACAGACTTGCCCCTCCACATGCATGTGATGAAAAACATCAGTATCATTTCAGGTGTTTGAGCCAAAATAAAGCATGAGAAACAGTGTTTAAAATTCAAATGTGAACCAGCACTGAGTATACCTAGGCTGATGTGTGGCCTTCTGGCCTCTTCTCTCACTTAGATGGTGATTCTCTCCCTGCGACCCATACTTGGCCATTTTTTTCCAAACTAGCAAAATGTTACCTAATTCACACCCCAGAAAGGGGATGACACCCAGTCGGGCGCTCCCCCCAATCTCTCCCCTTGCACCATCCCTGCACACTCTCTTACTCTCCCACTGTGTGCGCCACAACAGTAAGGTTCAGAGGGGTGCACTGGAGGCACCCGCTGTAACAGTCCTCACCCCACAT
This sequence comes from Phrynosoma blainvillii, assembly GCA_026167975.1. NCBI lineage: Eukaryota > Metazoa > Chordata > Lepidosauria > Squamata > Phrynosomatidae > Phrynosoma > Phrynosoma blainvillii. The sequence continues at coordinate 21,401,352 of JANUYF010000007.1, read as the reverse complement.
CTTGGGGAGGGCCCAACTGGGTATCACCCCTTCTCTGGGGTGTCAGCTGGTGCGGTCTGCACCACTGCATCCCCTAATGACGCGACCGCTGCTGCTGCTTTCTTTCCTCAGACAGGCTGAGAGAAGATGCAGCAGAAGAAACAATGTTGGTGGGGTTGCAAACACTTGAAGTTGTATGGGGAAGGCATGTCTCTGGGGAAGGAACAGGAGGAATATCTGGAGTCAATTCTTGGAAAGAGTCCTTTGCCTTGGAGTGGCTCCTGTAGTTAACATCTCCCCCTTTCCCATCCATGCCAGTCTCCAGTCCAGAGCATGTAGTCTCTGTAACCCTCCTACATATGCACTGGCTGCACCCATCTCCAACACGACTAAGGATTGAGAGTCATTCCTTGGCAGGGAGAAACATTTCCCTTTGCACCTGGGCCCCTTGGGAGCAGTAACCGAACAGCTGGCTAAGCAACAACAGAGAGGCCTCTTGCCCACCCTGGCTTTTCCCACATGTCCAGCATGGGCACAACCAACTGCTCGGTTGCTGCTCCCAGAGTGACTGGATGGCAAAGGGATCAGTGACTAAAATTGGCTGTTTTGAATTTGCAGTAGAACAGTAGATCCAGAGATTGGGCTGGTGGTGGTAGGGTTGTCATTAAAGAGGAAAGGGGCAGTAGCCCAAAAAGTTTGGAGACCAGTGATTTAAATGATGGAGATCTGGACAAGAACTAATTTGATACCATCCTCTCCTTTCATTATTCCTTGTTGTAACATTAATTGCTGAGGGGAGAGAGAGATAACAGAGGGAAGGATTATTGTTATTTTTGTTTTACGTGGTTTTAAAATTTAATAAATAAAAGCTTAAAAATTCAAATGTATGAATAAATTTGATGGCTTAGAGGCACACCATTCATTAACAAACCACACATATTCTCTGTAATAATTCGATGAACCAAAAAGACTTATATGGAAAATAAGGTATCATATCAGAAGTTTTATTTACAAGAAGAGCCAGTTTAAACAAAAGAACAAATAACACTTTAGTTACAATTAAGTATTAGAAGAAGGGAATAAGAGTGTGAGAGGAGAGGAGGAAAGAGAAGACAGAAAGAATAAGACCAAAGTTCTCCAGTGTTCAAACAAGACTCAGTGCCTTACAAAGATCTATTCCTTATGCATGTTCTTTTTTGTACTAAAAATCCATAAAGTCAGTTTCTCACTTGTTGTTTTGATATCCACTACTTGGCTGAAAATAATTTCTCTGATAGGTAGGGGTTTTTGCAAAGACAGATGGGCTTCCTGTGGTTGCTCTCATGATTACACTGTTGGACTTTGATCAGTGTGGATTTTTCTTTTAGTGACATTTGTCTGTAATTCACACTTTCCATTGTTCCATTTTCTCCTCCAAAGCTCATTATTTTTTTTCCTGGTAACACTGAATACATTTCAAATGTTGTGTTTCCTTTATGACCAAAGTTGGGGAAAAAATTCTCCCAAGCCAGATATGATTTTACCTGAAGTTGTTCTCACAAGTATTTATTTTGCTGTGTTGCAAGGCTTTGCTTCTTCAACCTCAAATTATGAAGGCAGATGAAATGGATCAGGCCAAACAGTCTGTCTTACCAGCATTCTGTTTCCATCATGGGCAATTGGGATCGGTTGGTTTTTAGGTCCCATGCTGTTTTGTCCTCTTTAATTTTAAGAAACAGATTGCATTGAATATACACTATTCTGTTGGTTTCTGCTGCTCTATCTTTTGTTTATTTATTTGTATTATTATTTTAAATGTGTTTTTAAATTGTCATTGTTTAATAGTATTTTAAGGGGTGGGTTGGACTGTGGGATATGTAATGTATATTTTAATGTTGTACGCCGCTCTGGTTGCATTACACAGAGGTGTGGGGTAAAAATTATTATTATTATTATTATTATTATTATTATTATTAAGGAATAAGTGTTTTTGCTGCAAAATGAGTTTGTCTTTCTGCCTCATTTTAACTTGGAACCACTTAGGTTGATTGTTCGTTTTTATAGCGACAGCCTGTAAGATCCTGCAGAGAGCTAGTGCCTAAGGGGCAGAGGAGACAGACAGGGAAAATAGGGCTGATCCTGGTTTTATGAAAGCGGGCGCTGTCTGTATGGCCCACTCCAAAGGTTGGTCAAACACCCACAGACAGTCCGCATCACACGGCATCAGGCTGCACCTCTGGGGGGGGGATAACTGCTTCCCCCTCATGTATGCGCACCATCACACAAACACACCATCTAAGACTGGAATTACCTCCCTCTTCCTGCTCAGCTGCCATCCCATAGGATACTCGATGTAACTTGCCATATAGTTGTGTGAGTGATACACAGCCCATATCATGCATCAGTGCGCCCAGTGACACATTGACAAAGCACAATCATGGAGACCGTCCATACAAGCCTTCATTCTTCCTTTCACCTCATGTCCTCCTGTTGGACTGTTTGTTTTGTGTATGTTTTAATTACATCCACTGCATTATTGGCAACCTGTCGTGTTTGTTGTACTTTCACGTCATGGGCTGTATGACAGCTCAATGGTGTGATGGGCGATGGTGCAGCTGGCCACTTATATGCCTGTATGTCCAAACAAAAAAACCATATGGCAAAGCAATGTTGCCGATGGCTGTGTCTCACTGCTCCTAGGGCGCATGCTCCAGACTGCTTTCATATGCCACCAGGGCCCTCCCCTATTCCTGCACTCGTGCTGTTCGGTTTACATGCCGGTACAATGATTCTCATTTTCCATGTTAAAGTACAGTATCAGAGCTTTTTTTGGTACTATTTTTAGCCCTGGAATAAAGCTTTATGTTGGTTTCCACCCAGATTGGCATCATACGTCATCTGAACAGGTAGGCTTCAAGTCTGCTTGAAGCTGCAGACAACCCCTAAGAGTCCCCCCCCACACACACACACACACAAAACCCCAGTGCACTGCTTTTAACACTTGACATTTTAAACACTTTTAACATTCTCATCCAGCTGTCCATCTGTAAAATGGGAATAATAATACACACTGCATGATGGGCTGAGCTCCCATCACTAGTCCCAGCTTCTGCCAACCTAGCAGTTCGAAAGCATGCAAATGCAAGTAGATAAAAAGGTACCACTTTGGTGGGAAGGTAAACAGCGTTCTCTGTAATCATGCTGGCCATAGGATCACAGAGTAGTCTCTGACAACACTGGCTCTTTGGCTTAGTAACGGAGATGAGCACCTCCCCCTACGGTCAGACATGACTTGTCAATCTTGTCAACAGGGAATACCTTTACCTTTATCTTTACTCTTTACAGAGTTGTAAAGATCAATATGAGAAGGTATGGGGAAAACTTTAAACACTAAAAACTCTAAACATGAACACTAAAAACATTAAACACAACACTTTGAATACTAAAAACACTAAAAAGTTATGCATACCATATATTTTGAAATATAATATGCATGTATTACGTCATGGTAATTAGTGATGCTCTTTCCATCAGACATAAATACATCAAACTAAATCATTCAGGGGGGTTGCAGACCGCCAGAAATAGTGCAAATTGAGTCCACTTTTAGGGTTAGGGTTAGTGCTAAGGAATCATGGGAATTGTTTTTTTTTCCTGAGACATTGAGCCTTCTCTGTCAGAGAGCTCTGGTGCCACAATAAAATACAGTTCCCATGATTCCCTAACCCTAACCCTAAAAGTGGACTCAATTTGCACTATTTCTGGCAGTCTGCAACCCCACTTAGTTCACTATATTCATTTTTTTTTGGGGGGGATGACTTAGCTGAAGATATCAGCATGTTTCCCTTAATAGCACAGAAGTTTAAAGTCTATTCATGATGGGAGCCCTGTTATAAGACAAGGGAAGCTGAGATTACAGATTTTAATGCTTTATTTAGTTCTGTGAAGTGAATGGCTATTTGATAGTGGTGAAAACCTATTCATCAAATTATAGACAGAGAAAAAATAACGTTTGTGGTTCTGCTCTGGAAACTACAATTCATAGAACCATATTAAACATTATGGTCATCTGCATATCTCTTAGCATCTCAGATGACGACAAAGAGACTTAAACAGAAAGAAAATCCACATATTCTCCGCTAAAATTAAATCAAACTTCCCAAGGAATTTACACACCAGTACACCCTTTGTACTGTTTAATAAGATTACTTATTATGGTTTAATCTCACAGAATGGGATATGACAGGAGTTTTAGAAAACTATCAACTGCCTAAATAGCAGAAAATGTCTCCTCCTCTCAAATAATACTGGAATGCAGAGTCATTCATTTAAATCAATTGTCTGTACACGTTCACAGCAGACAAAAGAAAGTATTTCACAGAATTTACTACTGACCTGTGGAATTTATGAAGATATGAGATGGAGGAAAAGGTATCTAAAAAATCTGGGGGGAAATGTAAAGGTCCTGCCTGGCACCAAAAGATATACCAGAAGTTCTCATGTAGAGAAATTTAACATGGTTGCTATATGATATAGCAGATCTTATCCTACAAAACCTCCTCTATCCTTGGAAGATGAGATATGACCTCAGATCCACCTTTCTTCTCCCACACTAGAATTGCAATGAGGGTGGGAGGAGAAGGATCCTAAGGGTACACTGTAGATCAGGGGTAAGCAACCTTTCCCCTTTAAGGGCCGAGGGACTTCAGCTCCCAGAAGCCTCAGCCATGTTGGCCAATAGTCCCATGTTGGCCAATAGCTCCTGGGATTTTGGGAGCTGAAGTCCCTCAGCCGTTAAAGGGGAAAGGTTGCCTACCCCTGCTGTAGATCAAAAGGATTCACATCTCCTCTGACTCTTGCCATATCTTCCTAAGCTAATAATAATAATAATAATTTATTTATATCCCACCCCTCTGAGCGCAATCGGGGCAGCTAACAACAATAAAATACATCATATAAAATCCTAGGCTGGCGAATAATGGATGCCAGTTAGCAAAGGTTACTTTCCTCCCATGTATCTCAACAAGAGGGCGATCAGATGAAACAAGGGTGGGTAACTGTGCCACTCCAAATGTTGCTGGACTGCAGTTCTCATCAGTTGTAGGCATCATAGTTAATGGTGATTCCAAAATATCTGGAGAGCCACAGATGCCCATCTGCTGGTTAAATGAAATAAAAACTCCAACAAGGGAAGGAAAATAAGACCGAAAATGCTACTTCTCCTTTAATTCAATCATGCTGGTATATGCCTGGCAGGATCTAGAGCAGGGGTAGGCAACCTGTCCCCTTTAAGGGCCGAGAGACTTTAGCTCCCAGAAGCCTCAGCCATGTTGGCCAATAGTCCCATGTTGGCCAATAGCTCCTGGGATTCTGGGAGCTGAAGTCCCTCGGCCTTTAAAGGGGACAGGTTGCCTACCCCTGATCTAGAGATAAATATTAGGATTGTTCTCTTCAATTGTGAACCTATGTTCATTCACTTGGGCTAAGTCCCAGTTACTTCAATGGGACTTCTGAGCAGGCATGTGATGTTAAGCTTAGGTTCTGTGAGTCAACTTTGTTCACTTTATTCACAAAAACTTTAATAGCAAGCATTAATACTCAGTAGCACATAGAAATTTGATTATCAATACACTCCAGTGTTTGCTTTGATAAAACAGACCAGAAATTTAGAGAATATTTATACCTGAAGCAAATCTAGGTGCACTATTTTCAGCTGTTAAATAAATTACTGATACGTACAACTGGGCACTAAACACTCAGATACAAAGCTCATAACAGAACACCAGCTTATTCTACAAGTACTAAACTTTATTCGTTTTACCTGGTGGCAGAAATGTCATTGAAAACCTTGGTTTTGCCGCTAGGATTGCTAAAATCATTTTATTGGTGTATTCCAAGACACATCTTCTGATACATGAAGTAAAACTTACCATCAATAATCATGAAAATGAAGAAGAGAGGGAATTCACACTCAATCCCATCAAAGAGCTAAAAAAAAGATTACATTTAAAAGTCTTGTATCAGTTTTATTTATGGAATGCATTCAAATAACCTATAACACTTTCAAAGAAGCCCAAAATAAACATGAAAACAACTTATTCTTTTAAGTGCAGCAACTTATTTGGGGACAAAAAGGTAGGGAACTGTTCATCTTGCTACATAAAGATCTGCAATACTTTCAAAGCGTCATAGCACAATTTTATGCACAAAATGTATTGCACAATTTTTCTTCTCAGCAAGGAAATTTTCATTTAAATTAGAAAAGATGGAAATAAAAGTGCTTGAGGGAAAAATGGGAACTTTATTCACACAACCTTTAATAGCAAGCATTAATACTCAGTAGCACATTGAAATTTGATTATTAATACACTCCAGTCTGTAGTCAGCTGTGAAATTAAATAAAATGATAAATAATGTGGCTATTTGTTAGGGAAAACAAGCTGTACATTGAGTTTGAAATGTAAGCACATTTTCTTCTAAACAAATCAATCAGGAGAAAAGTGCTGATGCAGTGCTCTTTGATGCTGCACATCCAAACCACTACAGCAAGTAATGTCTCCTTTGCTAAAATGGATTGCAAGAAAGTGCCAAAGCTAATGGTTCATATGATTTGCTAGTTTTCCTCCATCCCACCCCCTTTATATAATGAAGTCATGCAAGTTTCCTCCAGTTTTGGAAGAACCTGCAACAGAGTCTGTTTCTCACCATGTGTCTGACTAGATAAAATTAATACATAAATAATTAAAATAGTTAAGTCAACTCAAAAGCCTAGCATAGGGTGTACAACTTTTCAACTACCATCTAGCTTTCCATTTGCCTTAATTTTTTATTCTAGGTATAGAAAATCTGACTTGAACTATGGTTCACAAGTTGAATCCAGTAGTAAACACATGAATAATGCAGATGGGACACCACAGTTAAGAGATTCAGAACTGGCCGTGGGATTGCATACTCCTTCTTCTAATAATAGGACGCTACTTCATAGTATTCATACTTCATGAACATAAAAAAAACAAAAATAATGACCAAGAGAAATACATTTAAGGTCTTTTTAAGGCCTCCCAGAATTGGAAGACAGTGGTAAATTTAGACTCATACAACCATATTTTAAGGAACTTTGAAATTACCAACTTTAACTTTTTGTAATTTATCAGACTCTTAAAAGAAAAACTACTACTGTATCAGGTAATAAAATTTAAACTGTTGTCAGCTTGCTCAGAAACCTGCTTAGCAAACAAAGTTCATACTAAGGCAATGAACACAGAAGTTTCAATAGCCTCTTTTTACCTTCTTAAAAAAGCATTTTTCTTGCATGTTGGGAATTTTGGACAATGGGAGTGTAAGATCAAAAAACAATCTGATCAGCAATAAATTAACATATGAATTCTTGGTTAAACTAGACTTACAAAATGTTACTGCCATTGTCTATTAAAATAAAAACAGAAAACACAAACAGCATTGATATAATCTGCAGTCAAGCATGCACAACCACATCAGTACAATACAGGTAATTAGAAATTAGAATGTGACATTCAGAGTCAAGATAATTAACAGTGTAAAATTTATTCAGACTGACAAACTTGGAATTTATTTGCCTAGTGATCACAACAAACATGCCAACACAAAAAACCTGAACAAATCAAATACAAAGGCATATGTCTAACACTTAAACCATACTTATATTAATCCACTCCCATGTTGCATAAATAGGGACATTACCTTAATTTCTGCTGGTTTGTAATACTGCCGATTTTTGTCCTCCAATGCGGTCCTATAGCCATCTCTCAAAAATCTTTTGAATCCATATTTGCCTTTTAGCTTTCTCACTACCTTATCAATTGTTTGGCTATACAAAGCTTCATCATCCAGAGCAAATGCAGGATAGCTAATACAGGGCAGGAGAGCAGCATCGGTATTCTGAAGGGGAAAAAAAGTTTGTCTAAATAAGGAATGACAAGAGAACTTAGACAAGTAAATGAGTTACGAAATAGGAATCCAGATAATATCAATGTCTATCTCTGTTTTAAAATCTATAAAATCTAAAGAACAAGATCTAATCATCTATTTTTGTATCCTTCCTCCCTTCCTCTTCATGACTCAAAACCCAGTCTTCCAGCCCTCCCTCCAAATAAATAAATAAATAAATAAATAAATAAATAAATATTTATTTATTTGTACCCCGCCCCTCTGTCAAGCAATTGAGGCAGCTCACAACAATTAAAATTCCATACAATATATACAATCCAACAAACCCAAAACCCACCCAGCCCTTAAAAAAGTATTAAACCAATTATCTATTAAAACATCTTAATTAAAACAACATAAAATTTTTCGAATCAGAGAACAATAATAAACTGACAAAGCTAAGCAGAGTAGCGGCTGCACCCAAGCTGGGAGGGGGCGGGATGAGGGGGCTCCTGAGACCGGGAAATCTAGTCGGAAGAGATCCGTCTTAACAGCTTTTCTGAAGCTGCTTGGATTCAACCCTCTTTTGAGCCAGATCAAGCCAATTGTCTCTTTTTAATCAACACAACGGTGTAGATTGGCCACCATTCTGAAAGTATGCCACTGAATGTATCGATGTACGAAACTAACACAACTATAAAATAAAACAATAAAAAGTTATGATGAAGAACAGTACTTAGCTTTTTTTTTTTTAAATTACACCTGTGATACTGAAGAATATTTTGCTACTGATATGTTTCTGGTTACACAGAGCCACTTTAACTAGCCTGGCTTAATGCTAGGGAATTCTGGGAACTGTAGTTTTGTGAGACATTTAGCCTTCTCTGTCAGAGAGCTCTGGTGCCATAATAAACTACAATTCCCAAGATTCCCTAGCACTGAACCAGGGCATTTAAAGTGGTGTCAAAGTGGATTATTTCAGCAATGTGTTTAGGACCAGAGTCCAACAATCAGCTTGCTCTGAAATATTCTTGTATTGTAAGCAAATAGCAACATCTCTCAGGAAGCTTCCATTGCGATAAGAGGCTAGAAGAGAAATGATTAAGCAATTAGTAACAACCTTTTCAGCACCAAGATTACAGAAAAAAATGGGGAAATCCTTAAAGTTCATAACTAGGAGGCACAATATTTATTTCATGACATCATTGGAATAGGCATATTCACACACAAACAAAGAAAAAGAATGGAAAATAGAAAAAGTAATATTTTGATGCATAAGAACAGAACACTGCAATCTTTGCTTCTGTATTTCAGAGGAAAATACATTGTATTTGTAGCATCTAAGTCTGCAAACATATATATATATATATATATATATATATATATATAAACATAATGGCTGCCCTTTCCCTTTTAATTTTCTAAAATTAAATTCTAATTTTTCCATGACACAGCTGTTACAGTGAAGATTAATGGGTTGCTTAATTTGTGGCAATGCTACCAGATCCAGGAAGAAAGAGGCATCATGCCATGACTGCTAATTTTAAGACAATGAAATAGAGCTCACTGTGATGCTAATGAAAAGTATCTAATGTTACAATAGCACTCTTGATTAAAAGCATCTAATGGCAGATCAGCTTAGCCTCCCAGCAGGCTCCATTCCATGATGTGGTATCATCTAAAAGACCATGTATAAACTATCAACCAAAAAGAAAACCAACTTACGCTCCTCTTCTATCAAAGTTCTGAGATACAAAATTTTAAAGCTCTAATGCTCAAAGGGTGAAGGGGGGGGGGGAACAAGCAAGGGGCTTCTGCCTACATTGTTTAGAGACAATGTGGATGATGCATTCAACTCTGCAAACAGGTCATGATCTGAAGAACTTCAACTGATTTGCATATTTTAGATGCATGTAATTCATATACATTTTCATGAATTCAGCAGCTGAGAAACTATTTGTTATGCACTGTTATTCTGGAACTGTTACTCAAAAATATAAGAAGCTTAAGTCTGCCTGAGGTAGGGGAGAACACTGACAAAAAGATTTATAAAATGTTAACATTTTTAGAAAAGAAACATTTGGCCTGCATTTTATTTCTAAACATATCTTGATAGTTCTGCATTTTTAAATACATCTCTCCTATTATGAGTGCTAGATGTGTACTGATAACAATAAGAACAGAAAATTCAGATCCTCTGCAGCTAAGAACTAAACCCAAATTCATTCCCCTCCATGGTCTGTTAAGTTAGTTTCATCATAAATTACTTACATGAGACCTTGACTCTCGAGGAAGCAAGGAAAAAAGAGTCTGCCTGTTCCGATTGTGGGCATCAAGGTCTACAAAAATGACAGACCACGAGCAACCCTGAAAATGAAACAGAAGATTAATACTACACCAGATATGCATAGCAATATCAAGGACTAGCAACTACTGGTAAAGTGGATTGATTTTTTTTAGGCATTAAGATTACCATCAGCAATCATAAGGCAGAAATTTCAGATGATGACATTTTCAAGATAAATACATATACCATTATTTCATTTAATATTAAAGAGATTAAGCAGACATGTTAAAACCAGTTAGCAAATATGGGTGCGAGAGTACCAAAATCCAACTTTTCAGGTTTATTTACAACTACTTAATTACACCTGTGGCTAACAGATGAAAGCTTTAATTATGCAATCAATAACTTGATGGGGAGCAAAAACAATTTGATCAAGTAATATAGATCTGGAAGCAGCATGGTGGTTTCAAGGCTTCCAGAAAATCACAGTGCCAGTGAGGAGCTGAACAGGAACTTGCATGAAAATTTATTTTGTGAAGATATTTCAAATGCCAACCAGCATCACAAGACCGTTAGAAGCTGTTCCATGTCAAGGACCCAAGAGCTCCATCAAGTCAGGGATACAGGTATAACTTGCTGTTAAAATGAGGTGCCCTGGAGGATTATTGCTCTGGTTCTTATTCCAAATTATTCCCAACTTCTGTGACAGGGACTGTTCCTGGCTTGAGGAGGTCCTTTGCAAAATTGTCTCAAGTGGGCTCCCTCCTAGCTGAACAGTACAGTGAGAGATGGCTTAGAGCAATCTTTTGATTTCCCACATTGGCCAGAGACGATAAAATGCTCACATACCCATTCACCGAGAAAAGAAGAATCAAGGCAGACAGCAGCACATCTATGGACTCTGCCAAGAAACTGAGATCAAGGGTACTGTATGCTAATGTTCAGCTTGGGTTAATTCGTAAGCATCCACCCACATTCATCCCTTGCTATCTTCCTCTCCCACATTCTCTTTTTAGGTGTTGAATGTATGCCTAAGGGCATGTGTGGACTAAATTCAACCTATGGACCATATTCCATCTGCCAGTGCACCCCCAAATATAGTTTTGGTGCAAAAATGGCCTATTTTGGCCCAAGGAGCAATTAGCCATTGAAGCCTGTTTCCTCACTTTCTACATTAGGCTTTTGCCCTAAAACAGCCTTTTAGCAAAAGCAAAATTGTTCACTTCTCTTTTGCTTTCTTTTCAATGTCGGAAGCAGATCTTTAAATGGACCGTTGTGTTTCTCCATGAGGCTTTTGGGGTGCAAGAAGCCATTTTTACATTTAGTTTCTCCCCAGCTGAAAGTACCATGCATAAGTGTGAACAATTAAAGAACATACTAGAGAATGTCATTTGTTCTGGAAAATTAAAGAACTTTTTGAACACCAGTAGCCTTTTTGTGCCACCCTTCAGAAGCTCATATGAAATTTTCTTAATACACTGGGGCTAGAATCCCGTTAGTCATATACACAGGTGTAGTCCAAGACAGCCAGTTTGATGTAGTGGTTTGAGTGTTGGACTATGACTCTGGAGACCCGAGTTCAAATCCCAGTTTAGCCATGTAAGCCCGCTGGGTGACCTTTGGCAAGTCACATGCTCTCAGCCATGGCAAACCTCCTCTGAAAAATCTTGCCAAGAAAACCCTATGATGGGTTCGTCTTAAGGTCACCATAAGTTGGAAATGACTTGAAGATACACAACAGCAACAAATGTTCAACTTACACCTGAATATTATTAATTTTTTGTCAGTGTAGACAGTGTAGGTGGACCGAATTCAGTTTGATCATCCATAAGGCCTTACCTTACTGTCCTGGTGCTGGGATGCCCCTCACCCAAAGACTATTCAGTGGCAAGGAGATCATGGAGTGGCCAAGCAATGGCTGGCTGTGCTTTAGCAGCAGCCTGCAATACAACAAAGACATCCTCCCAAATCTCAGCTAACCCCTGCTTGGCATCATCCCCTTGCTACTGAATGGCTTTGGAGAACAGAGCAGCATCAATAAAGTAAGGGCACTGGGCAGGCACGTAGTTACACCTGGTGGAACTCTGCCAGTGTAAGCCAGAATCTAGGCCTAGAATTTTACTCAATACCATTTTATTTTGCTTCCTGACAATCACAGCTGAATATTGCTAAAGCTATATTTGTTACTGCATGGGCAGCACAATTAGCTAAATATTCATCATGTTCCCTTAGAAATCAACAATAGCTAAGATGTGGACCTCAATGCCCTTCTTATCCCCAGCTGCTCTTTTTTTCCCTGGAGCTTGAGGAAGAGTTCTGGAGGACTTGAATTCTGCACATTTTTGTGGAATTTTACCTGGCCTTAATAAAAGTACTGTGTGCCTGTAGATTTGGATTTTGTTTTGTTCTCATGGGCCAAGACAATTTTTGTTTTTGCAGCAAGCAGTCATCTATAAGCTAGAAAACTCATGGATCCTTGTTACTGAATCCTATGCAATAGGAAATAGTTTTACATCTTGTGCATTCAAATAAAACATCATATTGCCGTATTTCAAAGCCAAGAAGAATAAGAGACTGATTTTTCAAGATGTGCAATTATGCCATCCTGCTTCTTAGTGCAGGCTCAAATTGTTCTTAAAAATGCCTGCATGCATTTGCACACTTTCAAGGGTATGATCAACAAAGATTTGGGGAAACCGATGCTTGAAAATCTAATTGCACAGATTGCAGTAAGGATGTTAAGGTGTGTGTGTGGGGGGGGGGGGGGGAGCAGCACAGAAAGTAGCAGCTAATTAATTCAGGTCCAAAGGAAACAAGTAAAGTGTAAAGATACAATGTGAAGTTGAAGGCTTTCATGGCCGGCATCCATAGTTTTTTGTGGTTTTTTTGGGCTGTGTGGCCATGTTCTAGAAGAGTTTCTTTCTGACATTTCACCAGCATCTGTGGCTGGCATCTTCAGAGAAGATCTTCTGCTGCTGGAAGAAGAGAAGATCTTCTCTGAAGATGCCAAACACAGATGCTGGCGAAACATCAGAAAGAAACTCTTCGGGCCACAAAGCTTGAAAACCCCACAAAAAACTATGTGAAGATACACACACTTAACTGAATATAGACTAGGATTGTGGTGGATAGTGCCTTCAAGCAAATGGAGTGGTGAATCCATCCTGGGTTTTAGTTCTTAAATACAAGTTAAAACCCCAAACGAATACACTGATAAGGCAGCCACCAGCAGTTACTGAACTTATCTTCATAGAAGTCAAGTTATACAATGAGCTACCATGCATGTATCGGGTAGGGATGTTACTGCTCCTTCCAGCAGCATCTCCTTCAGAAGTGGCTTTTGAGGATGAGGAAAAGGCTATCACTAGATGAAGGACATCCTTGCAAAGGTGTTGCCATTTTTACAATAATAACTTCTCTTTTGGTTGGTACCTACGTCTCTGAATTTTGACAAAAAAATTTCCAACAAACTCTTTTAGGCACATCCAAATTCTTGTATATGTTGGGCAAAATTGTTGATTCTACCATGCCTCTAGGACTGGTAAGCTGGGTATGAGACAAGGCTGCAGTAACTAATTTTTATCATGGCGAGGACAAGGCAGTGTAAATTTCCATCAAGCAGGACAAAGGAACCTGTCCTTTCCTCACCTTCCAAAGTTCAATTTTGAGACACAGGCACAGAATGGCTAGTGCCTCCTCAACAAAAAATGGGAGGTCAGGTGCAGGAAAGCCATATTGGGAGGAAATGGCTGTGGCTGAAATTTGGGGTTTGTGTGGGACAATAAATAAAAATTCAAAATTTTCTTGGCCCTCAGGACTAGTTGCACAGTTCTGAGTGTTTTTGCACTGGAATGGCATCAAGAGACTGTAAACTGCTGCAAGGAAGATGTTATACATAATGTAAACCAGCCAGAGGAGACCCTGAACTGGAGGAAATTGCCCCCTTGGTAAAGTGAGACCTAAAGATTAACTATTTTGGTCTAGAATCTCTGATCTTAGCATCTTAAGTCACCATGGGATCATGGCAAACAGATGCAGAAGGAACAGAGAAGACCAACTGCATCATTAGCCTGCTTGTAGAAACAGGCACAAGCCCCGAGAAACCAACTTTCTTAAACTAATTAAGTATATGTGCTGGAATGTGCTTTAAGAAAACTTTCTGATTCCAGTGGGGAGATTTAACTCCCTGCAATTTTGCTTCTGTGTACATCTAAGAGACAGTGAATAATCTGACTCAAGAAACTTCATTTTTTTTCTCTTCCATATAATATGTGAGCAAAGAGGATCTACATAAATTCAACCTAGATAATGAGAAAATTGAAAAAATCAAAGATTTCCCATACCTTGGATCAAATATTGATCAGAACAGAGACCGCAGTCAAGAAATAAGAAGAAGACTAGGAATGGGAAGGGCAGCTATTAAAAAACAAGACAAGATCCTAAAGTGTAAAGATATACAACTGAGCACTAAAGTTAGAATCGTCTAAGCCACTGTATTTCCCATCACCATGTACGAATGAGAGTTGGACAATAAAGAAAGTGGACAGGAAGAAAATCAACTAATTTGAGATGTGGTGCTGGAAAAGAGTGCCAAGGACACTGTGGAAAGCCAAAAAGACAAACAAATGGGTCCTAAGACAGATCAAGCCAGAACTCTCCCTGGAAACCAAGATGATAAAACTGACACTGTCGTACTTTTGCCACATCATAAGAAGGCACGACTCATTGGTCTCTTCCAACTCTATAATTCTATGATTCTATGATTCATTAGAAAAGACAATAATTATAGGAAGGTAGAAGGCAATAGAAAGGGAGGCAGACCAGATGTCAGATGAATTGGCTCAAATCAAGGAGGTCATAGGCCTGAATCTGCAGGACCTAAGCAAAGCAATGGAGGATAGGGAGTCTTGGAGATGTCTCATCCATAGGGTTGCCATGAGTCAGGGTTGACTTGAGGGCAGTTAACAACAACAAAATAGTTAAAAATCAACTGGCGAACTGGAATTTGAAAATTAGAAAAGTAAAGTGACTTTAAGAATTCAGGATATTAATAATTAAAGAATTAAGGACTGTGAAAACTACAAAGTAGTCTCCTTATCTATTAGAGATGAAAGTTCAAGGTCAGTTTGTTGTTGTTGCCAAAGTGGAAGCCATTGAAGGCTGCTGTTTTTGAAACTGCAGTTGTGGATGGTTGAATACTCAAAGTTATAATACTCTAAAAGTTATTTGTCTCAAATCTCACATCTCTCAGTTACTCGTCTTTCTAGAGTTTCTGGCAGTTCTTCTAGAGGTGTCTCCTCGATTTCTCCCAAAGTTAACATGAGTTTACAGACTTCCAAAGAAGAGTTTACCATTCTCCAAAGCACTCTGTCCCACTGGGTGTGTGTGTATGTGTGGGTGTGTATATATATACACCCAGTGGGACAGAGTGCTTTGGAGAATGATAGACTTCTCTTCTTTGGAAGTCTGTAAATATGGACTGGATAACTACCTTTGAGGAGTATTTTAGTTTTGGTTTTGTATATGGCAAAGGGTTGGACTGGTTGATCCTTGCAGTGTCTTCCAATTCTATGATTTTAGTGGAATCTGGGGAAAAAGATGTTGCAGTGGCCTTGTGATTGGGGAATTGTAGGTGTTGTAGTCCACAAAGGTAGAGTTCCCAGCCCTGCTTCTATTCAGGGTTCCTGCCAGATATGCCCTTGTCCAGAATACTGTAAGCTGTGAAGAGTTTCAAGCGGGCAGTCCACACACCGCTTCCTAGTTTTCTTTTCCAACAGAAGCTGAGCATGACGACATGATGGTTGTGGTGGGGATTTTGCTCCCATTGTTTCATTGTTACTCCTATAAAGAGTTTTTGTCCTCCCAAGCATGCCAATACCTCCTTCTTGATTCTCAGTTGCCTCATTTTGGCTGCACCTTTTACCAGCACTCACCACATGAGCTTGGCATTTGTTCCAGGGATGAGCGCAGGTTTAGCACACACAAACTAGCATAAAATGGAAGCAGTGAACTCACAGCCAAATTGTGTTCAATTGAAGGTTTCCTTTTTTGGTAGTTTTCAACATGCTGGAATAGGGCGGCACTTGGTAAACTCCAGCTGAGGGTCTGAACACTGCAAACGTCCCCAGGGTTAGTTGCTGGGGCAACCATGGGAAATTGGGGAAATTGTCCTGGGCTGGTAGCCCACATCAGTTGCCAAGACAACAGCAAACACATTCCAGTTGCAGAAAAGGCATGGAGAAAGATGACTCAGTATAAAACATAGCGAGAACAGCTGAATTTGTTGAAACTCCGGGGGTAAAATTAAATATTCTTATTTAATCAATCGATCAGTCAATGGTTAAGTCCATTGGAATATTTACAGGAAACACCTATCACCGTGACTTCAGTCCATAAGGATATCCTACAGCAGCAACCTGAAAGGTCTGTATTTGGGTTTCAAACAGAGTTTTTGTCTTTGATTTACTAATCTGAAACTCCAGAAATCTCGAGGAGGATGTATATCAGGGGTAGGCAACCTAAGGCCCGGGGGCCGGATGCGGCCCCCTGAGGCCTTTGGACCGGCCCCAGGCTGGTCTTGCCGCCGCCGCCGCCACCCGCCATGATGATATTGATTATTGTTGTTATTACTTGTTCTTGGGATTTTCTTGGCAAAATCTCCACAGGGGTTTTGCCATGGCTTTTCTGGGCCTGAGAGAGTGTGCATGCATATTTTTTTAATATTTATTTATTTATTTATTTATTTATTTTTGATGCTTCGGCCCCCCAATTGTCTGAGGGACAGCAACCCGGCCCCTGGCTCAAAAAGGTTGCCTACCCCTGATGTATATGTTTCTTTGGAGAAATTTCTAGCAGCAAAGATAACCATCCGTGCAATGATCCACTGGATCTGGGCCTGACCTTTTAGATAATTTTATGGCTGCAAAAAGCCTGTATGCTTAAGACAACTGTTAACTACAGTACCTTCTAAATCCAC
Organism: Phrynosoma blainvillii; assembly: GCA_026167975.1. Taxonomy (NCBI): domain Eukaryota; kingdom Metazoa; phylum Chordata; class Lepidosauria; order Squamata; family Phrynosomatidae; genus Phrynosoma; species Phrynosoma blainvillii. The sequence continues at coordinate 21,384,226 of JANUYF010000007.1, read as the reverse complement.
AGCCTGGCTTCAGTACTGGAGACCAGGATCTACATTTAACCTAAAGGTTTCCCCTTCACATAAATGTCTAATCATAACTGACTGTAGGGGATGGTGCTCATCTCCATTACTAAGCCAAAGAGCCAACATTGTCCAAGGACTGCTGTGATGTTCATGTGGCCAGCGTGACTTCACAGAACGCTGTTTACCTTCCCACCAAAGTAGTACCTATTTATCTACTTGCATTTGCATGCTTTTGAACTGCTAGACTGGCAGAAGCAGGGATTAGTGACGGGAGCACACTCCATCATGCAGCACCTGGGCCTCAAACTGCCAACCTTCTGACCTGAGGATCGTCAGAATTGGTGCTTTAACTACTAAACCACCACGTCCCTATATTTAACCTAGAGCCGGGGAAATTTACCCTCTGTTAGTGATCAGTTCAGACCTCTGGCAAGAACAATGTGTCCTCCCTCCAGCAGTCCAGAGAGCAAGACGGAGGGAGAGAAACAAAGAAGAGGTTATGGGGAGGGGGGACCCTGCTCATTTTCCCAATTATCGTCTGTAGTCATGCCCATTGCCAGCATGAAACTCCTAAAAGAAAATTCAACCCCTATAATAAAATTACTCCATCAAATACCTTTTGATCCACCTATCCATGTAAAGATCTCACCTGAACAAGACACACACAGAGACACAGACACACACACAAAGCTGTGACAAGGCGGTCCATGGCACTAGTTTCCTAGCACTGTATTTTAAAGCAGAGGAATTCCAGAGCCATAGAAAGTACACAAGAAGCAAGAAGGCTGAATGAATGTTGATATTTCAAGGCCAAACAGAGGTTATATGGAAGTGCTTGAGCTTTCAAATCCCTCAGATTAAGACACTGTTAAATTAAAGTTGAAAAGGTGTTTCTTTCTTTCTTGCTAGCTGTTTACACTTTGCCCTGTGCTCATCAGGAAGATCCTTTTAAAAAGTTAGCTGAATCCCTTTAAGATGTCTTAAGCTTGTCTGCTACTCTGCATGCTAGCAGCCTCTTACTGGCAGTGTCTGTGGTTTTAAAAAAGAAGCATTCCAGTTTGATCTTTAAAAGAATGATTTTTTAATAAGAAAGTAACTGTTCTTTAAAACCTCTCAATTTTAATTTTTACCTTTTCAACGTCTTCTCACACTGTGTAATTAGAAAACAATTAACTTCACTTGGAAGACCCCACCAGTTTAACATGGCCAATTAATTCCTCTTTAGTAATGCTGTTTTTAATTTACTGATTTAGTTTTTCATTCAAGTAGTAAGAGAAAAAGTGTTTCTAGAAATGAACATTTCCAAATGTTACCGTATTTTTCGGCATATAAGACGCACTTTTTCTTCCCCAAAACGAGGGTGGGGAAGTTGCTGCGCCTAATGAAGTGAATATAAAAGCTGAGGGCAAACTGCCGAGGCCTAGGCTAAAAGTAGGCCTCATTTCAGCCTGAGTCTCGGTGCTCCAGTGGGCTCCTCCCATCCCAGGAAGAGCCCATTGGAGCAGCCAGGACGGGGGTGGAAAGAGTCCTCTTTTCCTGGCTAGTTGAATGTGCTCCTCCTCTTTCCACCCCCATCCTGGGTGCTTCAATGGAGTCTTCCTGGGGTCAGAGGACATCCATCCCAGGAAGAGTCCATTGGAGCACCCAGGACGGGGGTGGAAAGAAATTACTCCAAGGCACTGGATTAGTACCCTGGCCAAGTTACACTGTCTCAGCCTCAGAGGGTGCAAATGGCAAACTCCCTCCTCTGAGGAAATCTGCCAGGAAAACGCTCATGGTAGGATCCAAATGATCCAGAAATTACTCCAAGGCACTGGATTCGTACCCTGGCCAAGTTACACTGTCTCAGCCTCAGAGGGTGCAAATGGCAAACTCCCTCCTCTGAGGAAATCTGCCAGGAAAACGCTCATGGTAGGATCCAAATGATCCAGAAATTACTCCAAGGCACTGGATTAGTACCCTGGCCAAGTTACACTGTCTCAGCCTCAGAGGGTAGAAATGGCAAACTCCCTCCTCTGAAGAAATCTGCCAGGAAGACGCTCATGGTAGGATCCAAATGATCCAGAAATTACTCCAAGGCACTGGATTAGTACCCTGGCCAAGTTACACTGTCTCAGCCTCAGAGGGTGCAAATTGCAAACTCCCTCCTCTGAGGAAATCTGCCAGGAAAACGCTCATGGTAGGATCCAAATGATTGAGAAATTACTCCAAGGCACTGGATTAGTACCCTGGCCAAGTTACACTGTCTCAGCCTCAGAGGGTGCAAATTGCAAACTCCCTCCTCTGAAGAAATCTGCCAGGAAAACGCTCATGGTAGGATCCAAATGATCCAGAAATTACTCCAAGGCACTGGATTAGTACCCTGGCCAAGTTACACTGTCTCAGCCTCAGAGGGTGGAAATGGCAAACTCCCTCCTCTGAAGAAATCTGCCAGGAAGACGCTCATGGTAGGATCCAAATGATCCAGAAATTACTCCAAGGCACTGGATTAGTACCCTGGCCAAGTTACACTGTCTCAGCCTCAGAGGGTGCAAATGGCAAACTCCCTCCTCTGAGGAAATCTGCCAGGAAAACGCTCATGGTAGGATCCAAATGATCCAGAAATTACTCCAAGGCACTGGATTAGTACCCTGGCCAAGTTACACTGTCTCAGCCTCAGAGGGTGGAAATGGCAAACTCCCTCCTCTGAAGAAATCTGCCAGGAAGACGCTCATGGTAGGATCCAAATGATCCAGAAATTACTCCAAGGCACTGGATTAGTACCCTGGCCAAGTTACACTGTCTCAGCCTCAGAGGGTGCAAATTGCAAACTCCCTCCTCTGAGGAAATCTGCCAGGAAAACGCTCATGGTAGGATCCAAATGATCCAGAAATTACTCCAAGGCACTGGATTAGTACCCTGGCCAAGTTACACTGTCTCAGCCTCAGAGGGTGCAAATGGCAAACTCCCTCCTCTGAGGAAATCTGCCAGGAAAACGCTCATGGTAGGATCCAAATGATCCAGAAATTACTCCAAGGCACTGGATTAGTACCCTGGCCAAGTTACACTGTCTCAGCCTCAGAGGGTGGAAATGGCAAACTCCCTCCTCTGAGGAAATCTGCCAGGAAAACGCTCATGGTAGGATCAAAATGAGCCAGAAATTACTCCAAGGCACTGGATTATTACCCTGGCCAAGTTACACTGTCTCAGCCTCAGAGGGTGGAAATGGCAAACTCCCTCCTCTGAAGAAATCTGCCAGGAAAACGCTCATGGTAGGATCCAAATGATCCAGAAATTACTCCAAGGCACTGGATTAGTACCCTGGCCAAGTTACACTGTCTCAGCCTCAGAGGGTGCAGAGGATGGAAATGGCAAAAAAAAACCCTTGAAGAAATCTTACAAGAAAACCCTCATGGTAGGGTCAAAATAAGCCATAAATTACTCCATAAGACAATGGCCTAAAAACTCCAAAGGTACCAGTCCATCTGATCTTGGAATCTAAGCAGGGTCAGCCCTGGATAGTCCTTGGATGAGAGACCGCCAAAGAATCCCAGGTGCTGCAGGCTGTATTTCAGAGGAAGGAACTGGCAAAACCACTTCTCGAGTCTTTCTTGCCTAAGAAATCCCTAAGAAATTCATGGAGTCACCATAAGGCGACAGGAGACTTGCAAGAAAGTTGGGCAGGGAATTTGTGCAATACCTGGCCCTGCTGCTGGCTTAAATTTACATTTACAACTTAAAATTGTTCTTAAACTGCTGTTAACTTTATACAGTTGATATAAAATATTTTACTACAGTATTTGGTTAAGAATCTTTTTTTTCTAGATTTTCCTCCTTTAAAATTGGGTGCGTCTTATATGCCGGAGCGTCTTATATGCCGAAAAATACGGTACTATCTTTTTGATGAGAAAATATTTTCTATGTATTGCACTGATGAAAATCTTAACATAGAAAATCTTAAGAGAGACACTGAGGATTCCATCTCCTTCCAATAACTAGGTAATACAGTAATACAATTTGTTTTTTACCTAGTGCACCATATAAATTTAATCTCCATCTTTAATGATATGAGGATTGTTATACTACTCTGTGATTCTGTTCCAAGCTAACATAGAGGTCAGTGTAGAGACAATGGACAAATCATGGAGTGCTTCCCAGTCTTTAGTCTGAAGAAATGGAAGACAGTCAGAGACACTGAAATTGATTCCTCCAGCTAGCAAACTCCATCCTGGGACTACAGATCCAACAGTTACAACATCAAGCTTCATATTTGGATTTTTCTGTTCCTTCCCAATTTTTATAACATTTGAGTCCGATGAAGAATTCTGAAGAACTGAAATGCTCAACACTTTTGTGATTCTAACAACGATGTTATAAAAAGAAGTATTTTCTTGGCAAGATTTATTCAGAAAGGAGTTCTCATTGCCTTCCTCTAAGGATGAGGATCTTGCCCATGTTCACCCAGTGGGCTTTCATTGCTGAATAGAGATTGGAATCCTGGTTCCAAAACACACTATAGAAATAATCCAGTTTGAGACCGCTTTAACTGCCCTGGCTCACTGCTATGGAATCCAGGGAATTGTAGTTTATTGTGGCACCAGAATTCTCTGATAGAGAAGGTTAAATGTCTCACAAACTATAGTTTCCAGAATTCCCTAGCATTGAGCCAGGGCAGTAAAATTGGTCTCAAACTGGATTATTTCTGCAGTGTGTTTTGGATCCTGGTCTCCCACAGCCCTAATCCAAACCTGAAACCACAACACCATGCTGGCTCCAAAGAGGTATCGTCCAATTTCTGGATTTTGTTTTTACACAAGGACCACATAGTTACATATTTTTTTTTTTAAAAAAAAAAGAAATTTGGTATGCCAATTAAATTTGAAGGGTTCATTTTGGTGGGTGGCTGTCTCCTACTTTCCTGGAAGTGGTCCTCTTCAAAAAGACTTGCTGGCCAGTGACATATAGAGTGTTCACAAGGCACTGAAACTTTTCCTTATGCTTTTAGTTACATTTTCTGACAAGAATACAGGGTGAATGAGAGAGCTAGGACCACATACTGTCATAATGAAGAAAAGGATACACATATCAGAATGTTTGAGCAACTAACTAATGAAAAGCATGGCTATCTGAGGGATTTCAAATTATCTGTGGGAAAGGAGGAAGTTATAATGAAGCTGACCAAAGTAATAGATGGTGCCCCATACCAGAGAATGAAAACTGAAAAGAAAAGGACAATATTTATATGCACAACTGCAGCTGTTTAATGTCTAGATCAAACAGACTAGAGGAAAACAGGAGACAGTTCTATACATTCTATTTTTTATAAGATTTAAACAAAATGACTGGGGGGGGGGAGAGAGAAATAATGGCTGTTCACTGAGGAAAAAGATGATTTTCTTAGCCTACGCATCCAAAACCCAAAGTAGCAAGAATTAATTTTCTCGGCTATTTCCTTTTAAAAAAAAACACAACCTGGAGAACTGGAGACTGAACAGGCTTTACCATATGGATATTAGATGTCCTTTGATCTGCAATGAAAGCAATTTACTGAAGAACAAGCAGTTAATTAAAAACGGAGAATGAACAAATACTTAAATATTTTTACTACCTGATTGCCGAAGAGGTTGAATCCATTAATTGCTTCTAGGGCTGCTTTTGCTAATCCAACAGAACTGAAAAGGGAAGAAAAAGAAAGAAAGAAAAAGTTGTTTGTTATGCTTACAACTCTAGAAATAAAATCCAAGTCCCTGGAGGCTAACTGTACATCAAATTGCTTCTTGCTGACGGCTTTAGAAAAACCTGCTGTAAATATGATACAGTAGGCTTATTTTATTATTTTTCAGCAGTTTGTCTTGAAAGGTCACTGGCCATCTGTAAAAAATATATATGGCTGGGCATCTGGCACTGCAAGTTGAATGTCTTGCTGAGAGCGCACTGGTGGAGGGAATAGTATCAGTGTTCTATGTGCTAATCTTTCAAGGTGGTTGAAAAAAAATAGTATTTTTCATGTATTGCATTAACTTACTGAAGGTATAATTTATTAGATCATCAATGGGCATGGAACTCTGCAGGGTGAAAAAAACAACCCCAAGCTGGAAAAGCCTTTGCTCAGGGAGTTTACTACATGATTGCTGAAGGGTGGGGGGCAATAGCAAGAGGAAAGCAAATGTGGAAGTCAACACATATTTAAGTTCATTCAAGTTGTGCACCAGGGCAGAGGTGGGGGTTACAGACTCAAAGACTGTGAGCATCCAGGATAGCGTTTTTGGGAAGTTCCTATAGGCTGGGATGAAACTTGTGGGGCCCTCCAGATGTCACTGGACTGCAGTTCCCAGCATTGCTCATCACTGGCCATGCTGGCTAGGGCTGCTGTGTGCTGGAGTCCAACAACATCTGGAGACCCAATGATTCCTACGCCTGCACTAATCATTATGGCCAACAAATGAGAAAGTGTGGAGATGACAGTTCTTACACATTTAGAAAATAAGACACAATATATAATGTTTCAATACAAATGGATACACCTAAATATAAAATCAGAGCTCTGTTTAAGTAGGACTTCTACTATAAATAAAAGACGTGAACAATCCTATTACTCATGGAATACAGACAGCAGAGCATTTCACAGGGCTGGCCATGCATATCAAGCCCCATAGACACACCAGAGCCATCACTTCAAAGGTGTAGCAAGACAATTTTCACTGATGGAGGGGTCATGTTTCTATAAAATAGGTTTCTGGGGAAATGGCAAAGGTACACATAAGGATAAAGATCACTGGTAATGATGAAAAATAAACCCTAATGTTTGCATTTAATGATGAACTGTTAGGAAGATCAGTGAGAATAAGTGTAATTATCTAAGTATATCTATTCAGAAGCAAACCCCTTATCACTTAATGAGACTTGCTGTTGCTGCTGTATGCCTTCAAGTTGTTTCCAATTTATGGTGGCCCTAAGGCTAATTTATTATGGGGTTTTCTTGACAAGTTTTTTCAGAGGGGAGCTTGTCATTGCCATACCCTGAGGCTGAGAGACTGTGACTTGCCCAAAGTCACCCAGTAGGTTTCCATAGCCGAGTGTGGATTCAAACCCTGCCTTCTGGAGTCATACTCCAACACTGGCTACCATGGTAGAATTTAGAACGATTAAAATGCTTTCATTGATATACAATAGGGGTGCAAAAGGTGCTGAATAAATATCCCATCACAAGCACAGTGTATAAATCCAATTAGTAAATAAAAATAAAGAAAAAAGGTCTCGGCAAAACAGTAACGAAAGCAGAAACAAAGCTGCAGTATTTTTACTCTGCAATTTACAAATGCTCTTATCTTGTTTGTTCAAAACCACCACCATGGGTTGGAATTCCACTGAGGTGCAAAGTGATACACTGAACACTGTTGTTAATACTTTAAAATCATTTGCTGTGTTCACATTCCCTTAGTACCTTGGATGCCTACACTGTGTTTCTAAAAGCTCAAGTGAAGGTTTATTTTACTAAAATGCTAGAAATTTGGGGACTGAGGGAAAATTCACTGGAGGGCAGAATTATCATTTGGGCGGCAGTGGCCGTTTTGCCCCCCCATCAATTACTACACCCCTGGCAGCACATGTGCAGATTTTCTGCACTAGATTTATGAAAACACAGCAGGAAACAGAGAGGCAGGCAGGGGTCTTCTAGGCAGAAATGTGAGCTTCCACATTCCCATATGAGGCAACAAAGAAGGAGGAAATGCACTTTGCTGGGAAAGACTGCTTGTGACAGGTTGAACATTTCTGGCTTAGTCTAATTGATTAAGGCATTAGTCCCCTTTTTGATAAGCACATAACACAAGGCTACAGAGAATATCTATTTTATGAACCAAACAGTACCAGCTGTGTCCATGAAATTAAATCCTGAAGAATAATTGTTAAATGGATGGATGATTTGTTTGGGTCTACCCTGAGGTTATCTGTTAATTATTCAGCCGGTAATTGCAAACGCTCTTTTAAAAACACTCTGTGGAGTTTAAAAGAAAGAAGAGAAGAGAGAATTAAACCACAATAGAAAAAAAAGTAGCTGCAGCTTAGTGCAACCTTTGGATTGAGAAGGTCATTTATCTCAACTTTAAAAGATCTCAAATAATGGGATGAGAAAGCTCCCCATTGAAACAAGCATGGTTTCCCTGCCCTTATCTCCGAGGAAATCAGAGATGGGTGCTGGAGAAGAGTGCTGAGGACATCCAAAAGGACATGGGTCCTAGAGCAGATCAACCCAGAAACCTTCCTGGAAGCCAAGATGACCAAACTGAGGCTGTCGTACTTTGGACACATCGTGAGAAAAGAGGACTCATTGGAAAAGACAATAATGCTGGGAAAGGTGGAGGGAAGGAGGAAGAGAGGAAGCCCACATACTAGATGGATGGACTCTATTAAGGAGGTCACAGGTATTAAGGAGTTGCAGGAATTAAGCAGAGCATGGAAGACGGGGCCTGGAGATATCTCATCCATAGGGTTGCCATGAGTCGAGATTGACTCGAGGACAGTTAACAACAAATGAAGAAAATCTCTGAATGACTGAGGATCCTTGGTACCTGTCAGCTTATTCCAGATGCCTGTCTGGGGTCCCATTATCAACTTCTAGTCATGCCCAACTCATGATGGTGGTTAAACCAGACAGGCTGAGTTAGTTTCAACATTTCACTCAAGCCACATTAAGTACTGGAATTTCAGGATATTTATATGGGAATTGCACAAACTCTTTGGGTACTCTTTTAGATTATTTATAATATGCATACACACAAAAAAAACATACATTTCCTTTAGGGAGAAATACAGACATGGCTATCTGGGTTCTTAGCTTCATATATAACATTACATTGCATGTAAGGCACAGTCACTTCATTACATTGTATCATACGGTCATCAAGATGTTACCCTTTCATTGGGGCATTTCATAGAGATTTTATCTCTCTATTCAGCTCTTTAACAGGCTTGGTAATAATTAACCATTAAACCATTTAACATAGCCTTTTATCCATCACCAAAGCTATCATCAGGTTCTTCACACTCTTCATAGCTTCCCATAATATTTGTTAAGGAGTTGTTAAGGCATTTCCTAAAAGTTTTTACTGTACAGAGATCTGCCCTTGTACCAACTTAAATAATATAATTTAGCTGAAAAGCTATTCAGGTATACTGTACAATTACATTCTCATCTGTTTGAAGAATTACACTTCTCTAACAGACTTCTATCAAACATAGGCATTCAAGGGTTAATCTCCTTGTTACAATTTAACAGCATGAATTAGGGCATAAGTATTTGTTGTTGTTAGCTGCCTTCAAGTTGACTTCAACTTATGGTGACCCTATGAATGAGAGACCACCAAGTTACTCTATCCTCAACAGCCTTGCTAAGGTTTTGCAGACTCAGGGCCATGGCTTCCTTGATCGAGTCTGTCCATCTGGAATACAGTCTTCTTCTTTTTTTACTGCCCTCCACCTTACCAAGCATTATCATCTTTTTCTAGTGAGTCATGTCATCTCATGATATGACCAAAGTGAGACCGTCTCAGCTTAGTCATCTTGGCTTCTACAGAGCGTTCAGGCCAGATTTGCTCTAGGACCCATTTATTTGTCTTTTCACAACTATACATGAGTAGATCTATTTTTAATATTTTAAATATAACCTTGATATTCTCAATATAACCTTAATAGTTCTAGCATAAATAAGCATGTTAGGATAGCACCTCAGAGCTATTAGGAATTCATGTTATTTAACTAAACAGTGTCTTCTGCACTGGAGGCAAGCAGAAAACATCTGATAAGAGCTATTTCTCAGCTTCTTTTTATTCTCTCCTTATACTCACTCAACTAATTCATTGACCAATCAAAATAACTCACAACTGAGGAGTACATTAGCTTTAGGAAAGTTAGCTCTTAACCAATTGAAATAAGAGATTTGAGATAAGATACAGGTCTTTCCTATCCAGCCTGCCACATCTAGGGTAGATATCACAGTTTGTCTTCTTTCCAAAGACAGCGAGTACAGGCACAAATGTTTCAAGTGTACATGTAAACACATTGCAGGGCATCCGGCATTCTGGCCAATCTGATGTTACTGTTGCGCACACACTCTCACAGTTCTTAATTGGCTGCATTAAATCTTATGCCATATCTTAACCTATCTTATTGGGGTGAATTCTGCACCTTTAAAGTTACATGAGTAGGGCACGGAGTTGACAACTAAATAATCTGGCTTGTAACACCACCTCAGTTTCCGAAGAGCCGCTATTGATCAGAACGACAAAACTGAGTTAATTGCACCAATATATCTGGCAGATTCTTGAGTTCAGAGAGTTTATTGATATGAACACAATGGAGCAGCTCAGACTACATTAGGGAAGTACAACTTGTCGTCCACCAGAAGTTACATTGTAATTCACATTGGTTCTAGATAATGCAGCCAATGCTACAGGCCAAAGTGAATAAGGTCCAACATGTGGAGGGACACATGCTCTGCCTCCCTGCTGTAAACTGTTGTCAGTGAATAAGCCAAAATCTGAAATTGTGATTCGATCTTGACTTTTCGCTAACTGGAGCTCAAATTAAGGATTGTTTGTACTCAACTGTGAGGTGGTTGTTTCCTGTGTAGAGACGAGGAACATCCTTACTGTGGGTTGGTCTGCCCCTTTCTCTGCTTTATTATTCATGTTTTAAGCACTTTAACATTCTTTAAAAACATATATATATATATATATATATATATATATATATATATATATAAAAAAACTATCAAACAAATATACATACAACAAATATAACAAATAAAAAAAATGACTTCCTATCCTCTGCTCCCTGGGTGCATCTGTAATGTTAACACTCCTTTTTGTTGTTGTTATTTTCTTCCCCCTTTTTGATATTTCATGTTTTCCATTTACATTTCTTTATTTACTTCCTTTTTCTAATATATTTCATATATATCTTCATATAAATGTATTTAAACAGGGAGCCCTGCTGGTGCAGTGGTTAAATTCTAGTACTGCAGCCACAAGGTTGTGAGTTCAATCCCAGGCAGGGCTCCACGGTCCATTCAGCCTTGCATCCTTGCATAGATTGCTAAAATGAGTACGTAGCTTGTTGGGGGCACTTAGCTTACACATTTTAAACTGCTTAGGGAATGCTTAAGTGCACTGATACAGTATGGAACTGTACTTGTTATTGCTGTGGCTATATTATGTACATACTTAATTCTCTGTTCCTAGTATATTTTCCCTCTCCCCATATTTGTTTACAGTACATCAACAAGTTTGATCAATCTTGCTTAAATTTGTTTCTTGATTTGTTAATGCCTATGGAGAAAGGAGCTGACAAGCACATGGTTAGGATGTCCCTCCTCCTCTCCACAGGGAAAACTGCAACTCCCCAGATTCTGACATGATGAATTCTGGTTAAGGTATAACTAGGTGTTTTTGATCTCCATTTCTTGGTCACAAAAGGAAGGGAAGGGAGAGGCGCTGCACAAGTGCAAGTTCACAGAATCTGGTTTATGTACCAGTAGCTAATAGTTTCTTGCTACATGTGAACAGACTCAACAAGGTCAGGACAACCTTTTTAATTCTGTCAGCCACAACTTACACCACACAACTTAAAGTACACAGCAATGAAATAAAAATGAACAGATGTTTTAGTAATGTGATTTGAAAGGGCTGTCCAAACAAAATGCAAATCTGAATTAAGTCTTGGCCTTCTATTGCAGGGCCTACAAAAGTTGAGAAAATTAGAGTTCAATCCATAGTAGACACAAGTGCATTCGTAGATAACAAGTATGAGCCAAGGAAACTAAACAAGTTCAAATTAAAAGCAAACTTCAGCTTGGTGACATTGCTGCAACCACACAGAAGGAACTTCAAGCAAGAATGGATATGGTAACAAATGTCTCGCTGCATGTAGCACATTTATCATAAATATAGCTTCTGTTGGAACATTTTCATTAACAGCTTACCATGAAACATTGATTTTAGACTGTTCCTTTATTTCTAACCGTCACAGCAATAGATTTCAAAGCCTTTCAGAAGCAGTGCCAGGGAAAAAAGGCTTGTGCGGTTTAATTCTAATTGGTTCAACAAGGAAAAGCTGATTAGGTCGGCTACAAAACTCTGCTCTAAGCAGCTGCCATCAAAGGCTGGTGAAATCCTACATTCTCCCTCTATCTTCTGCTGATTAGAAGTTATTGTGATCCAGATAATGGATGATACATTAACAGAAACAGGACTGACTACTACACTGGTTCTCTAAGTAAAGTGTGGGGAGGAGAGGAAAGGACGAAAGCCAATCTGTCACATCCTTTGCTACAGGAATCCTCTTCAGAAAAGGACCCAGGGACTGAAGAAAGTTGTGACTGTTAGGAACCTCTGGAGCCTAGAGCAGGAGGACTTTTGATCCTCTGGGAAATGGCTAAGAGTTCATCCCTCCTAATGAAGCAAGCTCCATAGTAGAGACAGCACTACTGTCATTCTTGGCAGTTGGAGATTTGAAGAACCAGGACAACATTTTAGTGAAAATTAACTATTGCTTTATTCTGGATTCTAAGACACACAAAACTACCCACAACAGTTAGAATCAACTCTGAGGTTTCCCAAGTTAATCAACACTTTAAAAGTCCTTTGTCCAACCCCCTTCCCACACTTGTAGCCAGCACCATTTGCCCACTTCAGAGGTGCGCTTTGAAGTTTGCGTCCTTCTCAATTCCTATCTCCCTGTCATCTCTTAGGAAAGGAAGGCACCATCATAAACAGACATAAACAGCCCGGCTTTCTTGCTGCAGTCATCTGCCCCAATCTACAATTTCCTTTTATTCCTCCTCCCCTTCATCGATCACACTTTGTTGTCAGATTCCTACGGGAATCATAGCAACATGACAACTATCTTCAAATCCTCAAAATATTGGTGCTTAAAGAGGCAGGCTAGATAGAGTCTTATGCCTAGAAGGGTGCTTGGCTGTAGCAGAGGACACATCATGAGCAAAAGATTCTTCATTTGCAGGGGTCTCCTCATGTGGCAGCCTCTAATACACTGCAGCTTGTATTGGGTAAGGATCTGTCAGCTTAGGTCCTCCTTAGGTAAGGATCTGAGTTTTGATAAGTTGCTGGAGTAACATTTGTAGATGGCTCTTATTCTTCATTCCTTGCATAGCCTGTTTCTTGTTGCCTCTTGATCTTTCAGTGCCTTATCTTGGACTCTGTTGATTTTGCCTCTTGAAATATGCTTGCTTATTGTTTTGAACTAGACGATTATCATTAGTAAGTAGGGTTGAGGTCAGAATTATCATCCAACCAACATGAGTCTTCTCCCCACATATTTCTCCCAGAAGTCAAACCTCACCTACAAAAGTAGGTGATTCATCCCATTCTATCAGCTCAAGATTCCATTACCATATTCTGCTTCATGTCTCAATGCTTTGTTGTTGTGTGCCTTCAATTTGTTTCCAACTTATGGCAATCCTAAAGTGAGCCTATCATTGGGTTTTCTTGGCATGTTGCTTTAGAGGGGGGTTTGCCACTGACATTCTCTGAAGCTGAAAGTATGTGATTTGCCCTAGGTCACCCACTGGGTTTCATGGCTGACCTGGGATTTGAATCCTGGCCTCCAGAGTCATAGTCCAATGCTCAAACCACTACACCATGCTGGCTCCAACACTACATTACTTTTAAGACCTCTAACCAGTATCCTGAGCCTATTCTATACATGTGAAAAAATGAGGTGATAGAACAGGCTGGGGCACTTCAAGCAGCATATAAAGGATACCATTTCTGAATGTTTCTCCATGGCAGAAAATCCTTACAATTAAAAAAAAAAGCATATCAAGAGAAAAAAGATTCCAGACTAGTCTTTTCTATAATATATTTCTTGGTCTTACATCCAGTCTTTCTCATAAGAGAATACTGAAATATGTGAGTGCTCATCTGTAATCTGAAGTAGCTTAGTTCATTCTACAAGAACAGAATAATAATAGGTTCAATAGGGAAAAGCTGATTAGGTTGGCTACAAATACTTGATTCTACTATGTACAAAAAGCCAAGTCTTAAGTGTCACCTTGATTTTAACCCCAAATGCAGGGAAGAAGGTGCATAGAAACAGAATGATATGAATACCAGCTCACTTCATAGCCTAGAGATGTCTGTATTCTTTTTTCAGTGGTGCCAAAGCACCAGTTTTTAAATGCAACAGCAAAAGTGATGGGGTTGAATGACAACATTTAGGTACATGTGACTTTTACTTTATAACAGTTTGGCTTACGGCTTGTTTCTGCACATGCTATATGAGTTGATTTCATTTAAAGCCTTAAATGGCATACATCCAGGATACTTATAGTCCATTTCTTCCCATATGAACCTATTGTTCAAGATCCTCTCGAGAGATCCACCTTTGCATCCTATTAGTCAGAGATGTGACTAGGTAGGAGATAGATGAAAATGTTCTCTGTGGTTGCCCTCACAATGCTAAACATTTTGCTTGGGAGGATTTGTCCCAAGCCCCCACTGTGTTTGTCTTTAGAATTAGGCTATGTTTTCTTTAATGTAATTTAAGAACAGTTTGAAGGAATGCATTTTTAACACTAAATATTGCTAGCATTGGAAGTTAAACTTGGAAGACAATCTCTAAAGATGGCATTGATAATGAAAGATGTGAATGTAAAATAAGCATATGTTTAATTATCTTTAATAATTGTTTTGCAACATGCTTTGTTGTTGTTGTTTTTTAAAAAATTACTTATTTAAAAATGTACTGTTTTGTCTCAAGGAACAAAACATATCTCTTGGATACCTGGATTAGCAAGCACTAGAGATTAAAGGAGATGTTCCTATTTGTAACAGCACAAATAAGATGGGTTTGGGTTTGTTGTTGTTGTTTGAGAAACAAGAATATTCAACTGGCGCCATTCTTCCAGACATTGGCAACAACACGATAATGAAAAAAGTAGACAAAGATGAAGAGCAGCAACATTCGCTGCTGCCTTTTGTCAATATACAGGGCATAAATTTTAATAAAAATGGACTTTAAAGCTTGTTATTTCTCTCCAGTTTGACAAGATATACTGTTAACATGAGCTAGCATGTCTAAGAATATTGAATAGCTAATGCCAAGCACAAGTTCTGTGATTAGGTATTATGGTTGCTGCTGAATTTTAGATGCTTGATTGATGCCTTCATGATTGCTGAAGAAAAAATATATATGAAATAAGGCACTCTGCTGCTAAATTATGGTCCATTGTCTCTTGGAATGTCATTAACTATGGGCCCAAAGGATCAATTTAAGAAATATGTAATCAGAGCTAAAGACTTCTGTATAATGGTGGGACACTGTGGTCTTGTTATATGAACCAAGGGCCTTTACAGACTGCCAGAAATAATGCAACTTGAGTCCACTTTAACTGCCCTGGCTCAATGCCAGGGAATAATGGGAAGTGTATTTTTTTTTCTGAGACATTGAGCCTTCTCTGTCAGAGAGCTCTGATGCCACAATAAACTACAGTTCCCATGATTCCCTAGCTAGCACTGAGCCAGGACAGTTAAAGTGGACTCAAGTTGCATTATTTCCGGCAGTCTGTAAAGGCCCCAAATCTCCATCAAACATGAAGGTTATACTCTGAAACCACAATGGCTTCACACTCATGCTTGTTTTCATCACTTTAGAAATAGACCAAGAACGTTCTCCTCAGTAACCCCAAGCCCACTGGTTAAAGACATGGTCAAAAGCATCTTACATGTATATCACTATGCTACCTCATCAATATTTAGAGTACCTTGGAAGCTTGTTATATTGGCCAAGTTTGCAAATATTGAATTTATAATAATGACAGTTGTTCCCATTGTGTTGCACCTACATCCTGGCTGTACATTTGATTGAGGAGTTCATTCATTTCCAGTTGACTGATAAACTCTTCATTCACAGAGGACATGATAGTAGTCCCAGAACTAATTAACTGAACAAAGTCACCAAGAAATGGAATAGACATCAACGGGTACCAAAGTCTTCAGCCAGGAAACAATGAAGCTAGATTATAAACAATGAAAATAAACCTAGTTGCAATCTCTGAGAACCTAAGCAACAACTTGGCATATGCATTTTCCTATCTTCACAAAACTGACAGAAACACTGGCAATGTAGCTCTGTAGCATTTAAAAAAGAAATCCTATGTAGATGTTTAGGACTAAAAGCTACATTAAAAAGGCAGTCAGGCAGATGAACAAGCAACGTAACTTTAATAAGGGCAGACAACATGACAGCAGCATATTAGCGACTGAACAAAGGAGAACAAGGGGAAGATTCTGGTGCCTTTTTAAAGCTCGTAGTACAAAGATGCTTCATTTTTGAAACACCACTATTATCAGCAACACAGATGGGATACATCAAAAATGTTTTTGCAGAAGTATTCAGCAGATGCTTGGAAACAGCTTGATCAAATGGTTACAGGACAAATGAATATTTTAGGAGCTCAAAAACATGGGAGGGATAGCATATGATTCTAGAGAGATGTTAGAATGCCTGCTTTTCAAAAACTATCAGAGGAAGACTGCAGCTATGCAGATCTTCCTCACTGAAAAGTCAGCACTAAATGGTGCTTTGTCTGCAAGAAATGCTATTTTGTTTTTTTAAGATGTCAAAAATAAAAGAATTGAAAATCAAGCATAAGAAGAGGGTGCAACTCTGATGGAATCCAAATGATGGTCTGGCTATAAAGTCTGAACTAGTTCATTCCCTCTGGTTTTCTACTTTATTTTACTTTATTTGGGTAAACACATAGCTTATCTGAAACAAACATAACATAAACATTGGTTTATGACCTTGACACACAGCCACTGAGATGAAAGATAAAATATGTCACACAAAAAAATCTTATAGATCAAGATCTCCTGAAATAGTTCAATTTCTTGAGTTAACTTATCAATATAATTTTATATAATTTTATCTAAAATTAATACAAGTATCTCATTTTTATTGCAAGGAGAGGTTACAAATACATGAAATTGCAGAAACAAGTGTCCACCTGACTCCCTTAATGTTACTGCATACTGAAATAAACGCACTGAGCCAATATAGCAATTTTTTTATATATAACAACTGTCATTGTGACTTCTCTTTTAGTCTGTGGTATTTGTAAGCTATTTTCCCTGGGAAATTATTACACTTGTCATTGAAAAGGCCACAGTTCTACAGACTACACTGCTAATGGAGCACAAACAGAAGAAACATATAATTTCAGAATTTTATTTCAAGAGGGTATGGGCAATAAAAAGAAATAGTTACAAAGAAATTGGTATTCTAATACAGATATAGACAGATCATTGAAGTCTTAAATTACCTTGGAGTCTGTAATGATTCAGCTACATGAACCATAAGGTCTACTTCTCTGAACATTCCTGGACTTAAGCAGTATGGTCTGATATTCACAGTTATATTTATAAACATGGGGGTTAGCAACTTTATACTGAAACTGATCACTGCTTGGGAAGTATAATGGATTGAGTGGTTTCACCAGAGCATGATAAGAGAAAGAAGTTACCTTTTCAGTTTCTGAAGTGATTATTAACAAGGTAAGATATGATCTGCACAAACCAACATGCACTCTTATTCTGTAGGCGGAAAACATAAATTCTAAACTCAAATTGGACTAAGTATGGAAATGAGTATAGCTATACAAGTGCACACTACTCATATACATTGAAAATTATGTGCAATTCAGTTGATATCCAACTCTATGATTCTATGATATAATCAGCTTGAGTACATTTTCTATGCTCACGTGAACTGGCTCAAACCTTTGTTCAGCTCACGTTAAACATATACTTTTTCAACATACTATAACATGCTAAGCTAACCAAGGACTAAATCCAGGTTCACCAGAAAAATACCAAAGTAACTGAAAATGTTCCATTTTTATTAATGCAAGGAAATAGCCTTAAAAACAGTTAGTTAAAAGTCAGATTTCATGTGCATTTTTTAAAAATTCAGATGTAAAAATGGGAAAGAATATACCTGTGGGTGAACAATACAAAGACATGACAGAGACCAGAAATACAGACAATCAATCATCCAAACCTGGAATGCAGTTCAGTGCTGCCATTGTTGTACTTGCTTCCTCTTTCCCACACACCGAAGTCTGGTACCCGATATGCTCTTTCAACACAAAATACAAGGTTTTGTATGAAGGATACCTAGAGAACAAAAACAAAAACATGAAAATAGGAATGAGATGAAAAAGTAAAGAATATTTGAAATATTTTTTCAGAAAAATTAGCATTTTTCTCATATTTTTAGACAGCTTTGTTTAAACCAGCCACATTTGTTTACTGGTGCTACTGAGTACAGATCAACACACATATATAGTGGAATATAATAGAAAAAAGTACTGTTTAAAATACTTTATATAATTTTGCAAATACATAGGTATTGCTTAATTATACTTTACTATACTGCTACTCAAAGTGGTTGTCCCTTGGCCATAGGCTGTGGGTCCCCTGCAAACTTCCAGGAAAAAAGGAAATAATAGTACCCAAGGGGTATTAAATTGGTGCTGGTTTCTTGGCACACTGGGTAAAAAATTCCATGCCAGTCCCCACATCAGGTGGCCTGAGAAGCACTGTCTTACTACATTCACATATATTTCTTCTCCGCCCTGTAAAATCATCCTTCCTTGTAGTTGCCTAAAAAACTCTTTCAAATGATTGGGAGACCCTCCCAAATGGTTCAGAAGTTTGAGATCCTGCCTGAATTGGTTGGCACAAAGGATTAACGTATGTGTTGTGGATTTTGTCATCACAAGAATGACCATTCTTGGTAAGTGTCAACCACTCATTCTATTACTTAAGATTCCTCAGCTTGTTTGGAGCAAGCACTCCCAGTAGACCTGCTCTTCAGAGGAGTTCCCTCACCCTCCGGGGGGCTTTAAAGGGATTAGGGAAGCAAGGGACATAAATCTTTCCTTTTGCTCATATTTTCAGGATTCAAGTCTTACTTATCCAGAATATTTATGTTTTAATTGTTTGTTCAAAGCAAGGGTGGGAATCATGCAGATCACCAGATGGTGTTGGACAGCAACTCCCAGCATTCCTCAGCATTGTCTATTTTGGCCAGGACTGATAGGAGCTGTGGTCAAACAAGGTCTGATGAGCCAACTGAGTCAAAACATCAATGCATAATTGTTATTCAGAATCTTGAAATATCAAGCTACAGGCATGATTTGTAAGTACTCAGACAGATACAGGGTATTGTACAGTATGTTGCTTAAAATTTAAGCCTTAAATAATTCATTGGGGAGAAGCTCTTTTGTCTGTAAGGAGTTAACAAACATTGCTATTGTGCACAGGAAAACAAACCCCATTAACTTTACCCAATCATTTAAACTTGCTCAGCATTTCCATCTCCTACTGCAGGAAGCTCATTTACCTCCAAGGCAAAAAAGAGTAATAATGAACTGCTTCAATGCACTCAATAGATGTAACATCCTGCACAAGTGAATTGTCTATATGTAAAATAATCAAAGTAGTAAGAAAACAGAGGGAAGCTCCCAAAGAAGTCTTCACGCTTTGAACCAGTCTTGTGTTTATGGAAACAGATCCACGTCAAGCAAAGCCATTAGTTCCAAGTCAGTTTTTTAAAAAATCAAAGTAAAACTGTTTTTAGATGGACAATGCAATCTCCCACCCACCCCCCACCCCCATCAGAGTGATTTTCACCACATGAAAAGGTAAGCTGATGGTGTCATGGATAAGATTTAAAACTATGCCAGTTTTAAACCAACCAGAATATTCACCTCATTTCCAAGGTTATAAGGATTATTGAGCAGCATCTGGTGAGAAGGTTTATCAAGTAGCACTCTGGTACCTGCATTAGAGGGAGAGGATTTCTACCTCTACCTTTTACTGCTTCAAGGCAGTAAATGTTCTGTGCCACGGCAAAGGCTCCTGACTTGAACAGAAGTGACTTCACACTTGATAACACTGCATTTGCACAGTCCTGGATGGAGGATTTCTCTACCACTACCATCATTTAAGGACAGAAGTTCTATTCTCAGTCAATCATCAGGCAATGGCCACTGAAGATTTCGTCCTAACAAATATAGGATGACAAAGTGGCCACTGCTGGAGATAATGTATGGAGATAATGTATGGGAACTGTACAATAAATATTAAATTACTATAAATATTACTGCCAAAGAAAATTTAGTGTTCTTTGTATACTTCAGCATGCAGGCCAAAAAAAAATTGGTAAAAGTGATCTGAAATTAGGATTACCATTACAGATTGCCTGTTGCACAGATATGTTTAAAATGAATAGTAGCCATGAGGGCAAGAAGATTATCTCACTCAGATCAGGATTTAGGGGATGTTGGCTACCTTCCTCCTTACAGTCTTTTCATTATTAAAATCCTCGCCCACCTTACAAAGTTATTTGTTAGCAAGAAAAATCTACAGGTACCCACAAAACCTTTTTAACAAGTCAAATATTCATTTCAAAGGAGATGGCAGTTTTAACCAGAAAATCATAATGGAGGAAAGTGCCATGATTCCGTTTCAATTCTCCCTTGGCCCACTTTATTTTATTTTAATGCACAGGAGACTGTAATGAAAGATATCCAGCTTCCTGTCCAGTTTAGCCCAAACAGCTCTTATCCATTTTTAATTTGCAGCATAAAGGCTCAGATACAGGATGCATGATGTATCTGAATGTTTCTTTAAAAAAACAACCCAAAAAACTTCTCCCTTTAAATATAAAGAAAATGTATTCCTATGAAGCCAAAGCATGGATCACAGAATTTATTGTGAGCCATTATTGCTCAGGATCTGTCTGGATATTTTTCTGCGTGTTTTAAATTTGTTTGGCATCTAAGACAGCATTAGGGACAATTAATTATAATGGTCAAAAGCAATCCTGCTACTCACTTATTCTAAAAAAAAAAGTCCAGAAATTTAAATTCCACAATATGAAGCAAAGCTTTTAATGCATAATATGCAACACCACTAACTCAACCAATGTTCTTGTAGTGATGAAAGCTTTTATCTTATTTTGAAAGGCAAAATAAAGGTACTTATTTTGATTTATTACCTAAATCAACCTACAGAAGTAGATGCAAGGTGACAGATGACAAAAAAGGAAATAGCACATTTAAGTGATAGCTACCAGTCCTACTCTAGTCTTTATTTCCATAACAGCACTATGGATTTAGGGAGAAGACAGAATTGTGTCACATTAAATGGGGATTTCAAAGGTCTATTACCACAGAATCCAAAGAGGAACAGTTTTTTTGTGAGTGCTTAGAACCTCTGTGCACATCTGAGTTGATTTTCTAATCTGAAAAATTTGCACAGTGATTTACCTAGAGATAGTACTAGTACTAGTATGCTCAGTGTTTTGTATTTTTTAAAAACTGTTGGTACAGAGAGTAGAGAGATTATCAAAGATTAGGTAGAGTGAGTTCCTCTCCCTCTCCCCCTTTCCTGTACCACCACTGTACACTTATGTGTGTTTACACACAACTGTGATGAGGTAGAAAAAGGAAAGTTGTAGATTATAATACAGCAGGGCACCTTGTGGGAAGGTCATTGCCAGAATACTTCAGTCTCCAAGGACACCCTCTTACCATCTCCAAGTAGCAATTGCAGAGAATCAGATACACTTCAAGGAGAGAGACATTATACTGATATAATAATTCCTTAAAGTGTCAGAGAACTGTAAACAACTAGAACATCTTTAGCTGCAAACAAACTACAACGTCTTTACTGTTTTACAATGAAGCTTCAAGGAAAGTGAAGATGAGAAGTGGCATTCAGCAAAAGTGGGGGGGAAGTAAAATGAAAGAAAAATGAAAACCATGACAGAAAATGTAAAGAGATATGTAAATTTCAGCACAATGTTGTGTTCGGTTTGTTTACAATACTATGTCAGATGCTGTTTCCATGGATTCCATTGATTTGTATCTCACCAGTGCCACATTTTTTCCTATTTCTTCAAACAGCGTAGAAGGTAGTCTCCATAGAGTTAACTGCATACTTATAACAACCCTATAGCTACAACAACCCTTTAGTTACTCTAAAATGGGGTTGCCTATGGCCAGCCATAGAGTTCTATGGGTGAACATGGATTTGAACCATACCTTCTTTGATATCTAGAACCACCACTCAAAAGATTGCTGAATAAGCCCCGTTGGATCTCTGCTGTTAAAATATTCTGAAACTGCAGTCATGAAGCATTTTTGCTTTTAATTCATTTGATTTATGTAACCACTAAGAAGAATTCAATATGTTTTATTGGTGTACCTCATCTGTGTTGTAGATAATCTGCAGACCAGATGATATCATCTCAACCAGGTAGAGAAGGAACAGTGACACAGCATTTATCTGAAGTAAGGAAAAAGAAAAAAACACAGAGACAATAAAAGATATACCCATCAAAATAAAATAATAATTTAAAAATGCATCATCTTGTACATCTTATGTTGTATTGACATCCTCTCATCCTCCTCACTCCATCCCGTCAAGGTGTCAATAAACAGAAGTGGCTAAAATGAAACTGTCAAGAGCATGTGAAACTAACAGTAACAGATGGAGAATTAATGCATGCCCTGGTACAGTAAGGGGTCCATAAGCTGAAACATGACTAGCAGCTGTGGGCTTGCTGTTCCAATTAACTTTGGACAGAGTGAACAGCACCTACACGATAACTAGCACAGTTCAGGGATCAGGAGATCTCCCTCAAAAAGTGCTGCCTACAGTGGCTTCCACAGCATCTGTTTAAGGAAAGATTTATTTACAGCTGCAGGCAACAAAATTAAGAAACAGTTGTTCCCCCTCCACGTGGGACTTCTGTTCTGGTCTATTTTTAAAGCTACATCTCTCTCTATTGCTTCTGCCACAGCATCTCTAGACTAGGGTGGGTAACCTACAGTGTGAATGCAACTGCCCAATTTGGACGTCTAGAGAGCGCACTCTATTTTAATGCTGCATATTTTGCAGCATCCTGCCACGTTGCAAGAAACAGACTTAGAGAAGAGAACGCGAGAGAAAATGAGAGCAATTTACCAAGATTCATATTTGGCTTCAATCCTGACAATCCTGTCCACTGACATTTTACAGTCACTACAGATTATCTCCAAGAGCAGAGCCTGGAATCATGAACCTAGAGGGGAAACTTGTTCATGAAAATAATTTTAGATTTTTCCCCATTACTTTTATTATTAATTTTTTGCCACAAATACTGGGAGGTGGTGTTTTTTTGGTCTCTATGTATGCCCATCTTGCATGCATGCATGCATATATATCAATCAGCAGGTCTTTAGGGGAGTAAAACAGCATGTGGTCACTTTTGTTTTCCTTTTCAAGGAGTGGTGCAACATAGTTTTTTGTGGGTTTTTCGGGCTGTGTGGCCATGTTCTAGAAGAGTTTCTTTCTGATGTTTCGCCAGCATCTGTGGCTGGCATCTTCAGAGAAAACTGGAATGGAAGAGAATGGGTCTATATATACTGTGAGACCCTGGGTAGGGAGGAGTGGTTCCCAGGTGAACTGTGTGTTGTTCTGTGTTGAATAGGTATTGTTCTGTTGTTAATGGCATGACTCCAGGGTGGGAGAGAATGCACTCAAGGTTATTGTCTGCTAATCCCATGTAAACTGTGTATTGTTCTGTATTGAATAGGTATTGTTCTGTTGTTAATGGCATGGCTTCCAGGTGAGGATATGCAATCAAGGAGATTGTCTGCTATTGTCTGCTGGGAAAGCCCCTGACCCTGGTTGGTTTCCCATTTGCATTTGCTGAGTGCTGATTTTCTTATTTTGTAGGACTGGTAGCCATATCTTGTTTACTTTAAGGGTTTCTTCTTTCCTGTTGAAGTTATCCAAGTGTTTGCACAATATGATCATTTATCATATAGCAAAAACAAAAGTCAAAAATTCTGCTGAGCACATGCAGTTGGCTGGGTACATGTACAGTAGCTCTTTAAATCTCAGCTACCCTCTTAAAACTACTATTAAATCTGAGGTTTCTGCAACAGTTAATCTCTTTTTTAAAAGAGGCACCAGGAAATATAGGATAAAATGGCAGACAGACAATGCTACTAAATACCAAAGACTCAGCTTGACAGGGGAACGTTGGAAGAAGGGACCTGCTACACTCAGTTCTGTTCAACTGCTTCATATATGGCCATAACAAATGATAAAATAATATAGTAAAAAAATACAAATAAAATAAATTCCATCACCTACTAAACAAGGAGATAAACAGAAAAGGATCAGTCCAGTGCCAAGTTACACTCAGCAGAAAGCATCACTATCGTAATCTATAATATTGTGACTGCTCTGCAGCCCACACCACAGCAGATGCTGTAATGGAAAACACATTATTGTTATGGGCCAGGAGGAGCTGTAATTTCTGTTGGTTGGACCTCATAGGTCACTATTATGACAGATCAATTTATATTTAAAATATGACAAATGCTGTAAGAAAAGGGAAATTTGAAATCAAAACTTTAAAATAATGTAAATAAAAAAACCATTAATAAGTGCCATTCTGATTAATTAAATATTAAGCTAGTACGTTGCCTAATCAATGTGTAAAATTATAGCTCCGTACATCATCAATTTTTAAATCTCAGCTGGTAATGTTTGCCTTGCCAGAATTGTTTTGGACACTGTAGTGATATTGTTTGCAAATCGCTATATAGCAGCAAGTTAGGCTACAAAACAGCTTGCTCATATCGGTATGTCAAACCAAGAAAATCAATTTGCCAAGCTCCATAGTTCAGCACACCTTTAAAGAGCTCAGCTGAACAGCAAGGGAAAGCAGCATTAGCCCAAGCCACCCAGTTTCTGAAGAATGTTTAAGAAACTTATTTCATTTTCATACCTGAAGATGACCATATTCCTCATGAGAAAAGACCTCATCGCCTGTGTGGGCACTGAAAACAGAATGCAGGCATTTGGATGGTTTAGGGTCTTGCTTAAACTGTTGAACCTGCAGAGAGAAATGAAAAACCAGATTATATTCAATCCAAAATAAATACACAGATTAAATTTCTACCATAAAAGTAAGACAAGATACTGAAAGTTCATCGTTGGGTTAATAAAAATAGTACATTCTGAAGCAAGAGGAATTACACTCTGAATATAATTTACCGACCTGATGATATTCATTTTCTTTCTAGTCTGCTCTCTTATGACTGGGAGCCAATGTAACAATGGTAGAGGTCCATTTTCCAACATAAACATTCTCCCAGACATGTTTTAAGAATCTAAAACAGCTGTTTGTACCAAGCACTGGAAAGGCTTGCTTTTAGGAAATTTCCACATGGCAATAGAAAATGGAGTCTTGTGGCTTTTTTTTCCCTCTCCAAAATTTTCTATTTTTATTTATTTATTTATTTATTTATTTATTTAACAGATTTAAATAAAACTCAAACCAAATTATCAAAGCAGTGAACAATAACAGCAATGTAACTGAGAGGCAAAGTTTCAAGGATGTAAAGAGAGATTTGGCTGGAAAATATTTATGTGGCCGTCTGATACTGTTAGGAAGAGACAATATAAGTACATTGAAAACCTAATATACATTAGAATCAATGGCTGTATGTAATAGTTGTTCATGGATAAAAATGAAATCTATAAAAAGTAAGACAGTAAGCCAAGAAAACATGGATATACGGCATTATATGTAGATTATTCTGCATATGCTTACAAAACACAACAGAAATTCACCCACAGGGATTTCAAGAGAGTACATCTCCAAATTTCATATATGGAAACTGACAGCTTTTTGAAAAAGAGATAGAACATTTTAGGCTTGGATTTGCTTCAGCAGTGGTCTGAAGTCTTTAAATGGGTTGCACACTAGTCTGGGTAACTCAGGCTGAATTCGCACTGCAGAAATAATCCAGTTTGACACCACTTTAACTGCCATGGCTCAATGCTCTGGAATTCTGGGATCTTTAGCTATAGTGAGATATAGTGAGATATTTATTCTTAGCTATAGTGAGATATTTAGTCTTCTCTGTCAGACAGCTCTGGTGCCACAACAGATTGCAATTCCCAGCATTTTTAACTTGTAAGCCGCCTTGACAGCTTTGACTAAAGGCGGGGTATAAATAAAGTTTTATTATTTATTAGAGCCATGGCAAATAAAGTAGTGTCAAACTGGATTATTTCTGCAGTGAGAATGCAACCTTAGTTACACATCCTATTTATAAAAGTGCTTTATCAGATTGTTTGGCATTGGCATGTGGGGAGAGAATGATGGCTTGGCTGCAGTTTCTGGGATGACCATAAAAATTGAGGATGACGACATGACCTCTTTAAAAAGGGAAAGTCATGACTGGATGAGATCAAGAGGTCCCCCCCCCCCCCGGCTTGGGATTTTAAGGGAAGTGAGGTCATTTGGGGTTATTCAATGAGGGCAAATCCTTCCTCAGCTTTGCCTCTTGCCCTAAGTGTATGGTCCCATCTCATGAACATATGGAGTATAATCCAGTGGCGATGACAGCAATGAATCTTATAGTGTGTTTCTCACACTGTTGTCTTAAACCAGTTATCTGGTTTGCTTTGCTCAAGGATGAACTGGTTGCTTTATGATTGAGGATTTGTTTTACTTTTACGTCTAATGAATAAATGTGTTTTTAAAGTTTTCTTTGCACAGATATTCAGTACAAAAAACTTGCAAATCCAAACAAATCTTCAGGGCACAGCAAGGAGCTTAGCTGTTCTCCTACCTGAAAGATTGCTCCTAGCTGCTTCAGATTTGGCATAAAAATTCATCTTTTCATCTCAGAAACATCTTAACCAAGATCTGGTTAAGAAAGCAATATGGGCTCTAAATCCCAGTGTCTATCATTTGCATCTATTTCTAATGTACATGAGATCATAGCCGGAGAATCTGAACATTATGACTATGCAAGAGAATACTACATATGACGTGCTTAAAATTATGCGAGTTGGTGGTGATACAAAGGAAACAGAATAAGTTTTGAAGCTGTTAAAGGTCTACCAGTTTAAAAATACTGGGTGAACAGAAAAGTTTAATAAATGTTAGTGACTAAGATGGTATGTCACAGGGAATTAATAAAAAGATAATAGGACTAATATAAAATCAGAAAAGATGGACAGGAAATGTAGTGAAATATGTTCTGAACACATTTAAAAGGCACTTCTGCAGCCAAAGGTCTCTGATGGATTTTATGGTATTCTGCAAATAATGCTGCTCTGTTGTTTTGAAATATACTACTAGTTGTAGTACCTCACAAATCCGAACAAATTAGATGGATCCGACTTGTAAATAAACATGCATACAACTGAGCTGTAGGCTGCTTTTGGATGGAAAAAGAAATCGAATTGGAATAAGTTTTATTTGTTTAAATATATAAAAGAATATATATTATTTGATTTTTTTTAGGGAAAGAAAACTTAAATATATTGGGGAAGGCAATAAAG
Organism: Phrynosoma blainvillii; assembly: GCA_026167975.1. Classification (NCBI taxonomy): domain Eukaryota; kingdom Metazoa; phylum Chordata; class Lepidosauria; order Squamata; family Phrynosomatidae; genus Phrynosoma; species Phrynosoma blainvillii. The sequence continues at coordinate 21,356,798 of JANUYF010000007.1, read as the reverse complement.
AATCACGGAGAGATGAATGGGAAATTGTGATTAAGAAAGTGGAAGGTAAAATGGGGTATGAAGAAGTAAAAAATATGATTAATGATATTTTCCACATCTCCGAAAATGATTGTTAAATTTTGCTAATCAAATGATTGTTAATTTGAATGGAATGTATTTTCTCCAAATGCTGTTTGTGGGAAGAGGGAGAGGGGAGAAAAGCATATTATGAATTATGGATTGAATAATTTCGACTATGTATTGCATTAATAAAAAAATTAAATTATAATTTTTTTAAAAAAAAAAAGAACAACTGAGCTGTAGGCACTTGCCACTGCTAAAATAGTTCTGTAGAACTTAAAAAAAAAAAAACTAGCAAGATTGTTATGCAAAATGATCTTTGTAGCACCTTCAGACTGAGCGAAAGAAATTGGTAGCATAATCTTTCCTGGACTTAAGTCTATTTCCTCAGACGCATGGAGTGAAGTGCCTAGGAACAGACTTTTATAAGCAGGCTGTGTGTGTGAATAGCAACAGAAATGCAAAACTAGTGGGTATGGTGATGAAGTGATAAGTTCAGTTTAAATCTACAAAAGCTTATGCTACCAACTTCCTTCTTTCTCTCAATTGGTCTCAAAGTGTTACAGATCCCTTTGCATACTGTTCCGGACTAACATGTCTATGTCTTTGAATACTAACATCATAGCAAGATTGTTAGCATTTATGTTATAGGAAAGAAACCTATAAGAACATGTAAGTGGGTAATTCTCATTGGTCAAAAGTCAGACATGGCAGAGGGTAGGATTCAGACATATTTTATGAAAGTAGAGGAAACCATAAAGTGGCACAGACAGTCTTACTCAAAGTGGTGGTTCCTGGACCTGTGCCATTCATTGGCTGCTGGTCCTTGCTGAGTTTCCAGGAAAAAAACAAAACAAATGCAGGCAATGGGCAAATATGGTGCCAGTAATGCTAGAACTAATTTTTAATTACTATTAATTTTAATTACTAATGCTAGTAATGCCCTGGTGGATACTTGGAACATCGATCTCGCCAGGGCTATTGACACAATCGCTCCCAAGTGTCCTTTCCAGCCCGCTTCGAATCGTAAGCCCTGGTACACCGAGGAGCTTAGGAGGATGAAGCAAGCTGGACAACGACTAGAGTGCGAATGGCGAAAGTCTCGTCTCTCATCCGACAGAACTCGCCTTAGGAAGCATCTTGATTCCTATAGGGAGGCTCTGCGTGCAGCACGGAAATCCTTCTGTTCTGCACGCATTGCGTCTGCAGAGTCCCGCCCGGCAGAGCTGTTTAGGGTGGTGGGGGAGTTGACAAAGGTTTCTCCTGCGCCAAACCCCCTACTCAACCCAACGACAGCCTGCTGCGAGGCCTTTAATATTCACTTTGCAGATAAAATCTCTCGGATAAGAGCCGACCTAGATGCCATTGTTTTGGCAGAGTCCGTAAATGAGGCTTCCAGGAACTCCGTTGATGGCACTTTACTGGATCAATTACAACCTGTGAGTACTGATGACGTGGACAAGCTACTTGGAATGGTGAGGAAGACGACTTGCCCCCTCGATCCCTGTCCATCTTGGCTGGTCGTCCAGGGGGGGGATGCGTTGAGGGTGTTCCTTCGGGACACGATCAATGCATCATTCAGGGAAGGCAAGGTACCATCTTGTTTAAAGGAGGCGGCGGTTCGGCCACTCCTGAAGAAGCCTTCCCTGGATTTCCTGGATAGAAACAACTATGGACCAGTCTCCTTGCTCCCGTTTTTGAGCAAGGTCATCGAGAGGGCAGTTGCTTCCCAATTCCAAGCAGTCTTGGATGAAACCGATTATCTCGACCCATTTCAAACTGGCTTCAGGACAGGATTTGGGGTTGAGACTGCCATGGTTGCTCTGACCGATGACCTCTGCCTGAGTATCGACAGGGGTAGTGTGACCCTGTTGGTGCTCTTGGATCTCTCAGCAGCCTTTCACACCATAGATCATGCCATCCTCTTAGATCGCCTGAGAGAGTTAGGAATTGGAGGCACTGCTTTGCAATGGTTCCATTCCTTCCTCTCGGGCAGATCTCAGAGGGTGAGGCTCGGGGACAGTTGCTCATCAAAAATCGAGCTTAATTGTGGTGTTCCTCAGGGCGCCATCCTGTCCCCGATGCTGTTCAATATTTACATGAAACCGCTGGGGGAGATCATTCGGAGGCATGGAGCTCGGTGTCTTCAGTACGCTGACGACACCCAGATATACCTCTCCATGTCCAGATCATCGTCTCAGACTTCAGATGGCGTCTCACCTCTTAATGACTGTCTTAGAGCGGTAATGGGTTGGATGAGGGAAAACAGGTTGAAGTTGAATCCAGACAAAACAGAGGTACTCACAGTCACAGGCCCGAAGCCAGATCTGGGAATACAGTCTCCAGTCCTGGATGGAGTCACACTCTCCTCCAAGGACTGTGTTCGCAGTCTGGGGGTGCTCTTAGATTCATCGCTTCACATGACTAGTCAGGTGAATGCGGTGGTCAGGAGCGCCTGTTATCAACTTCGGCTGATACGCCAACTGCGCCCTTATCTGGACATGAGGGATCTGGAAACTGTAGTGCACGCCCTGGTAACCTCACGCTTGGATTACTGCAATGCTCTCTACATGGGGCTACCCTTGTGCCTAACCCGGAAACTTCAATTAGTACAAAACATGGCAGCCAGGCTAATTACCGGAACATCTAGGAGGGAGCACATAACACCGGTGCTTAAATCCCTCCACTGGCTGCCGATTAGTTTCCGGGCGCAGTACAAGGTGTTGGTTTTGACCTTTAAGGCCCTACATGGCTTGGGTCCATCCTATCTTAGGGACCGCCTCTCCCCGTATGATCCCCCCCGCGCCCTGCGGTCCTCTGGGAGGAATCTGTTACAGCCAATAAGAACTAGGCTGTCTCAGACCTCCCAGAGGGCCTTCTCTGCGACCGCTCCCAGACTCTGGAATGGCCTGCCGGATGAGATCCATCTTATTACTACTCTTGCTGCTTTCAAGAAAGCAGTAAAGACGGATCTCTTTCGGCAGGCCTTCCCAGAATAGCATTTAGCTGGGAGATGAGTTTTTAGAATTGCTCCACTGATTCTGTGTATGTGTATGTTTACCTTTTTTATTATTTCTTAACTAAGTGGCATTTTTTAATTTGAATGCAATTTAATCCTATTTTAAGGGGATGGGAGGGTGGGATTATGGGACGGGGGAATGATTTTTAACTGTGTTTTGTTTCTTAATCTTGTTGTACCCCGTCCCGATTGCCATGCAGAGGGGCGGGTTATAAATAAAAATTATTATTATTATTATTATTATTATTATTAGAACTACAGTATCACAATCGTATCATGAAATTATTATAGTACATACCATGACAGAAATGTAAAAACCAATTATGTCTGATCTTCAGTTGTGGAGGCTCTAGTGAACACACAAGCTGAGATAGCTGAAGAATAATCGCAGCATCCTCAAGTGTAAACATTCATATACTGAGAAGACCAATGTTGTTTTGGGCTTTAAATTTTTCTCAAGTTAAAGGAGTCTTAGAGCAGTTAATGGAACCTTAGGGACAAGGCAGATGGGCCAAAAGGAGCGCCAAGCTCTTATTGGCCTTTGATCCCTTCCCAGATATAAAAAATAAAACGCAAAAATACAGTATCCCTAGCAGGGCTCAATTTTTTGTGCCAGTTAGACAGCAGATTTACAGGCTAGTATTTATTAATTTTTATTTTCCTTCACTCCCCTTTCTAGCATCGTCTTCAGCTGCACATTATGCAACATAAAATAACAACTTACTGTGATAGCAGAAATTTAAGACTGGATAAGCCAAAATTTGAAAGTTAAAATTAGAGAAAACTAAGACTGCAGATTCTGTGTTGTTCTACTTATGATTAAGGGATGTCTATTTGAGCCATTCTTAAAATACAGACATTGGTAACAAAGTAAGATGAAAATACAAACTATGGTGCAACTATCAATTATATTAGATTACTTCTTCAAAATCCATCAGATATGGTCAGATGAGTTGGATTCTTATACTCTCACGCTATAAATGACTGGCACTATTAGTACAACTAGCTTCTTCTTTGTACTCTGGAATGAAATTACTTCTACTGTGGCATAATATTTTAAAAGATCTTTCTTGATAATGATGTGCAGTGTCAAGCCTGGGTAGACAAATTATAGGCTTGTTAAATAGCTTTGCCATCAACTAATGAATACATTCACTTTCCTATTTGTTATCATTTTAATGCATTCTTTCTCCAGCACAGTATTTTTGTGTGAGCTGCATGCATGTATATTTCAAAGATTCAGCATACAGAACCACAAGGTGAATGGGAAAGAGAGAAATAACTCCAAATTAAACAAGATACATTTTTAATATTATTTCCAAGACTTAAATCTAATTCCTAAGCTCAAGTAAAGTAGACCCCGTAACTTAATCGGATTTTTATAAGTGTTTACTTAGTATTCACTAGTTAAGTCAATGACTCCACTCTAGTTGAAACTAGTAAGTGGATGTAAGCTCCAAACAGGAAAGAAATTCACTATGAAAACTTATCCACACAGGTATTTTATGGGGCCCAGAGGAGACAGATCAGCCATATGCTAAGGGAGTCAATACACAAACACTCAATATGGTTGGAGACAATTTTACTGTATTGACGTTGTATTTAAAGATGGACCCTGGAGTTGGATCACATACTTGTCATCTGTTGAGTGTTAGCCCCTGACCTGCTTACCAAGAGCAACCATGGAATAAGCCACTGCATGGTTTCCCTGCCACCTGGGAATAAGGAAGATCCGGCAAACTACAAGCTTGGTCTGAGCCTAGTCACCTGTACTTGAGGGTCCCATAAAAGGATGCCCAACAAGGGATGAAGGGCACATAGGTGATGCTCTTCTGCCACCCTGCAGCATCACACTGTTGACTCATGTTCAACTTGTGGTCTACTAGGACTCCTAGATCTTTTTCACATGTCTCATTAAGCCAGGTGCCCCCCTTCCTATATCTATGCATTTTATTTTTATTTTTATTTTTGGCCTAAGTGCAGTACCTTACATTTCTCCATGTTGAAATTCATTTTGTTAGTTTTGGCCCAGCTTTCTAATCTATTAAAGTCTTCTTGAATTTTGAACTTCTCCTCTGTGGTATTAGCTACTCCTCTTAATTTGGTCTCATCTGCAAATTTGATAAGCATGCCCCCCTATTCTTTCATCCAAGTGATTGATAAAGATGTTGAATACCACTAGGCCCAGGAGAGAACCCTGTGGCACCCCAAAGGTCACTTCTTTCCAGGATGAAGAGGATCCATTGCTGAGCACCCTTTGGGTTTGGTCAGTCAACCAATTACTAATTCACCTAACAGTTTTACTGTCTAGCCCACATTTTACTATCTTGTTTGCAAGAATATCATGGGGGACCTTGTCAAAAGCCTTACTGAAATCAAGATATGCTATGACTACTGCATTCCCTTCATCTACCAAGCTGGTAATCTCAATTAGTTCTATATTGCTTGGATCCAGGTTATTTGAAAGACAGTACCACCCTTTATGAGCCCACTAGAGGTCTAAGATTGTCTGGAAAGACCCTTCTCTGTCTCACCACCTTCTCAGGATCAATTTGGTGGTTACAAGGGAGAAGGCCTTCACAGCGGCTGCTCCGAGACTTTGCCATTCCTTCTCTATGGAGGCCAGGACTGTCCTGTCCTTGCTCCCCCTCCATCAACAAGTCATGCATTTCTATGACATCAGGCTTTTAGAAACTGACTGGGGTGGGGTTTTAATCTTGTGCAGTGCTGTTTTTAAGGTTTGTTTTTGAGAGCCAGCATGGCATACTGGTTTGAGAGTTGGACTGTGATTCTGGAGACCAAGGTTCAATTCCCAGCTCCACCATGAAACTCACTGGGTGACCTTGGGCAAGTCACACACTCTCAACCTCAGGGGAAGGCAATGGCAAACCTCCTGTGAACCAATCTTGTCAAGAAAACCCCATGATAGAAACAACTTGAAGGCACACAACAACAACAACAACAACAGTCTTTTAATAAATTTTAATGCTGAAAGTTTTAACTTTATACATTGTTTAATCACATTTTAAATAACTGTTACATTTGTACTTTCATTGTGACTTTGTATAGGTTTCAATTCGCATTGTTTTTAAATATGTTGTTAGCCATCTGGCACTTGGGATATGGCCCTTGTGGTCTGTTCCAACTATGTGATTTTGTGGTTCTGTTGGGGAGAAATTTGGGATATAAATGACTTAAATAAATAAATAAATAAATAAATCTTTTCAAAAAGCAGACTGTGATATGGCATAGACTGCTGTTAATAGAAAAGTAGTTTAAAAAAAAAAACTAGAAAAGTTCAAACTTTGGATTGTTGTAGAAATGTTTTTAAACAGTGTTTCTCCCCCAGCTTGGATATTTATCCATGCAGAAAATAATATGTCTTGCATCAGCTCATGATAAAGTGATACTAGGAAAATAAGACTTTAGGTTAGCATATATGATAATACTTTTTTTTCTTCCACAGACTTCCAAGAATGACCTTCCAATAATGAACTGTAGCTTTATTACAGGGAAAACAAGAGTCGCTACACAAAGTAATGGAAACAAAGCCATTCCCTTTGTGAAGTGCAAGGCGGAATTCTCTTGGGGACACAAACTCATAAATAATCTCTCCTGAATTAGATCTATCAAAGATGGTTGTAGCGCACTGTATCAAATCAACCCACAGAGAAAGAGGACAAATACCTTCCTTAAAGTTTGAATTTTTCATGTCAGATAGAACAGAAAAAAGACATGTCAGCCTTTAAATAATATACTCTGAATGCATCCTTAATGCTTCATGCTATTTTTTTTTTTAAAAAGTTTTAATGAGAATAAATCTGCTCACTACAGTGAGCAATGTCTTTACAAAAAGAAACATGACTTAATATGATTTGCTATTCCTTAATACTTATCCAAAGAGAGCAAAAGAGAAATAAACTGGAGAAGTGGCAAGTATGCTCAGATCATTCATATCTTCCAGGTGGCATGTAAAGGATATACTGTAATATTAAATCTGAGCTAGTTTGCTAGTTCACATGACAGTTATTTGGAATTGCCAGTCTGAGGTGAGAGCTTAAGGTTGACCTCCACAGTCAAAGACAACTCCTGACATGTCCCCAACTATTCAATGTGAATCTTGTGAATACATCAATCTTAGGCTTCATGATAGCTGTCAAAGGTTATAAAATGTGGCAGAAAAATGTTTCCTAATTTTATGAATGGCTGATCCATGGAAGCAATATTATTTCCTTTTCTGGATGCTTTTATGATCAGGGTGCGCTAAAATTTCAAGAATGACTACATGGCTCAGACTTAGTTTAAGTAATATGTTGGTTTTACATTTTTAAAAAATCTGCTGATCTAAAATGTCTACTCATGTGAGCCATGTAGCATGGATACAGTGAACACACACAAGGATCATCTGCTCACTTCAAGAACAAGAAAATATCATTTTCAAGTTAAGAAAGGAAAGGACAATCTCACAAAAGTAAGGTGCTTCCACATGAACATTTATCAAATGAACAGCATCCCCCACCCCATTAGGTGTCTGAAATTTCATTGCCACTAGCACTGAGAAACCTTTCCTCAACTCTGCTTATCATAGCTCTGTGAATTTCCATAGTGCTCCTCACGAGACTACCAACTTGCAATGCATTTTCAACATTGCTGAAATTACCAATGACCTGCCTGTCATTAGCTTAAACTGCAAGAGTAATTACAAGATGGAATTTTTGAAATACACTCAAGAATTTACAGTGCCATGGGCTTCTTTGCCTGAAGCTTTTCAATGCTGGGTCCAGAACCTGGGAACAGACCTTTCCTAGGAGGCCACATTGTGGCATTACACCAATTGCCTTTTTAATATGGTTTCCATTTGGAACATTTTTAATGCTTACAATTAACTTAATCCTTTAGAATTAAGTGTGTGCTTGTGTCCACACAGCAGTGTTTTACCTTATCAGCCTGGCGCATGTAGCAGTAGAGAATTCCTCGCATACATTTTATAGCAGAATGCTCCAGCTCATGGGTTCTTCCCTTGTCATCATCAATACGCCTGAGTGAGAGAGATAACCCATGAAACAAATTGGAAATGCTTTCATAAGGAAGTTAAAGGTACCAGCACGCCTTTTCTGATAATTAAGTATCAGGAATGTTTTATATAGTGGCACAAGCTAACTAGGAAACACTAAGGCTTGATCAACCTTGCCACAATAAAACCAACAGTTGTGTGTGTGTTTAAGCAACCAAACCTTATGCCTCGGATGCAGAAGATGAAATCAAATAAAGCTTGTCTACAAACTTGGTTATACCTTTATTTCCCTGGTATGCTTTTATTTTAGAGAAAGTACATGAAAATAACTATGGATCATGAAACAAAAAGCAAAAATGATACTTTTATTTGAAAAATGCCTGTAACATATTTAAGTTTACAAATATTAAAATAAATTTTAAAACAGCATTGAGAAAAATGCTTTACATCATTTTGTATTATTTTTTATGCTATGAGATAGGTTTTATTTCATTTCCCTATTACAAATGGCATGCAGTTTCAACACATACAAACATTACTCTTTCCTTCTTCACTCTGTTAATACAAGTATTGTACTGTGCATGACCTGTGTGAAATGAAATACACTCCCAGAATGACACAAATGGAAGACCAAGAAAGGCAAGTCAAAGTGTGAATGTGAGGTTATATAGAGCAGTGAAAAGTTATGGCATTATGGCTACACTTCCCAGAATATTTATTTGGTTGTGAAATTCCATTGACTAAAGTGAGACTTGGGACACAGTGGCTTAGAGATTAAGACACTGACTTTGATGATCACAAGGTCAGGAGATGGCGGTTCGAGACCCAAGTGTTGCATGATGGCATGAACTCCCAGCACTAGTCCCAGCTTCTACCAACCTAGCAATTCGAAAGCATGTAAAAGTGCAAGTAAATAGGTACCACTTTGGTGTGAAGATAACAGCGTTCCGTGCACCTCAGCGTTTAGTCATGCTGGCCACATGATCATGGAGTCATTTTTGACAATGCTGGCTCCCTCAGCTTAATAACAGAGATAAACACTGCCTCCTACAGTTGGACACGACTAGACAATCATGTCAAAGGGAAAGCCTTTACCTTTTTAAAAAAGTGAGACTTATTTCCTATTAAGCCCAGATTCAGAGAATTGGAAAGGAACACAAGGGTCATCTAGTTCAACCCCCTGCCACGCAGGAATACATAACTAAAGGACTTCTGAAAGACAGCCATCTAATCTCCACTTAAAGACCTTCAAAGGAAGAGAGTCAACCACTCCCCACTCTTGAACAGCTCTTATGTAAAGAAGTACTTTCTATTGTTTAGACAGAATCTCTTTTCTTGTAATTTGAGTCCATTGGTTCATGTTCTAGTCTCTAGATCAGGAGAAAACAAGCCCACTCCATCTTCTACATGACATGCCTTCAGGTATTTTATATGACTATCATATCACCTCTTGATCCTCTCTTTTCCAAGTTAAAAATAACCATCTCCCAAAGTCATTCTTCATAGGGCTTCGTTTCCAGAACTGTTACCATTTTGGTTGTGCTCTTCTGAGCATGTTTCAGCTTGTCAATATCCTTCTTGAACTGTGTATCAACAGAGATGGAAACTTTCAGCAGAGAACTCCCATGAATAGACTGAAATTGTCAGGGATGTTCATCAAACTTGTTTTCTACCTATTACAAACATATTCAATCACTCCAGGCATTAGCAGTCTAAAGCTAGTAATGAAGACACCTATATTTTCACATCAAGACTTCTCCTAATACTTTTGATTCAAAGCTAAAGCACTGAAGCAGAAGAAGAGAAAGCTTCTAGGCATATCCCATCTCTTTGACTACAGGGGAAAAAAGTAACATCTGCACAGACTTTCAGATCCTCACTACCAATTTCAGTATCTATCCCACAGGGAGAAAAAATTAAAGCTTTAATGAAAAGGAAGATGTCAAGGATTCCTCCAAGAGTCACAAGTAACAGAATGCAAGAGCCATCCCAGCTCCCTTTTATTTGTTATTTTTATGTGTGCCATTATTCCATTTATTGCTAAGTGTTTTATAATATTTTTTAAAGCAGAGGAATTAAATTAAAACTTATAAATTCTAAAAGCCGACATTTCCAGCTTGTAATTAAATGGAACCCCTCAGGTGGTTATTCTGCTGGTTAAGATGCTGTAGATTTTGATTTGCAGTTACCAAGGGTACTTCAGACAAAGAGCCAACATTAAAAAATGAATAGGACAGGCTTTTAAAGGTGAGCAAGTTCAGCAAGAAAAAAATGTCTCAGAAATCAAACAGTAGCAAATGAATATTTCAAGTGAAAGCACTGATGCATCTTTCAAAAACCAACGAAGTCTACAGTTTAAACCAGGAAGAAAACTAGCTTTTGCTAATGTAAGTTGTTTGGAGCAGAGATTGTCTGCAATTGATGGGAATGTCTGCGCATGAAAATGAAATTATAATTAGCTCTTCAAATAAAAATCTAGCAAGAGCAATGCTGAAGAAGAAGAAGAAAATTATCTTTCTACTGTGTGATGCTGACTGGAAAGAAGAAGATATAAATTATTCAGCATTCCCATGTCATTTTTCTTCCCTCATAAATATATCAGTTACACTAACACCACCTTCCTGTGTGTCTTGCATTTGAAAAAGAATGCAGAGCTTGGTGACCACTGGAAAGCAGTATTTTGAGCTGATACACTTTTTGGAATGAGCCATAAAATAATAATAGAGCATTACTCCCACCACTCTTTGTCAGTGACTTCACAGGATACATTAGGGTTCACCCTTGGTTGCTGGAGACTGGCTTATGCTGCTGAATTACTACTTTCCCTTATCAGTAGCCATGTTGCTAAAGGCCAATGGGAACTGAAGTCCAACAACATTTGCAGTCCAACAACATTTGCAGGATGGAAACAGCTTCATCAGTAGGAGTGATAGTAATACCCCTCAAATATAGCCCAGAACTTTATTTCTATGCCATGAAAGTAATTTGAGAAGAGGCGCTTAGATTAATTTGCATTTCTGTATGGATGTGAGAAGTGAAAACACCATATGAAATCTAAACCAAAGATTCCATGCAGTTCTAGCCTTCCTGAAAGGGTTCATATAATTGAAATAGCAACAGGTAAAGGGCACACTGGATCCCCAGATGAAGCCTTGTCATAGACTCTGGAAAGCTGCTCTTCAAAATAAAATATTGTAGAATATGTTCTCAAATGTTAACGAAGTAAAACGTTTGAACAAACTACAGAGATAAGGTCTGGATACAAACGGCAGTTCAATGCCAAAAAAGGTATGTGTATACTTTGGAATACAAAGGTATCTTTCACAGAGCATGAAGGTCGAACCCATTTAAATGCGAAGGCAGTGGGAGTTGGAAGAGGAAATTAAGTCTATAAAAATGATACTCTGAATGGTACCAAGTGTTTAATCAACTACTAAATGAAGCTGAAGCCAAAATCATATATGCTGATTTTGAAACTTGAATATATGAAAATTTAAAATTAAATTATGCCAGATGACAATGTGCATTAAGCTATGCTTAAAATAACCTTTGATTAAAATGGCTACATATCAAAATCTTCTAAAGTTGAGGAGGGTTGGTTAGGTTTTCTGCGGGTTTAACACTATATTGGGCAAAAGTTATACTGTGAACTACAGAGGGAAACAAAACAGACTACACCCATTTTAAAATATAACTAGGACAAACAAGATAATACAGCATCCGCTCAACCTGAGGAGTTAGGTGACATCATAGAGCCAATCCAGTGTGACTGACTCATACAAAAATCTTAATGCTAGAGTCCTGAACAACAGCATGGACAACACAATGATGAAGGGAAACCACCAAACTGACCCTCTGTCCTGCCATTCTCTTGTATGACCATCTTTAGGACTGAGTGCCCATCCTAATTTCTGGATAGGCAAGATTGCAAAATGGAAATGCTTCAAAAATGCAGAATCCTTCTTAAAGAGGAGTGTTGGTATTCTATTCAAGCTATTGGGGAAGCAAAATGGGCAGAATGAGTTTGAGACCACTAGTATGGCAATCTTAAGTCATAGTGTCATGTCCAGGAGAGATGGGGGAGGAATTTATAATATCCTCTTGTCTGTGGTGGGAAGTTAGGAATACTGAAGTGTTTTAACATCATAGCAAGGCACTGAAGCATTAGCAAGAAGGTATGGGCAGCAGGTTTGAAATCTCAAGTGATCAGTAGCACATCCACACATAGAACTAAAAGTCACCGTGTCTAAAAGCACACTGTTGTTCAGGACTCCAGCATTCAAAACTTAATTTTTGCTATTCAGAAATCCATGAAAGTAAATGAGTCAAAGGAAATAAGTACTGCAGAATCTAACATGGGTAGACGGGCTTTTAAAGCCACTAGGTGATAAAATTTGAAATATTTTAGATACATGTTTTGAACATGATAAAGCAGTGATCAAGTTACTTTAATCATGGTTATTTTATTTCAACTGAAGTTACTCATGCACTCTTACAGATATTTCTGCTTCTGATCATATATTTCACTTAGTGCTTCTGCAAAGAGCTACTCCAAGAGAGCACTCTATTTGGCTTTATGCAACAAAACTAAAAATACCTGTAAAGGACAAAAAGCTTAATCAAATAAAATCACTGATACTTTACCACACTCTTTCTTCCCCTTTTCTTTTCCTCCTCCCCCTTCACTCCCTCACACACATGAACACAGGCATCCTTTCAAGTTAATGGAGAAAAGAGTGAGAAATGTGGAGAGAACATAAAAGCAGGATAAACCCCTCCAGCTTGCAAATGTCTTTGCAAGTGTCCCAAACAAGTGAAGGAACTGTACTGGGAATCAGCAGGCAAGCTTATTTTTTCCAACTGCAAAGTCTAGCTGATAGCCTTGTGATGTTTTTCTCAAACTTTCTGCGAGCTGAGATCCAAAGGTCAGTTTTAGTCATTTCTTCTCTCCTAAAAATTATAAGGCGCATGTAAAAAGCCCTTGAAGGATCGGCCCAACAACCACCATCCTGTGAAGTCGTAGGCTTTCATGACCGGCATCCACAGTTTTTTGTGGGTTTTTCGGGCTATGTGGCCATGTTCTAGAAGAGTTTCTTTCTGACGTTTCGCCAGCATCTGTGGCTGGCATCTTCATCCTGTTACTCACAGTGGCCAACCAGGTAAGCCCACATGAGGATAGCATGGAAACAGCCCTCTCTTATTCTCCTAGCTCTCCCCTTCTTCTGTTCCCTCCCACAACCTTGTGAATATATGGCCCTGATTTACTCTTTTAACTGCAGTGGTATGGGACCCACTTCTCCGCAATACAACCTCATACCAATCCAGAAAAACCAAAGGTAAGAAACCACTGAGGTGGAAACAATTAGGGTTTCTTCTCATGTGAATGCCTCTCACTCTCCCAAAATCCTAATGGAAAGCTATGACCCATTGGTCCTGCTCACAGGACTCCTTCATTCACACAACCACTGCAGCTATGAATTGGACCTCCAATTTGTTTCAAATGAAAACAAAGCAAACTAATTGTAGGTGGATTTAAAGCAGACAGATACATACCGGTACATAGGGAAAGTAGGTTGGCTAGAGTGGTGGGATACAAAAGACAGAAAGACTCTTACTCATTTAATAGTCATGTAGAAGAGAGAATTTCATCCCTCTCCTCTTTTGTATATGGACATCTTAGAGTTGCAGTCCTAAAACACCATCATTAAAATATGGATGTCACTTTTTTAATTCCTATACCACTATACAATGGGCACTCTAGCTTGAATTAAAATTTTATTGAAAATATTTCTGGTTTCTTTGGTGAAATGTATATATTAAGCACTGATGCACTGTAGAAGTACTTCAGATTTTAAAATATTCTCAGGACGTACTATGGTAACACCACTATGTAATGAATCCTTCTATAGCTACAACTGCTTATCATTTATAATTTATACAGTTACATTGTTTTTAATTATGCAATGCACTAAAGTACTATACATTATCTATTCCACATTTATTTCTGATTTTATTTTGATATGGACATTTCTGTTTCCTTCCAGCTTGGTTTTTATTTATTTCCTTTCACAATTAACTTCTGAATTCTAGAACTAGTGATCCATTGACATTATCCAGTGAGCCAAATCACAGGTCCAACTACTGTCTATTGTATTAATTCCTTCACAAATAAAGTACTTAAGAGTACAAAGAAGGAAAAACAGGACAATTTTTGACTAGAGAGATTTAACAGAATCTATTCAGAAATATATTGGCTGTATCTACATACAAAGCAGAATGAAGTACAGACATTCACCTGCTGTTGAGGATACCAATTTTGAATGTTACTTCATATTAAAATACATACACACAAAAGGAAACTAAGGGTCTTTACAGACTGCCAGAAATAATGCAGCTTGAGGCCACTTTAACTGGCTCAGTGCTAGGGAATCATGGGAACTGTAGTTTATTGTGGCACCAGAGCTCTCTGACAGAGAAGGCTCAATGTCCCAGAAAAAAATATAATTCCCATGATTCCCTAGCACTGAGCTAGGACAGTTAAAGTGGCCTCAAGCTGCACTATTTCTGGCAGTCTGTAAAGACCCTAAGCTATCTAGGATTATATTTTGCTCTTTCCCTACTGTCCTAGTTTTCTGCTTGTTCCCCACTGTCCTAGCTTTCTAGGTCAGGTTTCTTCCATTTTTCACCAAGTAACAATCAGAATAAGAACCAGTATGATGCAATGGTTTGAATGTTGGACCTGGACTCTGGGAGACCAGGGTTCAAATCCTCACTCAGCCCACTGGGTGTCTTCCGGCAAGTCACACACTCTACGTCTAGAGGAAAGCAATGACAAATTCCTTCCAAATCTTATCAAGAAAACTCCATGATAGGTTTGCCATAAGTTGGAAGTGATTCAAAGAACACAACAACAAAAAGCATTTGAAAAGTTATGTCAATGGTACACTGTACCATAAAACAATATCAATTAAAATTTAAGGACATTAAGATAAATGTGTTTTCTCCCATTTGTACACATGTGTAATACAAGCCTCTCAGAGAACTATGTTATTGGCCAACATGCATATGTAGTACATATATAAATAACTGTTGGCATGTTGAAACGGTAGCTAATCAACTTTCAAACAGGTAGAGCTATCCACATTTATAGTGCTCTGCCTGAAAATTAAATAAGACCAACCAGGAACAGATATATGCTCAGTGGAAAGAGTCAATGTGGCTAGACTGGCAACTTGAAATCCATAAAAATAAAAAGCATGGAAATAAACTTGGCATTATAACATGAGTGGCTAGCTGCCACTGTTCTGGGGTCTGCACTCACCCCATTTTCACCAACCCCTAGACCTTGGCAGACTACACCTTCCTCATTTTTCAAAACTGGAAATGATCATAAGATCACTTCTGATTTTGAAAAGAAAGGCTATTTCAGGCCTCAGAGAGGTCCAGAAAAGATAGGCTTAAAATGACCAATGCTCCTATTCCTAGGAGCTTCTGGGAGTGTAATAGCCATTTATAGGCTGAATTTCTCAAGATGGGGCATTTAGGGATATAAAGGGAAACCCTGGAGACCACACCTGATTTGGTGCCACACTGCAATATAACAATCAGCACCAAGAAATGAATCTCGTCTACCAAAAAGAAGAGATCTAAGTTGTAGAGGTGCAAGGTAAGCCAAGGATGGGGATGCTCTATGACCAGCAGGGGAACACATTACATGACCAAGTAGAAATAAAAAGACAATGGAAATAATACACTGAAGAACTATATAAAAATATGAAAGGATGACAGATTCATTCAAGGAAGAACCATTTGAAGATGAACCTACCGTTTTAGAAAGTGAAATGGAAGCTGCACTCAGAGCACTTGAGAGAAATAAACCACCAGGAAAAGATGGCATACTACTTCAAGGTACAGAGTTGTTTCAAGGTACAGAAACAAAATCTAATCTAGTTCTAACTAAAATCTGTCAAAAAATATGGTAAACAAAACAATGGTGCACAGATTGGAAACACTCAACATAATTCCAATCCCCAAGAAAGGGGGCACTAGGGACTGCAGTAACCACAGAAACATTGCATTAAATTCCCATACAAGCAAAGTGATGCTCAAAATTCTACAATAAAGACTTATTCCACTTATGGAGTGAGAAATGCCACCAGTTCAGGCTGGGTTTAGGAAAGGAAGTGGCACTGCAAAGACATGTTGGATAATGGAATGGACCAAAGAATTTCAGAATAAAATCAGCCTGTGCTTATAAATATTAAGAAAGCTTTTGATTGTGTAGACCATGCAAAACTTTGAAACATCTTAAAGAAATGGGTATGTCACAACATTTGATTGTGCTAGTGCAGTGGTGGTGAACCTATGGCACGCGTGCCAGAGGGGGCTCAGAGCCCTTTCTATGGGCACGTGCACCATTGCCCCAGCACAAAATTCACCAGAGTTCGTTACTAGAAAGCCAGAGGCATGCAGCACATTGCGATAAATACGTGGGTTTTTTGTTGCACTTTGAGCACTTGGTCTCTAAAAGGTTCACCATCACTGTGCATAACCTGTACTCAGAAAAGAAAACTACCATCAGGACAAAATACAGAAAACAGAATGGTTTCCAATTTGCAAGGGGGTCAAGCAAGGCTATATTTTATCAACCTAAACAAAAGAGTCATTAGGGACTGTTGGGGAGTGTGGAGCACACTGGGTGACATCTCAGAGGAGGGGTATGCTGGGTATGTGGGTCCTGTGCTGCTTTCAGTGCCCACCCTTTTGTCTCTGTTGCCCTGTATTCTCTCTGCTGAGGAGAAAGCCAAGGCAGCAAGGAGAGGTAGATGACTGTGTAAGCATATAATGTGCGATCATTATTTGCCCAGTTGTCTGGGAAGATTTCCCTAAAAGGAGTTAGAAAAGTAAGCATCTCTTCACATTGCCTTCCCTTTAGGAATATGCTGGCAGGTCTCTAAACATTTTTTAGACCTAAATGTGCTTAGTGCAATTGGTCACACAAATAAGAAGCAATATATTTACCTGTATGCAAGTGCCAGCGCCCATGCACAAGCTGCACAGTAAAGACTGTCATGTACTTTTGCCTTCTTTTTTTCACCATAAGTTTTTGTGGGAAAGAGACCAGTAGTTGGACTTTGGAAGAGCAATACCGTTGATTTGACTGCAAAGAAAATGTTCTTAAAGGTGACTCTTGATTTCTCCCAACTTTAAAGGAACATTTTTCAATCAAAAGAAAAACAACATTTGAAAAGAAAGAGAAAATATATAAAATAGAAATAGCTAAACATGTAGCAAGAAAAGAAAGGAACTATGAGAAAGGACACAGTGACATTTTTATACTGTACCCTTGTGTCTTGGTTGTTTTTTCTCACTGTCTTTTTCATTCTAAAGCCCTTGGCAATATTTAGTGGCTATAGCTTCCTAAGCATCTTGTATAACACAGCTTCCCTTCAGTGAATCCCTCAGTTTCCTTTCAGTGAATCCAGAAGGTAGTAATTCTCAGAGATGCCTGATAAGGAGGTAGAATCTTCCTTGCCACTTCAGTAAGATGATATTGAAAGGTCTATAGTAAAAATCTATAGCATAGCATAGAATGCTTTTTGTTTGTTTTTTAGCCATGCTGGTTGGAGATTCTGGGAACTATTGACTGAAAAATTAACTTTTCCAAGGTCCAGAGAGATGACTGTTATAGGTGGGGATGATAATGGTAAAATGCCATCCTCATCCTGCCTCGCGGACAGAGAACATTTTGTTATATACCAACTGCAGGGCTTGTGTGTGCATGTGTGTTTTCTTTAAAGGCCACTATCTATCCAGTTTGAATGTGTAGTACTATATATGTTTGTATTATATTCATCTTTTCAGTGGCCTCAGCTTAGATTCATTGCATTTGTTTAATGATTTGTGAACAATCTGAGCTCTTAAACAATAACATACAGAGCATTCTGAGCATTCCAGACAACTTCAGAAGAAAATAGTGAAGCAATTCCCTTCTCTGTGAAACCTATTTAAGATTCAGTTATGGTTTCTGTCCCAAAAATTTTTAATTATTTTTTTCTTCTTCGAACATTTTAATCCCATCTCATTTTACAAGTACATTTTTATTCAATATTTATATCAAATGATGAGAATTAGCTGTTTCAATTATTCTTCAAGAAATTTTTACCTATCCTCAATATTTTAAAGTTAATTTAAAAGAAGCTCCAGCAACAGATTTGTATGACTTCAGGAGATCATTTTAAAACTTTTCTGCACTGGGGAAAGGAATAATGATAAGGTATTATTTTAAAGTAAGAAATTTAAGGAGGACTAGTTTCTAGCTCAGAGGGGAAAGAAAGCCATATATCTTTGAAGATGACATTTCTTATATAGACATTTTCTTTTCCTTGTTGTAACTGGGATCAAAATAAGTTCTTATACAGCCAGAAGATACTTTTACCCAGAAGGGGAGATATCAGATTTCTCCATCTTACTGCAGCTCCTTGCCCCCATATACCACAGCATCCCCAGCATTCCCTAACCCCCTAGGTGACTTTGAGATGGGGGATCTAGCAAGTTCCTATGGGAAGAAAGAGGCATATTTCTCTGGGTAACTCTTGTTGTGTGCCTTCAAGTTGTTTCCGACTTATGGCAACCCTAAAGCAAAGCTATCAAAGGGATTTTTGGGGCAAGATTTATTGAAAGGGGGTTTGCCTTTGCCTTCCTCTGAGGGTGACAGAGTGTAACTTGAAAGCTATGGTCTTTCATGGATAGCTATAACCTGACCACCAAAATTCATACGCTGATAACTTCTCATTTAAATTAGTGCAATAAGGTCTATGTGGAGGTAAACTGCTACAAGAATATCATACAGAGAATATGTAACCGCTTAAAAGAATTGCACTGGTCAACCATACAATTCTAATCTGATTTCAATGTGTAGGTGATGACATTTAAAGCTGTAAATAGATGGGGACCTTGCTATTTGAGGGACCACCTCTGCTATATATGTGTGCCTGAGCACTGAGATCTGCTAGAGAGCTATTCCTTTGTGTTCCTATGACCAACATTTTATGTAGAGACACATAAGATGGTCTTCTCTGCTGAGACATCCCAGTTATGGAATGTCCTTCCTTTCGTGCTGAGAATAGTCACATTTTGTGGATAAGGTAAAACTCAAGCTCTTTACTTGAGTTTAAAGGCCCCATTAAACAGTAATTTGGCTTGAAGTGCTGTGTGGTAGAGTTCTATACCTTGCTGTATCTTGTTGAATTGCTTTTTAAATTGTGTTATAACTTAGTTTTTTTGTGGGGGGGGGGTTTCGGGCTGTGTGGCCATGTTCTGAAAGAGTTTCTTTCTGACGTTTCGCCAGCATCTGTGGCTAGCATCTTCAGAGTTATAACTGTTATAACTGTGTTATAACTGTTTCAGGTTGTTTTACTGCATCTATCCTCGCTTGAAGACTCTAGATATTGAATAGGATATAAATATTTAAATGAACCTCATGATTCCAATGGAAAATCTCAGTCTTCTAAGATCACAGTGTATCAGAGTATCTGAGACTGGTGCCAGAAAAATGATGTTAGTGGTTCTATTTAATAATCTGCTTCATTTATTTAGTCATCTTTTCTTTGAGATAAAAAGTGAGATTGGCACAACCAGTTAAAGATGTGGTCCACTTAACTGTGGTCTCGTTGAATGAAAAGCACAGTAATATAACCCAACAACCCAATAACGTAACAGATCTTTCTGCTATATTAATATGCCTTCCTTCATTTGAACTGCCATGATATAAAATGAGTACTTTTAGAAATAAACAATTATGATCATGACATTTGAACCTTGATGATGTCACCTAAGTAAATGCAACTTAGCCTAGAGTAAACTGTCAGTTTATTGCTCATCTGAAATAGTAAGAGAAGATGAAAGATGGTGGATGTCAAAAAGTAGCAGTGCTGGTCACTGCCATATTTTATAATTCAACTGGTCACCTACTCCATTCTACAAGAGACCAAAACCAGGACATCTTAAAAGTTTGTTAGAACATCTATTTGAAGAGACTCTTTCATATGCTCCACTAGTGTTTTCCCCTGACTGTTTTAGGCTCTGCTGTCATTGTGGCTTTTTAGTACTGAATAATTAAGCCCACTGCTCTAGTGGTGAATCATACAACCATTACCTGGCTGGATTCAGACAAATGTGCAGGCACTTAGTACTTGAAGACACAGCACATTTAAGTAGGCCATATGGCTCACGGTTGGTTGCTTGTTTGTTTTCAAAGATAATGTAATAAAATAGCTACATGTCTGTGAATATCAGCGCCCTTCAGTTCCGTCTGAATATAACCTAGTCTACATGTCACTTCAGACTGAATCTGTGAAAATATAGCAGCATCTACATCTAATATCTGGATGTTCTCTTACACTAATTATATTACATCGTAAGACCATGCAATTATTTTTGTTACTTTTCTTTTCAGAAAAGAAAAGCTGATTATAATTAACAGTTCATTGGGAAAGGGATTACAACAAAATGAAAACATCAACATGCTTCTCAACAGAAGCCAGGCTATGGTGCACTTGTGCAGGATACTATACTTTCAAGGATTATATTTAGCCGAATGTCTTTATTATCCTGTAGCTACCTATACCTATGTAAATGACAGCCAGTGTGGAGTAGTGGTTTGAGCATTGGACTACGACTCTGCAGATCAGGGTTCGATTCCCCGCTCAGCCATAGAAACCCACTTGGTGACCTTGGGTGAGTCACATACTCTAAATCCCAGAAAATCCCATAATAGGTTCACCTTAGGGTTGCCATAAGTCAGAAAAGGCTTGAAGGTACACAACAACAACAACAACAACAACCCTATGTAAAAGTGAGATCTGCCATGTCATTTTTTTCTTCAGTTTATTTTATTTTCTATCATTCTCTAGAAAAATTAAAAGAAATAAATGAAGCAGATTATTAAATAGAACCACTAAAAAATCACCAAGAATATTAACCCTCCTTGGTAGCAACAAAAACACTCAGCTATTAGTTTCCACTGTGAAAGCCCAGTTTCAACAAGCTGGTGACATGAAAACAGAGGGGACAGGCAGGTTTCAATAGGGAAAGCACCATGTTGCTTCAACAGGTGAAAAGGATGTTGCACCTCTTACTTATGCACTGTACAGAGATCCAAAGACATAATCTCTGATGTTGGTTTGAGTGCAAACATATACATAGATGGAGTTCTTAAGGAACTCAGATTCCAGATCATTTAGAGCAGGGGTGGGCAAGTTGGTGGGTCCAGGGACCAACTGTCTGCTCTGGGACTAAGAGCCACACGCTGGCCAAAATGCCAAACAAACATTGAAGTGTCTGGAAGCTACTCCTCTCTAGACAGGTTATTTTGCCTGTACAGTGGCTCCTTGTTATCTCCTTTGCTTCCAGGACCCCCAGCGAATACCAAAATCCATGGATGCTCAAGTCCCATTAAACACAGTGGAACAGCAAAATGGTGTCCTTTATATAAAATGACAAAATGAAGGTTTGCTTTTTGGAATTTATATATTTTAAAAATATTCTCAAACCGTGTATGGCTGAATCCATGGATAAAGAATCTGTGGGTACAAAGGCCAACTGTATATGATTGTGTATCTACCTGCTCTGTGGCTGAATAATGTAATGCAACAGAAGGAAATATAATGCAACACTAAATTAAGTTTGATGGCTATGAAAACTTTACTGCATAAGAAGCTAGATTCCTTGCAAATAAAGTAAACTTTTCTACAGCAGGACTTGCTGCCTAAGGAGGCTGTGATATCATGGGTTTGTATTTGAAAATGTTTATTTACTGCATATTAGAATATGAAGTAAGGAGCTGTTGGGAGTGGGGAGAGAATGAAATATTGGAGTGAACTCTGATTGGTAAAAGGTTTCGGATTTCCATAAGGCTAGTGAACCACAGGTGGTCATTAATAGTTTTGAGTTGGGAGTTCAGTTAGACTTCATTTAGACTAGGGTTTGAGAAAACAATAGTTTGAAAAGGGTCTGAGTTAGAATAGGGTAGAACTGAGAGAAGGAAGTTTCAGTTGAGTGATTGGTAAGGGTTTGAGTTAACTTGGGATGCATGAAAGAAAGAGGGGTGTTTTAAATGCAATTAAATAAATAATCTGCTATGTAACGTTTAGCTTCTGTAAATAAACGTTGTTGTTTTTTGTTTTTAGACACTTTTGGAAATGCTGTCTATCAGAGAGCTTGGAACTGTCCATGGTGTCAGCACTGAATATAGATATTTATTATTATTATTATTATTATTATTATCATTATCATTATCATCATCTTGCCCTTCTCTCAGGACTGGAACTCAGAGCGGCTTACAACATTAAAAAACAATAGTTAAAAACATACAAAAGTAGTACATTAAAACAGAATTAAATTACTATAATAATTAAAAGAAATTACATGCTAAAATATCAAATAGATAAAAAGTTTAAAATATGTTAAAAATATAGCACCCCAGGCTATTTTTAAAAAACTTTCTCTTTTGAATGCTTGTCTGAAGAGGAAGGTTTTTACCTGTTGGCAGAAGGTCATCAAGGAAGGGGCAATTCTGGTCTCCCTGGGAAGGGAGTTCCAGAGTCTAGGGGCAGCCACAGAAAAGGCCCTCTCTTGTTTCCCCACCAACTGTGCTTGTGATGCTGGTGGGATGGAGAGAAGGGCATCTTCAGAGGATCTCAGAGCCCGGGACGGCTCATATAGGAAGATATGGTCTGCCAAACAGCCTGAGCCATATAGGGCTTTATAGATCATCAGCAGCACTTTG
This sequence comes from Phrynosoma blainvillii, assembly GCA_026167975.1. Classification (NCBI taxonomy): domain Eukaryota; kingdom Metazoa; phylum Chordata; class Lepidosauria; order Squamata; family Phrynosomatidae; genus Phrynosoma; species Phrynosoma blainvillii. Next base: position 21,333,917 of record JANUYF010000007.1, on the reverse strand, counting down.
AATTGTGCCTGGAAACAAACTGGCAGCCAGTGGAGCTGTTTCAACAGGGGTGTTGTGTGAATTTTGTAACCTGCCCCTGTTAGCAGGCTGGCTGCAGCTCTTTGAACCAGCTGAAGTTTCTGAACACTCTTCAAAGACAGCCCCAAGTACAGCACACTGCAGTAGAGCAAACAGGATATAACCAAGACATGTACCACTGAGTCCAGATCCAGCTTCTCAAGGAATGGGCGCAGTTGGTGCACGAGTTTTAAATGTGCAAAAGCACTCCTGGTCACTGCAGAGATCTGAGCCTTCAGGTTCAAAGTTGAGTCCAGGAGTATGCCCAAACTGTGAACCTGCGTCTTCACAAGGAGTGTGCCCCCATCTAACACAGGCTGAATCTCTATTCCCTGATCTGCCTTCTGATTGACCAGGAGCACATCTGTCTTATCTGGATTCAGTTTCAACTTGTCTGCCCTCATCCAGTCCATTACTGATGACAGACACTGGTTTAGAACCAGGACAGCCTCCTTGGATTGGGGTGGAAAGGAGTAGTAGAGTTGAGTGTCATCGGCATATTGATGACACTGCACTTCAAAACTCGGGACGACCTCTCCCAAAGGCTTCATGTATATGTTAACATGTATATGTTAAATAGCATAGGGGACAACACAGAACCCCAAATAATAATAGCCAGGGGGTTGAGCAGAAGTCCCCTGGTTCGTTTCTCCAGGAAGGGACAGAGCCACTGTAAAACAGTACCTCCCATACCAGACAGTTGGCCCAGAAGGATACCATGGCTGATGCTATTGAAAGCCACTGAGAGGTCCAGGAGAACCAACAGGGACACACTCCCCCTGTCTAGTTCCCTGCGTAAGTCATCCACCAAGGCAACCAAGGCTGTCTCTGTTCCATAGCCAGGCCTGAAACCAGATTGAAATAGATCAAGATAATCCATTTCATCCAGAAACCCCTGGAGTTGGGAAGCTACCACACATTCTAAAACCTTGCCCAAAAAAGGTAGGTTGGACACTGGCTGATAATTATCCATTATTGTGGGATTCAGGGGTGGCTTTTTTAACAAAAGCCATACAACTGCCTCCTTTAGACAAAATGGGACTTTGCCTTGTTATAGGAAGGCACTGACTACCGCCTTTACCCACTCAGCCAATCTCCCTCTGGCCTGTTTAATAAGCCAAGAAGGACAAGGGTTCAAGACACATGTGGTGGCTTTCACCTATCCAAGGATCCTGTCCACATTATAAGGCTGCACAAGTTGAAAGTTATCCATTAACTTTGGCCAGATAGGTGCCAAGGTTACATCCACTGGCACTGTATCAACTGTAGCATCCAGGTCGGAGCAGATCTGGGCAACTTTATCTGCAAAATGCCTTGTATGACTCGTATCCATTGAGGATAGAAGTTGCATAAATCCTCATAGATACCCTGAAGGCATCTACACTCCCCAAAGTTGACACCACAGAGGTGGGGATCAGGGAAAGCCTTCACTCTTGGTAGTTGCAGTGAGAACTGTGGAAATCATCATAGTTGGTTACAGCAGAAACCCCACATTTGGCCACACTGCTGGGACTGCTTAAGAGGAACTCTCACAATTGGTGGCACTGATGGGATTACCCAAATATAAACCCCACTGTTGGTGGATTGGGAAAACTCCACATTTGGTGACCACAGCAGTGGGATAAAGAGTGAAACCCTCACATAAAGGGTGGATATCTCACAGCTGCCATATAAAGCTATTTATAAACTATAAACAATGGTATTTTGGGATGTTAAACATTACAGGAGAAACTATTTTAACACTGAATTGCTGCTCCAAGAGGATTTCATGAGTAGCAATTCATGTTTATTCTTCCTTTCTTTTTGCTGGAAAAAGGGTGGGAGGGGGAAGTTTAGGGCTCCAAAAACAGGCTTGAAGAGCTGCATGCTTCCTCATGACCAATCTTTGCCCATCCCTTAGCAAACAGGACTTTGGATTTTCCAAATACTGCTGGTCATTCAGATCAAACACAAAACTGACTATTTTCTAATAGTTTTATTTGTTACATTCAGAAAAAATTACAAGTGCACACACATGATTGTTTGCCTTTCATTCAGACTTACCTATTCGGTAGTAATGATCCAACTTATCCCACAAACTCTCTCCATCCCTTGGAAGATTGATGCTTTTGAGAGGTTCATATACAGAACCTAAAGGAAGAAGTTATGAGGTCTTGATTACAACCATAACAATGACATGAAATGACAAATACAACCATCATAATGATAGGGATTTATTGTCATCTTTGACCAATAGTTTTTTCTAGCAAACATATAGACAGCTTGCACTGACATTTTCTTTATCATGAAGAAGGCAGGATAGGCAACTGTGGAAGGCTAGAAAATTTTGGAGGGTCATACTCCGTCATCCTGCCTTCTTCATGATAAAACTAGCTTGACCAATTGACTATTGAAGCCAATAGTAGATACTAATAGTTTTCAAATTGTATTCCAGCAGATTCCTGTTTCATAGAACCTATGGTTTCTCAATGTGATTGCTAATGGCAGGCAAGGCAAGATTCTCCAAAAGACATCTTCTACACCAAAGCCAATTTCTCCTTTCAGTGCTGAACCTACAAAAGAATGTTGTGTGTTTCTATAGCGTTCTCCATTCATGAGGATGGCACGAAGGCAAACAGGCATGTATCGTACTCTGAATGAAAAGCCTGTGCACTCCAGAACACATCCTGAAATCTTCTACACGGCCTGATGTTCCTTGGAAGATAAGCAGATGAGGGTAACCTTCTCATACTTAAAAGAGTCACAGAAGATCACTGGAACAATATTGATTTATTAAGGAAGAATATTATGATACCCAAAGAATATACTGAGAGCCCGCGTAGTATAGTTGTTTGAGCATTCAACTAGGACTCTGGAGACCAGGGTTGAAATCCCAGCTCAGCCATGTAAACTCAATGGAGACTTTGAGCATGTCACTCTCTCTCAGCCTCGAAGGATGGCAAACCTTCTCTGAACAAATTTTGCCAAGAAAACTCCATGACAGGGTCGCAATAAGTTGGAAACATCTTGAAAGTAAACCAAAGACAACACAAAAGTATACTGTTTATTCTAGCATAAACTTTTAGGAGTCAGAGCCCACTCCATCGTGTGTGTGTGTGTGCATATTTATGTGCATCTCTATAATCTGCCAACTATTGAAAACATTATGTGCCTCTGGTGAAGCAAGTTCAGCCTGCAAAAGCTTATACCACAGTAAATCTGTCTTTAAGATGCCACAATAGTCTTTGCTAGTTCTGCTGAATCTAGCTCTCATCCCACCTGCCACTCTGAATCTAATTTATACCATTTTTCCACTAAAAAGTTGTACAATATAAATCCAGCTCTAGTTATTTCTATGTTAATACGCTAAATCTGAATGTAATATCCTACCAAAAATTATGATTTGCTCATGGCACCTGTTTTTCTATCAATGCATTTAAAATGCAAAAGAATATCTTTAAAAAGAAAAAAATCTCTTTCCATTTCTGTAAAGGCTGCAGTGCATGAGGTCAAATGACTGCAGATTGTGTTTATTTAACATGCTGACTGGGGAAGGAGGGAAGAGAATAACTATTAGTTTTTATTTTTAATGTTCTTTTAGAGGAAAAGCTGGTCAGTACCTTGCATACCAATAAATTCTGCAGTGTGTTCCATATGAACACAAATAATTCTAATTAAAATGAACCCTAATGCCTGTTTATGTACTCAACATTTATAATGAATATTCCTGAATACTAACAGAGAAGGGTCTGCTATTTCTGAAATAGGGATGAGATTCGAGTGTATCTGCTTTAATGTTTGTTTTGATGTTTTGAAATGCTGTACACCGCCCCGATTGCCTAGCAGAGGGGCGGGATATAAATAAAAATTATTATTATATTATTATTATTAAATAACAGAAAGAACAGTAAATACTGTGTAGGGATTCAGCAGAAAGTGAATCTGCAATGCTGAATAAATCAATCTAGGAAAGTAAATGTAAGAATATTGCTACTAGAATTGTTATCTGCAAGAAACGCATTATGCAAGAAATAAAACAGAAACTGATGGTGATGTTGATTTCACAGCCTACCAATTGTTACCGACTGGAGTGTTTGACCATCAGTGACTCTGATTCAATCCATGAATGCAGGAATCAGTGAAATACTGTCGGATAATGTGGCACATTCTAAACAGTGTTGCTTTTTGTAATAGTGCTTTTGTGACCCTACGTATGGCAACTGCATTCAGATGTTTTGTCAGTCCACTTGGAATTGCTATTCAAGCACATATCACTTCTGGAACCACAGCTGTTTTCCCAGAGTGCTGAATCTTGTAAGTCTCCATGCTTCATAGTCTTTGTCTTCCATTCTGCTGTCTACTACTACTACTACTATATTATTATTTTTACTATTATTGCTGCTGCTGCTGCTGCTAGTACTGCTACTACTACTACTTCAGGCAAATGAATTTGGAACCAAAATCAAGGCACACTTCAATATTCAAGGTACTTGATTTGGTTCAAAATAAGATAAAACTAATTCAACATCAGTGAGACATAACAGAAATTAGCCCTTGACTCTCATGTCTTTGATGCATATAATTTCATGATTCCTTGCTGCTGCTTCCACTTACAAAGAAAAGTGCATCCTTTTAACTTGAAGCATCATCTTCCATTTTTGGGCCTTTACAGATTGCCACAAATAATGCATCTTGAGACCACTTTAACTGTCCTGGCTCAATACTAGAGAATAATTGGAACTGTAGTTTATTATGGCACCAGAGCTCTCTGACAGAGAAGGCTCAATTTCTCAGAAAAAAACTACACTTCCCATAATTCCCTAGCATTGAGCCAGGACAGTTAAAGTAGTCTCAAGCTGGATTATTTCTGGCAGTCTGTACAGGCCCTTTATATCCTTTCATTACAAGATCTTGTAGAAGAAAAAAGGTATTGCTAGAAGCTGCTTATTTATATTGATTTATTAAAACGTATTTAATTGTTGAACCATTGACCACACAAGTTGTTAAATTTGGACTGCTTCACACAATGGAAATTCGAGCATAAAAAGTAATGTCAAATATGAAACAATAAGCATGCTGCACTTAATCAAGTGGCAACTGCTCAAGTATTTTCTGGAACATCGAGATTGACTAGATATAATAGTGATCATCTCACACACATGCATTTGAAAGTTTCCACAGTTTCCAGATACAATTCAAGGTCATCCATGTAATCTACAAAGATAAGCAATAGTGTGTGAGACTTTAATTTTGCAGATTATCTCCTGCTAGAATATGCTGATGTTTAAACTGTCAAGACTATAAATTTGTGAAGTATGGAAAAGTACATTGATTGATTTTTTTTCTTTTTTTGAGGATCTGCATCTTCATAATTCTTTTGAATTGTGATGACCAGAATTGAATGCAGTATTCCAGGTGAGGCCTGACAAAAGCATAAAGTGGCACTATTCCTTCCCTCAATCTAGACACTATACTTCTACTGATGTAGCCTTGAATTACATTGGTCTTTTTAGCTGCTGCATCACACTATTGATTCATGTTCAACTTGTGATCTACTAGGACTCCTAGATCCCTTACACATGTACTGTTGTCAACCCAGGTGTCCCCCAACCTATATCTATGCATTTCATTTTTTCACCCAAAGTGTACCCATTTCTCCATGCTGAAATTCATTTTGTTAGTTTTGGCCCAGCTTTCTAATCTATTAAGGCCATTTTGAATTTTGATCCTATCCTCTGGAGTATGAGTTACTCCTAATTTGATGTCATCTGCAAATTTGATCAGCATGCCCTCTATTCTTTCATCCAAGTCATTGATAAAGATGTTCATTTAGATTAACCAGGTATTGCTGTACTACCTCTTTATTTATTCTGTGTTGTATTGCACCTTCTGCATCATCTGCTCCATGTTCCTCAGGTTGAACGTTCTTTTCCTTTTGTGAGAAGACTGACAAACTAGGTATTGTATAATTCTGCTTTTTCTCTGTTAGCATTTCACCAACTTCTCCACACAATAGCCATACCATTTCCTTCTTCCTTTTACTATGGACATAACCAAAAAAACACACAACCTTTTTATTGTTCTTAAACTCTCTAGCAAGCCTGAGTTCATTCTGCGCTTTAGCTTCTGAGTTTCACCCTACATATGCTAGTAGCTATTTGTTTGAATTCTTCTTTGGCGATTTCCCCCTTTTTCCATTCCTTATACATGTCTCTTTCAAAATTCAGCTCAGTTGAGAGTTCTTTAGTTATACATCCTGGTTTCTTGAGACATCTCCCATTTTTCCTCCTCACTGGAAGGGACTGTTTGAAATTGTGCCTTCATTATGTCCATTTTGAGACATTCCCATCCATCCTGAATTCCCTTCTCTTTTACTATTCCTGACCGTGGGATCACCCCCAGTATTTCCCTAAGTTTACTGAAATCAGATTTCCTAAAGTCTAGAATGTGTGTCTAGACTTTAGGAAAGCTGATTCTATACTATATTCTGTACCTATCCTAGTGTATACCTATCCTAGTCTAATATTGCCCAATGAATGCCCATGCTGAAATCTATTTTCCAGGGCCTCACATCAAACCAGAACAAACAGAACATCAGAAGACATCTATCTACTCCAATTCCCCTCTGGTATTCCCCTCTCTACTCCAGTTCCCCTCTGAGAAACTAAAGGCCTTTGCAGACTGCCAGAAATAGTGCACATTAAATTGAGGCACTGCCCTGGCTCAGTGCTAGGGAGTCATGGGAATTGTATTTTTTCTGGGACATTGAGCCTTCTCCATCAGAGAGCTCTGGTGCCACAATAAATTACAGTTCCCATGATTCCCTAGCACTGAGCCAGGGCAGTGCCTCAATTTAATGTGCACTATTTCTGGCAGTCTGCAAAAGCCCTAAGAGAGATTGTTTCATCCACCTAATACCAATTTTAAAGGAAGAAAATCCAGGAAAAAAGGATTCCTCCCTTTAGCCGGAGGCCGGTTGTTCAATGGGCTGGTGCTGGGATCGGAGAACTTCTCCGATCCCAGCACTAGCCCATTGAACTGAGGTCGCGGGGGGAAGGAGCCCTCCTTCCCCCCGCGACCTCAGTCTTTGAATGGGCTGGTGCTGGGATCGAAGCGATTCCAGCGCCAGCCCATTGAAAGACTGAGGTTGCGGGGAGAAGGAGGGCTCCTTCCCCCCGCGGCCTCAGTCTTTCAATGGGCTGGTGCTGGGATCGAAGCGATCCCAGCGCCAGCCCATTGAAAGACTGAGGCCGCGGGGGGAAGGAGGGCTCCTTCTCCCCACGGCCTCAGTCTTTGAATGGGCTGGCACTGGGATCGCTTCGATCCCAGCACCAGCCCATTCAAAGACTGAGGTCGCGGGGGGAAGGAGCCCTCCTTCTCCCCGCGGCCTCAGCCCTTCGCCCTATAAGGCGCACTGACTTCCCCACGCACGTTTTGGGGAAGAAAAAGTGCGTGTTATAGGGCGAAAAATACGGTACTTTTTCCCCCTGTCATCTGTAGATCCTCCAGACTATCTGGTCCCCCATTTTGCTACCAACACATGTACATTGAACATTCCCTCAAAATCAGGATGAGGGGCAAGGTACATCTTCTGCACACTTTCTAGAACAGTTGAAAGAAAACACAAAAACAGAAACATTATTGAAAGCACTGTGTTTCACTACTATATTGATAGTTTAAAATGCAAGAGTAGTTTTGGGAAATGGCACTAATTAGTTTCTTCCTAGGTTTAAGGAGTGCATTAAAATACCTATAATGAATCTCAAATTAACTTACTTTCAGCAAGCCTTTTACCTCTTGCCATTTTGTTGCACAGAATCAATTATTACTGTACAAGCCTTAATAGTGTATCAATGGAAACATGAATTAAATTAACTCTCCATGTCCCCCCCCCCCCATGCTCCCAAAGCAGGTTTGGGCTAACCAAGTTACATGATTTGAAAAGCACAGAAAAATGTCCTACATTAAAGAAGAAAAACACATCAAGCACAATTTGACATCAAACTCACAGCTCTGAGCCATTTTGTCCAGATTTTTTCAAACTCATTTTGTTTCTAAATAAACATCGAATGTTATTTTTCCAAAAAACATAAATTGGTAGAAATATGGATATTAAATTGCCTTGCAAAGCAATAGTTATTAATACTTAGTCACATTTATGAATCTACAAAAGTAGCTATGGAAATTCATAGCAACAATTCAATGCAAAAGCCACCGAGGGAAGGACGTGAAGCAAATTAAGATATTATATACAACAAATAGCTTTACAGAGAATAGTGACTGTTCTTAGTAATGTATGAAATACGAACAGTAATTGTATTTTATTCCAGCAATAGCTATAAAATACAGCAAGGCTACCTCAGATACTAATACAACACATAATGCAACACTATTAATACACTGCTATATCATTATCACATTCACATTTCAAAAAATGACACTCAAAGAAAACAGAATGAATAGAGTTCTAAAAGGGGGGCCTTGTGTAAAAAAAAACCCCACAATTTGGAAAATTACTTTTGGAAGTAATCTACACCTATTAGTCATTATAGCAGTGGTACTCACACTTTTCACCTTGGGACTCCCCCCCCCCCTCCCTTTACACTGACATGCGGACGTCATGCCCTCCAATTCAATTCAAGGAAGGAAGGAAGGAAGGAAGGAAGGAAGGAAGGATATGAAGTTGTAGGCTTTCATGGCCGGCATCCATAGTTTTTTGTGGGTTTTTCGGGCTGTGTGGCCATGTTGAAACTCTTCTAGAACATGGCCACACAGCCCGAAAAACCCACAAAAAACGAAGGAAGGATAGCTGGCCAGCCACTCAGTCATCACTCCCAAGGTAGCAGGATGTAAAGGGAGCAGCAACTGATCAGCCAGTCTTCGTTCCTTTTGTTCTTACACACAAGAGTGCAGCACCTGCCATCAAGAGAGCTTCACAGCTTCATGCAGCAACCACCACCACCACCACTGTCATGTATCTCTCAGCGGAAAAGGTGGCAGAGGAAGAGGTGGTGAGCCAGGCATGGCTAAGGCACATGCTACTGGCTAGCTGGTTGCTGCACAAAGTGGGGAGAGGAAGCAAGGGGTAACCCCCCCCCCATCTTCCTCATCCGATGACCATGAGGATAGAGAGGGTTACAAAGGGAACTAGTCAGGCTCCAGTGGGTGGGAGGGAAGGAGGGGAGGTAGAGCAGAGTGGTAGTGCTGCCTCTCCCTTGCAGTCTCACCCAGTATCCACATATCCATGCAAAGTCCCAGAACGTATCTCCGTGGTTATAAGGGTTGTACTGTATTTATTCTTCCAAATGCTCCAGCACACTGCAAACATGCAGCAAGATTACTGCTTTTGCCACCAAGCAGTTGCTTAGCAGTTCATGATGCAAACTGAACTGCAATGTCAGACCTTCTCAAGGATATGACAAAACCTTCATGAAACACTGGAATAGATTGTACATAATTTTTTAAAAAAAACATGGTTTTGAAGGAACATATATTCCCACATGAGCCTGCCTGAGCTCTAAGGTCTTCCGGGGAGGTATATCTCAATGCCACCACGTCCACAAGCATATTTAATGGGAACATGGGAAGACCCTTCTCTGTGCCTACTCCCTATCCCAAACCATCATAGATTCACCTTACGGTCACCATAAGTTGGAAAAAACCTGAAGGTATAAAACAAGAAATGACTTTCATTTTTGTCATTTTGGGGATGCACAGAGTTAAGAAATCAGAAGTGATGTCTCTATACTATCCAGGGCTGCTCACTCAGGTCTAGTGTGATGTGTACTCTTACCAATTAAATATACCAAAAGCATTGCCCCCAAGGTGGTTTCATACTTATTACCAGTTACCACTTCAACAATTTAAATTCAATCAGCTTGACATATTGAAGTTAACCAGTTTTGGGCTCCACTGAACCTAAAGCCAGGAATTTCATGAACCATCAGAGCTAGAGTTTGGAACACCTTCCCAGTCAATGAAGCATTTTCCTCTAAGCATATAACTTCTACCACTCTACTTACTTATAATAAAATAAGTAACTTCATAGCAAAATTTCTCTTTCTGCTTGATTATGCAGTTAATTTTGTTTTTATGGACTGTAACTGTGAATTATTGATCCTCTGAAGATACTGGTTCCTACTACCATTCTTAGGGTCAGCTAGACCAAGGTGCCATTAAAGTTAATAACCCTTTTAACCCACTCAAACAGACTCATCCCTGGTAAACAAACATAGGGTTAAAACAAGCTAATGAGATTATTTCAGAATACAAGATCCAACTTCTTAATGATTTCCAAAGTGAGAAGTAAATAGAAATATCATGTGCATTTAAAATTTACATACATGCTAATAACAAACTGTATCTCTTCATAAACAACTAGATGTAGGAAATAATTATACCCACCAGACCAACAGAAGACAAATCCACTTCTCTTATGACTATTGATTTCCAGCCAAGTCATTTTGTTCAAAAGCATTTTAAATTGATAAAATATGTTGCTGCCGTCAGACAGCTTAAATACACTGCCTAACAAATCCAATGTTAAAAATATGCTTAATCAGTACAGCAATCTATTCCATAGCAACAAATGGATGTAATAAACACAGGATTATGGCTTCACTGCAAAATCAAGCAGAGAAAGAAACACATAAATGATCTTATCTTGATGATATGCAAGGGGGTGAATATAATTTAAAAAAACCACCAGTGTTGTGCTACTATACTTCTTCAAGTGTATATGTAATACTGTGGTAAAAACTATTATTTTCATATTCAGGCATGTCCAAATTAACACAATATATGGAGGATAATATATTATTGATCAATCACTGCAATTATTTTTTTTTTCATTCAAACGGCAGCAAGTTTGCCAACATTTTAAAAACATAGTTCCATTTTACAGGAAGATGAAACAGCCTCGATTAGTACTTTTGGCATTCTGAAAAGATCATTTTATAGCAAAAGTATTTAGATACTAGCACAGGGGGATCTGTACTTTATCAGACAACCATCAGCACTCGGTATACCATATTTTTCGGCATATAAGACGCATTTTTTCTTCCCCAAAACGAGGGTGGGGAAGTTGCTGCGCCTAATGAAGCGAATATACAAGCTGAGGGCAAACTGCCGAGGCCTAGGCTAAAAGTAGGCCTCATTTCAACCTCAGCCTTGGTGCTCCAGTGGGCTCCTCCCATCCCAGGAAGAGCCCATTGGAGCAGCCAGGACGGGGGTGGAAAGAGTCCTCTTTTCCTGGCTAGTTGAATGTGCTCCTCCTCTTTCCACCCCCATCCTGGGTGCTTCAATGGACTCTTCCTGGGGTCAGAGGAAATCCTCCCATCCCAGGAAGAGTCCATTGGAGCACCCAGGACGGGGGTGGAAAGAGTCCCCCCCTTGAAGAAATCTGCCAGGAAAACCCTCATGGTAGGATCCAAATGAGCCAGAAATTACTCCAAGGCACTGGATTATTACCCTGGCCAAGTTACACTGTCTCAGCCTCAGAGGGTGGAAATGGCAAACTCCCTCCTCTGAAGAAATCTGCCAGGAAAACCCTCATGGTAGGATCAAAATGAGCCAGAAATTACTCCAAGGCACTGGATTATTACCCTGGCCAAGTTACACTGTCTCAGCCTCAGAGGGTGGAAATGGCAAACTCCCTCCTCTGAAGAAATCTGCCAGGAAAACCCTCATGGTAGGATCAAAATGAGCCAGAAATTACTCCAAGGCACTGGATTATTACCCTGGCCAAGTTACACTGTCTCAGCCTCAGAGGGTGGAAATGGCAAACTCCCTCCTCTGAAGAAATCTGCCAGGAAAACCCTCATGGTAGGATCAAAATGAGCCAGAAATTACTCCAAGGCACTGGATTAGTACCCTGGCCATGTTACACTGTCTCAGCCTCAGAGGGTGGAAATGGCAAACTCCCTCCTCTGAAGAAATCTGCCAGGAAAACCCTCATGGTAGGATCAAAATGAGCCAGAAATTACTCCAAGGCACTGGATTAGTACCCTGGCCAAGTTACACTGTCTCAGCCTCAGAGGGTGGAAATGGCAAACTCCCTCCTCTGAAGAAATCTGCCAGGAAAACCCTCATGGTAGGATCAAAATGAGCCAGAAATTACTCCAAGGCACTGGATTAGTACCCTGGCCAAGTTACACTGTCTCAGCCTCAGAGGGTGGAAATGGCAAACTCCCTCCTCTGAAGAAATCTGCCAGGAAAACCCTCATGGTAGGATCAAAATGAGCCAGAAATTACTCCAAGGCACTGGATTAGTACCCTGGCCAAGTTACACTGTCTCAGCCTCAGAGGGTGGAAATGGCAAACTCCCTCCTCTGAAGAAATCTGCCAGGAAAACCCTCATGGTAGGATCAAAATGAGCCAGAAATTACTCCAAGGCACTGGATTAGTACCCTGGCCAAGTTACACTGTCTCAGCCTCAGAGGGTGGAAATTGCAAACTCCCTTCTCTGAAGAAATCTGCCAAGAAAACCCTCATGGTAGTGTCAAAATGAGCCAGAAATTACTCCAAGGCACTGGATTACTCTGGCCAAATCACACTCTCTCAGCCTCAGAGGGTGGAAATGGCAAACTCCCTCCTCTGAAGAAATCTGCCAAGAAAACCCTCATGGTAGGGTCAAAATAAGCCATAAATTACTCCATAAGCCAATGGCCTAAAAACTCCAAAGGTACCAGTCCATCTGATCTTGGAAGCTAAGCAGGGTCAGCCCTGGATAGTCCTTGGATGAGAGACCGCCAAAGAATCCCAGGTGCTGCAGGCTGTATTTCAGAGGAAGGAACTGGCAAAACCACTTCTCGAGTCTTCCTTGCCTAAGAAATTCCTAAGAAATTCATGGAGTCACCATAAGGCGACAGGAGACTTGCAAGAAAGTTGGGCAGGGAATTTGTGCAATACCTGGCCCTGCTGCTGGCTTAAACTTACATTTGCAACTTAAAATTGTTCTTAAACTGCTGTTAACTTTATACAGTTGATATAAAATATTTTACTACAGTATTTGGTTAAGAATCTTTTTTTTCTAGATTTTCCTCCTTTAAAATTGGGTGCGTCTTATATGCCAGAGCGTCTTATATGCCGAAAAATACGGCAATATTCATTGCTCAGTCTCTGCAAAGTCTGAGCTATTTATGTAATATCAATAATGCAGAACAGTCATTATTTGCCACTCCATTCTACCAAAAAACAAACAAACAAACAAAAAACAACCCTGATAGTGCCTTTTCAGATATTTGTGCAATTTCTGCTAGGTCAACAGAGGATACCAATGTATTCTAAGAGAAACACTTGAAAAACACAGAATCCCACACATCGCAGTGTGTGTTCCAAGGATCAGATTTTCTCCAGGTCTAGTGCCCATGTAAAGCTGCATTAGACAGGGAGAGATATTAGTTGAAAGGAAATGATGGGACTGAGAAGTGTTCTATGTGTTTGTGTGGCTACAGACAGAAATGGGATACATACACTTCCAGCACCTTATGAACTGCTGAGCTGGCAGTTATCCCAGTGGCCACATGAGGTCAAAGCTTGCTCAGGCTGGGACATGACCCCAGCTGAATCATGCATGCATGAAAGCCTTAACAGAGCAAAACAAAAGAGATCAAACTGATGTTGAAGATAAACAAATAGAACTGGGATGGATGGAGACATAACTAAATTAAATCCATGAACCCTTTTTAATGTTACTATCAAACATTAAAAGTAATGTTCTGTCTTACACTAAAGGGAAAGGATTTTTTTTTTAAAAAATGAAGACATTCATGGGCAAACTGAGCTAAACAAATGAAAGGTGGTGCCTAACCGCTGGCACCTGGCACCAGTCGAGCTTAAGATTATGCCATCCTCCCATATCATAATTATCACATGCCTATGGCAAGTGCATTCATACATGACTGACTGACGATAACCCTATATGTTGTTGCCTGAATAAGTGTATTTATTTTTCAGCTAAGGCTGTGTGGGAGACTGTTGTCTGGACCTAAGCTGTAAATGCCGATGAACCCTATAGAGTTTTTTTTTGGGGGGGGGGGGAACATATGTAGAATTCAAATTTATAGTCCAGACACACTTTCAGCTAATGAATCATTCATCACAGGGCTTACAGTAATTCCAGCAATAGTCTAAAATTACACTGCTAATACTGTTAGTTCATATTTAAACCTTCTAAAGTTTCGCAGATTATTGAGATCTTGTGCTGTTAGCGTATTATGCCCACAAATAAGACAATAGCTACACAGTAAAAATACACAGTAAGGATGGGTTGGGTGTTTTGTTTTTACTTAAACATTTTTAAAAGCTCAGAATGCTGTCATAATGTGTACTAGGTGCACAGATTTCTGTAGTAGCCCTTACGTCCCCAGAGGCATCAGCATCTCGGCTGGCAAGAACCTCTGAAGTAATCCCATGTTTTGTGCTCTTGCTACTTCAAATGATTATGGCTATGAATTTAATTGTAATGATAGCATTTTAATATCTTCTGAAATGAAAAATAATTGCGCTAATGAATCCCTTACAATTACAATCAGTCAAACCCAAGTTCCACAATATCACTCCAGAATATCTACCTCCCCAATCATGAATGAAAACATCTATGATTCCCAGCGAGGACCAAGAAGCCTGAAGCACTCAGTAATGGGAAGAAATACAGTATGAAATGTTGATAGCTGTTAACATAGCTTTGATCATTGGTTGTTGTGGCAGCAAATAAAGCACTGCTTCTTGTCTACCTGGTATAGTGGTAACCCTGCATTTTGTATGGTCCTGGCTGCTTGCGTTGAAACTCTGAAAAAGATCATATAAGATGGTGCATTGTGACCAGCTTCTAAACACTGAAAATGGCTCCCAAGTAATTCAAATTGCAAGCTTCATATTGTTTCAACATTGACATATGTAAGCAAAAGAATCCTGCAGCACCTTTGAGACTAACTGGGCAAAAGAAGGTATAGCATGAGCTTTCTTAGACTTCGACTACTTCCTAAGAAAGCTCACGCTACTACTTCTTTCAGACAGTTAAGTCTAAAGATACTGCAAAGGTGCTGCAAGATACCGCTTTGCGTCCTGATTACAGACTAACAGAACAATCTCTCTATTGGCATATGTAGTAGGTATTAATAGAGTTCTTTCAACTTACAACCCAAATCCAAAAGTTCACTGGCAACCAATTACAATCTCAGAGAGGCACACACATATATAGAGACACATACATGGCACACACAAACATACCCTAAAAACAAAAGCAAGTGACCGGTGGAAGTCAGCACTTACCAAACCAGGAGAAAGCACGAGCAGGGGCGGTTCTGTCAGCATCCAAACTGGCCATTTCAAGCTGTTGCACCTTATCACAAACGTCTCAGGCTAAACTACAGCAATTTTTGAAAATGTTAATGAGGGTTAGAGGCAATCAGGTTTAAATTTAAGCAAAAGTAGTGTTAGTAGAATTATTAACATGATGCAGTGTACAATAAAGAGGATAATTAGATTCATTATATTTTATGTTTTCCCTCCATACAGCAAAACTTGATTTTATACCATAATTATCAATAAATCTCACTGGTTGAAGTACCATTACCTATATTTACATAATGCCTGCTTACTGTTCTGTAATAAGAATGCTATTTGACATTAACAGTTCTTATTATGCCAGATGATATTGAACATTTAAAATCAAGTGTTGTTGGTGGGGGAAATAATCTTTTAGTCTGATGAAATAAATTCCAGGTCCCAACGAAATGCATTTATTCTTTAGTTAATGAAACATGCAATTGTTCTGCACTACAAGAGCACACAATTACATACATTTTTCCAACATAATACTGTTTTTATTTGGTTCTCAAACTTTTCATTAAGGAACTTATCAAAGGCAGGTGGTTGTTCTTCTTCCTGGATATTTCTCAAGTAGATTGTTTATATTGTTGAGATTCTGTCTCTTAACCCCATCACAGATCTCAATTTCTGGACTAACTTATTTATTACTATTATCTTGGGACATCAAAGTTTCTGCAATCTAGCAATTATTACCAACTCACTTTTGAGGGAATTAATCTTATAGAGCAGCTCAAATCAAATGAACTCAAACTGGTTACAATGTCATTAATATATAAAATGTCAGGTTTATTAATATAAAAATATGAACATTTTATCTACATGATTTTGGAAAATATGGAAGAGAGTTTGGGAAGTGATTCATCTTACATTATCAGGACTGAGATGGTGAAACTTTTATTGTACCATCCTCCACGGACAAATATGCCAACATTTGAATTGCACAGAATTCTTAAGCAGGACAGTTACTAATATACAAAGATTAGTACAATATACAGTAGATCATCACTAGCACATAGTATTCTTGTATAGTACTAGATGCCTGATGTGATAAAATTAATTTCAATTTGCAGCATTCACAACAGGTTTGGCCCAAATCTAATTGCTAGGTCAACACTTCCATATATCCTACTGATTCAATGGATCTCCTTTAATTCAAACTAATAATGGGATTTAGGGCTTTGTTTCAGTCCTGTTCTACATGATAAAGAATTCTACGCAACACAAGGGTTTACATATTCTTAGTTAGCAGACAAGAGCCTGATAAGAATATATCATTTTCCTATTTTGTGAGTTGATGTGAGCTAACCAGTGTTTACTGTGACCATCACAGCACACAGCTCCTCATGTATAGGAAAGAACTACATCTGACAATAGCATTGTCCAACATTTCAGAGAACAGCTGAAGTTCATCTTCAATGTTGTAGATTCTATATAAAGTTCAGCTAACAAACAATCATTAAGCCATTACTGCTATTTCTCCAAACATCAAATCACAGTGGGCCTTTGCAGACTGCCAGAAATAGTGCAAATTGAGTCCACTTTTAGGGTTAGGGTTAGTGCTAAGGAATCATGGGAATTGGTTGGTTTTTTTCTGAGACATTGAGCCTTCTCTGTCAGAGAGCTCTGGTGCCACAATAAAATACAGTTCCCATGATTCCCGAACCTTAACCCTAACCCTTAAAGTGGACTCAATTTGCACTATTTCTAGCAGTCTGCAAAGGCCCAGTGTTAGGTGAAATAAAGCTTTATAAGCATAACAGAAGGACATGATTGTAACTAGCCACTCTACAGCACTACCTCTAGCTGGCCATAAGCTTAGAAAAAGGCAAGCCCAGACACAAGGCAAAATGTTCCTGGCTTGCCCATTTCACACAGGCCCTATATACTTGGAACTCATTCAAATCACCCCACAGTATTTCTCTCTCTCATCTTTTCTGTGGGGAAAAAGGACTGAAGAAAGGATGAGTGAAGTGCCAAGTATTCCAGATACACAAGTGATTAGATTAGTTTTGTACAAAGAAGGGAAACTATGGGGTTAGGGGTGAACTAAGTGGGGTTGCAGACGGCCAGAAATAGTGCAAATTGAGTCCACTTTAAGGGTTAGGGTTAGTGCTAGGGAATCATGGGAATTGTTGTTGTTTTCTGAGACATTGAGCCTTCTCTGTCAGAGAGCTCTGGTGCCACAATAAACTACAGTTCCCATGATTCCCTAACCCTTAAAGTGGACTCAATTTGCACTATTTCTGGCAGTCTGCAACCCCCCTATATGGCCTACCCAAGGCCATATAACCTCTAACAATGCCATTTCTTACATGACTTCAGTTTTTTAGATATAATTTAAATATAATCAATGCAGCCAAACAATATTACCAATACACAACATTTTCTACTTTTATTACCACACATCTGAATATGGGCAACTATCTTTAGTCCAAAACACATTGCAGAAATCATCCAGTTTGAGACCGCTTTAACTGCACTGGCTTGGTACTAGAGAATCCTGGGAATTGTAGTTTATTATTATTGTATATCAAGCTCTCTGATAGAGAAGGCTAAATGTCTCACAAAACTACACTTCCCAGAATTCCCTAGCATTGAGCCAAGACAGTTAAAGCGGTCTCAAACTGGATTATTTCTGCAGTGTGTTTTGCAGCATAGTTTATCAACTACTTAGCAGAATATATTTACTAGAGGTACTACTATTTCTATTTCACACTGGCCAAAATTAGCTTGCATCAAGCCATGGCACAAGAAAAGACATATTGTTTAAAAAAAAAAAACAAATAAAAATCTGAGGTCTCTCCTAAGCAAGAACAAGTTTGTGCAAGGGCTTGATCTTTACTGGAGAAATACCAATAAAATAAGTATGAGAAATACAGTATTTAACTATAAGGTCTTTGTTCTGCCAAGTAGAATGAGCTGTTATGTCTTCCGCATTTTGTGTTATCTGTTTAATCCATTGAGAATTTCAGAACTTATATTTGGATAATTTAAATAACCAGCTTAAAGTCTCCCCCGTGTTTTTCTGGTTTCCAAAACATTTGCAAGCACAAAAACTAAATATTTGCAAACATGGATTCCCTAACAGAATAAATCAAGGTTAAAGCATTTGTGAAGCTCTTGAATTTGAGGATTACAGCTGAATTAAATTTGATTCAGCAACATAATTTTAATGCAGATTAGGGGAATTATTTATGCATTAAAACCTACACTTTTATTTCTTCTTGTGTGCTTTTAGCTAAAATGATAACCTAATATGGAGGGTACAACAATTTTGAAAGGGCCTGGAAAATATTTCAGACGTGTAACACTGAATTTCTAGGCAGCACGGAGGTTAGTAATTTTGACTATACAATACTTCCATGTAGTCAAATATTAAAAGACTAATTTGTAATGAAATTTTTTATTCCACTTCATATGACAGACACATAATACAGGCACTGGGATGTTCACGAATGGTACTGTACTAGATTGCATCAGAAGTTCGGAGTCTGAATCATTACTTTAATTAAATCAATTTACATATAGTCAAATCTAGCAAGAAAAAAATATCCTCACAAACAGGCATAGCTCCCCAAATAAGTTGATTAGAGTATGCATGGTATAAAATGTGCTTGTTGATGGGCATAAATACTCCCTTAATGCAATCTGCTCTAGCAGTCTCAGAACTCAAACAAGACCTCACCAACTTGAATACAAAATAGGAAATGGTGTCTCCATTATTATGCACTCTTGTTTTAACAATAATTTTTCTCTCTCTATCAATTGTAAAGAACGAATGAGAAACTCAAGTTCTAGAAGAACCAAAGCTGAGCATTTAAGCCAGGATGGACAAAGGGTCAGAGCAGACAGCCGAGAAAGAGTGGTCCGAATCCACTCCGGCCACAAGCGGATTAGGTTCACACTGAACACATGACCCGATCTAAAAGCGGGCTGCGGCCGCAGGACCCAACCTGCACCACCAGGAGCCAGATCATCCCAGCTCCTTTTGCTCCAGCCCAAAGCACTGGAGCAGGGCTTGGGGGCAGCTTTGGGCTGCATTGGAGCCAGGCATCGTTTGAACGCCATGCCTCCAAAGCGACCGAAAATTGCTTCTTTATGTCCATCTGTTCTAGGACAAAGTGTCACCTATGGACTGCATACAACCCATAGGGTAAAAAAAAAAATACATCAGGGAGTGCTGGCTCTTCAGGTTCACCCACTACACTTGACTACCTCTAGTCTAAGTATCAGACCTTAAGGGAAAACCTAATTATTGTTCAAGGCTGTACTATACTGGGAGTTTAAGAACACATTGATGTTTACTGGTTTGTCTACCACAATGATGTGTGTAGTAGGC
The DNA here is from genome assembly GCA_026167975.1 of Phrynosoma blainvillii. Lineage (NCBI taxonomy): Eukaryota > Metazoa > Chordata > Lepidosauria > Squamata > Phrynosomatidae > Phrynosoma > Phrynosoma blainvillii. Next base: position 21,314,209 of record JANUYF010000007.1, on the reverse strand, counting down.
TCCTTCAGTTTACAACTGGAAGTAATCTGAAATTTAACTACCTAATTAAATCAAATATATAGCAAAGTCATCCATCACTGGAGAAAGTTATTTTCAAACCACAAATCTGAATGGCTGTATTTACTAGCCAACAGTTAACTGTAGGGACTGACACTGTTACATGTCCATGGGCATGAAATGTTTTACTTTTTCTTTTCCTTTGCAAGGAAGGACTACCAATCCAAAGCAAGACTTTCTTTTGTTTCTATAAAGGTAAAAGTAGCTTCTGTATAAAAAGGCCAGATGTACCCAAACACATGCAACAGGTTAAGCAGATTACTGAATCCCCAGTAATCTTCTCTTTAGACTTTAGACTGCGATATCTTCTCTTTAGATTTTATTAATTGTATTTTTATCAGAGTCACAAGAAGAACTGTAAAGGAGTAGCAGCAGAGTTTGCATCTTTAATGTCAGCCAGAGTTGCTGTCACTTTTTCAGTGATTTGTAAACTGCCAGATGGATTAAGCAGGACAAATATAGCTACAAGGCAATGCAGGACAAGGTTTGTTGATGAGCCAGGAGAAGCAACAACAGCGGAAGTGAAGGGAAGAGGAAGAAGGAAATGTGGGGGTTAAGAACAGAAAAGCAGGTAAACCAAAACATGGTAGGATAAGGACCAACATAAGGACAACCAAATTATGAAAGTGACAGAAAATACAAAATGGAAGATAAAGAAAAGACAGGGGGGAAAGCATGGGAAGAGAACCAAAACATTGGAGAGAGAGTCAAATGGGAGAATAATATTGCCCTGCAGGGTCAGGCTAAAGGTCCGTCCCTTCTAATTCCCTGCCTCTGGGAGCAGTCTACTTAGGCAGCAATCTCACCCTGAGGGCAAGAGACCAGCACAATTCCTTGCTTATATTCAATATCTGACATCAGACATACATTATCTCGCTGAAGATGATTCCCTAGCACTGAGCCAGGGCAGTGCCTCAATTTAATGTGCACTATTTCTGGCAGTCTGCAAAGGCCCTAAGACTCTGGAGACCAGGATCTGAATCCCTGCTCAGCCAGGGAAACCCACTGGGTGCCCCCGGGCAAATCACATACTCTCAGCCTCAGGGGAAGGCAATGGCAAACTTCCTCTGAACAAATCTTGTCAAGAAAATCTCATGATAGGGTCACCATAAATCAGATATGACTTAAAGGCACACAACAACAACAAACCACCTGGAAGGCCACACTTTATAGCAACCTGTCCAACCTGCAGTCTGACTTGATATAATGATGCTGTCAACATGTTTACCACTTTAATTGTCCTGGCTCTGTGCTATGGAATCCTGGGATTTGCAGTTTGTTGTGTAACCAGAGTTCTCTAACAGAGAAGGCTGAATGTCTCTCCAAATTACACTTCCCAGAATTCCATATCACTCTACACCAGGGGTAGGCAATCTTTCCTCTTTAAGGGCCGAGGGACTTCAGCTCCCAGGATCCCAGGAGCTATTGGCCAACATGGGACTATTGGCCAACATGGCTGAGGCTTCTGGGAGATGAAGTCCCTCGGCCCTTAAAGGGGAAAGGTTGCCTACCCCTGCTCTACACCATGGCAGTTAAAGCACTGTCAAACTCAAACTGGATTATTTCTGCAGTGCAGATGCAGCCCTGGTCATCCCGGACAAGACAGACTTTCAGTCTAACCCAGCAAGGCCCCTCTGAAGGGGAAAGTTGTTGAGGAGGGAAGAAGGAGAGGAAATGGGAGAGGAAAAAGGAAAGTAAATGGATGAAATACAGGCATCACTAGGGGTGCGGAGGGAGTGCTAAGTGCAAAAGGTGACACTCGAAGGGGGTGGGTGACACCGCCGCTTCCAAACATCTGCCTTTTGGCAGAAATGGGCTGTGGAGTTTGCCTGCATCACTTTAAAACACTGAAAAAGATGTTGTGAGTGGGGCAAGATTGAATGAGAGGAGAAAGGAGAAGCCCCAGTTTTTTAATGTTAAAAAGTCTCTCAGGCTCAGGGGAAGGCATTAGCAAACTTTCTCTGAACAAATCTTGCCAAGAAAACCCCATGATAGTTTCACCTTAGGGTTGCCATAAGTCAGAAATGACTTGATGGCACACAGCAACAACAACAACAACAACATAATAATAATAATAATAATAATAATAATGGGACTAAAGTGCTGTAGTTGTCTGAGTATTGGATTATGACTCTGGAGACCTTCTATGGAGGTTCCTAAACAGAGGGAGGATGGCTATCTGTTGGGGATGCTTTTATTGTGTCTTCCTTCATGTCAGGGGGTTGGACTGGATGCCATCTTGAGGTCTCTTCAAACTCTTATGATTCTACAACCCAGCTCAGCCATGGAAACTCACTGGGTGACCTTGGGCGAGTCACACACTCTCAGCCTCTGAGGAAAGCAAAGGCAAACCTCCTCTGAACAAATCTTGCCAAGAGATCCCTGTGACAGGTTCACCTTAGGGTCGCAATAAGCTGGAAACGACTTGAAGGCACACAACAATAGAGTAATAGAATCACAGAGTTGGAAGCTGCTCCAGAGAATAGGATCTGGAAGCAATGGATGCAAGCTCCAGGAAAAGAGATTCCACCTAAACCTTAAGAGGAACTTCCTGACAGTAAGAGCTGCTGGACAGTGGGAAATGCTTCCTTAGAATATGCTTTCTAAAGAGAGGCTGGATGGCCATCTGTCAGGAGTGCTTTGATTGTGTGTTCCTGCATGGCAGAGGGTTGGACTGGATGGCTCTTGTGATCTCTTCCAACTCTTATGATTCTATAATTCTAATAATGATAATAATGGGACTACGCTGGCATAGTGGTTTCGAGTGTTGGACTACGACTCTGGAGACTGGGGTTCGATTCCCAGCTCGTCCATTGAAACCCACTGGGTGACCTTGGGCAAGTCACACTCTCTCAGCCAAGGCTGGAGGTACGAGTAAGGAGCAATGGAGTAAAGAGATTTTTACAGGAGTAGGAGTAACATTAAGAAAAAATATATCTTACTCCGGGGTAGGACAAGAAATAACCCCAAAATCACCATTACTCCCCAGCCCTCAGGGGAAGTCGATGGCAAACCCCATCTGAAGAACAGGTGTGTGATGTGGAGAGGTCTGGAGGGGGAGGGAAGCCTAGCGACGCCTCCGAGGCGAAATGGTGCGCCCTTTAAGGGCTTTTGGACTTCAGCTCCCAGAAGCCTCAGCCACGTTGGCCAATAGTCTGGCATTCTGGGAGTTGAAGTCCAAAACTCCCTTAAAGGGCACAGTTTGGGGCTCTCTGAACGGAGGGAAGAGAGGAAGGACCGAGAGGAGACCTGAGGGGGACCAAAGAGAAGAAAGAGGGAGGCGAGGCAGACCTGAGCGCTTCATGCGGGCCCTCAGCTCCAGCATTTTCCAGCTCACGTCGGCCAGAGCGGACGCCATGGCGAAGTTTCCTTCTTCTCAGGGAAGAATAGAACTCTTTCTCCTCCTCCTCTCCCCCCCCTTGGTTACTAGGGCAGGCCGTAAAGCGTACCCTCCTCCCCTCCCTCGTTACTAGGGGCGGCCGTAAAGCGGGCACGCCGGCTGTCGTAAAAGCGAACCCGGAAGCCGGGAGGATTGTGAGGGGAACCTATGAGGGGATATGCTTCTGGCTGCGGAGGGAAGGGTTCGGGCTTCTGACGTCGCTTTCTCCTTGGCCGCCTCAGGATGGGACTCGTCTTTCCGGGACTCTGGAGGGTGTTTCTCCTCCTCTTTCCATTGCTGAGGCCTAGCCGGGCCCTGCAGAATGTCACTCCTCAGCTCTTCGGGCCCCAGGCCTTCGGGAGGCTGGCCGCCTTCGGAGACTTCAACTCGGACAAGCAGACGGACCTTTTCGTCCTGAGGGGAGGTAAGGCTCCAAAGGGAAGGGAAGGGCTGGGAAAAGGAGGTGTCCAAGCCTGCTTTTCTTACAATATGTTCTGCATGTAAATTGAATAAGTAGGGTGGTAAGATGCAGCCTTCATTGACCCTTTTACCAATTGGGAATCATTCTGTTTTTCTGTGTTCTGTTCTGTGGCCTAATCTTAAAAGGAAGGGACAAGGCACCGCAAAAATGTAGAATATTCAAGGGGGGAGGGGAATGGAGGATGTGACCCAGTTTAAAAAAACAACAACAACTAAAAACACACTCCTGTAAATGTCAGTTCATACTTCTTAGTCAGGCTTCAAAATGGAAGACGTTAGAGAATTCCTTCAGGAATTGAATTGAAATGAATTGAATTCCTTCTAGGTTGAAATGTAGGGCATGTCCTGGAAAAGGAGGACATCTGGTCACCCTGGGCTTGGAGAGGAAAGGCCCAGTGTGGGTCTTCCAGAGGAGCAGGTGTGTTTTTAGGCTGGTGTGTTTTTTTATGATGATAGAAGAAAAGTGATGGCTGGAAGCATCATAGAACAGTTGTTTCAAGCATGTCTGCCTCCGTCCAGTTTGATACTGCGTTGTTGTTGTTGTTGTTGTTATATTTATTTGTATCCTCTTTTCCCAGAACTGGGACTCAGAGCAGCTCAACAATATTAAAAGAACAATACAATTAAAAACATAGAAAAGAAGTGCATAGAAAAGAAGTGCATTGGCTTTAACTCCCATGGCGGCTCAGGACTTTGCAGTTGTAGTGTATTGTGGCACCAGACCTCTCTGATAGAGAAGGCTAAATGCCCCACGAAACTACAGTTCCCCGAATTCCCTAGCAATGAGTCAAGGCAGTTAAAGGGCCTTTGCAGACTGCCAGAAATAGTGCAGATTGAGTCCACTTTAAGGGTTAGGGTTAGTGCTAGGGAGTCATGGGGATTGTTTATTTTCTAAGACATTGAGCCTTCTTTGTCAGAGAGCTCTGGTGCCACAATAAAATACAGTTCCCATGATTCCCTAACCCTTAAAATGGACTCAATTTGCACTATTTCTGGTAGTCTGCAAAGGCCCAAAGTGGTCTCAAACTGGATTGTTTCTGCAGTGTGTTTTGGACCATACTTGACAGTTCAATAAAACTTGACTTAGCTCAGTATGATGTAGTTCAATGTTGGACTGAAAACTCTGGAAGACCAGGGTTCAAACTCGACCTCATCTATGGACACCCACTGGTGACCTTGGGCAAGTCACACAATCTCAGCCGTAGAGGAAGTCAGTGGGAAACCTCTCCAGCATAAATCATGGCCAAAATAACCCCTCTATGATAGCTTGAGGCAAGTGAAAGTTGACTTGAAGGCACATAACACCAAAAAACACGATTCCCAGAGTTTCATAGCATAGAGCCACCGTGGCAGGTAAAGCGGTGTCAAACTGGATTGTTTCTGCAGTGTGGATGCAGCCCTCGTCTTCTTCACAGGGTTGCTGATAAAATGGAGGCATCTGGGAAGCAACCCTTAGTCCCTTGGAGGAAGACCAGTAGGTAACAAAAGGTACATCCGGACCTCAGAAATAATCCATTTTGACACCAATTTAACTGCCATGGCTCAATGCTATGAAATTCTGGGAACTGTAGTTTTGTGAGACATTTAACCTTCTCTGTCAGAAAGCTCTGGTTCCACAACAAACTGCAATTCTCAGAATTCTATACCGTCAAGCCATGGCAGTTAAAGCGGTGTCAACCTGGATTATTCCTGCAATGCGGATGCAGAATTATTCTTGAAACAACAGTCTTGTGATGCTTCCAGTCATTACCTTTCTTTTGCCATCAACAAACACATGAGGAAACTTTAAAGCACAACGGGGAAGTCTGAGGCCCACAGGCCACACTTCTCTGTGAGGGCTGTATTTGTGGCCCATGGCTCGCTCCTAGGCCCACCTGTGCATCCCTACACCAGATAAAAGAAATGCCCTCCAAAAGAGGAATTGATGCCCTAGAAGTTAGGAGGATTGATTTGTGTTCTAAACAAGGTATAACACACACACTTTTAAAAAAGATCTTTTTAAGCAGTTACAAATCCAGAAGTAAACTTGTAGCTATTTCCAGTTTAGTTTTCTCACTTTTTTTTTAAAAAAAAAATCAGTTCTGTGTAATGCTTGCCCATCCCCACCTTAAATACTAGCAGATAGTTTTATAGCATAAGTATCTGTGGCATACTGTCCACTTCATCAGATGCATGAAGTGTCATCACAACTTACTTGCTACATATGGGATGGAGGAGTATGGTCCAAAACACGCTGCAGGAATAATCCAGTTTGATATCGCTTTAACTGCCCTGGCTCAGTGCTAGGGAATCCTGGGAATTGCAGGTTATTGTGACACCAGAGCGCTCTGACAGAGGAGGCTAAATGGCCCAGAAAACAACAGTTCCCAGAATTCCCTAGCACTGAGCCAGGGCAGGTAAAGCAATCTCAAACTGGATTATTTCTGTGTTTTGAACCAAAGTCATTTGATTTTTTTCTAATTTCACAGTGTACAGTCCCTCACTACTCTGTGTTACATCTCTCTCTCTCTCTCTCTCTCTCTCTCTCTCTCTCTCTCTCTCTCTCTCTCTCTTATAGACACACAGATAGATACACATAATGCAAAATAAAGTTTGATGTGTGCAACTGGTGACAGGAACTGCTTTTTGTCTTTGAAAGATTATGCCATAATATGTAAATGTTTTGCTAGTCTACAAAGCACTTTGAAACTGTTACATTTAAAACATGTTTTGTTTATATCATGCATGTACACATACCTACTGCTTAGTCTAAACATAAACATTGCCACAATGTTTATGATGATGTAACTTCATCAGAACAAGACAGCAAATCTTTGCTAAAAGGTTACTTAGCAGAACAATGGTACCAATGGTATTTTTCAAGTGTTTTAAAACAGTAAAAATTCACCTGATCTTCATTTATTTTTAAAAGCATATATCTCACTATACCTGGTTGAAAAAGAGTGCAAAGCAGTGACCAAAGGCTTCCATCTTGTCAGGATTTAATTTTCCTCTCTTTTTGCCTCATTCATTCTCTCACAGCTTCTTAATAGTGGTTTATTAGTTCTGCTATCTTTCTAAGATCAGATGAAAATGAAAGATAGAGCTGGATATCATCTACATACTGATGATTCCACAATCTCAATCCCCCCACTAACTTTACCCATTGGTTTCAAGGCAATGCTGAATGGCATAGGGAGAAGACTGAACCCTCCAAGTCTTAAATGTATGAAACCACTGTGTTAGCTAGTAAAGTCTTATGTTTTCTTGGTAAACTGAAACCATCTGTTCTCATACTTTTCCAGACAGTGAATTAAATATATTCCTGGCGGACCAAAAAGAACCTTATTTCAAACCCAAAGTCAAATTACTATTAACGTAAGTATACTTTTGTAATGTGTTTGAATTCTGTTGTCACTGCAGAGTAGGATTCAGTTATTCCAGTGGGTGCTGCATGCTATTGTGTTATGTTGTTAAATTTATTTTACTTTTTCATTATTTTATTATTTTGTGTTACTGTTTTAGTATGGTACTACTCTGTAGGTCATATCTTGTGGTTTCGTGACAAATAGGGAAACACACAACTTGGGGGGAAAAATCTGTTGTGGGGTGACACATTACATTAGAACCTAGGAAGAACCCTAAGTGTATGCGTATTTTTGTGACTAATTTTTTATTAGTTTTTAGTACGGACAGTCTATAATTTACAATCAAAATAATATGCAAACAAAGATTAAAAAACAAAAAGAAGGAAAAGAAGAATAAAAAGGGGGAAGAAGAAAAGAAAAAGAATACATACAGCTAATACACATTTGTTAATATGTGCATGGGAAACGAACTGAGCAATATGTTAAACCTTTTAGACACCACTTGAAAGCATCTTCGAAAAAACATTAGGAGATTTTTCTTTCTTCCATCAGCCTTCACTTTTCTTATAATTTCCATTTTGGTGGCTAGACATCTATCTATGCCTTTTTTTAACAAGCTGAGGATAGCTGGTGAGGTAAGCTGCTTTGTTTTCCCATTTTTCTGTGTTTTGCTGTTCACATATGCTTAATAATAGATTCTAGAAGCAGCTGTTGTAGGCACTGTTGACTAGAGTACAATCCCACTGTTTCCCAGCCCCCAAGCTTTATTGTATTGTTTATTGTGGGCAAACTGTTGCAGGCCAGTATCAAAAGTCTGTTTTTCTCCAGTTGTTCATCATCATCCTCCCAATGCTGTTGTTGCCCCTCTCCAAAACGACCAACAACAACAAACTTTCCAGCTAGACAAATGAAAAGGAGGTATGAGCAGGGGTAAAAAGATTATGTCAAAAGGAACGTCAGAGATGTTAGCTGGCGTATGCCTGTATTCTATCTGTAGTGTCACACTATAAAACAATAATTTTAATACTTTTTATTTTCTTTTAGAAATGTTGTGATAACCAGTGTGGTTCCTGGTGATTATGATGGTGACTCCCAAATGGATGTCCTGCTGACAACCCATCCACAAAAGCAACCCAGCGCTGACTTATCTGTTTTGATTTTTTGGGGAAATAATCAAACTTTAGGTAGGCCATGCTGATGTAGAAAATTTAAAAGATAATCACCGAATTGTCATCAGAGCTGGCTAGTAATTGCCACATTTGTGTGAGAAGCAGTACTGGTCTCATTCCTGTTGGTCTCATGCCTGACTTCTATGTATTGAAGAATCCCATGTGCACAGATCCTACACCCATGATGAAGGGTCATATTTCAGTGGTAGGGCACATTCTTTGAAAGTGAAAGGTCCTAAGTTTTCTCTTTGGGACCTGATGCTGAACTTCTGGAGAGGTCTGAAATAATTGCTTCAAGGGAACAACAGTGTAGCCCCCCCCAGCCCCAATCCATCTTTTTGCTGGCCGAAAAAGAAGTGACAAGGAAGCTGGCTTTAAATGCCATGCCGCAGGAGCGCTTGGAAGCTAGCCTCCATGTAAACAGCCAAGCGGCTTCCAGGCAGCTTGGGAGCATGCGGTGTGTAAATGCTGCACTCCCACACCACCCAGAAGGCAACGCAAAAGGGCCATCTGATTCAGCCCAAAGTTGACCTATTGATTGGTATTGAAATCAGAATGGCTCAGAAGCACAGATGCTTCTCATTTTATGGATTGAGCAAATGACCAGTGGTCTGAAATGTCTCAAATACAGTCGTCCCTCCGTTTTTGCGGGGATCCGTTCCAGACCCATCCGTTCCAGCCCCACCCACCCCACAAAAATGGAAACTCGCATATATTCAAGCCCCATTGGTTTGAATGGCCGTCCCCTCCAGCGCACGTGCCATTTTAGCAAATGGGGCTCACCCCTCTGTGAATAATCAAGACCGTAATTAGTATTATGGTGTTTTAATGTGGGCTGTATCCGCACTACATAAATAATCTAATTCCAGTTTGATACCACTTTAACTATCTTGGCTAACTGCTGTGGAACTTCAGGAATTGTAGTTTGTTGTGGCACCAGGGCTGTCTGACAAAGAAGGCTAAATGTCTCACAAAACTACAGTTCCCAGAATTCCCTAGCATTGAACCATGGCTGTTAAAGTGGTGTCAAACTGGATTATTTCTGCAATGCGGATGCAGCAATGGTTATTAAATAGGTTTAAACATTTTTGTAAAATGTTTTTAATTTGTTGTTATGGAAGTTGCCTTGAGTCCTGTGTGGGAGAAAGGTGACATATAAATACAAGTGTGTGTGTGTGTGTGTGTGTGTGTGTAGATATATATATATATATATTCACAGACTACTAGAGTTAAGCACTTTTAAGCTCCATTTATTTCAGTGAGAGAGTTAAACAGTTGAAGAAAATTTGAACAGTTTCCATTGAAATCAGTTGAATGGTAAAATGTTTAACTTGTCCTAGATTGTAGCCTAAGTATTAATCTTGTTCACCAGTCATTCCGCTTAGTTTCTTTTTTTTTTACTTCCACATGAAGAAAAATCTCTGATTTTTTTTCATATTGTGCTAAATTTGATACTCTTTCTACTACTTTCATGTAAAATGTTTGATTTTGAAACTGTACTTAGTAGTTACTTGATACACTTGTAAATTAAAATTTAATTTAATTTAATTTAAAATGAATGCTTGGAATATTATAGTTACAAGAATTTAAACTCCAAAGATATAAAAGTATAGCAATAGTTAACATTCTTTTCTTTTTCAGATGTAAATCGTAAGCTAGTATTAAGTAAGATGTTCCACGATGAGCCACTAATCATGGAGTAAGTATATGTTCATTATAATGTAAAGGGTTTGGAAGTGTAAATTAGAACAAAACATAAAATACATTATGGGCCACTTAAATTTTAAATGTGGAATATATGGCTTTTAGCTGAATGCTATGGAGCCCTGGTGTCACACTGGTTAAATGCTGGTACTGCATCCACAATGTTGTAAGTTTGATCCTTGAGGAGGGCTCCAAGGTCCACTCTGCTTTCCATCCTTTCATAGGTTGGTAAAATGAGTACCCAGCTTGTTGGGGGCAATTGACTTACGTATTGTAAACTGCTTAGGGAGTGCTAGTTCACTGATAAGCAGTATAGAAATGTACTTGCTTTTGGTGGTTTTCATACTTTAAGATTTTAGGGGTTCCTTTGCCTCTCTTATTAATCTTCAGTAAATGAGAAACAAATAGCATTTTCTTTTTTAAAGTGTCTGGTCAGTATTTTTAATATATATTGTCATATTGCTATTATGGCTTGAAGGCTCACAACTTTTTGTTGTTGCAGTTTCAATGGTGATTTGATCCCTGATGTATTTGGAGTTACAAATGAATCTGATAAACCACAGATATTGATTGGCAGCAATAGCAGGTAAATGAAATTCATTATCATTTGATAATATGCTGCATTAAGTATTTATCTTGTGAAGTTGCTCTCATAAATCCTCTTGCTATTTTTTTTTTATTTTTATTTACACCACACTGAATTTTGGATATGCATTGGTAGTAGTAGGGCTTGCAGAAAGCTAGAAAGTAGATTATTAGCATGACATGACCTCACATGGAATATTGTGTACAGTTCTGGATACAGCAATTCAAGTAGAATGTAGACAAACTGGAGTGTGTCCAGAGCAGGGCGACCAAAATGGTGAAAGGTCTGGAAGCCATGCCCTGTGTGGAGAGACTTAGGGAGCTGAGTATGTTTAGCCTGGAAAACAGAAGGTTTAAAAGATGACATGATACCCATGTTTATATATTTGAAGGGATGTCATATTGAGGATGGAACAAGTTTGTTTTCTGCTGCTCCAGAGACGAGGACACGGAGCAATGGATTCAAACTACAGGAAACAAGATTCTATCTAAACATTAGGAAGAACTTCCTAACAGTAAGAGCTGTTTGACAGTGGAATATACTAACTTGGAGAGTGGTGGAGTCTCCTTTGGAGGTTCTTACACAGAGGCTGGATTGCTATCTGTCAGGAGTGCTTGGTTGTTGGGGGTTGGACTGGATGGTCCTTATGATCTCTTCCAACTCTAGGATGCTATGATTTTTTAAGTCTGAACATGCTAATTTCTTTCTCTTTGTGCTGACAAAAATGTATTGAAAAAGTCTGAGAGTAGACTGTGGCTCCTATTCTTTCTGTTTTGCAAGCTGCATACTTTCCATATTCTTGATGGGAGGAAAAGTCAGCTGAAAATGCTGGTTGTTCTACATTTAGAAAGCTCGGAGGACAGATAACAAAATGGCAATAATATTAAAGAGATGCCACATACTCCCACACTAAAAGTTGCAGTAACTGACTCCCACTCTACAAACAGTTTACAGAAGGTTTGTGACAAAAGCTAACTTCAAGGCATATATTAGATTAGAAAACTGGCAAATTGTGCAGAGAGTAACTGTACTACTGGATAGAGAACAAACACTTGTTGGTGACCCTGACTTAGATGTAAATGCAGAAGAAAGCCATAGAGCAAGATTAAAACACATCTGGCAGCTGAAAAAGATAAGGAAGCAGAATTAGCAAAATCACTTTATAACAACCAACAATACAGGAAACTGTCAGATATGGCAGAAAGCCAAGGTTCTAATGACTGGAGTTCAAAAAAAAATCTGGGTTATATATATATATATATCCAAATCTTGCCTTCTTTGTGTGAAAGAAATTCTATTAAAGATAATTTCAAGAATTGTCAAGAAACAAAGGTCATTTGACTTTAGAAGTCTTAGAGGAGATAGTCTATTGAGATAACAAATCCTATATAAAGGCTCACCAAGAGGCACAAATTCATAATTTTCATAATTGGAAACTTCCACAAGCCTTTGCTATTAAATCTGGCAAAAGATGTAATTGTACTTATTCGAAGACATTTTCCATTTCCTTATTCTTGTGCTATGAATGAATTTGTGCCTTTTAAACTCTGTGTTGAATTTTGCTTCATATTGGCAAGTTTTTATAAGTTTTTTTAAAAAATTGCATAAATCTGGTTGAGAAGACACCTCTGATCATAACAAACTGGATGCCTACTGTGGTAGATCATAGCATTTGCCCAGGAGTGAAACTTAGCCTGGAAAGAAACTGCCTTATATACTCGTGTACAAGTCAACCTCATGTATAAGTCGAAAGAAGATTTCAGGTTTAAAATCATGGATTTTGATATGACACGTGGATAAGTTGAGGGTAAAACTTAGGGGGCTAGAACAAAGGTTGGAAAGGAGAAAATGCCACTTCCACCCCTCCTTCTCTTTCTCTGGACCTCTGCGGACCACCTAACACTGATTCCCTGGTGCTGGAGGAGAGGTTTTAACATAGAATTGAGAAGGGAAGCAAGTGGTGTTAAATGGGGAGTTTCATCCATGGAAAGAGGAGGCTTGCAAATCAGAGTGGTGAGAGAAGGAAGTGGTGTTAAATGGGAGTTTCTTACATGGGAAGAGAAGGCTTGCAAATCGGACTGGGAACCTCTTTCAGAGAGAGAGAGAAACAGTGCCTCGAGGCACCAAGAGTGGAGCATCAGACTTGCTAGTTTTAGGATCTTCCTAAGCATTAGGAAGAACAAGAGACCTATTCCACAAGATTCAAGAAATCAAGGGAAAATTCAAACCAAGGACCGGGATGCCCTACGACAATAAAAATAACATAATTCAAGACCAGGAAGGAATAAGACGGCGATGGTTGCAATGCACAGAAGAGTTATATAAAAGAGATGACAACATGATGGACACATGGAACGAAGAGCCATATGAAGATGAATCCGAAATTCTAAAAACTGAGGGGGAAGCTGCAATAAAGGAAATGCGGAAAAACAAGACTGCAGGAACAGATGATATTCCAATAGAACTGTTGTAATCCACACTGACAGAGTTAACTCTAGTGCAGATATGTCAACAGATATGGAAAACACTGACAGAATTAACTCTAGTGCAGGTATGTCAACAGATATGGAAAACAAATGATGACCAACAGATTGGAAGGGATCAATATACATCCCCATCCACAAAAAAAGGAGACACAAGAGACTGCAACAACTATAGAAGCATAACACTAATCTCCCATGCAAACAAAATCATGCTCAAAATTCTGCAACATAGGCTCCAACCATACATGGAGAGAAAAATCCCAGAGGTCCAAGTAGGGTTCAGGAAAGGAAGAGGCACCAGGGATTACAATTGCAAATATACGATGGCCAATGGAGCATAGCAGGGAGTTCCAAAAGAAAATCAGCATGTGCTTTATAGACTACAGCAAAGCCTTTGGCTGCATAGATTAGGAAAGGCTATAAAAGAGCCTTAAAGATATGGGAGTGCCAGCACATCTGATAGTCCTAATGAGGAATCTGTACTCAGGACAAGAGGCTACTGTCAGAACAGAACACGGAGAAACAGAATGGTTCCCAATTGGCAAAGGAGTCAGACAAGGCTGCATCCTATCACCTTACCTATTGAACTTTTATGCAGAACATATTGTCAGGAAAGCAGGCTTGGACATGGAAGAGGGAGGAGTGAAAATAGGAGGAAGTAATATCAACAATCAGAAAGATGCTGACAACGCCATAATACTAGTAAAGAACCTCACGGACCTGGACCAACTACTAAGGATGCTCAAAGAAGAAAATGCAAAAGCAGGCTTACTGTTCAACATAAAGAAAACAAAAATAATGACCACAGAGAACATACACATATTCAGACTAGACAATGAGGAAATAGAAATTATTATTATTTCTCATATTTGGGATCAAATATTGATTGGAATGGGGACTGCAGCCTGGAAATCAGAAGAAGATTAAGTGGGGTAGGTATGAAAGAACTAGAAAAGATCCTAAAATACAAAGACATACAACTCAGCACAAAAGTGAGAATCATGCAAGCCATTTTATTCCCTCTTACCATGTATGGGTGTGAGAGCTGGACAGTCAAGAAAGAAAATAGGAGGAAAATCAATTCATCTGAGATGTGGTGTTAGGGAAGAGTGCTGAGGACTCCAGGGACAGCCAAAAAGAGAAACAAATGGGTCTTGGAGCAGATGAAGCCAGAGATCTCTTTGGAAGACAAGATGACAAGACTCAGACTGTCATACTTTGGACACAGCATGAGAAGGCATGAATCGTTGGAAAAGACAATAATGTTAGGAAAGGTGGAGGGAAGTAGAGAGAGGAAGGCCATATGTTAGATGGATGGACTTTATTAAAGAGACCATGAATATGAGTTTGCGGGAGCTGGGCAGAGCAGTAGAGGACGGCGGGGGGGGGGGGGGGGCTGGAAATGTCTCATCCATAGGGTTGCCATGAGTTGAGATCGACGTGAAGGCAGTTAACAACAAAAAGGCAGTACTAGTGTATTGACCCGTATATAAGTTGACACAGGATTTTAGGGTCAATTTTGGGGCATAAATTTCTCAACTTTTAGTTGAACATATACGGTAGATCTGTTCAGTATACTGGCTGTTCTGCAGATAGCATGCTCTCAGAAGAACCCCAAACTAAGGCATAATTTTACACAATATCCCTCCCTTTACCATTATGTCACTACTGAATGCTAACTGTGTTAATACTAGTTTTTTTCTCAACTAGAATGTTCAAATCAGTTTCAAAATCCAATAAGAGGGAGATGATTAAATTATGATGAGGAAGGGTACAGATGTAGTACTATGTCATGACTGCCACAAACAAGAGTAGGGAGAGAGATTTTGCACTGAAAAAGTGCAGTATTTGGGGAGGGGGAGTACTGGTATTTATTCATGGCTGCCTTATTTCTTTACAATACTGCAATGAGTCAAGTCTCTGATGGTCAACAGGAGCAAAAGAGAAAAGTACTGTATGGCTTTCTATTAAATCTACTAATTGTTTTAATTACTTAATCTAATTGATTAAGGGCCAAAACAGATTGGCAAAAGATGCCGGCTTTGGGGTGGCGTGGGGATGTGGAATACGTACGCTGCATACCCTGAATGTGGAATACGTACGCTGCATACCCTGAATTCCACATCCCGTGGGGATGTGGAATACGTACGCTGCATACGCTGCATCATGCCACCCTGCTGACTGCACAGTGGGGGGGGGGGCGTTGTGGCATTTCTGCAGCATGGCATATACATGCTCTTCACCACAAAAACACTAAAAAAAAGGCCACGGTGGCAAAGACGCCTTTTCCCCAATGCCGAGGAAATGCCGGATTGAAGAGTAGTGTGCAGTTGCCACATCCCCAACCTGGTGAGCAAAGGGGTGGCAGCAAGCCGCTCTCTCGGGGCTGCCAAAATGTTGCAACTATACTAGCATTAGAACCACACTTAAACATGGGCACATGGAATAGCATTGATCCCAGGATAAATCCAGATGTTTGCTACCTTTACCAGATGTTTCAGTTAATCAGTGGCAGTGTTCATCTACTAGAAAGAAAATGGTTTGTTGTGAAGTGTTTTGCTTTTCCCTGGGGCTTTTTTTGCTATTGTGTCAAGAGAAGCGCATTAGACTTGGAGAAGTCAATCAGATTATTTCACTGTTTCCATAGAAACAGTGCATCAGTTTTTCTAACTTGTGTCCTCCAGACATTTAAATGTTTTAATTAAGCAACCTGTTTGTATCCTTCACAACTATGAGTACCATCCTTAAATAAAAGGGCTCGCTCAGTTAGGTAAATTACCTAGTAATTTATGATACCTATGATTAATAGCTAGATTGCTGTCATTTTCATGTTATTAAAAACTGACTTCTTTTTACCATAAAACTGTTTATACCATCCTTTTTTGACAGGGCAAATTATTTTGAAATATAAGGAAAGGAACAAAGTTTTGATCTTGAAATCATTTTAAGTATCTGGAAGGGAGGAATTTCTTCTGCCCTTCTGAGAGAGATTTTTTGGGGGGGAGCATTAATCTCTTTCATTTTTATCAAGATGACTTCTGTTTAAAATCTGTGACTTATTGAACAAAGTCTGCATATTCCTCAAGGGTGTGCATGACAGCAGCCGTAACCTTGCAATGATTATGTTGGAAGATTTTTATCATCTTTTGAACAAAACAAAACAAAAATCACTTTGTTCACTTTCCTCTCCCCACCACTTTGCACAGGGTGGGCATATTTTTAATGGAAACTAGCACTGTTGCTCAAAAGAAGGGTGGGTGTTATAGGTCATATTATAATGAATTACTCAAAGCAAATGAAATGCAAGGAAATATTTTATTTCTTCGCAAACTAGTGCAGGTTTTTATGGAGAAAATGTTCAGAGGGAACTACTGAAGTAATAACTGCAGACTTTCCTAGCATCTTGCCTTTATCTATTTGAAAATGGAAATACTTGAGTGCTAAATCTTGAATTGTTTGAAGAACACACTAGTAAAGGTCAGAGTACTAGAAATAATCAATATGGTATTGCTTCATTTGGGGCAGTGTTTCTGAGAGCAGCCATTCAAGAGGAAGCTGGAAAGAATTCTGAAAACTGCAATAAAGATAAAAGTTTCTGAAAGACAAATCCTTTTATGCAATACATAAAAACCTAATCATAGAATCATAGTTGGAAGAGAACCCAAGGGCCATCCAGTCCAACCTCCCGGCATGCAGGAAATCACAATCAAAGTGTCCCCGACAGATGGCCATTCAGCCTCTGTTTAAAGACTTCCAAAGAAGGAGACTCCATCACACTCCGAGGGAGTGTGTTCCACTGTCGAACAGCTCTTGCTGTCAAGAAGTTCCTCCTAATGTTGAAGTGGAATCTCTTTTCCTAGAGCTTGCATCCATTGTTCCATGTTCTAGTCTCTGGAGCAGCAGAAAACAAGCTTGCTCCATCCTCACTGTGAAGCCCCTTCAAATACTTAAACAGGGTGATCATATAACCCCTTAACCATCTCTTCTCCAGGCTAAACATACCCAGCTACCTAACATTACTGCTCTCTGTGTTGTGTGCCTTCAAGTCATTCCCAACTTATGGCAATCCTAAGGCAAACCTGTCATGATCTATACATATATATGATACATTACAGAAACCAAGTATTACAAGTCCTTACCCCAAGTTTTCCAGACTTAAATAGACTCAGGGAAGCAACTGAAGGAGGCATGGGTAAGCAGGATAGGAATGTATGATTATTCCCATTAGTATTTTTTTAAAGGTACAGTAGTTGTTGTTCAATTTCTCTGTTATGGGGCAGGGGGAATTCTGTGGTCCTCTAAATCAGTGCTTCTCAGGCTATCTGAAGGGGAGCAAGCACCATAAGATGCAGGAAAAAGAGAGATGTACTCCGGTGTTTTGTTGGAACAAAATGTTGCAAGCTGTGCCGTTTAAAAAGGCTTTTATTTGTCCTGCTGACACGTGTTGGGGGAAAAACCCTTCCTCACAAGCTGATTCTTTGGTTTCTCTTTCTGTAGCCAGAATTTCAAGCATTGATTCTCCAGTTATTTCAGAGAGGAGAAAGCAGTTCTTCCCTCCCCCCCCCCCATTTATTATGTAAAGTCACTTAGGCTGAGAAATAGTGACTTGTCCAATATTGCCAAATGAACATCAGTAGCTGAGCAGGAATTTCAACATGTGCTGCCTTGGTCCAAATGGGACATTGCACTACTGCTGCTATTCTCAGTGTTTTCATCATCTGCCAAATATTTTGGACCAATTCCCAGAATCTCTGACCATTGGCCATGTTGACTGTGGCTTCTGGGAGCTGAAGCTCAAAATGTTTGGAGGAACAGAGGCTGAGTTACACTATACTAGAGCATGTTGGTGCATTTGCCTCCTAAAGTGATCATGTTAGGTTAATGTGAAACATTGGAGTTCTGTGTGATGGGAATGTCTCTCACTCTGGAGTGAAGAAAATAAACTTTGACTTGATGCTACAGGGACTGGCTTATTTGATATGAACAGCTGAGGGAAAAAGTCAAATTCCATTGAGCTCTTATCATCAGAGGACAACCTGCTGGGGCTTTCTGTTGTGCATTTAAAAAAAACCTAAAATCAAGCCATTCGTTTTTCATTTTTTTGCAATGAACAGGCTGTTGCTTAAATATAATACAGTATGCACAGGAGAGTGACTCTGAAGAGCTGAAGGTTAAATTCTTAGGCAAGAAAGGAGCATCTATTTGAGTTACAAATAAGACTTTGAGGGAATAAGTATCTTAAGCCAAATCTTCTTAAAGAATACTTAATGATTGGATGAGCTGGTCGGACATTCAGCAGGAGCAACAGCAATACCAATTAAATGTGTTTAGGGAACTGTTTGGAAGAGAAGAATCTCACTTTTCCCCTTGGCAACTGAATTAAAGAGATTTCACATAAGCTTTCTTTTCCATTCCTATTTCCATGTGTCATGTTATACAATTATAGCTCTTGTGTATGATCTTAAATTGTGAGTTCTTCCTAAATGTAGAGTACATTTTCTCTAGTTCTCTGCATATTTAGTTGTTTTCAAAGAGACAGATCACTAGGTATAGTTCTCTGGCTGAGTTCCCAGATAGATGTGGCATGGCACTAGCATCCTTATTGCACTTTTCTGTTTTTCCTTTTTTGAGATTCCCTGTGCATATGCAGAATACAGAAACATAAGTTTAAAAGTCAATAAAACCAAAGATCCAAGCATTGTCATTCATAAAGGGCCAGAGAAGCAAGGCTGATGGTCATTTGGGAGTGGGGGGGAAATCAAGTTACAGTTACAGAAAATGGTCCGTGAAATATTATTAAACAGTGCAACACTGTAGCAATTTAGATACTACCAAGAAAATTTTAGTTGGTCTGATTGGAAGAGAATTGGGCTTGGAGGGGGGGCTGTATCTGTGTTGTGTATGTATGCACAACCCATATGCACATGCTTAGTCCTGATTAAAGTGTTACACTGTTAAAATATGTATTTTATATATTAAAATATGACTATATATATGTCTTGTGGCCCTATAAAGGCTAACAGGCATATTATAGTGTAAGGCTTTGTAAGCTGAAACCTACGTAGTCAAATACATGCATTAATCACCAAAGTGAGAAGATATATGGAGATGAAAAGGACAGATATACTCACTTACTCTTACTCAAATACATAAGAAAGTCAGAGCAATGATGTGTAAATGACTGAATGCTTTATTTTCAAAATTAACTTCTAACTTTTATTTTTAGGAATTTATCATGGCATC
The DNA here is from genome assembly GCA_026167975.1 of Phrynosoma blainvillii. Lineage (NCBI taxonomy): Eukaryota > Metazoa > Chordata > Lepidosauria > Squamata > Phrynosomatidae > Phrynosoma > Phrynosoma blainvillii. The sequence goes on along the minus strand of JANUYF010000007.1, from coordinate 21,294,761 downwards.
CAGCCCTGGATACACAGAATAAAATGTATGCTCCCCATTCTCACGCATTTATAGATCTGACTAATGATTTCACCGCAGGTGAGTCACGAGTTTTGACCTTCCTTTAAACTTCGTTTAGCGCGTCAATAGTACTGAGTATGAACAATTATATTGGGTTGCCATTTTAACTGTAATGTCATTGCAGTTTTCTTGCACTGGGTGATGTGTTCTCCTCAAGAAAATTCGAAACATTCAAGAGTTCTTTATTTAGCAGTCGTCATATTAGTAGGGCTTCTCTTAGACCAGTAATGAGGAAAGGACAGCTACACCTGATCTAAGAGGAGCCCTCCATTTTAAAAAAGGGGCAGTAAAATCACCTGTGAGGGCCTAAATACCCTAAAGGGGCCAGATCCCATCTCATCTTGGAAGCTAAGCAGGGTTAGCTCTAATTAGTACTTGGATGGGAGACTGCCAATGAATACCAGGTGTTGGAAACTATATTTCAGAGGAAGAAATTGGCAAAGCCACCTGTGAGTGTTCCTTGCCTAAGAAAGCCCTATTAAATTCATGTTGCTGCCACATCTCAATAGGTGACTTGAAGGCACATTTGTTGCTGTGTGCCTTCAAGTTGTTTCCAACTTATGGCAACCTTAAGGCAAACCTACCATGGGGTTTCTTGGCAAGATTTGTTCAGAGGAGGTTTGCCATTGACTTCCCCTGAGACTGAAAGCATGTGACTTGTCCAAAGTCACCCAGTGGGCTTCATGGCTGAGCTGGGAACCAAACCTTGGTCTCCAGCATACGTATGCACACACATAAAAATCACCTTCAAATCACACTTGAAGCCTTACATGTGTGCAAGCATGCACAAAATCTGACAACTCTTTTCTAGTCCCTCAGAACCCCACCCGCTCTTAAATACCTTCTTTTCCCTCCATTTCCCCTTGAAAATGGTGACAGGAAGTGATGCAATATCACTTCTGGTATTCATTTTAAAGGAAAAGGAGAGAGAAAATGAAGTATTTTTATGTGCTCAAGGCTTTTGCCCTTGAAGGGGGAATGGAGGCTGGCCCCTGGCTCCCACACAATTGCCCATCCCTATCATAGTCAGAAAAAGAACACTGAAATGTTAGAGCAGGGGTAGGCAACCTTTCCCCTTTAAGGGCCGAGGGACTTCAGCTCCCAGAAGCCTCAGCCATGTTGGCCAATAGTCCCATGTTGGCCAATAGCTCCTGGGATTCTGGGAGCTGAAGTCCCTCGGCCCTTAAAGGGGAAAGGTTGCCTACCCCTGTGTTAGAGGCTGGAGAGATGGGACAAATGCACACCCACAAAGAGATTTACCTGGCACCTATATTAACTTTCTCGCACCATGTAAAGAAATTACAATTCTCCAAGTCTCTTCAAATATTTCAGCTTTAAAAATACGTTTACTGATCTTATATTTTTCTTCTATTATAGCTCTCTTTTTCCTTGTTTTAACTTTACTGTATAAACTTCTGAGAGAGCTTCAGCTGCTAGACAGCATGAAAATGATTAAATAAATACAAATAAGCTTATTTAAGCGATGTGTATTGGAGTCTAATTGTGTTATGTTGTTTTGGGATGAAGCATTTCAAGAATCCCAAAGGGTTTAGAGAAAACAAAAAATAGAGGTTCAGCAAGTATTTGAAGAAAAGAAAATGCTTTTAAAAACTCAAAAAAAAAAAAAAAGCCTTCAAAATTGTAGATGTATTGAAATAAGAAGGGACAGGAGAAATTTGTGCCCTGCATATTCACAAGAATGCACGATTTATTTTTGAAACAGATGTGTAAAAAAAAAAAGTAGTCGAGCCAGTTAAACTATTTTTGACAGTTATATCATTATAAACAGCTTAACAGATTTAAAGTCTGAAAAAAGTGTGGAGGGAGCCATCTCCTGCATGAACATCCCTATGCCAATTTTGGTTTTAGCCTAATCTGTTTACAAACTGCCATTGTACTAACTCCGTCCCCAAAAGAAGCTGGCATGCTTATTTAGCCAAGATTCAAAGAACTGTGCAACTAGTTTCATGAAGCCAAAGGAGTTTGTGAGTTGTGTGTTTCAAAACCAGCTTATAGAGTGGCTTTTGGGGCAAGGTAATTTGTTTTTCAAAGCAAAAAATAATCCCTCTGGGCACAGTGAAACACTTAGACAAATCAAAAATAGCTTTCTGGATTCTGGTTCTTTTCTATTTTATTATGTGGTATTTTTTTTCCCCATTTGTGTCTTGTATTCTCATTGTATAGGCCCCCCAAATAGGTTCCAGCACCATGATGTCAGTACTTAGATCAAAATGTGTACCTGAAGCAGTTATTTATTATTTTATTTTGTTAAATTATATCCAATCTTTTCGCAGTAATAGAACTCAAGGCTGTTTACAACCTGTTAAAAACAAATACATCTACATAAATATATGAAGATAAAAGCTACATAAAAGTTCATTTTTATTTATTAAAATGCACAAAGTTTATAAAGATTTGTAAAGTTAAAACCATTTAAGTTTGTTTAAAAGGCTACATGCACAGCACTGTAGACCATTAAAACCAGCCCAAATCAGTTTCTAAAAGCCTGATGGCATAAGAATGTTTTGACTTGCCAACCTAAAGAGAGCAAGGATGATGCCATCCTAGCCTCTCTGTGAAAAGAGTTCCAAGTGTAGGAGCAGCTACTGAGAAGACCTTCTCCCACAAAATAAGCCTGAGAAGGTCTTGAGGCAGAAAGAAGAGCCTCTTCCAAAGTTCTTGCAGCTCTAACAGGCTTGTGAAAGGAAATACGGTGCTTCAGATAGCCTGGACCCTAGGCAGGGGTAGGCAACCTTTCCCCTTTAAGGGCCGAGGGACTTCAGCTCCCAGAATCCCAGGAGCTATTGGCCAACATGGGACTATTGGCCAACATGGCTGAGGCTTCTGGGAGCTGAAGTCCCTCGGCCCTTAAAGAGGAAAGGTTGCCTACCCCTGGTGTACAGATTTGTCCTCCCCTCCTTTCTAAAACACCATGTACATAGATGGTGCTGTATAAATAGCATGATGATAATATACTATTTAAACATGTTTTGGATTGTGTGGTGCTGGAGGAGGAGATCAGAATCTACTGCTAGATCTCTTTCTGATTCCAAATCCTTTAACAGAAAAACAAAATGGCTTTGTCCAGCTAAATTTAGCTGCTTAAATATTGAAGCCTGGGGTGTCTAGGCAGGGATTTCTGCATAAAAGCACTATGAGCTCAATCTGGCTTTGGTTTGGAAAGCAAGTTCCTAAGCTCAACCTTTGCTCAGAAGCTCTCTGTTCTTTACTACTAAGTGTATGTATTTTGCATATGTCTCTGATGGACAGATGTTTGGGTTCTAGTAAAAGAAAAATTAAATAGACTTGGCAAGCTGGAATTCTTTCCCTCTGATACCTAGAGGTTTACTGTAGAAAAGGCATTGTTCTTAATTACAGGACTCTATATTTCTAGAAATAGACTTCAGCCCTAATGCCACTTCATGTTTGGTTAACTACATAGAGTTCTCAGTTTTAAAATATATACATCAGCAAAAAAATAAGAGTAATCTCACCTATCTTGAGGAGTCAACATTTTTTCTGCTGTTCTTTGAATCGGGGAGTACTAATCTTGTTGCAAAAAGAGATTTATTATTTCAAGAATTACTCTTTTCCTAGGAAGCCTCTTTATCAGCAGAATTAATAGCATTGACCTGAGTAATGTATTTCTGTGTGCTGGTACACAAATTCAGAGAGCGTTATATATGGCATCTGAGAATGAAATAAATATAGAATGGGAAAACAACCATGGCCTAATATATAGAAGCTGCCATATCTTCTTGGGTGTAAAGTGGTTGCAATTTAAAATAATGGACTCCACACAGATAGCAGTGATGTGAACATACTTGATTTTGTATAGAATAAGCTATTTGTGTTTAATACACTTTTGGAAGACTGCATGTGCTTTCTCAGTATCACATTTATCCATTCAATCATCTTCCTTTTGATCTAAAAACTCTTCCTCTGTTGCAGGAGAGAAAGCTACCTACCACCCAATAGCAACTTATATCTACAATCTGCAGTTCATTCACTTCTCTCTAGTCCTTGCTATATCTTTTTGTGACATTGAAATAATTTCATTTTGCAATAACTTAAGTCTCTAGTTAAACAACAAAGCTAAAAGTAAAATATGATATACCACTTGCAAACTCGTTGCCTGAATGCGAATCCTTAGGTACAGTAATCAAAATGGCATCAACAGAAAAGGGATGCATTAGCATGCTACAGTGTACCCCGCCATTTGCAGAAGTAGGAAAAAAGAGGGGATCCCCAAGAAAACTGTTCATTGAGTACTAAATAAGCTGAATGGGCAGAGAATGCCACCTTTTGGAGAAATCAAGCTAAAATAGGAGCAGGGGATGGAATGGACTATATGGAGAATGGAAGGGGGCATTGTTGTTTGGAACATGGAAGGAACTTGTACTTCATGTTAATTCTGCAGGTCCCCTCTAATTATTTGTAATCTTTTTCTTTGGACAGGAATAAATTTGGTTATGAATAAATATTCTATTCAATTAAAAGGACCATAAATTATAAAACAGATTATAGTTATCATGAAAGTATTAAGATATTAACAAAAAAATACTTCTGACATAAGAGAGCTTGGAAATTTGGTGTACAAAGGATCAGATGAGTGTCTATGGATGTTCACTATATCAGCATTATTACATTCCTCCTTCACCTGTTACACAGCCCTTACAAATTTCAAAACTCAATAATAGCCAGAAGATATATTTACTATGAATTTGCAATTAATATCTCCGTAGATTCCTCATATATGTTTCTTCAACATATCAGACTATCTGATTTTAGAGCAACTCTAGATACTGTAATGGTACTGAGAAATTGAAATAGTAGGCCTGCAAGTTCACGTAATGTTTAGTTTATTAGGCTTGCTTTATGTTCTGTTAGTCACAAAGTCCACTTCTGTTACAAGAACAGAAGACCTCATGTTGGCATTGTATAGTATGTCCCCCCAACCTTATCTTCCTGTCAGTTAGATTAGGTTGAGAAGTGACTAGTCCAAAGCCTCCTACTGACCTTCAAGAAAGTAGAAGAGTACAAGGAAACGAGATCCCATGTGCCATTGCTGGTCCACAACTTGGGCTATTACCAGAGATTTCAGGAGTTAGAGTCTGCACTCTTAACAAAGTTGACACTGAAATCTCTGGTAATAGCCTCTGAAGAAGGCCAATTTGTGGCAAGGCTAAAATGTGTTGGGCTTTTTAAGATAATAAAGTTTGTGGACCATCAACAGCACGTGGGACATTGTTTCCGTTTACTCTTCTACTGTGAATATGGACCTTCAAAAAAGGTCAAAGATTTTCAAGAAAGGTTTTCACACCAGGTCTTTGTAGTCCAAGTCTAACTTTCTTAACCACTGCACCATATTGGGTCCCCCCCCCCCCCCCCGATACCAATTCTTTTGCTACAGTCCCAAGAATTCAACTTGTACTGTTCACAAACTCTCACTTTCCAGTTGGCAAGATGGTGGCATGGGAGCTGAGATATGTCCCCCCCCCTCCTTTTTGTGCCATACTGTGTGCATCAGTCCATCCAAAGGGTATTTGGATTTGTGAAGTCGTAGGCTTTCATGGCCAGCATCCATAGATTTTGTGGGTTTTTCGGGCTGTGTGGCCATGTTCTAGAAGAGTTTCTTTCTGACGTTTCGGCAGCATCTGTGGCTAGCATCTTCAGAGAAGATTTCTCTGAAGATGCTAGCCACAGATGCTGGCGAAACATCAGAAAGAAACTCTTCTAGAACATGGCGACATAGCCCGAAAAACTCACAAAAAGGTATTTGGATTTCTCATAATAAAATATTTGTCTTCCATGGCACATGGTAAAATGGTATTTTGAAACTGAGGAGCTTCTCAAGTAGTCCTAGTGGCTATCAGAAAATAATTTCTATTAGCAATTTAGATTGTGATCTAAGTATTTTAAAAAAATTGCAGTGTGGCACTGTGTGACTGTCCTTTCTGTGTCAGTTTTGTTTCTTTTGTTTTGGTATTTGCAGTACTTTTTCCCCATGAGATTCTTGGAATAGTGGGAGGGGGAGAATATGAAATGTTTAGAACATTGTTATAGTTCTATATTTGTACACAACAAAATCAATGAATTCACTGTATATTAACTTCTGGCATTAAAGTACGGTATTCTTGTCCCCAGCCTTTCCCTCACTTGGGCAAACTCTGCGCAGACCTGTGCTTAGAATTCTTCCAGCTATGTATGACCTTGTGAATATGAATCAGTTATGTTACCATCAATAGTCTGGAATAAAAGTTCAACAGACATTTCAGGTGTGAAACCGCAAAGAACTAGGTGGCAAAGAGAGCATTTTAACATGTTTGGAAACTGCCCACTTGGTTTTTTGGTTCCCACTTTCTTTACATACACTGTGGCTTCTGGAGGTACAATGTATTCACCTAAAATCCACAGAGTTGAGTTAAATCAGATGTAATGAAGGAAAATAAGTATAGAAATGTCACATACAATATCTCCGATTGGAACAAATAGAAGCAATGAGTGTTGGGAAAAGAATTAAGTGGTTGTCTGCAAAGATTTTACTGAATAGCAGTCAATGTAAATTTCAATGTGTGCTTTTCTTTTTAAACCTCTGTCTCCAATCAAGCATTGTGCAAAGGACTGATGTGATGCTAGCTGTTTATTCAAGAGGGGTTGGATGTGTCGTGTAATAGGCTCTGTGAGGAGGCAGGCTGAGACATTTCAGAAAAGGTGGCAGCATTTCCTGCCCTGTGCAAGGCTAATTGTAATGCAGGTAGCATCACTCCATACATAAGCAATGGCACTGCTTTGTTAACTATCTGAATTCCTTTCTGTCTAGCAAAAAATATGGTGGTTGGCCAGTAGTTTATAAGCCAGTTCCTAATATCTTTTTCATTACAAGATGGTATAAAAAAAACCTCTGAAATTCAGCATGCATACCAATAACTTTGCAAAAAAAAGCTGCTAAATACAAATTAAAGATACTGTTGGGTTCGATAACATTTGAACTTGGAATACATTTGCAATATGCTTTCATAAATACCTTTTCATTTACGCTCTGCATTCATCTATTCTTTTAGTGCCCTGTCTGCACCCAGGGATAGAATTCCCTCTCCAAGGAGATTTGGCTCATGCCATCATTACTATCTTCTGAACAGGAGGCTTAGGGGGGTTGCAGACTGCCAGAAATAGTGCAAATTGAGTCCACTTTTAGGGTTAGGGTTAGTGCTAGGGAATCATTGGAATTGGTTTTTTTCTGAGACATTGAGCCTTCTCTGTCAGAGAGCTCTGGTGCCACAATAAAATACAGTTCCCATGATTCCCTAGCCCTAACCCTAACCCTAAAAGTGGACTCAATTTGCACTATTTCTGGCAGTCTGCAACCCCCTAAGTTGGCCCTGTTTTCCCAAGCCCTTAACAGCAATGTAAGCTTTTAATTGTGCTTAATACCAGTCATTACTTTAGCTTCTGTGCTACTGTGACATTTTATTTTCTTTATTTTGGGACTCTTTAATTAGATTCACTTGTTTTTAATTTTCATTGCTATGACTTTTTAAAAGTTTTTGTAATACTTTTAAAGCAGTTAGTGTGTAAAGGTGATAGTTACCATTTCAATAGCAAAACTGTGTTTAGAGATGGGGCACAGTTTCCACTACATACTGCAGTCACTTGCAGCTGCAGTCTTTTAGCAAATGGTTTCCATGCACATTTATTCAGAAGGGCATCCTACTGCCTTGATTGGGACTTTTTCCCAAGTAAGGAGGCAAGGTGTAGTCTCACCATACAGAATGAGTGCTCTCACCACCACATCTATTGACTGTCCAGAGGTTTTTACTTGCATCTTATCAAAAGAGGAAATGCACATGGCAGGGGGTGGGAAACGGCAATATTCACAGCCATAAAATTATATGGGTCCTTTCCACATGCCCTCAGGTCTATGACCACTTGGAAGTTCACTTAAAGGTCACCGGACCTTCCTTTTTAAAAAATAAAAATAAAAATCACTTTATTGGTATATTAAAAAAATATTACATCATACATTACCAAGCATACAAATTCATGTAAACATCTAATACATACTTACATACACTCTATACTAACCCCTCTCAGCATATACATACGTACATATCCTATCTATGCTATCACTAACATACAAAACATTTAAAAAAACAGTCATCTGTTCTTTCAAGGTTCATGCTTATAGCCTCTCTGTACCTGCTATTATAATAAAAATATAACAAAATATTTGTACACCAAAATAATGCAGGGTGGTAATGGGGGGGATTCTTATTTGGGGAGACATTACTCTTATTCCATCATCATCGTCCTCCCCACCCCTCAAAGTTCTATTTTTGATTAAGGTAGCCTACTCTCTCTCTCTGTCTTTCGTTTGTTAAGAAACAGTAGTAGGTTACAGCTATATTTTGTGGCTCCATGAGTAATTCAGTTAGATTATGGGCGAAGGATTCATTCTTTGCTTACGTTCGGACTTTCCCCCCAGTATTTTTTTTATGAGAATCAAATGCTGAATGTAAATGAGAAATAAATTGGCTTACTTATAATAATGTTTAGCTTATGAAGTGTTGAACATAAAAATAATGAGTTTCTAAAGCCTGCTGATGTGGAGTGGGGTTTCTTCCATAGCTCATGGCAAAACTACAGATTCCACACCCAGAATAAATGATATTTTCAGTGCTCAATGCCATGCTTTAAATGTGAAAATCCCAGAGGATAAATCCCAGCTGATCAGCATAATTAGAAACATAATTTATCCGTAGCGAAGTAATTTAATACCTGTACATTTAAATGAAAACTTCAGGATTAAAATACAGACATAATCAATCTTATCCATAGATAGTAGTTAGTTATGCCCAATATAATCTCTTCTTAGTGCAATATTTTACACTTACTGTCAGAAATCAATCAAAGTCTGAAATATTGGCTTAAAGCTTTGCTATAAAAATCTGAGATCACCATTAGTCTTTGTTCTTCTCAATAATCTATTGTCTTAAATGTCAAGAAGATCTATAGTCTCTTTATACTGTGCTTTAATTTCATAGATTGTGTAGATTTAGAAGCAAGCTGTGGTTAACACTGAACATTCAGTTGAGAGTTTCCTTGGGTCAGTGGGCAATGCTTCTACTCTTGGGTTTACAGTGGTAGTGTTGCCTTGAACTCACCAAATGATTTGAGGCCAGACTTTCTCTCTGAGGTCTACCGTCTGTAAATGGGCTTATTGATTGACTGGTTTAGACTTAATGCTTGCTATAATTTCGCATTATGAGAACAAGCCAATTCCACTGTGGGTTCATATGTCCTCCCACCGCAGAGCACCCATCATGAGTATATTTCTGGCTTAGATTTGGTGGGGTGGTGAGGATTTTATTTTAGGTATATGTTAGTGTTTGTTTTTTGTTTTTGATTATATATATATATATGGTGTTCAGGTGACAAAGGTGTTATACATAAATGTTGTTGTTGTTTACTGTTGTTGCTGTTGTTATTAACTCCCATTTGCCATGTTGTCCTAAACCAGGCAAACTGTTGCTTAATCATAGCTATTTGGAATTAGGATGATAAGAAATCTGGTTAATTTATTCCCATTCTCAGATGCTTGTCATCACCATTCTTATGAGAATAATGAAGAGTGTCCTTGGTCAGCAGGTCAGTCTCCTAAATTGATATATCTGTAAATTAAGACCTGGATCCAAGGTAAAACGACTTGGCTTTGTTTTTCTCTAGCAGCAGACATTTTCAACCCAGCCCTTTCCTATAGTCAAATGGAAGGCTGGTTGTTTATACATGATGAACTGAACTTCTTTCTCTCCTGCTGCTTTATAAAAGCAATACATTCATTTATATATACATATATATTTAGATTATAAAGCATTTACTTGGTGGTGTATTACATTATTTTATTCTCTGCATGTTTTAAATTATTTGTTTGGTAAACTGCTGAGATCCTTTATGGCCAGCAAGCAAGATGTTAATTTATTTCTAGGATTTATGAGTACATAAATGTTTTTGGAAATGTGGTGGAGTTCAGAAAAGCTTGTCATATGGCATGGGTCAGCAGTTCAAAGGAGAATGAAGGTAGAAAAATTGTATTGGATACGTTCATGTGCCTTTTAAATAGACAAACATTTTCTTTGGATGCTAGCCATTCACTTTTTCAGATTCAGGAATGAACTGGAGAGTATTGCACGCACAAAAAGATGGGGGGGGAACCCACCCGATTTCATATTCTTCCTCTTTAGGGAAATATGAAAAGGAATTAAATTGTAATTTTGAAAAAGTGCATTACTTTCTAATCTTTAAAACATAAAATAGGAATTCATAACATATAATAAACTGTAGACATTCTATATTAAATACCACCCACCTGAGAAAACAGTTATTTTAACACACCATTTTCATATATTGTGTTTTAGACAGTTACCAATAAGAAGGAATGGAAGAGACGTAATAATATGGCACTTCTGACTGTGTTCCCAAATGTAACTGCCATAATTGTTGTTGCAAAAATCATTCTATAAACAGTTTGAAATCTGTTTCTGCCTTTTCCAAATAATATGAGCAATTAAAGTTGCCGGGGCAGGGAGGGGGAGCATGTCAGCTCGCTGCTTATCAAGAAGAAAATCTTCACCTAACCACTATTAATTTTAGGGCTTTTCTCCTTTTGTGGTGTGATGAACTTTAGTTTTCTTTGCCAGGTTCTAAAAGAACCCACAAGTAGTTCCCCACAAGGTAAATATTTTGAGCCTGGTATTTCTTAAACTGCACCCTCCCCACATGCATTCTCCTATCTTTTTAAAACAGAGGCAATCTTCAAAACCACTTTGTAAGATTTTATTGTAATCTAATATTTGAAGTGGGCTGAGAAGTGGAAATGAAAAATCCCACCAGTCCCTGTACTAAGTCAGGGACTACTGGCCCTTATCAAACTCACCTTCACAGTCTTGTGATTGGGAATCAACCAGTGTTCTCCTACAACACAAAAGCCAAAGTTTAATGTTACAAAAATGAGTGTAACATAAACACTGAAAAGTGTCTGTAGTTCATCCACGTACCCCATCTCTGGTTCTGACACAACTGTGAGGAGTAGATCAGAAGCTTCTGTTTTTGTTTGAGGAAACCTACGGTATAATTTAGTGTCTCATCCACACCCTGAATTGCAGCTAATATTACCTATATGGTTAGTAAAAGCAATCCAGTTTGATAAACTATAGTTTGAAATTGTCTTATTTCCACAAACCATTGGATGCATTCTACAAGCATCCCAAGGATTCATCATCATCATCATCATCATCATCATCATCATCACCATCTTTTTACCCCACCCCTCTGTTAAAACAATCGAGTGGCTTACAACAGATAAAATACAAACTACAAAATAAGACCCCCAAACCCCAGTTAAAGAGGCAACAGGCATGCAGATTTTATTTATTGTTTGTTTTCATTCTATCTTGCTCCTTCTGTGTACAAGGACTCCTTAAAACAATGTAAAACTCTCAACTCAATACAAAACTTTATTTAAAAAAAAAGAAAAAAAAGAAATACAGACAGTGCTAAAGTCATAGCCAAATCCAGATTAAATACAGGCGGGAAGCTGGAAATACCATTTTTTGAGCACGGCAGTGCAGTTCAGTTTGGCAGATCTGGTTTCTAGTCTAACTTTCAATGCAAGACCCACTGATTTTCACCATAGAGATGTAGGAGGGAGAAATGTGTAACCCTCTAGATGTAGTGGAATTGCAACTCCCAGGATTTCTCATCATGGGCTATGCTTGTCAGGTTTGCTGGAAATTGCAGCTTAACAACAGGTGAAGGGCTTTCCAATTCCTTCCCCACTGATTTAAAAACAAAACAAAACACCTGTCTAACCACCAGCAATGAACTGTGGTTACTGAAAACTTTCAGGTTAATAACAGGAACAGAGATGGTATATAAATTTTGTCTTGTCTGCTTTTCATTTGAGGGTATCTAAAATTGAAGATATTCAAAGTCATAGCCATGTTAGTCTGGAAAATCAGTATGTGCCTTCGATCTCAGAACAGCAGTCCTTGAACAAATAGACTACAAAAGAAGATTGGAAAGATAAGAAGCAGAATTGGAGTATATCAACAAACTGCAGTCCCATCAGCAGTGGATTGAACAGAGACAATGGTTTCCTGGCACACTCACTACACATAACACTAGCTAACACTCCAGCTTCATGGAGGCTTTCTTGGCCATTCATCACATCTTCTTTTTGGCTCTCACACTACTGTCGTCCCTCCATTTTCACAGGAGATCCGTTCTGGACACACACACACCCATGAAAATGAAAAAACGCAGATATCCAAGCCCCATTGGCTTGAATGGGCATGCGCTGCCATGTACGAACGCCTCAGGTGTGCACACCGTTATTTTCCTCCTGGCTTCCCATCTGTGGAAATTGAAGCCCGCAGATGGGAAGTCTATGAAATAGGAGAGACAACTGAACATTCATATGGATATCTACTAACCTTGGCTCTAGCCAACATCCTTGCTTTGTCCCCCAGTGACCATCTTAAAACTGAATTTGTCACCTTATCTCCACACCCACAAAATTTTGCATTCCTATGGACATTCTCACACACAGACTGCTATATAGGTTTGTCTCTGGGTTTTCCACTCCATTAAATGCATCTGAGGAAGAAGGCTCAAGTCTATGAAAGCTCATGCTACTTTCTATATTTCTGTCAGTCTCGAAGATGCTGCAAGATCCCTTTGCGTACTAAAATTGAAGATGGATACCACTTACTTCCCAGACTGCATTGTAGTGGCAATTTTATTTCTACATTCTAGTTTTGTCTTAAGCTGGGAGCAGTTACGTGATTTACGTTGGAAGTTTAAGGCTGCACATCTTTAAAAATCTCTCATTCTGTTTCTTCTACCCTGTTCCAGAAAACAAAAAGGGAAGCAAATCAAACCAATCTCTTCTTTGGAGGAGAGGGGAAATCAAAATACATTACAATAGATGGAACAGGCTTCTCTCTTTATAAGCACCTCTGCATTGTTAACTCAGTAAACCTTTTAGACATTTAAATTTCTTTTGCCACCTTTTAGTTTCACTTTTTCCTTCTTTTCTTTTTTATAACAAATACATTTATTCCTCCCACACACCAAATAGCTAAACACATGCTTCGTTTTATTGCTAAGCTGCATGACATTACAGCTATTGTATTGTTGGCTGGTTTTAAGAAAAACAAATCCAGTATCTATTTGTTTTGGGGATGTTTGTTATTATTCTGCTCCTATCATTTTGTACAGACTTTCTTTAAAACAAAGTTGAAATGCTGTTGGTTGCCACAGTTGAGCGGCTTTTTGATTTGCCTCCATTTAAAAAATCAGTAAGGCAAAGGGAACCTCATCTTTAATGGGATGAGTGGTGTAGCTATGGGGGCAGGGGCAGATGAGAGCATTGTCCCCTAAATAAGAATTTTCCATTCCAAATTAAATTTTCCTTCAGCCCCCAAATTTCTAGCATTGCAGTTTCACTTAAAACTTTTGTCAAGCATTTAGGAATGCAAAGAAAAGAAGCAGGAAGAATTACCAAGAGAATGCAAACACAGCGATGATAAGAGGTTTAGGTGTGCACCATTTTCAAATCTCATTCAGTAATGCTAGAAACATGGGGACTGAAGGAAAATTTCATTGGGGGACAGAATTCTTATTTGAAGGGGCAGTGCCCTTGTTGCTCCTCCCCATAGCTACACCCATTAAAGTACGGCTATTTCCAGTAGGAACTCAAAGGCTTAGGGAACCAGTCTTTTTCAGCTTCATAATCTCTATAGGACATTCTGTTTGGGGCCGATGAAAACTGAAGTCCAATATCTGTAGGACCAAAAGTTCTGAATCCTATCCTACCACGTTAAAAACAACAAAACCAAAAGGAAATGTGTGTCACTATTCCAAGATAGAAACTAAAAAATGTGGCAACTTGTCGAAAGCTGTGTGATTCCAAGGACAATTGAAAATACTTGTGTTTTCCTTTTAAAGCCATTTTAAACTTGGCACCTGAACATCTAAAGCAGGGGTAGGCAACCTTTCCCCTTTAAGGGCCGAGGGACTTCAACTCCCAGAAGCCTCAGCCATGTTGGCCAATAGTCCCATGTTGGCCAATAGCTCCTAGGATTCTGGGAGCTGAAGTCCCTCGGCCCTTAAAGGGGAAAGGTTGCCTACCCCTGATCTAAAGCAAGGATGGGTAAAAGGTTAGGTCTACTGAAAGATCTCTGAGAGAACTGCAATAGACGAGTAGTGATTTCTGTATGCTTGTTGTTTTTAGGGCTTACGACAGCAACATTCTTGGTGTGAACATTCTTAGCCATGAATGACCTTGTATTGATCACTTTTCTCTCTGCCCCTTCCCTATAACATATGAGCACTGAGCAGTTGTCCTTGGCCAGGTGGATCTTTTGGGTTTTGCCAGCCAGTTGTAGGTCTCAGTCCAATTGCTACTCTCAGGTAGACAAGACCCACTGAATCACTTGCTGAATGGTAAGTCCACAGTTAGGTAAATCTCATTGATTTCATGGGAATTACTCTAGATGGGATTCATGATGTAAAATTTCCAGAGATTTTAAAGCCATTGGGTTTTAGAAAAGACATTTTTCAAATTTTGTCTAATGGGATATTAGCACCCTGTATAGATTGAAATGTAGCGATGGAGTGGCTCAAGTGGTTAAGACGCTGACTCTGTTGATTGCAAAATTGAAAGGTTGGCAGTTCAAGCCACAAGTGCTGCATGATGGGCTGAGCTCCTGTCACTAGTCCCAGCTTCTGTCAACCTAGCAGTTCGAAAGCATGCACATGCAAGTAGATAAATAGGTACCACTTCGGTGGGAAGGTAAACAGCGTTCTGTGCAATCATGCTGGCCCCATGATCACAGAGTAGTTTCTGACAACGCTAGCTCTTCGGCTTAGTAATGAAGATGAGCAACGACCCCTACAGTTGAACATGACTTGACAACCTTGTCAACCTTTACCTTTTACCTTCATAGATTGAAAACTTTAGCTTTGTTGCTTTGTGAACGTAAAATGTCTTATGCAAAACATGGTTTTATATAAAATATCATGCCCAGTATATTAAAAGTACCATTTATTCAATTTGCATTTTCAGGCCATGGTTTTTGCTATCACTTCAGTCCTTTAACGTGCATGTTGTCTTCTCTCCTGTTCTTGAACACCTCCCTGTAATTACTTCCCTAATCTCTGGTTTTGAGCAAAACCATAGTTTGCAAATAAGAGATGAATTGGTAAGCCATGATTTATGCTTACCTTCCAAATCAGAAACTGAAATCCAGGCCCAGATCATGGTTCCCAACAGTGGCGGGAAGTAACAGGAACAAATAGTAGCTTGTTATCTTGAATATATTGAAAACTAGAGTTTGCTTGAAATGAGAAGTCATGGAAAGAATTAGAGTACACACTGAAGGGCAACCAACATCTGCTTTCATGTTACAAGGGAAACTGGCTTCTACGTTTGTGTTTCAGTGAGAGTTGAGAGCCTTGGGATGCTCACAAGAGACAATGTTTAAGAACCAATGCATTAACACAGATATAGTCATCTTTAGCTGAAGCCTATCTGGTTGAATTAAATGCCCAAGCAAAATGTAATGAATGCTTTCTTAGTCTTCTGCTGACTTTTGTTCTTTTGTACCATTACAGATTTGTTTCTCACAACATTATTAAATGACGGACAAATTCAGTTTGAAATATGGGGAAATCAGGTAAGATGCTTTTTAGAATTTATGTATTATCAAGGCCTGGGAAGCATCAGCGTCTGATAATGCTAATAGAAAGAATCTTTGTTTGACAGAACATAGCTTCAACATTGCTTCCAAACATCTGAATGTTGCTTGGAGGTAATGTTTTACTCAGTATTCCCTCTGCAGAATATAAGCTTGGCTGCCAATTAAACCACTCAGTCAGCTTTAATGCGTGCAGTTAACAGGTCTCCTGTCGTGATGTCATCTGTTGTGTAAGATTACTGGCATTTAATTTGTCAGCATGATGGCTTACACAGAAAAAAATGTTTCAACCTAATACTTTTCTTTGTTGCCTTCAGGCTTCTATACTGTTTAAATGTGGCTATTTTCCCCCCATTGGAAAAAGAGGGGGAATGGTCTGAAGACTTTTCAGGCTTCTTCCTTGCTGCTTACTGTAGTTCTTTCATAGCTATCCTCCCAATCCTAGTCTTCCTAGGCATGCTACTCCTTGTCAAGCAGTTGTGAGTGTGATTGCACAACTTGGAAACTGCATTGGATTCTCCTCCTTTACACATAACCCAGAACTTGGAGGAATGCATGTGCTCAACATCATTTGCACAACCAGAATGACACAGTTGGATACTGGCCCATGTGTTCAGATATTTGCATGTTCATTTAAAGAAGATGTACCAGTGGCAATCCAAGTTGTTTTTGAGCCAGATTTTAGGATGGATGGAGCAAGCATCTCACACCAACCACCAGCCCCCTTTCTGGGCTGATGGAAGGGCCTGTGTTCCACTCTTATTGATTCTATGCTCTCTTTCTATCACAATATATTATGAGCTAAGTTGTCTTGTTGAATCAGTAAGTGGATCAGTGTTGTAAAACTTTATTCAAGCAGCCACTCTTCCTCTTTTTAAAGCAAAATGATATGAGCTTTTGGTATGCAAAGGAGGAATAGCTGCTTGAATTAAATTTTATAACATTGTTCCACTTGCTGTAAGGTATTAAAAAGTAACTGCAAAAAGTAATGACATCTAATGTAAAGTATGAAAGATTTAATGATTCCATACCTTTATTGGATCAGAGTCTTCTTGTCCTCTTTGTGAAAGGGCCACATATATACACACATGTCCATACACATATACACAAACAAAGCACTCCTAGTTGTTTCTAAATTATTTGAAATAGTTTAATTCCAAGGAGCAGCAGTTAGTCATACGATGCTTAAAGGTTGCTCATTTAATTATATTTCATCTCATTTTTAGTTTCTTCAAATACTTTAAATACTGCTAATCTGATACTAGAACAAAAGGGCAGTCATCTTTTGTTTTCTTTTTCTCTCTCTCCCCCTCCCCCCCCCCCCTGCCCCAAGTATGGGAGAACAGAGCAAACATCCCCAGTTCTCTCAAAGTGGGTTTAAAAATATGTAAAAACAAATGTGTCTTGGTTACCTTGAAGTGTTATAGGAGTTAAACCAGGGGTAGGCAACCTTTCCTATTTAAGGGCCAAGGGACTTCAGCTTCCAGAAGCCTCAGTCATTTTGGCCAATAGTCCCATGTTGGCCAATAGCTCCTGGGATTCTGGGAGCTGAAGTCCCTCGGCCCTTAAAGGGGGAAGGTTGCCTACCCCTGAGTTAAACAGTATTTAGAAGACAGCTCCACATCATAATTTCCACATGACTAGAACATACATGAAAACACACTCTACATTAATGGGAAAGTGTCGTTTAAAATGCAAAGTACAGTGGGCCCTTCCCATATGCAGGGGATCCGTTCTCGGGCCCCCATGTAAGGGAAAAAATGCATATGCTGAAGGCCCATTAAAAATAATGGGCATGCGCTTGCCATTTTGTCCCCGTGGGCTTGCCATACATATAAGCTCAAAGCCATGTACGGCAAGCCCATGTATGTGTGTGCTGTACTTTCAAAGCTACTCCAATAATTATTATTTGAAAATGAAATTATTCACATTCATTGAACCACTTGTGCTGGATATAATTGTTAAACTGAAACTAATTTTGAACCACAGTGGCTCAGCTTGGATGATTATACCTTGGCTTAACCCAAGATATGCATAAACTTTAGATTGCATGTGTAGCCTAATTGCTTCTCCCTTTGCACAAGCCCTAACTAAACCAAGAAGCTTCTAATTCACTATTATTTCACCAAAATAGGTAAACATTTGTTTGTTTGTTTGTTTGTTTGTTTGTTTAAAGTATTGCTGTATTGCCTCCCAGCCCACAAGGGCTCCAAATGCAATGAACAAATAAAAACCAATTAAAACAATACAAAGATAAAAACATTCATGAACACATTAAAATACTCTTTAAAAACACGTAAAAGCAGTCTTAATTGCCAGATTCCAAATAAGCCAGGATCTTAAACCAACTTCAAACTTCTAAGATCAGATTTAGCAATAATAGCTTTTCAGTTTGGGTGAAATATGAAACTTCTCTTAATTGGACAGTTTCTCATTTTGTCACAGCTCACTGCAAAGAGACTGCATTAAAAATGAAAGTCTCCATCATCTCTAAGTTTAAGTCGGTTAAGATATGAGTGTGGCAGATGGTTACAGCTCATGAACTCTGCTGTAATGAATAGGAATTGCATAGGACCCCAGTGATGTGACTTGCGTAGCCATTCTTTCAACTTATTTTCGTCAATGGCTTTATCTTGAAATATGCCACGTGCTGATGGCCTATTCACCAACAAATGTCGATTTGACTTGACATAACCAGGGACCAAATTTTTTGCCCAAAGCCACATAGCATGAATCTTTATCCTGGCTATGTGCATTATGTAATCATCCCTGGCTGGAATAGAATGATCCTGCCTTAGGCCAGGTGTGTCTGTTTACATCTATGACCACTGAATAATGTCTTTCCTGGCTATGGATAAAAAACCCTTTTGCCACAATTTCAGTTTTATGCATAACTCATCTGACTCTTTCTTCCCCTAGTAGGGATGTCTTTTTCAAAAGCATTTATGTAGACGGTCTTTGTCTGAGCACACGAGATCATTCTAAAATCAGCAAAATGATTATTTGGAAACCTGTACAATAAAGGAAATGGAGGGATATACTAACATAGATTCAAGAGCCATTTTTACTTCTATTGAATGGTGTGGGGACACTAATCTAGTGTCATTTTAAAGATTAACCTGCTTTACCTGACATAAGATTGTGAACTGCATCCCACTTCATCTGATACATAGAATTTGTCACAGTTGGCAGATAGTTGTGCACATGCTTTGGTGGGAGGGCAAAATGTGAGTATGAACACTGATGATAACCAGTGTGGTATCATGGAGAGAAACATGTATAATTAGAGAGCCAGTGTGGTGTAGTTGTTTGAGCATTGCTCCTAGTAGCTAGATGTAACTCTGGAGATCAGTAACTCTGGAAACCAGGGTTTGATTCCCAGCTCATCCATGAAATCCATTGGGTGACCTTGGACAAGTCACATGCTGTCAGCCTCAGCGGAGGTCAATGGCAAACCTCCTCTGAAGAAATCTTGCCAGAAAAACTCCATTATAGGGCCTTAAGGTCACCCTAAGTCAGAAATGACTTGAAGGCACATAACAGCAACAAATATCATGTAGACGATGCCAACTGTACTGATCATGTTATAGCAATAGCAAGTACATTTCTATACCGCTTATCAATGAACTAGCACTTCCTAAGCAGTTTACAATGTGTTAGCCAATTTCCCCCAACAAGCTAGGTACTCATTTTACCAGCCTGTGAAAGGATGGAAGGCTGAGTCGACCTTAGAGCCCTCCGGGATTGAACTTACAACATTGTGGCTGCAGTACCAGCGTTTTAACCCCTATTGACAGTGGCCATCTAACAACGGGAGATAGTGAAGACATTCTCGCATAGGTAGCATGTCAATGAAAAGGCCTTTATCCAATCCAAGAGATAAAAGTTTCACCTGTAGATCAGTTCTGTTGTGTGAAAGACTGTAATTAATTAGAATGGCCAAAGGGGATAAAAAAGCAAAAATCACAGGTAATGAGAATTTCCCAGACATTGGTCATTTAAGAAAAAGAGATGACAATACAGAATACCTGGCAAAGATGAGCTGATTGATAACATGTATGTAGTGAGATAAAAGGCCTTTGTCCCTCTTCAGACCACAGAGGATGGAGGCAGACTTCTTGTTCCTTTGTTTCCAGCTGAAGTCGGGCTTTGACATTCTTTTGTTCAAGCATAGCCACCTTGTGGTCAGAGTGTCCAAGACATTACTGTTGTGTGTGTGTGTTCTTTCACCACTATCTTTTTGTTTTTAATAAAATAGTCTAGTCTTTGAGAAATGTAATGTAGGCAATGTAAGCCAAGATATTGCCAATGAATTGTTTCATTAGAGAAGCTGAGATTTTCTTTTTTTATTTATACTGGAGTCACTTTCCAGACTGACATTTTCCTAGCATTTAATTTGGACGAAGTTTGCTTGTGCAATACTCTGGAAAAACAGAAGAAGAACACTAAAATGGTAAAATATAGATCAGGTAGTGAGGAGCTTTGTAGCTTTCAGGAAAACTTACGTAAATATATTTACTCATATGTTTTTAGCAAACTGATTGAATTAACACAAAGTTTGCTCTCCTAAGCGGAATGTGTGCATTTTTTTAATAGTCCCATAAAATATTTTCATGGCTGGCTGGAAATACATTATTTTCAAATATGAAAAAAAAAGTATGTGAACTCCAAATGCAATATAAATAACAAAGAATGTGCAAATCCTGAGATTAGAAAACACAAATAAATTCATGAAAGAGTGATTATAAGACCTTAGACCAGAATTTTAGGGAAGAACCCTGAAATCTGTTTTTAAAAAGACAAGCATATTGCCTCTAAAAAGTATGAAGTTATACTATTTGCTGTATGTGCCTTTGTTGAGATTTGCCCTACCTTCACAAATAAACTGTTTATGCATTGGTGATGTTAACATTTTGACTTTTCCATGTATTTTATGTCTAACAGAATGGGAATTTTTCAAAACCTACACACATAAAGAAAAAACCTGAAGATGCTGTTGTTGTTGGCCAATCAGTATTTGCAGATTTTGGTGAGGCTTTTTCCTTTCTCCCCAATTTTTTGAAATTTATGCATGCGTATTATGTGGATAAAACAGAGTGGGCCTGTACAAGAAACTGTTTGTGATTTAACAAATGATTTTATTATTTCATTGCACTGCTATGTTTTGAAAACCTTTTTCTGTAATCTTTATTTATACGACGCTACCAGATAAAGTACCTAAGAACTCCAATATGCATGAGAAACATTTAAATTAATTAAAGTAGCTTATAAAAAGATTGATGAAACATGTCAACATTCTTAATGTTATAATTGTCAGTTATTTCTCTAAGCTTCTGAACAAAGAGAATACTTACTTTATATGTAAATCTAGTTTCAAGCAATTTTTGGCCAATAGGAATACTTTTATATAGGACTTTGGGATGCTTGTTTTTTGTTTGTATGTTTGTTTGTTTGTATTAATCCAGGGCCAAATGAGGAATCATTTTTGTATTTGCATTTTCAAAGCCTAATATGTTTTGTTTCTAAAATTCTGCTCTTGTGTGCCCTATTTTTAGCTCCAGTTAAATTTTATATTGATTGTGAGGGATGTTCCTAACACTTTTAAAAAATAAGAATAGTCAAATAGAGAATTCTTGTATCTCATGAAGGAGAAATGTTAAATAACATGTAGGTTGTCAAATGGGGGTGAGAGTAAAAATAATAGTAATAGTAATCTAATTTATTTCTTACTCACCTCTCCCCATGGATGGGGATGGGAAACAACAACAGTTACCAGACGAACAACATCAGTTAAAAAGACATCACATTAAACACACATCAGTTTAATATGAGAAAAGCAGTAACATTTTGCACCCATAGCTAGCTGTACCATCTCAGTTTAAGCTGAAAATCATAACTACAAGTAACTTCCACTTGTAACCTCTGTTTTAATTGGGGGGGGGGGTTGCACTGTGGAATGTTTTAAATTAATCTGTCTTTATCGGATGCCTCTAGAAGCAGCAATGGACTGTTGAGGGGGCTTTCTTCTAACCCCCAGAATAGGGGGGTTCAGGGGCTTTGGGGTGGGTGATGGCTAGCACAGAAAAGGCTGAAAAGCTATACTATCTCTTTGTTAATTCACTGAAGCTGGTTAGTTTGGACACTTCGCTATAATATCCAAAAGGCTGAGTTGTGGCCATGGTCCAATGTAATACTAGTGGAATGAAAAGCACTGCTAGTACAGTTGTGTTGCATTTAAGCATTGCCTAGGAAGTAACACGATAGTATATGTTTGTACAGCTGTTGTGTGCCTTCAAGTTTTTTCTAACTTATGGTAACCCTAAGGAGAAACTATCACAGAGTACTCTTGGTAAGATTTGTTCAGAGGTGATTTGCCTTTGCCTTCCTCTGAGACTGAGAGAGCGTGACTTGCCCAAGGTCACCCAGAGAGTTTCCATGGCCAAGCTGGGATTTAAACTGAGGTCTCCAGAGTCATAGTCCCATGTTCAAACCACTATGCCATGCTCACATTTATACAGTACTGAATTGCAAACAATAAGAATGTTTTATTCTTAAGGAAAAGAAAGCAATTTCACAGGGCAAAACTGTGTTGGAGCCCTCCTTTCTGCTAGCTATAGAAATTTTCTCTGGCTCAGGGGTGGGAAAAAGCAGACCTCTAGATGTTGTTGGGCTGCAGTTCCCTCACCATTGGCTACATGTCAACTTCTGGAGACTTCTAGACATCTGCAGTTTGCCCACTCCTGCTGTAGCGCAACAAACCTTGTTAATAGCATTGGATTCAGCGTTGGATTTGGGCTTTGGTTTAATGCCAGTTCTAACAACCGGGATCTTAAAGTGTTCTCAATATCTGCAGTCTTGTTGATGTCTAAAAACAAGGCAAAATAAGGTCATCTAATCCTGCAGTAGCTGTTACTCTTCCTTAAGCAGTTGCCTAAAAATACCCACTAACATTCTTGTGTGCTTCTGGTTGACCTTTAATTAAATATCATGTCTCCCGAGTGCCACTTTAGTGTCGATCCTAAAGACATTCAGCTATGCAAACAGCAACAGAACAAAATGAAAAATTATGAATTCTGATTATTGTTGCTGCTGTTGTTTGTGTAGTGGTTTTAAATTAAAATGTTCATTAAAACTGTGTTAATTTTAATGTTCATTAAATCTGAGGCAAGACTGGACTGGCTATTTGCATGTATTTATCTTTTAAAGAAAGAAGACTGACAAGATTTGACTAAGAGTTGGGGGAAGCAAAATAATCTCAGTTCTCTTTTGTCCATGTTTCCTGAGTTTTACATTGTCCTGGTACAGAAAGCTGCTAATGATTCTCCAAAAGCAGATGGTATTGAAAAATGCCATGAATACTAATAAGCATAAAGTATATGTCAGATACATTTATTTTGAAAGATGTAAGGAAAAAGAAGTGATCTGCAATGGAATTTCATCACACCAAGTGTTACAGCAAACAGCAGTGGATAATATCACCAAAGGGTGCATTGTAATTTTAGAAATCTGCCACATTTCAAAAAGGGTGAATTAATTTGGATTTCAGGAAATGCAAAAGAAGGAAAAACACAATTAAGGAAGGCTTTTAAAGGTGTATCACTTCTTCACAATTTTCTACTTGATGTCTCACTTTTTGTGAAAACGTAATATCTCCCTAGCTAAAAAATGCCAGCTACACAGGTAAGAATAAATAAGATGAAGGGTTTGCAAAATGTCTTTATCAAGAAAACCTTTTACTGTTTTGTCACCAGACTTTCATAGAAAAAAGGAAGGAGGACACCAGGTAGGAGAGTGATCTTTGAGATTTCACAAGAAAGATAAAGAATAGTCAGCCAAAGACATTTTGCTATGTGAGTTAAAACAGCAAGTACCGTCTCCCACTTC
Source organism: Phrynosoma blainvillii (assembly GCA_026167975.1). Lineage (NCBI taxonomy): Eukaryota > Metazoa > Chordata > Lepidosauria > Squamata > Phrynosomatidae > Phrynosoma > Phrynosoma blainvillii. Next base: position 21,271,059 of record JANUYF010000007.1, on the reverse strand, counting down.
AGTCAACCTAAAGACAAAAATTCTGCAAACATAATTCTATGGTACTAAAAATACAATGCAATTAGATTTGTATTTGTTATTGTTGTTGTGTTCCTTCAAGTGGTTTCCGACTTATGGCAACCCTAAGGCGAATCTATTGGGGTTTTCTTGGCAGGTTTCTTCAGAGGGGGATTGTCATTGCCATCTTCGGAAGCTGAGAGAGTGTGACTTGCCCAAGATCACTCTGGGTTTCCATGGCTGAGCCAGGATTTGAACCCTGTTCTCCCTTATCAGGGGATCTGTTTGTGGTCCTGTTTCTATGCAAGTTCAGCTGGAAGGGTAACTACAAGACAGGACCTTTCCATGGTGACACAAAAATAGTTTCAGTAGCTTTCCTGTCTCGGTAACATTGGTCCATGAGTTTTACTGCCTTATGCTATACCGGATTTTAATTTTATTTTATCTGATGTTTCTTACAGTTTTGTTTTTCTGGCTATTCTGTTTAATGTATGTTTTAAGTTTTTTGTTGTGTTGTCACTTCTGTCCATGTTCCCAGACAGAAAAGTGAGATGAAATGAATTAGTGATATACACCTCAGCTCTGAAGTCACTACATGGCCTTAGGCAGAACACTGCCCTTCAGGGTCTGCAGACAATGCAGAGTTATGAAGGATACCATGAAGAGCTTCTTTGGGAATGTTGACACAGCGGCCAGGAGTAGAACTCCACTCAGGAAGCAGAAATGTGCTTGTTTCTACATAATACATAACATTCAATTGCTGTCAAAAAGGTGTGTTGGAGAGTAGTGGAGTCTCCTTCTTTGGAGGATTTTAAACAGAGGCTGGATAGCCATCTGTCAGCGGTGCTTTGATTGTATCTTCCTGCATGGCAGAATGGAGTTGGGCTGAGATGGTCCTTGGGGTCTTTTCCAACTCTATGATTCTATTATTAACAAGTAGCTTCTGTAACAAAATCCTTACCTCCAAAGAGCCCTGTGTTCAAGGTCCCAGCCAAATCTTTCTCCAGGATGTAGTATTCCATTCTTGCCCTTCTTTCCTTTTGGAGCAGGAGAGCTGCATGATACATCAATTCTTGTCTTCTCTGTGAAAACCACGGCTTCTGTAATATGTTTGTGAGCTCATTTCCAAATAAAAGAAACCTTAGGATCCTTGTTATTCGGCTACCTCAGTATTCTTTTAATCAATTTAATTTCCATTTACAGTTGGCCCTCCACATTTGTGGCTTTGACTTTTATGGATTTGATTATTTTGATTAATATGTTATCTCTAGGAATCTTTAAATCCTCCAGCGCAATTCTGACGGAAGTTGACCATAGAGTTGTGCTAGAGAACCTAGATGTTCCTAGAGAAAATGCTTCTCTGGGCATTTCTAGGTTCTCCAGCATAACTCTTATGATAAACTTCTGGCAGATGTTGACCATAGAGTTGTATTGGAGGACCTGGAGATTCCTAGAGAGGTGTTCACTTAGGTAAAAGAATAGTGTTTTTTTATTTGTGGTTTTCCCACATTCATGGGAGTCCTTCACGCCAACCCCAGCGAATGTGGAGGGACCACTGTAAATGGTTTTAAAGCAGCAGTACAGATTTTTTAAAACCATGGAAATATTATTTCAGCCACTTTAGTATTAGAGGAAACATTTAATAATGGCAAATTAAACAGCTTCAACTTCCAGTCATTTTCACTGAATTGTGTTCACCACAATGTCTGTTTCAAAACTGTGATGCCTAGAATATCTGGACAGCTCTAGCTGGAAAGCAGCTAAAACTGAAACTGATTAAAATTATTTAATAAAATTGGCCGTAATTTCTAGAGACAGATGCAATTTTGGAAGCATTCCTCTCCTAGAAATGATTTAAACTCGCTTCAGAACAATGGTGTTCTGAGCTTTGGTTTCATAAAAAGTTTCTTACTTTTCTTTGTTGTATTTTGAGATAAGTAAATATGTGCGGCTGCCTTTGTATTAAAGTATTTCACTTCTTTTCATTTCAGTCAGTTTAATATTTTGCATGAATGGGCAGAACATGAAATAAAAATAGAGAAACTAAATAGTTTATATCTAAGCGAGATCTTTCTAATACTTGTTTTTAATATCTGTTACAAATCTGTTCTGTACAGTTCAGTTTTCTTCTTTTCTCCATAACAATGATATTAAAAGTGAAATAACAAATACGAATAGGCAGTGGATAAAACTGGTCAAGTCATTAACACTTTTAACATCTGTAAATAAAAATAAATATTGAAATTTATTCAATTTGTACCAAGCTACCACAATCCATGTTTGTAGATAACAGGATGCGCCTCCTTCTTTAAACAGGGCAGGTTTTTTTTCCTGCTTCCAGTGAAGAGGAGAAGACAACAAATAAAAGCCTCCTGTTAGATATTCTTCTTATCCTTGCCAACTGAAAGAAATAATAGTTTGCATCCAGATATAATTATGTTTAGAATAGACCGGCCGGAATCAGTGGCCTGAATTTGATTGTTAGTCCCATGTAGAATAAACTATTGAATCAATGGAAATTGTGTAAATCAGTACAGTTGCCCCTCCTTTCTTGCAGACTTGCATATTCGTGGAGGTGCGACCTCCATTCAGATCAATGGGGTACACCCCATTCAAGCCTATAGGGCTTGAATATTCCCGAATCTCTGTTTTTGCTGGGGGCAGGGGTCCGGAATGGATCCTCTGTGAAAACAGAGGGCCAACTGTAGTTACATAAGCTTCATTGATTCAGTGGCTCAACTGCAGCTGGCACTAACAATTGAATTTAGGCCAAGGTAATAAATTAGTCTCAACTAAGGATGCATCTGACAGCCAGCCTGGTCTAGTGATTTCAGTGTTGGACTGTGACTCTGGAGACCAGGGTTCAAATCCCCACTCAGCCATGAAAACCTACTGCGTGACCTTAGGCAAGTCACACTCTTTCAGCCTCAGGGCAAAACAAAGGCAGTCTGCCTCTGAAAAATTTTTGCCAAGAAAACACCATGATGGGTTCCCACTAGGGTCACCATAAGTCAGAAACAATTTGAAGGAACAGAACAAATGGTGCATTTACACTGTAGAAATGATGCAGCTGACACCACTTTTAAGTTCCGTAGTTCAATCCTATGGAATTCTGGCATTTGTAGTTTTGCAAGGTCGTTAACCTTTTCTGACAAAGAGGGCTGGTGCCTCACAAAACTACAAATCCCAGGACTCTCTAGGATGGAGCCATGGCAGTTGAAATCATGTCAAACTGCATTATTTCTACAGTGCAGATACACTCTACATCAGTGATTTCCAAACTTGGTCCTCCAGATGTTTTGGACTTCAGCTCCTAGAATTCATGACTTTTGGCCAAGTTGGCTGGGGCTTCTGGGAGTTAAGGTTCAAAAGACCTGGGGGACCAAAGTTTGGGAATAGCTGCTCTACATGAAGTCTTAGTGGGTCTCTTCTAAGCATGACTACTTCGTCCATCCCAATATTTTCTGAAGATTTGACAGTTGATGTAAGAAACAGCATGTCATTTCTTATAAATGACAGAGTGAGATGTAGTTTAGGGGAAACAGCATTGAAGAGGGAGTGCTTTTCTTGATTTGTGACTAAATGCAGAAAATTCAAATCCCTCATTGAATATTTAATGTAACATTTAAATCTGTCAAACGTCTGCTTGACCTTTAAATCATTTGTGCCTGATTATTTTAAAGAAGGAGGCACATATACAGAGGACCACCGTAATAATCCTTGGAAACATTTCATGAATTTAATTTAAAGTTTGAATTTTTCCAATCTAGAAATGCTTTTTGCCGGTTGCAATTCATTTGAATTGTAATAGTTATGAGGTTCATATGTGCAATTCCTTTTCATTCTTGGAAAGCCCGGAAAAGCATGATACTCTTTTGTGCTTGCAATGGTAGGCTTGCTGTCTTTAGCTCTTAGAATCATTGAATCCTGAAGTTGAAAGAGACCACAATAGCCATCCAGTCCAACCCCGTGGCAGAGTATGGCTTCTAACAAATAGCAGCATAGTTGAAATCCCCCATTTCTAATATATTTCTCATTTCTGAATCTGTGTTAGGAAGTCCTCAGTCTGGCTTGGAGATCTGCATTAGACCTACCACAATTACATTCCTGTTGTTTTCCTCTTTCCACCTGGCTTCCAGGATTTAAGTCATCAATCTTTTTACAAGTGCAAATATCCCTGACATACAATGCTATTCCTTCTCCATTCCTGTTTGATCTGTTTCTCTAAAATACATTGCAACACTCCATTACTAATCTTATTTAAGATTAATTCATCATTAAATAATTGGGTCTGGTGTATTTTCCCCAAGACTCTGGGACAGTCATATCAAGAATAATGAAGACAAAGGGATATGTTTTAGCAGTAATTTTTTAAACCAGCTTTCATTAAAATCTAATGAGAAGTGTTATCTCTTGTGAATTGAAACAAAAAATAATAATAGATGTGACAAATCTAGATGTGTGGCAGCAAATTCCTCTCTTGAAGAACTTTTACTCTGCTACTAGTTATCTGGAAAGTTTCACAAGTGTGCAACTGAAAGCCTGTGCTGGAGGAGATATGTTTAAATAATTGTTAGCTCTCAGTGTGTTAAGACTGGGCATTAAGATATTTTTCAGACTTTCTGCTCATATAAGAATGTTGTGCTTTTTGGTATGAGTAATGTAAAACTTTTTTGGTTGGCTCAGTGCACACAGAACTAATTCAAGCATAATAGAAAAACAAGTTTTGGGGGCTAGAAGTGGATTCTCTTTCTCATGCCAATGGAGCAACTCAGAAGTTTCAGATTTATTTTAAATGAAACACAGTTCCCCACAATCTCTGAACACAGAATCGTAGTTGTTAATAACAAGCCAGGATCAAACTGTGATTTCAAATCTGCTAGTTTACAAACCATAGTTAGTAAGAATATGCAAAGTAGCAGAGCATATGTACCCATGGCTCTGACAACTTGTTCACATACCAGGAAACCACATTTTCCCATTAAATTTGAACAGTAGCTAGAGGGGTGTTTTTTTTGGGGGGGGGGGTTGTAGTCTAAGACCCCTGATAGTATTGTCTTAAGGTCACCATAAGTTGGAAATGACTTGAAGGCACACAACAAGAAAGTCTAAGTGAAGACCTTCATTCTGTTGTTCCAGGGTTATATATCAATATCATGTAAGTGTAAAGGTGGATAGATTTAATCAAGGAAGCCATAGCTCTGAGTTTGCATATCCTTAGCAGGGTTGTTGATAACAGTGTGACTTGGGGGGTCTCTCGTTCATTGGGTCACTGTAAGTTGAAATTGACTTGATAGCAGTTACCAACAGACAACAACAACAATATCATTACTGAGCTGCAGCCAGGTGAGGGGATAGATGGACACTGCAGAGCTTTCATAGATGCACTGACCTACTTTAAGCACATGGGATGCATAGATCTGAGATTTTGCCTCAGCTTCTTTTTTTATTAATTATTTGTAGTTATCCCACCTTTCAGTAGGTGAGATATTTAAATTTCCCTAGCACCTCCTACAATATGTTCCTCAATAAACTTGGCAGGGTTACCCAGGCATATTTTTTATAAGCCTCTGAAAGTTGACTGAGGTGGAGAGGACGAGTTAATGTAATCCCTTTTCCATCCCTGTCACCTCCTGCTGAGGTATTTACAACCCTAATTAAAAAGGACAAAGGCTTGGGAGGGTTTTATTTAAATTGAAAATTAATCCAAATAGCAGCATTAAAATTATCTCAGTGGGTGGCACACCAGAACAAGAACCAAGTGAGCTCCTATAAGGAAGTTTTTTTTCTAACTTGAGTGTAGCCTGCAAGAAGATAAACCAATGACCTTTGCACATCATAGATTATACATTATTTATATACATAATGTCAGCTCAAAACATAATTTTAGTGAGCATTTCACAGTAATGAGGCAGCCATGTCATTTTTGGCATTTATTACTGGCGTAAAAGGCTTGCTGTAAATTAATAATGCTCATTGCTACTCAAAGTGGAGTCACTTTAATCATATAGTAATGAAAAGTAGACTTTGGGATAGTTGTACGTGCCTCGCAATTTCCATTTAATTAAAGGACTTATCATAGTAGAGAGACATCTGACAACATGGATATAAGGACACTACTATTCTTTATCCCTTCCTCCTGGTAGTGGACTATCAGATTAAACAAAGGGGGTGTTTTGTACTCCCAGATGGTGACATATAAGGCTGTTGTTGTTGTCTGCTTCTGAGTTGTTTCTTACTTATGGAGACCCTATCACAAGATTTTCTTGGCAAGATCTGATCAGAGCGCATTTGCCATTGCCTTTCTCTAAGGCTAAAAGTGTGTGACTTGCCCATAGTCTCCCAGTGGGTTTCTTTGGCCAAGTGGAGATTTAAATCCTGATCCCTACAGTCATAGTCTGACACTCAACCACTACACCATGGGGATTACATTGGGGATTACCTAGAGCTATCATTCCTATTCTCACAAATATCATTATAAGATGTCTGGGCCAATGCTATCTCATCTTGGCAAGTGTTGTCTGTGCTTGCTGGAAATTCTGAGATGTACAATCCAGTCTCTTAGCTGGAACCCAAGACTGTTCAGCAGAGTGAGCAGAAAGGCAACAAAACTCATCAGGACTAGCTTAGTACATTTTGAAGTGTATAATTCAAATACAGATCCGCTAGATAATTCACAGTTATTAATGAATTTAGTGTGCAGTACTGAAGTATGATAAAATATGTTAATACATTTATAATGTCAGTACATCAGCTACTTACATTCTGCTAGGAAATTTACCTGACTTGCCTGGAATGATAATTTTGCTTATGATGTGAACAATACATAGCATAGTCTGACATAGCAATTACAGCCTTTAAAATTTGCTTCACATCAAGTTCCATGCAAAATTAATGCGAAACAGCAATTGTCCAAAACAAAGCTGAAGTTTGCAGTGACTCCCAAACTTGCATGAATATGTTTGGTCAGATGGGTTCATAAATGTGCTTTCTGGAACAAAGATAGAAATTCAAAGTATTTGGGAGGAAACAGACATAGGTAGCGAATCAAGTCTAAAACGAAACTATATTCTTTGTTTTCCAACCCATTAAATGTAGTGTAGTGATTTTAGTGTTGGATTTCAACTCTGGAGACGAGGTTCAGATCCCCACTTGGTCACAAAAACCAACTGGGCAATTTTGAGAAAGTCATCGTCTTTCAGCCACAGTGAAAGGCAATGGCAACTCCCCTTGGAACAAATCTTGCCAAGAAAACACTGTTAAAGAGTCACCTTAGGGTTGCCATAAATCAGAAACAGCTTGAAGACTAACAACAATGAATAGACCCGTTCAGTCAATTGTTTAATTGTAAGTCAACATGTAGGTAAATCCCACTGATCTACTCTGGCTAAGACTAACAACCGAATTTAGGTCTCAGTTTGGTGACTGTGATCAAACATGTGGATTTGTATAGGATAATAGTTTATATTATGACAAATTATCTACTGACACTATTTGTAGAGATGGAGTGCAGAAGCAAGGCCCCCAAAGCTGTGCTTTGTATTAGGTTAATACTCTGTGGCCCTACCAATATGCTGTTTGGTTATAGTTGGTGTTTTTAGTTTCTTATTCTTCATAATGCATCTTTCCTCCAGAGATCACAAGGTTGTAGACTATGGCCAACCTCTCCTTCTGTATTCTTACAACAGACTTTTGGGGTAGGTTGGACTGGTTACTATCTCAAGTTCACCCAATGAGTTCATAGCCCAATGAGGATTTGAACCACTTCCTCCAGTTTTAGTTTTATGCTTCAACTGCCGTATCTCACAGCTCCAGTAAGGAGTTACATATGAGCATTTGATCAGAAGCAGATTTAATATTCTTTTATATCACTGTTCCATTCTCCAGTGAGGATAAAATGAAGTAGCCAGGCTCAACTTGGATTGTTAATCAGTTACATATCGGAAATAAAAATGAGCTTCAGCATTTGACCAGGAAAGTCTTTGTGTTTTTGAGGTGAACAGAAAGGCTAGATAACAGGCTGACATGGTTAAGGATTACGATTTATCTCTTTAATTACCTTGACACTTCCTTTGTTTACATTTTATCAAAATATATTGCCTTTTCTTTGTACATGCATTCTTTCTGGTGATAAAAAGGACTCTTTATTCTCCTGTTGAGAAGTATTTTTATCTTCCTCTTGTTTTGCCAGATGGTGATGGACAGACTGAACATTTGCTGCCAGTGTGTGCTGATGCAGCTTGTCAAAAGAGTGTCATCTACCTATCTAAACCAGGATCAGATCAAGTATGTTTGCATAGATTACATCTGAATGTCTCTGTATTTTGTAGATTAAAGACTCACCAATGACAAATGTGTGAATCTAGCCAAAATGGGGCAGCATTTAGAGCCACTTCAGACTCTGTGTGGTAGTTGTGCTTGCTTGAAGTAAAAATACCGAAACATATTAAACAGTATCTTCCCCTCTCTAAATATTTGGAAGCACCAGAGATCTGCAGCCAGTTACAGCTCCCTAGTACATGCATTCAGATGTTTGTAGGCGTGCCTTCCCCTCTTAATACTCTATGTGCCTAATCAAAGGAAATTAATATATCTTGTAGCCAAAGCAAGCACCACATGATTCATTCTGTCTCCTGTAGATGCAGCAAGAAGCAATAGCTTTGGGCTCCAGAAAGAAAACAATGAATTTCTAAGCATAAGAGCAGTTCAACTATAGAACAAACTGTGTAGGAAAACTATGGCATCATCTTCTTTGGAAGTTTGCCAGAAAAGTTTGAGCAGCTATTAGTTAGAATCCATATACAGAAAGAGAGTCATAGAAGTACTTTCACCAACCTCAAGAACCCTATAAGTCACAAAGCTTATGACTTGTTGTCTTCCTTTCCTCTTGGAGGCTCCATTTTTCATCCTCTGCCTCTCCAAACTCTGAGACAAAATAATACTCCTGCTTGTTACAGTATGTAAGAACAGAATATGGCTGGTAGGCCATAACAATAAAATATAAAAGTTAGGAGAGGCTTTCAGTGTTAAAGAGGCAATTGTGCAGTAGTTCAAGCTATTACTGCTTCCCTGGACAGTTCAGCCACTTGAACAGATCACTTGAACTGTCTTTGGTCAGGAGAAAACATGTGTGCACATTTGTCTTCATTTTTTGGTCCCTTTTCAAATAATCAATGTATTAGGAATAAACTCTTCCAGAACTTGGCCACATCGCCTAAAAACCCACAAAAAACAATTGATTTATTGTTTAGCTGTGCCCCAGGTTAGGTACTTTCAATAGAAAAATGGTCTATAAAATGTTTACATGTCTTTAAAACATTTTGAATTGTCCAGGACTTCTCAAAGTCCACTGGTTGGCACTGTGTAAACAGAGTGCTGGACTTGATAGAGTTTTGGGCTCATCCAGTCTTACATTCTAATTCAGTGCTTTCTCTCTTTTGCTAGGAAAGCAATGCTGTCTGCAGCAGAAGAACTAGTGGATTAGTTCAAAGAATAGGGCTCCTCTGTTCTTCAGCTCATTGTTCCCTTTGTTCACTGTTACCAACCTATGACCTACTTTGCCCAGTTTTCTTTAAGCAGTTCCGTCCCATGGCCATCCTCTGACACACCTACCTTTTCTCTCAAGCACATACCTTTTTGAATGTAAGAACTGTGAGGTTGTCTGAAGGGGCAAATGTCTGCAGTCCAAGCTTTACAAAGGAAAGTTTTCTGAAGGAACAAGTGAGAGAGGAGACTCTTCTCTCATTTGTATCGTCTAACAACCATCCCTTACAGAAGCTGAACTACAGACATTCAAACAGCATTCCCCCAGCTCATTTAAAACACTTGTGACCAAAACAGTGTTGATGGATTATTACATGTTAAGTGACATGAGATAATTAAAGCCAGTAAATCCTGACAGTTTGTTTTTTCTTCCTCATTCACAGTGGTTTCCAGTGTTACAAAACTTCACAAATAAAGGCACTGTATGGGGCTTTGTCCCATATAATAATGATCCAGCTTCAACTGAATTTTCAGTTCCAATCACACTTCATATTGGAGATTATAACATGGATGGCTATCCGGATGCACTTGCCATACTGAGGAATACATCAGGAAGGTACAGTATTGCCCATAATTATTTTCACACCTACCTTCTTCTTGACACCAGTGTGCATCCAGTTTTTCTTCCCTTGAAATATCACAGCTTTATAGGATCTGATTCCCTTTTGCTATGGAAGGGCATGAATGGCATTAGCATGCATCTATTTATCTTAATGAAGCTGCCTTCTTACTCTTTTCTGCCACTTAGTGGGGTGTTACAAGTGAATGTCCAGGAAGAGAAGTGAATTGTACAGAGTGCCTACTTTACCCTTTCCAGTTGGAAATGAAAAATGGAGAGATGGGTGGAGGTAGCATAAAGCAACATTTTTCACCTTCCTTATTAACTTAGTACATTACTATCTTAAAGTATACTTGCATTCACTCTCACTCTCTCATATTCTCCTCCTCCTTCTCCTCCCCCTCTCTGTGTATGTGTATGCATATTTGACATTTAAGGATGTACAGTTTTGTGAGGTATAGAACAGGAGTGGGCAAGCTCTAGAGGGTTGGTGGCTAGTTTTTGATCTGCATAACCCACTGGTGGTTGGACAAGCCTCTGAAACATAATGTCATTTCTGGTTTTGTGAAGTTCCTTTTTGGCTTTGGGGGTTTTGTCTTGATTTTGAGAAAACAAAAGAGAGGGACTGTCTCTTGTTTTAGGGCATAATAAAAATCATGCAGGGAGACTATCAAAACATTTCAAAGGTTTGGGTTTCAGGGTGCTCCAAGAGCCACAGAAAGGACCTAAGGATAGATGCAGACTGTGGGCCACAACAGTGGCATCCCTGCACCAGGTGTCACCTGGTGTGGGGTATCACCTGATATGGACTATACCACCAAACCCCTTCAGTGATGCCACTAAGCTACAAGATTGGAAGATTAGTAATATGCTGTGGACTCACAAGTCCCTCCCTATCCTTCATTCCCTAACCTGTTTCGGTGCTCTTCTCCACTGTTAAAGCATAGGACACTGTGATACCATATAGGTTTTCCTGTTGAAAAGGCTGGAACTGAGCATTCCCAAGCTTTTGGGCATGGATAAAGTAGCTCTTTGGATCCTGTCCATAAGCACAATTTGTTTGCCTGCAATGGAGTTTTGGAATCGTTCAGTTGCCCAAATGTGTAATTTGTAAATCCATGACATACAGGAAATATTGGTGCTTTATTGTGTATAGACTTTATATGCTGCATTCTCTCGGGCCCCCATAGGACTCATCTGCCTGGCTTTAAACTACCCTGACCTTTCTTTCATCATAATGTTCTGCCAACAACAGCAACCTCTGTGTAACATCACAGCAGACAGAGCTAACTGCCTGATAACAGTGCAGCCCATAAGCTCTGAATGTGCTTATCTCATTTGTATACCATCCACAAGTACTACTTTTCCATTAAGACAAGCATCAACATCCAGTCCTTCCATTATTTTTATTTATATTTATTTGTCAAAATATTTATTTGACACTCTGTATAATGCAATTGCAGAGCAGTGTACAGTAAAACCAATTAGGAAATGTAAACAAATTATACACAGTAAAGCACATTAAACAATTCAGCAAGTTAAAACAAGACTTTGTCCAAAAAGTTCTTATTTGGGTCTGGAATGATACCAGAATAGCAATTCAGAGGGTGGGCCTACATCCTCCCACGTTGTTGTTGTTGTTGTTGTTGTTGTTGTTGTTGTTGTTGTTAAAAAATATATCCCACCCTTTCCCCAATACTGGGGCTCAAGTAGTCATCTTATGAATTATTAAAATCAGTACAGATTAAAAACGATACAAAAACATCCATAAAACATAGAGAAATTATTTTAAAAACAATTAAACAGCCACCAAGGAGGCCCTCTCTGCTATTCCCACCAAACAACAACAAGAATATCTCCCAAATATCTTTGACTTTGAACTGGCTGATACAGGGAGATACAGTCCTCCAAGTATATTAATGTACACTAATGATGCCGATGTGAAGACTTTTAAAATGATAATTCTCCTGATTTCTTAAGAATGGCGAAACTGTGTTCCTCCTGTTGGCCCAATGGAAAGGAAGGGTTTTGGTTCTGCTTTTCCAGCACTGTCTCCCTCTTTTATTTTGTCATTTGGGCTGGCGAATGGATGCAGTTGTGTGTGTAGGGTTTTTCCTATGCGGGAGTTTGGTTCCTGATGGTGGTTGCAGTGTGAATTGTCAGTTCCATTTTTGCCTGAGGCAGCTCTTCTTCCCTCCAGCAGTTGTTGACCCATTTCATTTTGATGGATACGCTATAGATGTATTTTCTGGTAGCTGTCGCACACATTTCTGCTCAGTTGCCAGCCCTCCCCTCTTGGAAAACTGCCACTGTCATGACCCACAGTGCTTTTTACTTCGATCCCCTTCCCCATCTACAAACTGCTGGCTTATTATGTTGTAATATTATATAGCCTGAAGCGGCTGGACAGTACCAGGAGTACATGTTGGAAACTGAACCTTTATATAACTGCATTCAAAATATTTATCAAATGCATGCTTTATTTATTGCAGGATGTTTCATCAGGGGAGATGTATCTAACCCAGTTCTTGAATGTTAACTTCAGAAGATTTAAAGTAGCATAAATGATGCAAAACTGAATAAAAGCAGCATTTTAATATATATATTCCTATTTTAAACATGGGTGCTTAAAAGATTATTAAAATGCATCATTAAATGTATACACAATGTAGAATTAAATGCAAACACAATAGAAAATAAAGGAGGATTAATACCATTTAGAGAAAAACAATGATAAAATAGGATGAGGTGGAAGAAAAAAGGCCGTGTGCCATTTCCTGAATGAGAGATGGACAGATGAGACGACAGTCCACCAGATCTCATAGCACTCCTGAGATCAATACTGGGTTAGTTGATTCTTGGCAAGGCACATTTGCAAGGGAGAGTATGTTTTCAAGAAAACTACACCAATAAGTAGTGGCCTAGCTATGATAAGAGTTCAAATAAAGGAAGTAAATATATATAATAAAATATGCACTTACTGTTCATATATTTCATAGAATTATAGGGTTGGAAGAGACCACAAGGGCCATCCAGTCCAACCCCTGCCATGCAGGAACTCACAATCAAACCAGTTTTAATTTTTCCAATCTAGAAATGCTTTTTGCAGGTTGCAATTCATTTGAATTGTAATAGCTATGAGGTTCATATGTGCAATTCCTTTTCATTCTTGGAAAGCCAGGAAAAGCATAATACTCTTTTGTGCTTGCAATGGTAAGCTTGCTGTCTTTAGCTCTTAGAATCATTGAATCCTAATGTTGAAAGAGACTACAAGGGCCATCCAGTCCAACCCCCTGCCATGCAGGAACTCACAATCAAAGCACCCCCAACATATGGCATCCAGCCTCTGTTTAAAGACCTCCAAAGAAGGAGACTCCACCACTCTGAAGGAGTGTGTTCCACTGTCAAACAGCTCTTACTGTCTGGACGTTCCTCCTAATGTTTAGGTGGTATCTCTTTTCCTGTAGTTTGCATCCATTGTTCCGGATCCTATTCCCTGGTCCAGCAGAAAACAAGCTAGCACCCTCCTCAATGTGACATCTCTTGAAATATTTAAGCAAGGCTATCATATCACCTCTTAACCTTCTCTTCTCCAGGCTAAACATACCAAGTTCCCTAAGTCATTCCTCATAGGGCATGGTTTCCAGACCCTTCACCATTTTGGTCACTTTCCTCTGGACACGCTCCAGTTTTTCAATATCCTTTTTGAATTGTGGTGCCCAGAACTGTACACAGTATTCAGGTGGGGCCTAACCAAAGCAGAAGACAGTGGCACTGTTACTTCCCTTGATCTAACACTATACTTCTATTGATGCAACCAAGAATTGCATTGGCCTTTTTAGCTGCCACATCACACTGTTGACTCATGTTCAGCTTGTGGTCTACTAGGACTCTTAGATCCCTTGCACACCTATTAAAATCTATTAAAACCTATTTAAAACCTATTGATGGATCACAGGTTTCTAGTTTTAAAACACAAAACATAGGACATGTGGTTACACACAGGCATAAGTCCAGAGTAATACTAGTAGAGAGGAACAAGGTGCCCAGAGAGTTGATTTTTTTCAGTTGCACAATTGATAATGCATTTGTTCTTATTGTCTCTAGACACACAACTGCTTGTACATTTACAGAATGTGTTGAATTCTCTCCTTGTGCATCGTCTGGAGACATCCACAAGCACATTGTTACTTTCTCAAGCAAAAAGGTTCTGTTGGATACTGGCTTTAATAAGACCATTGGTCATACTAGCTCAGCACAGTCTGCAGTGGAAATGTGGATGCTGTTCTGCAAAGTCCTATATCTGTTTCAGAACTTTGTGGACTTCTTGGTTTATGTTAGTCCTCCCACAGCCTATATAGAAAATTGGGGATATGGTTGAAACCTAGTAATATTCTCAACGTAAGAGACAAGATACTTTGATATAATACAAGAGGCAATCAGGAATAAGCTAATTAATAATCAGAGCAGGAACTTTAAATCAAAATATAGTACTCCTCCCAGTCAACGGCCTTTGCTTCTTCACATCATAAAAATGTTGTTATATAATAGATAAAAAGTGTGAGCTAGGAGGTCTCTTTTTCAGATCTTACCTACAAATGTATTATGTGACCCTCTCCTCCCAGCTTCAGCCCCACATCTGTACCATGCAGATAACAATACTGATCTGTGTTAAAGCGCTGTTCTAAGGATTATGGAGATAATGGGTATGAAGCTCTTGAGATTCTTGAAATGTGCTACATAAGTAGGAGCATTATGAGGAATGCTGCCAAAGCTATCAAGCTGATTTTTATTTCCTATTAAGACGCATAGTAATAGAATGAATCTTTTAAAATAGCTACATCCTGGAATTTATATGTTTCAGTAGATGAAGGTCAGTATCATGACTGTATCTGGAAGCAAACTTGAAATGGTGAGCATGGACATATTCCCAGTAGCCAGTTAAATTGCTTGCTCATAATTCAGGTAACAGGACACAACTCTCTCATACAGAGAGTACAGTTGTTTTTTCATCTCTTCTGTAAGCTGGGGCTTCACAGTTCATCAAGACACAATCTTTTTCTTTCCCCAAACAGCTTTTGTCACATTCCCGTGCCCATGGTTTCCAAAACTAGCACTGTAGCATCACACACAGCTTGTGTGGTGCTCTTTAGTCTGGAAAGGACCAAGGGAATCCTCAAAAACCTTGTTAATACTTTGGAAATCCCTTAAAATCCCCATTTTTAAAAGCTGTATAAATGCAGATTACTGTGGCAGACACAAAATGTAATCCATAATAAAAGGAAAGTTTCAAAATGCATTCCTCAGTCACTGTAATGTTTTAGTGACAGCTCATCTTCTGAGGTCCAAATGTTCATCCGTATCATCTTTTGTTTGTGTTTCTATACCACCTTTCCTCCAGTGAGCTCAAAGTGGTGTGCACTAATCTTGTCCTCCCCACTTTATCTTCACAACCTTGATCTGTGAGATTGGT
The DNA here is from genome assembly GCA_026167975.1 of Phrynosoma blainvillii. Classification (NCBI taxonomy): domain Eukaryota; kingdom Metazoa; phylum Chordata; class Lepidosauria; order Squamata; family Phrynosomatidae; genus Phrynosoma; species Phrynosoma blainvillii. The sequence continues at coordinate 21,255,487 of JANUYF010000007.1, read as the reverse complement.
GAGAGGGAGTAGCCCAAGATCACCTAGTAAGATTCATGACTCAATAGGGACTTTTGCATGAAAATTTCAAGTCCTAGCCCATCACCTAATCATCACAAAGTGGTACTCTGTTGCTCATCTAGTCATGGCGTGTTACTGCTGTGATGTACATATTTACTCTTTGCATTTAACCAACCTACAAGGTAATATACTTTCTGTAACAGGGTAATATTTCACCAGTGATTTCAAAATAGGAGGTGTGCAATTTGCCTACCACACAATTGTGCACTGGCACACATGCATATGGCAATGTGCATGCACATTTGGCAGCACAAACAATTCACTAACAAAGTGGCATTGTGACCCATCACATAACTCCATCAGCATAAACTTATACTCCGTCTCCTCAATGTAGGATCATGGCCATTGTTTGCTTCTCAGATTACTTGTTGCTTTTCCCCTCTGAATCCATAATTTAATTTTTGCTATCCTCTCTAATCTTGACTCCTAAACCCATTCTACAGTTTCTCTGAATTGGGACCTTTATGTTATAAAGACAGTATTAGAGGAACTTTGAGAGGTCACTCTTTACAAAGTAAATAGCATTTTCTTTAAATGTAATACTTGACAAAACTATAATAGGCAGCAGCTTATCAGTAAATCTTACATTTTCTACTGTGCTAATTGTTGGTTTGTTCTGCTAGCTGTAATTCACTGAAACTATTTTGAAATGCACTCTTCTCATAAATTGGTGGACTTCAGTTAAATGTCAACTTGATTCTGCTCATTGACTTTATCATCACTTATTGGAAGGAACATGGTTTACTGATTAAAAGGCGGTGGCTGAAAGCCGTGTAATTGATCTAGGAACAACTCTCAGCTAGGCCCAGTGTGGAGGAGTAGCCCTAATTCCACTCAGTATAACAATAATGTTGCCATTATTGTTTTGAGTAATGTATGTAGAAGCCATCCTTGTACCGAGATTGGAAGAAATGGATAGTGAACCAACCCCTCATTGTTGCAGCATCTTCCAGACTATAATGTTGTTTTCATCCCATCATCATAAAATGGCATTCTGTGACAGACAGGTAAGAGTTTTTCCCAGTTTACTGTAGCCTTTGTTAACATGTAGAGCTTGGAAAAGTTACTTCTTTCAGATTATAATTCTCTAAATCCTCCCTCCAACATGGCCATTCTGATAACTTTTCCAAGCTCTGTTAACACCTTAGCCTTTTCAGGAGTCCCAAATATAACAATTTTTGCATGTTTTTATGGGTGTGGCATAGTGGTTTGAGCATTGGACTCTGGAGACCAGAGTTCAATTTCCAGCTCGGCATTGAAATCTACTGGGTGACCTTGGGCAAGTGACACTCTCAGGGAAAGGAAATGCCAAACTTCCTCTGAACAAATCTTGCCAAGAAAACCCTATGATTGGTTCACCTTGGGGTCATCATAAGGAGTGGGGGCTTCGCAGCAGAAAATACAAATTGGCTGTCTTGCTCATACAGCACTTTTTTCTGTTCAACCTGCATATTTCATCTGCCAAAATGCAGAACAAATTCAAATCCCATTAGTATTGTGAGATCCAGATTTAAAAGAAATGCTAATATAGCACTTGAACATTTCCAGCTTCTGTTTTTGGTTATAACTCCTAGAATCTTTGGTGGGGGAGTTTACATCAAAATATAAAAGAAAAAGAGAAAAACTCTTGTCAGGTTGCAATGTAAACTAGAAGGAAGATATATCTTCTCCATCAAATTGGCAAAGAGAGGAAGAGGTCTCTGTTCAGTCTGGATGGCACTATACTCTTAAATTTCAGTTGATTTGCCATTCAAACTGATTAAAGCATTCATAGTGCATGCTTTCCAAATGCATCTTCTCAGGGAGGAAGCATATTCCACAGCGAAAAGCAAAGGACTGAGAATAATGTTCTGATATCACTTCTGACTGCTCTTGACTACTTGCCATGGGTCTATAAAACATGTTATATTTACCTTCCATGCTGGGCCACTATTTCCTTCAGCAAGCATAAAATGTTAAATTAAAAAAATGGTTCAGCAGTGGCCTTTCTTGCCCTGTTCAAAAAGTATGAGTATAACAACTTATTCATGATTATACTTGCTTATGGTCAAGACATGCTTCTAGCCAGTCATTTTAGTATTGGGGTTTTTTTGTGTATGTGTGTGTGTTTTTAAAAAATGAGTTGGAAACTAATACAGCATTATAGAAAATTAAAACTGAACTGAAGAACCTCTTTCAGTCTCATGTTACGGAGTTGCTGTATAAAATGCAAAGGAACTGTTGCTGACAGTGTCAAAATGTGATGTTCGCATCAGTATTAAAATTCCTGGCATGCCTAAATGATTAAGTGAAGCTTTGTTGGAGAAATGCATAATATATAGTAAATCTATTTTCACTAGTTACGCCGTTGCTAGGTTGTTAGCTGCTGTGGAGAAGAAAGCAAAGATACTTAGGCATAGAGCCTGTAAACATTCCATTTTTGGATTATGATTTCCCCAGGCAGCATAGCCATTGGCTGGAGGATTCTGGGAGTTGCTGTCTAAAAAGTAATCTTTTCCATCCTTGACATTGACACCTCTTGACCATCTTTTGTTAAGGGGAAAAAACCAGCAAACAAGTCCAGCTTAAGATGGCCAATGATGCAAGTCACTCCTCCTGACATTAACTGCCAACCCCAAGAATGTGGCAGGCATATCAGATGGACTTGACTACTAAGGTCCTGAGGTGGTGGTTGTGTGCTGTCATTTCCAACTTAAAGGCAACCCAAAGCCTGTGAGGTTTTCTCAGCATGATTTGTTCAAATGTTATTTGACATTCCCTTCCTCTGACTTGCCCAAGGTCACCTAGCATGGCTGATCAATAGCAATAGCAAGTACATTTCTATACTGCTTATCAGTGCAGTTTACAATATGTAAGCTAATTGTCCCCAACAAGCTGGATACTCACTTTAGTGACCTTGGAAGGATGCCAGGCTGAGTCGACCCTGGCTGATACTGAACTCACAACCTTGTGGTTTATGAGTGAGTGGCTGCAGTACAGTTATTTAACCACTGCGCCACCAGAGCTCCTGATCAGGGATTTGAACCCTTCTATTGGATTCTACTGGAAATGGAGTGGCTCAAGTGGTTCAGATGCTGACTCTGTTGATTGCAAGATTGGCAGGCTGGCAGTTCGAGGCCCAGGTGCTGCATGATGGGGTGAGCTCCTGTTACTAGTCCCAGCTTCTGCCAACTTAGCAGTTTGAAAGCATGCAAATGTAAGTAGATAAATAGGTACCACTTTGGTGGGAAGGTAAACAGCATTCTGTGCAATCATGGTGGCCACATAACCACTAGAGCAGTCCTCGGACAACGCTGGCTCTTTGGCTTAGTAACGGAAATGAGCACCGCCCCCTATGGTCGGACACAACTTGACAACCTTGTCAATGGAGAATACCTTTACCTTTATTGGAGTTCTAGTCCAATACTCAGGGGGGCCCACATTCATTTACAGCTTGACTGTACTCCCTATCCATTGCTTATTACCACTGGAGGAACACAGGCTCAGTTTATGCAACTCTTCTGCCAAAATATTGGAAGCCATTGTAGTCCATCAACCAGATTGCAGATTGCTCAACTGAAAGGCATTGTTGCTATCCAAAATATGTATGTGGAAAAAGTCAGGTCGTTGCTTGAAAATATCCAGGACATGGTTTACACATGGAGGATGAAAAATCGCAAAGGCCCATAGTGAATGCTTTCACATATCTGGTGTCAGCTTTGATCACCTGCTTATTCCTCTCCAGAACTTGACACATTAATCAAAATTAGCCTCCATTGAACAAGTGAATTTTTTGAGGCTTCCGTCCAGAGTTTGCTTTATACTGGATGTATAACAACAAAAGCTAGGCTGTAACTAAAAATGTCCCCCATAAGCTAACATGGACCTTTTAGACTGCTTCCTCCTTAGAGACTATTGAATTTGGGCAATCCTACTCATCTGATTGCAGTCCATTCTTTGTAATTTCTTTCTTTGTGACAGATCCAGATAAGAGCTTGGTTAATCAAGGTTGGCTGAGGACTCAGGGGTGGGCTCTGAGCCTGAGCCTGGCCCCAGCTCTGCCCTGAGAGCTCCAGCAGAGGCTGTGGCTCCAGAAGACAACCAGGAGCCAAATCTCCAGGCAGCAGAGCCTTCTAGTAACCGTGGGCATGGAGGAGAAGGATGAAGAGAACCACATACCTACCACTTGAAAAACGTGTCCATTATTGTAGATGTGATATGTCAACGGTAGTGCTTAGTGACATTAATGTTCCTTAATGTTGCAAAATGTTAGAAGTTCCTCAAAAAACAGCTTGGCCACGTATAGCCTGTGTGCAGGGGTGTCTCTCAGGAAGTGCAGGGAGGTGGGCAGACAGCACCTGGTGAAAGCCCAGGGTGGAGTGAACACCCGGTGGGGCAGTCACTTATAGACCATATGGAATCATGGAGTTGGAAGAGACAAGGGCCATCATCTATCTTAACATGCACACACCAGTCACCAGTCTGGGTGCCTCTGCAAAAAGGACTGTTGCAGAGTGGTGCCCTGCACTCCCTTCCTCCCTGTCCACAGGCTCAGCCAGTCACCTGGGTCCTTTATAACTATAGAGGGTTGCTCAAGTGTTACATGGATATGGTGGGGTATTGAAACTTTTCTGTTTAAAGAGCAAGCGATGAAAGGGTTTGCTAGCTGCTATAATCATGGAAGATACATGTACTCTTCCAAATGATTTATGCCACAGAATGTAAAGAAACAAGGCACATTTTTCTACTTTTTGGGTGATTTCACATGTTCACTTAAAAATCAGTTATTAACGAATGCCTTACTTTTAGTTCAGGTTAAAAGTTTTTAAGAAAACAAGTGATTTTTTTTAAATAGACAAAGCATTCTAACTTTTAAGGAGTAATTGTACACAGCTGCTTAATTGAAGATAATTTCACTCGGTTGTTGATTCATGTTAAGATTCAGGAAGAGAAGAAGGATAACAGGAAGGGTATAGTATGTTCCTTGTTATGTTAGCAACTGGCAGCTAGAAAATAAAACATCTTTTAAAAAGCAAAGAACGGTGCATTGGAGCAAAAGAAATAATTATATGTGACTAATGCTTCAAAGATTTATATTTAATATATGCTGGCACATGCTTCCTTCCCCCAAATTTTGAAACGGCACACATCTGGGCAAACTGGCAAATGCTCAAACTCTAAGCATTCATAAGAGCAGCTTCCATTTCAACAGTCTGCCATCGTTCTTTTCACTTACTTTTGTATTTCCTTGTGGCCTTTAAATTTAATAGAATTTTGAATTTTAAACAATCAGACTTTTCTTACTGGATACATACATAGATATTTTGTCTCAAAAAAAAAAAAAGAGTGGCTGTTTAAAAATAAAATCATATTTTTCCCCAATGGCAAATCATCTGCCAAAGGTGGTTATAAATATTTATAAATTCTTGTAAAATCTGAGCTGATAATTGGTAGGGGAGGCTCTAAACATGAAACACTTAGCATGCCATTTTAGAGAGGAAATATATTGACAGCAGTTAACAGTTGGCAATATAAAACCAAGGTTATTGCAGTTATCATGGAACTGGCCATGCAGCCATGGCCTAGATGATATTAACAATTGAGTAGATATATGTCTCAGAACCTGGGCGCTGCTTATTCTCAAGGAAAAAATAGAAAGGAGCTTATCCAATTGCTTTGCTGGATGTTTAAAATTCTCAGTGCCAAGTGCCCTTTTAACATACGTATGAATCTTTTGAGCACACATTTGGAAGACCTTGATATATATGAAGGCTTCCCCTTTAGGTCTGATTAGTGTAGTAGCATGTAGGGAATAAAAGCAGCATTATTCATGACATTACCTTTTTCTTTTTAAAAATTGTTGGAATGGTTATGATAAACAGGAATATGCTCACAATTTTTTTCCTTTGTTTTTAGTTTGTGTCAGGAGGGAGAAAAACATTTGTTGATTTGGCAGACAACGAGCCAATATTCATCAGATCCATTACTTAATAGACTTAATAATCAACTTGTTTTGACCAAGAACTGTTGATATAAAACAACTTAATTGGTACAATTAGCTGCAGTTGTCTCATCATATGAATGAAATATCCAGTCCTAGGATCAAGCAGATGGTCTTAGGATGTTAGATATTGGTGCTTTATTCAGCTGAGTCTTCTCTTCATTGTTGTTTTGCAACAGCCTAGCCGGTATTTTGCTCTTAAATTTTCAGTAGCAGCCAGTTGGCTTGTTACCTAAAAGATAATCCCACATGGGTGATTCTGATGTTGGCAGAAAAACACCCATTTAAGTGTCTTCGACTCAGCCTGTAAAAGGTTCTCTTCTGCACTGCCATTTCCTCCATTGAAACAGATAGAACAGGTCAGGTGCAGGTGTAATGCTGCCAACCACCTATTTCTTGAAGGCCTGGATTTCTCTCTTCTGTCCTCCTACATGCAAATTTTCCATTGTAAATCCTTTTCAGAACTAACCACAATATGGGCTATCCACATTTCTTTCCAGCCGTGGTTTTATGTCCAGAGCACATTTTGCAATCATGATTATTTGAAGGTTTCCACAGATATGTAAATTCGTCAGCATTCGCAAAAACAGGACTGCAGATTTAATGCTAGGAACAACTTCCTGTGTTTACATTGGAAGGAAAAACGGGTTCTCCTGGAAGATAGACAGTACCAAATTAACTGTCGCCACTACCTTTAACAATTCCCCATTCCCTTGTCTCTGTTTTTGCTTCTTCCCTCTCTGTTCTTTCCCATTTGCTTTACTGATAGCTACATATCACCCCCACATACACACATTGTACTAACTGGTAGCCTTTTGGGATTGTATCCAGGGTGACCAGATGCCATACCCACAAAGGAGGACGAGGCACTGTAAAATGTAAGACATTCAATAAAAATGTAGGACTTTCCAAAATAAAAGCTAAAAACACTAATGTAAATATAAATTCATGCTTCTTAGTCATGCTCAAAATGGATGACTTTTTGGAATTCCTCCTGGACAGAAGGCTGAAATATAGAAATGTCCTGGAAAAGGAGGACATCTGGTCACCCTGGATTGTATCCCAAGGCCATCAACAATCCTTTTGCTAAACAAATTGCTCCTTGCTCATCTTTTGATACAGAAAACTGTGAAATCACTTACCTTTTTGAGAATAAGCCCCTGTGCAGATTAAAAGGAGCAAGCCAACCTCTTGTTTACTCTTTGAGACTATTAAGCCAGTTCCTATGAACAGACTGCTACTATATAGAGTCCATCAAAACAAAAAGAAATTTTATAAATAAGTGGGAGCAACAACAAAATGTTACAGTGTACCCTTGTTTACTTTCTTAGGATTTTTGCCAGCCAGTTGTGTCTGCCCAGAGCATCATGAGGCCCAAGGGGCAGCCGGCCGCTGCAACCCCTCCCCGAGGACATCCTGATGCCATGCGCCATTACGCACGGCGCCTGGTGTCAGAACGGCCTCCTGACGCACCGTCTTGACGCGCTGCGTCAGAAGGGGTGCAGAAGAGCCACGTGGTGGCTCTTGGGGCGTCCTTTTTGCCGGCTCTGAAAGGAGCGGCATTTTGCCACTCTTTTCCAGGCCGGCAAAAGGGAGGACTGGGGCCAAGGTGTGAGGCAGACTTGGCCCAATCCTCCGCTTCCCAGGGCGGCCCAGAGCCATCCATCTACATCCCCCCAGTCCCAGAATATTTTATATCTACTAATCATCATGAATCTTCAGGCTGTTGAGTGGAGGGGGGTTCCTTAGAATTTTTACTTTTAGAAGAATCTTTCTTTAGACTTTGAGATTCTCCCAAATCATGATGGAACCAACATCTTGATACTCAGTGACCCCACTTTGGCTAAAGTTATGTCAATACACTCCATCTGAGTTTGTTGTGAGAGGGTGTGTTCACTGTTGTTCTCATAGTCTTTATCTTGTGTGAGAGAGTAAAAGAAAATGCAGTAATCTTGCTGATGGCTTCATAAAGGATAACATTTCCCCACAGAAATCAGTTGGGTTTCAACATGTTTAGCTTAAGCATTTCTGAGCAGTATTTTCTGCCAAATGGCCCTCAATCCTATTGAAAACCATGTAACAGTTAAACCCCAAAAAGAAACCAAAATGCTATCTAAGTAAGCAGGATTGCCAAACATACCAGCAAGCAAAACAAAAATTGTTTTAAAAGAAAACATGTTTTTCATTTGCTGCTCTAAGAATAGCAAGGAGGCCATCCAACAGTTTGTCCAAGGATGCACAATTTGCAAAGTGGAAGCCGTTGACCAGGAGCAATGCCTTGCATCCTTCTTGGTCCCACTTGAGCAGCGGAGGGTTTGCAAGGCAGGGCATCTCTTGTTAATTTAAAGGAGGGATGAGTATTGTGTGGGCTGCATATGCCTCTAGGGATCTAAAAAAAATTCCACCATTTCCACCCTTTTCCCTTGCCATTTTTAACCCCCCAAAAGAGAGAATTCCCCAAAGAGATGCCACAATTCTTTGAAACAATGGGAGAACCTCTTGCGCTCCTTGTTTTAGGATTCTCTCTCTCTCTTCTCTCTTTCTCTTTCTCTTTCTCTGTCTCTGTGTATGTGTGTGCTTTAGTTTCGCTTTGAGAGGCTGCTATGCCTCCCCAGCCCTTGAATCATCCCACCACTTCTCTAAGGGAAGGAGAGACAGATGAGAAATAATTCTTACTTTCTAATGTTGTCAGGTGTTGTTCGTCCCACCCTCCCCTTTTAACAAAGAAGGGACGTTCACTGTACAGAAGCAAATATCTTTTTTTCCTTCCATATTCTTCATTAGCTTACTATTATGAGACATATTAGATGACTCACCAAGAAATCACAACTGCTAAGGCAGAGGGTTGGACATCAAGCTAGTTGCTAAGGATACATCATGAATTGAACCATTTAATTCTCTTCCTCCCAGCTTTTAATACTGGGAACCACAGATCTAATTTTGGTGATTGATTACTGTGATTAAGTGATAAGAGCTTTTTTTGGGGCCAACCCTTGGCTCAAGTCTGTGCTGCTAGTCCAGGAAGCCTAGTTCTTAATTGCTAGGATCTGTAACAGAGTAGAATTAAAAGGGGCCATGTGGCTTTTTATGCATCTGGGGCCACACTTATGTATATAATGGCCTTGTGACACAGAAGTGACTTAATTATATGCTTTTACTGTCATTTGTTAAAATGGATTCAGAGTATTTTGCTGTTCCTTTTAGTTATTGTTGTTGTTATTCTCGGGCAAGGTATGGTCGGGATGCTTGCAATGTGGTTTAAGGCTCTTGAGGTAATGTTGATTTATTTCCCAGATGAGCTTATGAAGGGTTCAGAGGCGGGAAAATAATGTCAAATATGTGAGCCTGTATACATGTACACGTTTTAGGCCCATGGACATTTAATGCTCACTTCTGCAAATCTTAATTTGCAAAATATGAGTCAGCCTCAGGTTTAGCACTACATCATTCAACACAAACCATGATAGCATTGTGAATTAGAGTTTGAAAACATGATTTGAAGTGATCTTGAGGGAGTAGGGCCATGTTGGCGAACCTGTGGCATATGTACCGTCTCTGGCATGTGAAGCCATCTCTGAGGGCATGCAGTGGCCACAGCAAGTAGGGATGGGGTGCACACGCTTGGCCCAACTCCTTGTCATTGCTTGGTTTGCCTCAGGAGAACCAGGCTGGGGCAAGGAGGGCTATGGAGGCGTATGTGAGTGGCCCGGTTCTCCTTGCTGTGGCCCGGTTCTCCTGCAGAAAACAGATGTGACGAGGAGGGGCCATGCGCAGGCCTTCTGGACAGAAAGCCCACCCCTTCTGAACAGGAGACCCGTACCTTGCTAGGGGATTCTGGGAACTGTAGTTTTGTGAGGTTTAATGGGGCCATCCATGTGGTTTTCTTGGCATGATTTCTTCAGAGGAGGTTTGCCATTGCCTCCCTCTGAGGCTAAGAGAGTGTAACTTGCCCATGGTCTCCCTGTGGCCGAGCGGAAATTTGAGCCCTGGTCTTCAGAGTCACACGCTCACACCACTGGCTCTCTTTGTTCTTGTTATTGTGCTGTACCTTCTGTGCTTTATTATGGTTGTTGTTGTGTGCCTCCAAGTCGTTTCCAACTTATGAGTCCACAGCACCCTCCCTCCCTCCCTAGCGCCAGTTCCTGGCAACTCTAAGGTGAAACTATCATGGGGCAAGCTTCATCAGAGGGGGATTTCCATTGCCATCCTCTGAGGCTGAGAGAGTGTAACGTGTGTGGTGCCTTCAAGTCGTCTCCGGCTTACGGCGACCCTAAGGTGAAACTATCATGGAGTTTTCTTGGCAAATTTCATCAGAAGGGGGTTTGCTATTGCTAGCCTGAGGCTGAGAGAGTGTGGCTTTGGTTTTCCCCAGACGTCCTGCCCCTGGAAGGCAGAAGTCCCACCCCCAGAAGTCCCGCCTCCTGCACCCAGTGACACCCGGTGCAAGAATGCCACTGATTTTGGGCACTCGGTCTCTATAAGGTTCACCAACACTGGAATGGGGTTTTTCTTTCTATTGATAATGGCTATATCGATAATAGATTTCTAGATAATGAAAAATCATGGTTAAAAAAGAGGAAAGGAAAGGAAAGGGGAACTCACTTCATACAGAGAAAAAGTAAGAGGGTAGAGCACATATTTCTGAGTCTGGTATTTGATTTGGAAGCTATCGTTGCAGAATTTGTGTATATCATGCTTATTACCAGAAATTAAGAGCTTTGGATACCTCATTGATAGCATGAATTCAATAAAGTAATTTAATTGGAGGCTGGGCTTTTACTTTTATCCACCTGTCAAGGATGATTTAATATACTGTTTCATTCTGAACGGCCATAATTATAGTTACCATTCCTTGGATATGTACTTTAAGTTTCAAAAATTCCTGTATTATAAATATAAATGAATATCTAAATGGCCTTCACAATTTAGATATATATTTATATATAGTGATGGTTTTCATATTTGATTTAGGGTGGGAAGAAACTTTGAAGAAAAATTAAAAGGAACGTATGTCTTTTTTTATGACTAGTTTTGCACGAGTGCAGGTTGTTGTTGTGTGCCCTCAAGTCATTTCTGACTCACAACAACCCTAAGGTGAACCTATCACAGGATTTTATTGACAAGATTTGTTCAAAGGGGGTTTGCCATTGCAATGCTCTGAGGCTGAGAGAGTATAACTTGCCCAAGGTCATCTAGTGCATTTCGAATCCCTGTTTCCTGGAGTTCTAACTCAAACCAGTGCATCATACTGGCTCTCAAACATGAATGGTGACTCTTAACAGTACTAATGACTACTTTATATCCAGCATTGTACCATTAATTCAATCAGAATACAATCCTATACCCTTATATCTAGGATAAAACCATTGAACAGAGTGGGACATACTACCCTTAGACTGGGTATGGTATACACATGAAGCAGAATTAAGTGGTAAAATGGACTCGATAACAAATTACAGGTGGGGATGCTTCCCACGAGTAGAAAGCAAGAGAGAGAGAAGGGAAGAAATTCCCTATAAAAAGCAGACAAGAATACTGAAGAGAAAAGTTTTGGCAAATACCTTTGTCAAGCTGATTTTTTTGTTTGCAGGGAGCTTTCATATACTGAAGCAATGGAGATAGGTGCCGCCCCAGCACTGTATGCAACCTGCAATGGTACCATCTGGTCTGCCATCCTCATTCAGCAGCATGAGTCAACTAAGAATTTGCTGTAACACCTGCAGTGCAGTTGACAATGTGCAAGGATTTCTCTCCTCTAAACATGTACAAGACATCTATTCTTCCCACCCAACCATCCCCCCTTTCACTGGAAAGGAAATACAGCCACAAGATCCCTGTATCTTCCTTCTTCCAAACAATCAGAAATGCGGAAGAGGAAGGAGTGTTTGGTATCTGAAGGGACCAGTCCCCACCCCTTCCATCCTAAATCAAAATATATGCACTCTGCTAGATGTATATTGCTCAACTATATCTCAGTATTTCATGCTAATTGTTTTGAAATTGACTGAAAATATTAGCATATATCTGCGTTCTATCATGTTAATATAGTTTGCAGGCTTGACATCAGCCTTTGATTTATTTCTGTGTCTTGCCCTTATCTCTGTGTATTTTCAGAACTCTTTTTGGCAGTGGTGGAATAGTTTCTCTCAGCACATTGTTTTTTGTTTTTTTAGAGAAGAGCAGATTATATTAATCCTGTGTTCAATTGTCCACGAGCTCTTTCCTAAGAGCTTTACAACTAGAATCTTGCCTCTAGTTTTTTGTGGGTTTTTCGGGCTGTGTGGCCATGTTCTAGAAGAGTTTCTTTCTGCCGTTTCTTGCCTCTCTTTCAGGGCTCTCTTTCTTGCCTCTCTTTCAGGGCTTGCCTACAGTTTGACCTTGTAACCCAACAGCTTGACCTTGTAACCCAACATTCATAACAGCAGCACTCTGCTTGGGCTTTATCATTTAATATTGGCACAGTAAGAATCTTTCCAATAGTTTCTTGTAATTTGCTGAAAGGTTCCAATCCACTACAGTCCAGTGGGCCCTCCTTATCCATGGACTTGTCATGCGCAGATTCGAGCATCCGTGGATGACAAGCCTGCACTGTCCCCAATGGCAGCACATGCATGGAGCCGCACCACCATTGGATACAATGGGACAAGTCCTGCCTCCCTCCTCCCTTTGTTCCCTCTTTCTGTCCTTCCTTCCCTCCCTGAGCCGCAGGGAGTCAGCATTGGCGCAGGTGTTTGGGCTTGGGGACAGAGGCTCCGAGACCCAAGCCCCTGTGCCAGCTCCCTGTGGCTGAAGGGCTCCAGCCTCCTCCCCCAAAGCCAAGCCCAGGGAAGCCTCACAGGGGGAGGGAGGAGGGAAGGAAGGAAGGGAGAAAGAAGGAGAGGAGGGAGGGCTTGTCCCATTGTCCCCAGTGGCGGCGCAGCTGCATGCACGCACAGCCATTGGGGTCAATGGGACTTGAGCACCGCGGATTTTGGTATCCTCAGAGGGGTGGTCCGGAATGGATCCCCCGTGGACCAAGGGACAACTGTATGTTGCTCTTCAGGAGTAAGAGTTTTTCTTCAGAATGTCCCAGTTTAGCTATTGAAATAGACATATCACTCCAATCCCAGGAAAAAGCGACAGTTCCCATTAATGTAACATGATGCATAGTCTTCTAATGTCCTTCCCAGCTGAGGCTCTTAAAATTCATTATGATTGTGCACCCCCTCAACCCACACAAAAGTGATTTCTAGGCATTCACCCTTCGTGGAAGGCAGCAGTGAGTTCTGAACAAAACAGAAGTAGTTTCATAATAATACGTTCTGAATTCAACAGCTGCAGTATTCCGATCACTGCCAGGACCCACCAAGGAGAGTCTCAAGGCCACCATATTAATTTCCCGCAGTATCATGCCAGCTCTGTAGCCTCTGCTGCAGGATTCCAACTCAATTTCCCTCAGATCTTTTTCTTGGCCTCTGTGCCTCACACAACTGGGTCTCATACATGCGCAGATCCATCCATTCACTGAGCGTTTCAGAGCTGAGTAGTTTTGGGGCAGTAACCCAATTAGCCACATAAATAGCACCAATTAGCTACTCTCTTCAGTTCCTTTTCATCCATCGTGTAGTCCAGAACTTCAGATGTTGAGTAGCTTATCTCTTCCACAGATATTTCTTTTTCAGTTTTCATCAGCAGTTTTCAATATTGCATGGCCTCCAAGGCCTTTGTTCAAATGTTGCATCTTGTGTGCCAGAAAAAAACCCTCACACAGATGCTCATGACCACTGCTTCTTTGGCTTGGGAGAAGATCTGCTTGATCTGTTGGGGCTTCACTAACCAAGCGTTGAAGAACGGGCTCTCCCAACTTCAGACTTGCCTCTGGGAGCAGAAGTTGAAGGCATCTGAACTGTATCATCATCTATTTGTAAGTGATGTTCAGTTTTATCAGTGTTGGGAGCCCCTTCCATATTCTCTATGGCTGAACCCCAACATACTGCCAAAACCCTGTCTCCCTCCTCACAGGACAGATCAATACTATTCACACCATGAACTCCAGACCCATCATTCCCATTAGCTCAAAAGCCTCCATGACATGTAAAAACTAAGTCTTGAGAGATTTCCAGCCTTCCAGAACCTACTCTGGGGGTGAACATTTCCCTACATATGGGGTGGGGTGGGATGGGGGAAATCACTCTCTCCCAGTTCCTCTGAATCCCACTGATTTACATCCTTGGATTCTGCTCAATATCTTCCTTAGAACATAGTGAACAAACCATGCCTATGCACACTTCTAAGTTATTTAATTGATAAAATGTGGGCCCCAGAAGCATTATGTATAGTGAGAACAGAACTATTCTAGAATAAAGCAAGGAAAGTACAAGGCAAGAATGCACTGGCATACCTTTGCTTGGCGCCAAATGCTGGGTTAGAAATTTTTCACAGCATCTCCCCTGAGAGGCCATAGATTAGATCCACTATGTTGCAAATTTCTGGCTGTTTGCTTTGATCCAGTATATATTGTGTTGTTCTCCTCTATATTATGTTGGAGTGCTTTGATAGAAAAGGCTTCAAAGGTACAAGAATTTTCCAGTAGCTTAATGCATTAACTGATAAGAAATTCCATGAATTTGACATCTAAGGGAAATAAAAGGGAAATGCAAGAGATATTGCTGCTGCTCTGCTTAAAAAAGGACATGGATGAATATGATGAATGACTGCAGCTTTTTAAAGCTGGTGCTGCTCTGACTGGAGTTGTTACTTTCAGCAGTGAATCTCCTTGTTGTAGCTTTCATATTAAATGGTAGGATGCAAGTGTACATTCTGTTTTTTGTGAGGGGTGGGGAGTCAACGAGTATTTTTCAACTGCTGTGTTGTTAGGAAAAATTTCAGATCTGCCGCATTTTCACTTTACATCAAGTCTCAGATTTGATTTGTTGCTTTAAAAGAAATGGACATGGGACTTGAGTTACAATACTTACTGTGTTGACTAGTGTACTATATTGGGCAGATTATTAAATATGAGAGACTAACATGCAGGTTATCTGCCTTTCTTCTGGTATCCATTAAATTCACCTATTTAAATTTCTTTCCTGTCTTACATTGTAGGGGACAGCACAGCCCGTTGTTTTTCATTTCACAGCATGTTTTTGAGATGGGAAGAACAAGGGCTAATTTTGAATTTTTCCAGATAAAGGACACTTCTGCATGGGGACATTTTAAAATCACTCCCTGAATGCCTATCACCAGTGAATTGGAATGGTCTGGCAACCCATGCTAGCAGTTACTACAAGCATGCAGCTTTGACATACAGTTATATGTAGGCTTGAAGCATTTAAAGTCAAAATAGCTCTCCTCGCAGTTAGTAGTATCTATATCATACTGTGTCAATAAATGTCATTCCATGGAACTGTTCTTATTACAAACATGGGAACAGTATAATTACTTCATTAATTCATATAAATTATAAATGCTTATGGCAGGTTGATTCACATCCTTAGCATTGTGGAGTTATTAACAAAAAATGATATTATGCCCATTGATTCATTTAAGTGGCTTTTAAATGTTTTCATTTATGTTTTACTTAAGTCATGCCAAATATGGGTTACCGTATATAGTTTCA
The DNA here is from genome assembly GCA_026167975.1 of Phrynosoma blainvillii. Lineage (NCBI taxonomy): Eukaryota > Metazoa > Chordata > Lepidosauria > Squamata > Phrynosomatidae > Phrynosoma > Phrynosoma blainvillii. The sequence continues at coordinate 21,239,849 of JANUYF010000007.1, read as the reverse complement.
GATGAAGCCTATTCAAAGATTTGTTGTTGTTAACTGCTATCAAGTTGACTTTGACTTATGGTGACCCTATAGTGAGAGACATCCAAGTTGCTCTGTCATCAACAGCCCTGCTCAGGTCTTGCAGGCCATGGATTCCTTGGTTGAGTCTCTCCACCTGGAATGTGGTCTTTCTCTTTTCTGACTGCCTTCTACCTAACCAAGCACTATTGTCTTTTCTAGTAAGTTATGTCTTCTCATGGTATATCCAAAGTATGACAGTCTCAATTTAGACATATTGGCTTCTAAGGAGAGCTTTAAGAATACTGTGTATTTTAAAATGTAGCATTATGGGGGGAATGGCCTTTGGTCTAATGAACGTGCAATCAGTACTATTGAGTACAAAACAGTATTTAAAATATAATTGCAGTACACAAATACTACAACGAGACATGGGAAAACAGTCATGTAGTGTAAATTGTATCAATGTCCTCAGAACGTGTGCCTGAATCCAATTCATCTGAATCTACACTGTGTGCAGAGATCCTCAGCTCTATTTCTTTAAAACTGAGTAATAACTGCAAACAAATTACTGCATTAAAATCTCAGTCCCACCACCTTCACAGGCTCAGATGGTGAGGACATGAGAGAGAGCCTTCCAAGTGGCTGCTCCTACCTTCTGGAATGCCCTTCCACAGGAAACTAGGCTGGTCCCCTCCCTGCTTTCCTTTCACTGGCAGGCAAAGACATTTTTATTCTTTATTCTAGCAGGGTTTTAATATATAATCTTTGTCAGGGAGGCTTTTATACAGCTGTGTGTTCTATCTGCATTTTTTAAAATCTTTCATACATTTAATAGAATTTTATGTTGTTTAAACAAGATGATTTTAAATATTTTAAATTTTTATTGTAAAGTTTTTAACTGATTTTATCTGTGAGTCACCTTGGGTCCCTTTCCGGGAGAAAGGCAGCACATAAATGAAATAATAAATGGACAACAAACTGTTGTTTAAGTAACTCCTCTCTGTCAAAGATGCAAGTCTCCCACAATCAAAACTTGAGACCTACATGATAGGATGAGGCAGGGAATAGAACACCGTCTTCTTTGTATCACTGACATCCCTGTGGATTGTCTGTTTTCTATGTTTGCTGGCAATCCTGAGCCACTTTAAAATGTTTGACTCTTCCCAATATACCACCATATGGAAGCATTTTTCATAGGATGCCCTGAAGACATCGTAATGACTGAATTGGTCCCAAGTGGTTCATTTCAGAGACTATCCAGGTACAAAAGTGCTTGGATATATATTTGTATACTTTTTATTGGTACTCTTTATTGCTCAGAAGGGATGGGAGTGCAAAATATTCAAAGCCTGAAGATTGTCCATGACCAATAAAACAAGCAAAAGATGCTTTAACACTTATAAATACACAGCTTCTTACCTGTCTCCTCTCGTTTGTGAACAGTGCAAAACTAAAGGCCACTGACATATTTCATCATAGACAGGAATGTATTTTATATTTATTTATCTGATCATCAAGAGAGTTGACAATAGATTGCAACAACACAAAATAGATTTTTAAAAATCTTAGTCATTATGGCATTATCACCTTTTTAAACAATTGGCAGAAAGTTTATTTGATTTGTAGTTGTTAACTTATCTCTACGTAGTCACCATCCAGATTTGCACATTTTCCCCAGTGTGTCTTGACCCTCTGAATACCGTTATTGGAGAAGTCTGCAGATTGCGCCTTAAACCACTCTTCCACTTCATGAATGATGTCCACTTCATGAATGATCTGTGTTGTCAAATCGGTGACCCCGCAACAGATTTTTCATTTTGGGGAAAAGAAAAAGTCACTCGGTGATGATGACACTGTCAAAATTTTATCAATATACCATAATAACTTCCGGGTGATGATTATTACTTTACGATAACCTCTTGTATTTGGTCACGTTATGAGAAGGCATGACTCACTAGAAAGAACAATGATGCTAGGCAAGGCAAAGGGAAACAAAAAGAGAAGAAGACCACATGCCAGATGGATGGACAGACTCAGGCCAGGGGCCTGAGCCTGCAAGACCTGAGCAAAGCAGTTCAGGACAGGGGATCTTGAAAAGTCCCATGAGTCTCATGAGGGTTGCCATGAGTCAGAGTCGTCAAGGCAGTTAAGAACAACAAGAAGATATTGTGAGACTACATGACTGTTTTAACTGTGAATGTCTACTATGGCTCAGAAACTTCATACTATCTCATGGGTTGGTTGTAAGAATGAAATAAAATAAACCATGTCTACAACCCTAATACATATAAAGTAGATAACCATCCAGAGCTGAACATTTACACATCTTAAAAATCAATGTATATTCCACTGTCAAAATGACATACCAAATGGAGGGAAAAAGCATTATCAGTCACTTTATCTGCAAAATTTGAAACACTCCTTGTAAAAGAATGTATCAAAAGAGAATGAAAAATATAAGACAATATTCTGCCACACAGCAGTGTCACCTTCTGTTTGCATCTAAACCAGGACATTAATAGGATACGTAACAAAGGAATTGAAATAAGCTTGTAAATTGTGAAATGGTGTGTTTTGATGTTTGGCTGAGAAGGAACGGGATATAATGTGGGTGCAACGTAATGATAATCATGACTCATGCTGGATGTAAATATGTAAATATTCATGAAGAATGTTAAGAATAAGCTTGTTACCATGATGGCAATGAAAAGCTTCATTAAAATGTGGAGTTGAAGGAGGGAAAGTCTGAATCATACATTTTGTAGATTTTGCATAGTAGGGGGAAGTGAAGCTTACAGTGCAATATAAATTACTTGACTTTGCAGATAAAAGCATTGTGTTGGGTGTTTTTCTGTTCTCTCAAAACCTTGACATACACACTGTTTGCAAAATAGCTTTCAGCTTTACTGTGTGTGTGTGTGTGTGTGGTTTGTTTGTTTGTTGTTTTTTTAATATCCACATTCTGTTTTTATCTCTGCTTTCAAGGGGAACAAGATATTATGTTAGAAACATCTAGCTCTTTCTTATTTCTCTCATAACTTCTAGTAAAATGTACTAGATTGCTGCCATCAAGGTTTTTTTTACCCCTACTGTGGCAACCTGTAATGTGAAATATGATGGAAAAGAGCAAACTATGGTAGAGAAGAGCAAGCAAGGTTTGGCATGAAGGAGATATAGACAAAGGGGTGCTCTTGCTTCTGTAATATCTAGTTCCTGAAGGATCTGTTTCCATACTACATAGGGTTGGGGTCCCCCCCCCCCTCTCTAGCTCCTAAAAGCAAAAATGAGTCTATGTCTCGTGTCCCTCCTCTTTGTCATTTCAGTGATTCTTAAACTCTGGCCTTCCAGGTGTTTTAGACTTCAGCTCCCAGAATCCCAGACTACTGGCCAAGATGGTTGAAGTCCAAAACTCCTGGAAGACCAGAGCTTGGGAATCACTGTGATAGATTATCCTTTTTTTAAGGGCAGGAATGGAGCAGAAAGTGACTATTGCAACCTAAGCCCTTTCTCTACCATGCAGAAATAAATATGGCAGCTACATGTAGATCATCAGCAGTGATGACCACATGGCAAACCCTTCCCCAGAAACATTGTGATGGAACTACAGTACTATCATAGGGGAATGGGGGTATTGGGGGGGAAATAGATGTTTCAGATATTTTTCTGCTATTATGGTGACTTCATAATTGGTATCAACAATTCCTGTAGTGATTAAAGAAGTGGTGGGTGAGATCCAGGGTCCAATTCTCCAACCCTATTCTCCCCACCAGAAATTTCATTTGATCTCTATTTTTAAACAATTAGGGAAGAAGAACAAGGTAACAGGCTATGCTGTTTTAAAGGAGGCTCTGGAAACTCACTGCTACTGGAAAATTCAAGGTCCTGGTAAATCTGTGGACTGCAAAAATGGGCCTAGGGAGATTCTGTGTTGCCTATGGGTCACCAATCCCTGTTTTACAAAGGAATTCAAAGCAAGGGTAGACAGTTGAACCTATCAAAACCCTGGCTGGGGATTTTAAAAGGTTTCCGGTAGTCTAAAATATTTTTAGAAAGTATTGGGAAAACCAAAGTTTTTCCCATTTTCCCACTTTCCACAACACTAGCGAAGAAAAATGCCCCCATGTTCCTTCCAATTAGACTGACTGAATTGGGAGAGGCATATTTTAAACCTTAAAGGCAGGGGTAGGCAACCTTTCCCCTTTAAGGGCCGAGGGACTTCAGCTCCCAGAAGCCTCAGCCATGTTGGCCAATAGTCCCATGTTGGCCAATAGCCCCTGGGATTCTGGGAGCTGAAGTCCCTCGGCCCTTAAAGGGGAAAGGTTGCCTGCCCCTGCTTAAAGATATCAGCTCACAGCCTTACAAAAGGAAGGGAAGGGAAGGGGAAAGGATGTAAGTCTGTTACATGGTTCTTTCCTTCCTTTACAGCAACCAGCAAGCTTTCCTATTACAGAACGTCGAATGCAATAATGCAAGCTGTGCGGGTGCCCGGCGTATGTTTAAAGTCTACTGGGAGCTCTCAGATCTAAATCAAATCAAAGATGCCATGGTGGCAACCTTCTTTGACATTTATGAAGATGTGAGTTGAACCCTTTTTTCTATTTTCCTGTCTCCTTAATTGCCATCTGCCCGTTCTGATTTGAGGTTTCTTTCCAAACTGGCACTTCGGAAGGTTTTCACCAGACAATCCTCAGTACATAATGAAAACAAACAAGTCAGTTGAAACCAAGTCATTTAAAGCTGAAGGCTTCATTTCAACTACTTTAATAGATCTGTGTTACTTCTTTTGGGGGAAGGGCAAAAGAATTGTGGGTGCATCTACAGTGTAGAAGTAATGCAGTTTAACACCACTTTAAGTGCCTAGCACCATCCTGTGGAATCCTGGGATTTGTGGTTTTACAAGATCATTAGCCTTCTCTTCCAGAGTGTTGGTGCCTCACATGGGATGGCTCTATACCACTTAAAATTGTTTCAAACTGCATTATTTCTACAGTGTAGGTGCACCCTGTCTCAATAATATAGGCATACAATATCATTGAGGAGGATTCCTCTATCACTTTAACTTAATCGTTCAACCCTGTTCTACTCTTCCAATATTTTAATGATATAATTAACCAGTTTTGTTAGTTTTTCTGAATTCATTCACAATTCTTGTGGGCCAGCTTGTAGACTTTTCAGCAAAAAGGGTAGGAAAGAAATATCAATCGACGTTTGCTTTTTTAAAAAAAATATGGATATCTTTGTGTGTGCGTGTGTTGTCTGACTCGTAGCCATAAATCACAGGAGTGCTTAACAGCTCAACATTTTTCTGAGCATTGTTGTTTGTCATCCAACTTGCACTCCTCGGTTTCAAGTCAAAATTCCAAATGAAGACGGGGAGCACTAGAATCGAAAAAGTAGGACAGTTATAATTTATAAGAAAATCATAGTAGATGTTTCAAAATGTCACAGCGTTTTTGGTTGTTATGCAAATGATAATGCAGGTTCAAATCAAAAAATTGAAATCCAAAGTTTCCTAGAAGAAGAAAAAAAAGATGGAGGTAAGTATCTTTCATAACTCATCCAAGCATCTTTGTAGATACACCAAAATTTGATCAAGTATTTTTGGTCATTGTTTAAGTTGCAGTGGCCAATTTTGGGACACAGTGTCAAACTAAATCACTGTGGGAGGGGTGTGTGTTTGTGTTTAAAATAGTTGAAAATCAAGTGAGGACTTGCTAAGATTTTGGCAGTAGGGGAGAAGAAAATGGGAAAACAGGAGAGGGTTAAGACACTGCAATTAAGATTCCAGGTTATGTTATAGAATCATAGAATCATAGTTGGAAGAGACCACAAGGGCCATCCATTTCAACCCCCTACCATGCAGGAACTCTAAATCAAACCATCTCCGACAAATGGCCATCCAGTCTCTGTTTAAAGACCTCCAAAGTGGGGGGCTCCACCACACTCTGAGGGAATGTGTTCCACTGTCAAACAGCTCTCACTGTCACGAAGTTCCTCCTAATGTTGAGGTGGAATCTCTTTTCCTGTAGCTTGCATCTGTTGTTCCGGGTCCTGCTCTCTGGAGCAACAGAAAACAAGCTAGCGCCCTCCTCAATATGACAACCCTTCAAATATTTAAACACGGCTATCATATCCCCTTTTAACCATCAGTGTGGCTGACTTCTCAGGAATTGGTCATTTGAAGCAAGGTACCTAGACTATGTCTAATTAATGAGAGAATGTGTAAAGATTAAAACTGTGGAGGATAGATCTGTCAGTGGCTATTTGCCATGATACTGAAGGAAATAAATTTCTGAATATCAGATAGTTGAGATAGTTGAGATGAACATCAAGAGAGTGGTATGTGTTGATTTCATGCCTTCCTTTTGGGACTTTTGACTAACCAGTATACGAAACAGGACAATGAATAAGATTACAGATGGAGATCCTTTGGTCCTTTAGCAGTTTCCACCCCTGGTGTCACCCGTTGCAGGGGAGGTGCTGGGAAAGGGGGGGCTGTGGCAGTCAAAAGGGTATGTTTAGCCTTCTCTTTTGCCACAGTGGTGGCCTCCTCTTGAGGAGGAAGCTGCTGCCGTGGCAAAACCTAAGAGGATATACTCACCTTTTTCCTTTGCTGCAGCATTGTCCCTCTCCTCAGGAGGAAGCTGCAGCAAAGCCAGGAGGAGTGCACTCACCCTTCTCACCCTGCAGCGGGAGGAGGGCCTGACCGGGTGTCACCCCTCTTCTGGAGTGTTAGCCGGTGCAGACCACATGCCTACACCCTCCTAGTCCACCACTGCCTTTTAGATGTTTGGGGCTCCAGCTCTCATGAAGCCCACTCACTATGGCCAGCAGTAAAAGATTATGTGACTGTCTGTCCTAAACATCTGGAAGACCAAATATCTCTCACTTTGAGCTAGTTGGACATTTACTCTGAACCTAGCAACCTTCTCTTACATTCTGAACATCTACATCTGAGTCTAGCTGTCTAGCTCAGAGACTGCACTGTCTTTTATTACTGCAAGCAGATAACTGGATGTTTGCTACACTCTATTATACTACAGACACTACAACTGATGTGTTCACACCCACTGACTTGACCCTTCTATGCAATGTGAAGATTCTTTCCTACTGAGTAAGCTAAAATAAATTTTAAAATTCCAACCTAATTTCCTGCCTACTGCGTACCAGATATTCTCAGTAATTCATTTTCACATAATACCTGCTCACACAACACATCTGGCTCTCTATTTTCAGTGCCAGATTTCTGCTGGCTTCAACATCCTTTCGCACTCTTGAACCTTTTACCGCGTCTACCCATTCATTCACTACAGATCACAGTTGTACTTTAAGCACCTCAGTTGAGGTGTAATTTCTTACCTTCTGTCCCCAAGGATGCTTGTTTATTGGGAAATTCCAAGGGTGAAAAGTACACTTCCACTTTTTTGCTGTATTGTCTGCCACATAAGTCATTCAGAATGTTTTCATGTCTGTAATATCTGAAAGTGAAGTTTTGACACTTTTGAAGCATTGTTAAGTGCAGACCTGATATCTGCTTAGCACAGCAGTGTTTTCTGTTGCACAGAAGACATAAAACTGACATTTTCCCCCATTAAACATAATGAAGGATGGAATGGCATTGCGTGGAATTTTGTACTTAAAACTCATGCCTGCACAGTAGATCTCTGCAAAACTGAGAAGGAAAGGAACACAGCCAAGGAAAACGATATTGTTGGGGTATAAGTCTCCTAGATTTTCCTTGTTTTCACCAACCCCAAGTCCATCATCTTAGTGAATAAAGAAGAATTGTGAGTTTTTGGAGGTCTAAAAGAATTAACATCCTGTCCTTCTCACAGAATGGAAACACTCCAGCTTAGTTTTTAAAAGTGTGTACAAGTTCAGATTGTACTACTTTGTTTTCACAATATGAACTTGGAATAAGATATATGCTGCTCTTTAATCCATCTCTCTCATTAGTGGTCAAGATAAAGCTAGTGCTACCTAGACTTAAAGATATTGCAGTATCCAGGCATGTAATACAACCAGAGCCTATACAAAGACACCTCCAATATTAAAAATCAAAGATGTATTTTTCTTCCACCTTCTAAATGCAGTTTTATTTTCCTTACAAATGGAATCATGGCCAATATCTGTGATGGAGTAATAAAATCTTTACAGCCCAGATCTTACCTACATCTCTAATTAAAATGCTTTTTTGAACTGAAATTAATTTTATGAACTGTAATGGGAATCGTTTGTATGGTTGATATTGTTTTACTGACTATTTAGTGGTGTTTGTGTTGCTGATTTATTTATTTCCTTTAGCTGTTTCTTTCTTGTTTGTTTGTTTTTTTAGGGAATCTTGGATATCCTTGTCCTCAGCAATAATGCTTCCAAGAGAGAGCTTGCCATTCATGCATTAAAAAATAACTTTGAAGCAGATGCTTACTTTGTTAAAGTCATTGGTAAGTGGCCTACTATGAAAACATTAAAATACTATTTGGAAGGAAATTGATTCTGGTTGCAGCTGATTGCTAAAGCCTAAGAACAATAGGAAAATTCTCATACTGTAGAGATGATGTGAAAAGGGAAACATTATGGACAGTATGTGTGGGAGAAATGGTTTAAGGAAAACCTAATTAATCATATATAATCCAGACTATTTTTTTTCTTCTTCTAGCATCATCTCTCATACACTGTCTAATTTTATTTTTAGTTTGCTATAACTTGTGTTACTTCAGTAAAAAAAGAGAGACAAATACTTCTATTTGTTCAAATTTAATCTTTTAATTTTAATGTTATTGTTTGTCTTCATAATCTTATGCATAATCGTTTATAAATAGTTATACTAACTAATATTGATAATGCTGTTTTTTATTTCTTGGGTACGTAGAGACAGAGGGGGAAAGACGAGGGGAAGGAGAGAATAAGAATAGGCTCCAGCTCCCTTGAGAACTTCAGAATTCAGTGAGAAAGTTCCTTTTAGTAATTCTGCTATTGCAACCAACTTAATAGAAAACTGAGAGGGAACGTGTGTGGTTCCTTCCCCTAGGCATGCATGTTAGCCTCAGTGGGCATTTCCTACCACTACAGTTTCTAGGCTGAAACTCTTCTACAAGGATTTAAATTATGTTCTGCATGGATAAAAAGTCATTATGAGCTCCTGTGTAGAGATCACCTTTCCCTCTCTCTTTTCCCTAAAACCAAAGATAAAAACATACATCTTCATGAATACTTTAGTAGCCCTCTTAGTTGTGGATTCCAGCCTTTATGTAAGAACCCAACCTTGTGTGTCATAACTACAGTTGGGGGAAAGGGTAGATTTTGTTCCAAGGTGGAAGTGGGAAGGAATGTGTGAATCCACTAGTGCTCCCAAGAATTTTGTTGTACCTATAAGACTAACGGGTTTATTTTAGCCCAATTTTTCCTGGATTGTAGATAACAGATATTTATCACATGTCAACTGCCGTACTAGGATGTTTGTGCTAAATGTTTGCATCCAGTGTTAATAATATAATTGTCATTTTCTGCATTCAGATTTGCTCTGATCACACTGTGGCAACCGTGTGAATAAAAGCATTATGTTGTAATAAACGTTTGCTGATATGCTCCATACATCTGTGGAAGGAGACTGTGATCCACAAAATCTCTTGTTAAAGTACTGTAATCTACAAAGTTCTCACTAAAATAAATCATCTATGCTTAAAGGTGCAGCAAGACTTAACAGGGGAAGGGAGAATGACATAGGAAAACAACTACTGGGCAGCAGCAGCAGTGGTGGCTGTCACTAAAGTGAAGAAAAGCAGTGACATCATAGCTAACACTTGTTAGCACTGCACACAGGGAAGTGTAGGTGGTCCTCCTTGTGTAACCCCACACCTAGAAAATGCTATGAGGAGACACTGAAAGTGTCATACAGGCAGGACAAGAGCACTAAGAGAGAAAGAGATAAAAGGAAAGCACACTTGCAAGAGCAGCTAAGGGAAGTAAAAAATGATGAAGCAAGCAGTAAACACTCTCAGAAAGACAAAACCCATCAGAAGCAGCAACACACATAAAATAGGGACATGGAATTTGGGAAGCATGAGCCAAGGGAAGCTAGACATAGTGAAAATGGAAATGCAGTGCATGAACATAGCAGTACTGAGGGTAAGTGAGTTAAAATGGACAGGAATGGGCCACTTTGAATCAGACAAACACACAGTGTTCTACTCAGGGAATGAAAAGACAAGAAGAAATGTGGTGGCTTTCATACTAAGAAAAGATGTTGCAAAAGCAATCAGAGGATACAATGCAAAATCAGACCAAATCATCTCAATAAGGCTCCAGGGGAAACCTATGAATATCACCATGATTCAAGGATAGGCGCCAACCACTGAGGCAAAACAAGAAGAAATTGATAAGATTTTATGAAGGAATATAGGAAGAAAGTGACAACACACCAACACAGGATGTCAAGCTGATCATTGGAGATTGGAATGCAAAGGTTGGAAGTAAAGAATAAAAAACAGTAGCTAGATTTGGACAAGGCAAAAGAAATAAAGCAGGTGAGTGTCTGATAGACTTTTGTGATGCCAACAACCTATTAATTGCAAACATATTTTTCACACAACCAGAGAAAAGGTTATACACATGGACATCACCAGATGGCTAACACAAAAACCAAATGAATTGCATAATTGGAAGTAAAAGGTGGCGAAGCTCCATACTGGTGGCCAAGACTGGAGCAGGTGCTGATTGTGGCACAGATCACGAACTACTCATTTCAAAAATAAAAGTAAAATTTAAAAAGAGAACAAAACCAGTCATCATACCAAAATACAATTTAAACAACATTTCCACAGAATTAATTGACAATATAAGGAACAGATTTGCAGTACTAAGAATAATACATCATGAACCAGAAGAGCTTTGGTCTGAAGCCAGGGACATAATAAAAGAAGAATGCATAAAGACACTTCCAACAGACAAAAGGAAAATGAAGAAACTATGGATGACAGATAAAATGCTACAAGCAATAAAAGAAAGAAGAGAAACAAAACAAAAAGGAGACAGGAATAATCTAAGAACCATGAATGCAACAGTACAACGGCTACTGCACAAAGATAAAGAAAATTACTACAACGACAGATATAGAGAAATAGAAGACAACAACAAAAAGGGAAGAATGAGAGAACTATTCCACAAGATTCAAGAAATCAAGAGAAAGTTCAAACCAAGGACCATTTTGCTCCACGACAATAAAAATAACATAATTCAAGACCAGGAAGGAATAAAAAGATGACGGATGCAATACACAGAAGAGTCATATAAAAGAGACAACAACATGAAGGGCACATGGAACAAAGAGCCATATGAAGATGAACCCCAAGTTCTAAAAACTGAGGTGGAAGTTGCAGTAAAGGAAATGGCAAAAAAACAAGACTTCAGGAACAGATGATAACTGTTGCAGTCCACATTGGCAGAGTCAACTCTAGTGGTAAAAAACATAGGTCAACAGATATGGAAAAGAAAATGATGACCAACAGATTGGGAGCAATCAATATACATCCCCATCCACAAAAAAGGAGACACAAGAGACTGCAGCAATTATAGAACCATAACACTAATCTCCCATGCAAGCAAAATTATGCTCAAAATTCTGCAACACAGATTCCAGCCACACATGGAGAGAGAAATCCCAGAGGTCCAAGTGGGGTTCAGGAAAGGAAGAGGTACTAGGGATCACATTGCAAGCATATGATGGCTAATGGAGCATAGCGGGGAGTTCCAGTAGAAAAGCAGCATGTGCTTTATAGACTATAGCAAAGATCATGAAAGCCTATGGAATGCCCTTAAAGACATGGGAGTGCCAACGCATCTGATAGTCCTAATGAGGCATCTGTACTCAGGACAAGAGGCTACTGTCAGAACAGAACATGGAGAAACAGGATGGTTCCCAATTGGCAAAGGAGTCAGACAAGGCTGCATCCTATCACCTTACCTATTGAACTTTTATGCAGAACATATTGTTAGGAAAGCAGGCTTGGACATGGAAGAGGGAGGAGTGAAAATAGGAGGAAGTAATATCAACAATCAGAAAGATGCTGACAACACCATAATATTAGCAGAGAACCTCACAGACCTAGAAAAGCTACTAAGGAAGATCAAAGAAGAAAGTACAAAGGCAGGCTTACTGTTCAACATAAAGAAAACAAAAATAATGACCATAGAGAACTTACACACATTCAAACTAGACAACAAGGAAATAGAAATAATAAAAGATTTCTCATATCTGGGATCAAACATTGACTGGAATGGGGACAGCAGCCAGGAAATGAGAAGAAGATTAAGTGGGGCAGGTATGAAAGAACTAGAAAAGATCCTAAAATGCAAAGACATACAACTCAGCACAAAAGTCAGAATCATACAAGCCATTGTATTTCCTATCACCATGTATGGATGTGCGAGCTGGACAGTCAAGAAGGAAGATAGGAGGAAAATCAACTCATTTGAGATAATGTGGTGCTGAAGAAGAGTGCTGAGGACTGCAGGGACAGCCAAAAAGAGACACAAATGGGTCTTGGAGCAGATCAAATCAGAGATATCCCTAGAAGCCAAGATGACAAGACTTAGACTGTCATACTTTGGACACATTATGAGAAGGCATGAATTGTTGGAAAAGACAATAATGGTAGGAAAGGTGGAGGGAAGTAGAAAGAGAAGAAGACCACATGATATATGGATGGACTTTATTAAAGGGACTACAAATATGAGTTTGCAGGAGCTGGGCAGAGCAGTAATAATAATAATAATAGCAGTTCCAAGCAGTAGAGGATGGAAGGGCTGGAGATGTCTCATCCATAGGTTTGCCATGGGTCAAGATCAACACGAAGTTAACAACAATAAAAAAGAGGTCTCCTTCATTATGTGTGCTGTGGTTAGCTTATTTTGTTTTTTCTTTACCATCTTCATCTTGTCTGGAGTATTGCTTGTCGCTCCCTTTAAGTTCAGTTTTACAAGTGTGGGTTCTTGTGTGTGTTTCATTATTGTCTTCAGTCACAGTCAGTAGGATTTGCATTCCATAGTACAAAACTGCATTGTAGGTATGCAAGTGATAAAAGGGTTTTCTTCCTTTTTTTAATGAAAAGAGGAAACTTTTTCATTCCACTTCCAAGCAGATAGGGGAAAATATGCAAGACAAACAAAAGTGAAATACCATTTTCAGCAGCTTTTTATCCAATGCCTGGGAGTCGCATTTCTATTTAATCAGAGCTGTGGAGAATTAGCTTCAATAAAATCTACCGCTCGCTGCTTCTCAGTACAGCGGTTATGGTGGTGCTGGTGCACAGTTGGTTCAAAAAAATAAGATGCACTGTCTGGATCACCAAGCACTCTGATGAAAACTATTGATTGTCCACCTCTGCAGAAGAGAACTCATGGGGTGTGTAGGCTATCAAAAGGTTAGAATATTTTGATTTTTAAGCCAAATTGGGAACCCAGATCATTGGTACAATTTACATATAACAAAAACATTGTATTGGTTTGTGAAGCATTCCTTTCAATGTTTTACAGGTGAAAACAGGGATACTTTTTACATTTCTACTGTCATTATAACCATGACTTTAAGGAAGATTTTAAAGTTTAGCTAGATTTACATGGGGGTGGCAGAGATAGTCCATTTATTGTTGCTGCTGTTGTGCCTTCAAGTTGTTTCCGACTTAATGGAGGCCCTAAGTCGAACCTATCATGAGGCTTTCTTCACAAGATTTCTTCAGAGGAGGTTTGCCATTGCCTTCCCCTGAGGCTGAGTTGCATTAGGTCACCCAGTGGGTTTCATGGCCAAGCATGGGATTGAACCCTGGTCTTCAGAGTCATCATCCAACACTCAAACCACTATACCACATGTAGTGGTAACCATTTCTCACACATATGATAAAGATTGGATGCAGCTTTATCAGGGAACATATGTTGCATGGAGGGGGGAGAGAGAGAGAGAGAGAGAGGCCATGGTTACCCATGCTATGGTAAATTTCTGACTATGTTATTCTAGTGTTATTTGCAAACTGCCTTTTAAGACTGTCCTGACATTATATAGTAAAGGACAGAATGACCATAGCTAAAATTTGAACTGGGTAGTTCATTCGCATTGTATCTCACCAACCTTAAAAGCCTTTCACTGGCTTCTTGTGTGTTCCTAAGCCTAACACAAAGTTGTAATGATTAATTTTAAAGCCCCAGTTGGCTTGGGGCCCTGCCGCCTGAAGGACTGACTGCTATCTTAATGACTTGCCTCTGACTATCTGCCAGAACAAGTCTCTGTGTACCTTGAATGCCAGAGTCAAAATAGATGACAACTTGAGATTTTTTTTTTAACAGTGATTCCTGATTATGGAATCCCACCCACCCCCCCAAAAAACATTGGCACCAGAATTACGATTTACATTTTATGATTATATCCAATTCCTTCAATTTCTTGACTGCAGTCTCCATTCTAATCAATATTTGAACCAAGGTATGGGAACTCTTTAACTATTTGAATGTTCTCGTTGTCTAGGATGAAATCTTGACGATCTTCCATTGTCATCTTTTTTTTAACGTTCAGCATCTTCAATAGTTGTTCCAGGTCTTTGTTTGCTTATGCTAGTAGTATTGTGTCAGCTGCATACTTTGGTTGTTAATGTTCCTTCCTCTTAGCTTCACTACTCCTGCCATTGAGTCCAAGGCTGCTCTGCATATGATATTTTCTGTGTATAGGGTGATAGTATGAAGCTTTACCTGGCCCCTTTGCCTGTTGGGAACCATTCTGTTTCTTCCTTAGGTTCTGACAGTGGCCTCTTGTCCTGAATAGAGGTTACGCATCAGGACAGTCAGATGTTGTTGCACTCCCATTCCCCTAAGCATAAGTCATAGTTTTTCATGATCTGTACAGTCAAAAGCTTTGTTGTGGTCAATAAAGCACATGCAGATTTTCTTCTGAAATTCCCTGGTGCACTCCATTATCCAACATATGCTTGCAAAGTGATCCCTAGTGCCTCTTCCTTTCTTGAATTCAGCTTGCACTTCAGGGATTTCTCACTCCATCTATGGTAGGAGTCTTTGCTGCAGAAGTTTGAGCATGACTATGCTTGCATGGGAAATTAATGTGATATTCTGTAATTACTGTAGTCCTTATATATACAAACACAGGTATTCCAGAGTCCAAAAAAAAAAAAAATCCAAAACACTTCTGGTCCCAAGCATTTCAGATAAGGGAGACTCAACCTGGAATATGTTGTTATTGTCAATAGGAATGGAGCTAAACTGATTTCTTTCACAACTGAGATTTTGCTGGAGAAAAAGTCCTAGCTCAAGCATTCTCCATCCTTACCTCTGAAGGTAGTGGGACATGCAACAGGATCTCCATTGAATACGTAGGTTCCTGTGCAAGAAAGTGGTCTACCAGATATCCTGGCCTCAAATCATGTCAGGTTTTATTAGTTATACTAGCAGCTTGACTAGACCTTAAAAAGGAACTGGAAACCAGTGAAGTTAGTTTTGGACTAGTGATATATAGGGCCTTTGCAGACTGCCAGAAATAGTGCAAATTGAGTCCACATTAAGGGTTAGGGTTAGTGCTAGGGAATCATGGGAATTGTGTTTTTTTCTGAGACATTGAACCTTCGCTGTCAGAGAGCTCTGGTGCCACAATAAAATACAGTTCCCATGATTCCCTAGCCCTAACCCTTAAAGTTGACTCAATTTGCACTATTTCTAGCAGTCTGCAAAGGCCCATAGTCTCTAAAGTGAATGTCAGACAGCAATCTGCCAGTCACATTTTGCCCTAACTGGCTGTTGAACACTTTTCAAGGGCAGACTCACACAGAGTCTATGGAATATTTTGCATAAATTGCCTATACTGCCTTTAAGTGCTCTGTGGGTTATTGTTGCCCCATGTAGTTTCCCAACAAGGCACTGGTCATTTTAATTTCCATCACTTGACTTGGGAAGCCAAAGAATTCACTGAATGTGCATGGTCTGATGTGTGCTAGATGTGTAATTCAGTAGAGTATGTAATAAAATGGTTCAGCTAAATACAGCTTTCCTTTCTTCTTAGATACCCACTGGGCAAAAAATGTGACCTAAATATCATATTTAAAGTTGGAAACCATAAAAAGTCCAAAACAATGGAGTATGCCTTCGCTGAGACGACCCCCTGCCCTATTGTTTCTGTCTAAATTGGTGCTCATGCTTCTTGCATCTAAAAGTACAAACCTACCAATTACTTTTAAAAGAGCAGTTCTGTAGAGGGCAAACTCCTTTCAGAGATGCCCAGCTTTGGCCCTAGATTATTAAGGAATCGGCTGCTTAATCACAGCATGTTGCATGGTTGAACCAGCTTTAAGTCTTGGCACAAAGATGAAGTGCTTTCAGGAACAGATGTCCTTCGAGGTATTAAGGGGCAGGAAAGGAAGGAAAAAGTGAATAAGACATTAATTTGTAGCTGCTGACAACGAACCTTTTCTTCGTTTTCCATGGTCAGAAAACTGATTTGCTTAGGCATTTATTACCTCTCACCGCCCCTACCACAAAACTGTTAATCCTTTTTTAAAAAAACATCTGTGTTTAGAAGCAAGCAAGTGAAAGGCACTCTTCTGCTGATCATGAGATGTAAGCCTTCATCTATTCTCTGTGTGGAAAAGGAAGCAAATTACTATTGTAAGCCTTCTTTTTAAAGTGCTTTGTGGGATAAAAGCAGAACTTGGAAAAGGGTTTTGTTGTTGTTTTTGATGGGGCAAAACTCCAGAATTCTGAGATTTTATCCCAAAAAAAAGGTTTATTTTCTGATCTCTGAATAAATGATAAATCTCTGGTTGTCCTATCAATTGTACTTTCAAATGCAAAGTATTTCTTTTGCCACTTTACAGCTGCAATCCAGCATTTCCTCAGCATATCCTCATACAAAGATATGTTATGCCACCATTAGACAACCCCTGTGCAGAACAGCAACATTGCACAACACATACAAATAACTGGATGCTGTTGTATAAACTGAAATGGGCAGATGCGGTGTGAAATACACAGTGCACCATTACTGTATTGCTGTATGCATAACTTGTTTTCCGCTACTGTCAGTACCGTACATCCATTGCATTGCGACAAATAATTCAGACACATACATCATGTATAGGGTGGTTTACGCATGCTGTGTCACTAATAGGATGCCAGCCAGTAAGTGGGAGTCTAAAACACGTAAGTACCGTAGTCTGTGATTTAGCTGGAATTTCAGTCCATATCTTCTAATCCTTTTTTTTCCAAAGACAGGCTTCACTTACTCTGTTACAGTATGTTTCTTGTATGCATGTATATTGTGCATTTTGGTTGACCCAATAAAGGTATCGCTGTTTTGTGGATTTTGGATTTTATTGTATTTTGTTCTATGGCCAACATCAAATATTAATGTATCAAATATTAGTATTAAGAATTAGCTAATTAAATATTAGTGTGTCAAATATTAGTATTATCTATTAACATTAACATTAGGTATTAGTATTACTTTGTTAATGTGAATTGAAAATTAGTTTACTAATGTTAGTTTTGTGATTAGCAAAGCAAAGCAAAGCAAAGCAGCTTCATTTATATACTGCTTCATATCGTGCTATGGGATGTCTAAGCGGTTTACAACTGTAAGCTCATTGCCCCCCAACAGCTGGGTACTCATTTTAGCGACCCCGCTATAAAATGGTTTGTTAGACTAAACATTAGTAACACATTAGTGATATGGTGCTTTTTTTTAAAAAAAAAAAATCAATTAGTAGTAAAAATCACTGAAACTAGCATCCTGCCAGTAGCAAATTAAAGTAACACGAGCCAGGAATATCATAGCTGTTAAGACAGCCTCACCCCCAAAAATGACTTTTCTGGCTAATGTTAAACATTATAATGAATCATGAGTGACAAATTGGCTTTTTAAGAAATGCCAAGCTCTGGATTTTAAAAAGCTTTTTTAAAATTGTATAACAGATACAGTCACTAGTTAAATATTATTACTATGAAGAATACATGTTGCTATGACACAGTGTTTAGCATAACGTTCTTGTATTTCAGGAGACTTAAGAAGGGAATGTAAGTGTGTTTTGGGTTTGATCAGAGAAATTTAAATTTAAATTCACAGTTCCATGTGAAACCTAATGGTTGACTTTGACCCAGTCATTCACTCTTTCATTGTAAATTACATTGCAGATCTATTGTATCAATAAAATTGGATAATTCCCTCTATATATGTCATCCCGATGTGGTTGGAGGAATGATGGGATACGCATTGTGACAAAATTAGTGAAGTATTGATTCAAGAGTCAGATGTTAATCATAATAGATAGCATGCAAACCTCTACTTTCATCATATATTTTGATTGTCTCCATTCTTATGTAGGTGTTATACTTGCATTTTGCAGCACACTACTCAATCAAGAAATAGGTGTGATAGAACACTATTGCTTAATTATTACCTTTATTATACAAGGCAGCATTATTTGGATAGATCAGTAATGGCTTTTTCAATTTTAATGTGAGGCCAACAACATTAATCTGGATGTTTTTATGGGAATTTTATCAAGGAAATGTAATTCAGAACGTGTGCAAATGCATACAAAGCAGAAGTAATTTTAAGATTGCTAGGAAATGTACACAGACTAGAGCAACTCTGATAAAGTTACATTGGTCTCATCTCTCTCTTGTTTATCCACAGTTCTCAGTGGCCTTTGTTCGAATGACTGTCCCCATAAGATAACAGTAAGTATGCTTCCAAAATTCTTCTCTTATTTCAGTAATTTCCCAAATCGGTACAATGTTTGGCCTTTTAAGAGAATAACAAGCAGAGGAGGGGAGATCATGGGGCCCTGACAGTTTTACAAACTAAACATTATGCTTACAGCCTTTAATATCTTGCCAGTTTGCCCGGGGGAAGGAGGGAGACAAGGTAAGGCATGAATGTTTTACAAAATTTCAGAGTCCTGGTTCTAATGAATGTGTGATTTTTTAAAACTATTTTGTAGGGTTGCTGTTGTTGTTGTTGTTGTTGTTGTTATTATTATTATTATTATTATTATTATTATTATTATTATTATTTCTATAGCAAAGGGATTTCCATAGGTGTGTTAATTATTTTCCCCCAGAGGCATTGTCTCCTTTCCCCTACTTCACTGTATTACAAGAATTTTTCTTAATGCACCCAGTTTTTGAAGGCACCTTGCTAGGTAGTGTGGGGAGTAGGCGAACAGGTATTTTCTACTTTAGAAAATGGGGAGGAAATTCCACAACACAAACAAGTAAGATAGGTAAAACTATTTGCTAGCTCGTGCACCATTTCTTCAATTTGCCATATGCATAGCTGTGAAAAGTTTGCTCTGCCTTTCTCTTAACCATTTTCTGTCATGTGATGTAGCCTCCAAATAAGCCTTGAGCAAATTTTTAAAGCAATAATTTTGAAAGTCATGTCAGCAAGGCCCGATTTGTGAGAGCTACTTTTAGGCATTTTGCTTGACAGCTTGGGTCCCTAAGGCACACTATAGTTGAAACATTTGCTTCTCACTTATCTACTTAAGACTGTGTTTGAGGATCAGGTCTTCTTGAATGATTTGCCTTCTTCTTTATTCTCCCTTCCCAGAGGTACCGTATTTGCCACTTTCTTGACTTGGGGGATAGGGAGTAGAGGATATTCTGTTTTTCATATGCTTTGTCTTTCTGACTTGTATTCACATTTGTATTAAACTCCCCAGGAAGCATATGTGGAGTTCATAATGATTTTGACTTTGGAATAATTTCTTTATAGTACTGAGTGTTACTGTCATCAGTGAATACTAAAAATATGCTACGATTCCCATCCTTGCAAAGAATCAAATTTTTGAGGTCAAGCATTTTAACTGCTCACCTTTTAAACTGACTTTAGGGTTGGTATCGGTATTCAGTACTACTGCTGTGGGCTGCTTGGCCACATGTAAGTCAAAAATTCCCCTTGGAGAAGTTAAAAGATCTGTTGGTACTAGCAGTCAGGCCTTTAGAAAGAAACTGTGCAGTGCTTCTCTCTTTTAAGACTCACAGTATCCATTGTTTTTTTATGGATTAAACATTAGAACCAATCTTGGCATCTTAAAATGGTCAAGTGTTTGTCCATGAGCTGAATTGAATTTTAGAGAAGCTTTTGGGGGCCTCATTCCAATGGTGAGTGGGATCAAAGGCAAAAGGAAATACCAGTATATTTAGTTTAAACCTGCTATTGCTAAGTAACTTTAAATAACTTTGTAACAGTTCTTTCATTCTTGTAAAATGGGAATAAAAATACAAAAGGCAAGAAACCCCCAAATGTGGCTGTCATAGGAAGGTGACTGAGGGGGGTTGCAGACTGCCAGAAATAGTGCAAATTGAGTCCACTTTAAGGGTTAGGATTAGGGTTAGGGAATCATGGGAACTGTATTTTATTGTGGCACCAGAGCTCTCTGACAGAGAAGGCTCAATGTCTCAGGAAAAAAAAACACCAATTCCCATGATTCCCTAGCACTAACCCTAACCCTAAAAGTGGACTCAATTTGCACTATTTCTGGCAGTCTGCAACCCCCCATAGTCTTCTGGCAAATCCTGAAGTATGAAGCTCTTCATCCCTAGCTTAAATAGTTATTTAAAAGTTCTGATTAATCATCATAGGAGGCAGGAGAAGAGATATAGAACAGAAAGGCCTTAACAAGGAACATGTGTCTTGAGATGCTCAGTAGTAGTAGTAGTAATAATAATAATAATAATAATAATAATAATAATTTTATTTATATCCCGCCCCTCTATCATGCAATCGAGGCAACTCACAACAATTTTAAAACATCATACAATATTAAAATACCATCCAAATCCCACAGACCCTCACCCCGTAGATAAAGTCTGACATTTTTACCAGGTAGACAGTATTTGATTTGAACAATGGACTATGACACTGGAGAGCAGGATTCAAATACCTGCTCAGCCATGTAAACCCACTGGGTAACCTCAGTCAAGTCACATTCTCTCTGGCTCAGAGGACAGCAATGGCAAATCCCCTCTAAAGAAACTTTCCTTGAAAACCCTGTGATAGGTTCGCCATAAGTCAGAAATGACTTGAAGGCAAACAAAACACGCAGAGACAGTATTTTAATGAAAAAGAACAGCTAAGGAGAACATGTGAAAGTGGACAACAGACATGGAACTCCTAGATGTATAAACAAGATCAGTGCTGGACAGAGAAGATAAGGAGGCAAAAAAAAGAAAACCAAAAGGATTCAACCAGATGATTCCTAAAGGGTTAGCATAAAGTCAGCACAAAATGATTGCTTGACCAACCAATGAAGTGAGTAGAAAAAAACTCAGGAAGGGGAAGGTGGTCCCGAATGCTATGGAGCTTTGCAAGTTCCATTAACATAATAATAATGTTGACCAATCCAGTCAAGCATTCTGTGCTAACTAGGTGTCTTTCAGAAGCCCAGAATCAGGATGTGAATTCAACAGAACTCTGCTGTTCCTGTTCCCCAACAACTGGTATTGGGGGGCTCTGATATTAGTAATAGTACATAGTCATCATGACATTTGACTATTGATTGTCTCCATTAATTTGTCTAATCCTCTGTGCAGGTTGGCATCCACCACTACATCATGTGGCAGCCAATTTCATAGTTGCAATGTGTACTGTGTACTTCCTTAGTCTGTCCTGAATCACCCATCATACAACATAGCATCTTTGGTAGTACTTAAGAAGACTTAGTAATAAAAACTCTATAAAATTGCTGTGTACCCATCAAGAATTTCAGCTTGCCTAAGCCTTTTTTCTGGCATCTGCTGTTCTTATCAAACTGTCAGCTTGCAGTCAATCATCTTCCAGACTTGCATTAGCTGATGAGAATAAGTATCTCTGTTGGAAACATTTACTGTTTTCTGCATCAGTGGCTAAAAAGAACTCGGAACATTCCTCTTCCCACACCAGATTGGACATGCGACTTGAAATACTATTGTGCTTGTTCCAGCCGACCTCAAAAGTTGATGGTTAAGGTAGTGCTGGGATGCCTAGGAACTGCTGTTTTCTGTGTGCAATCACAGTGCATTCAGAAGAGCATCTACAGGAATGAACTGAAAACAGTACAGTCGTCCCTCCCTATTTGCGGGAGATCCATTATGGATCCCCCCCATACACGCATGTGCCCGTGAACGATAAATATTGTGGATATTCAAGTCCCGTGCGTGCCATTTTGTCCCTCTTGGCTTGCCGTCCGTGGAAGTCCAAACCATGAATGGCAAGTCTGCGAACAGGGAGGGACAAGTGTATTTTTAGTTTGGAGGTGGAAAATGGGCACCCGTCCTGATTATTTGCAGCTTGAAAACAAATTGTCTTCTTAGAATGCTTTCAATAAATCATTATAGATTTCCCAACACTGTGAATGACAAAAGGACCCTGCGATCATTTCATGTTCTTTTTAATTCTTTTTGTGCTGATTTGAAAGCTTTGAAAAGAAAAAGTTGGAGAAATAGTAAAGCACATTATCTTTCATTCCAGCCCTTTGGTGTGAATCAACCTGGGCCTTATATTATGTATACAACAGTAGATGCAAATGGATACTTGAAAAACGGTTCAGGTAAGGCTCTTCTTTTTGCTTTTTGCTTTCCCCTTTTTTTCTTGTTTTTAACAACAGTTTCTCTAAAACAGGGCACCTTAAACATGGTTGAGGAAAAGAGATTGGAAAGCAAATACCTTTAATGTAAGGGAATATAGGAAATGGAATATAGGAATTTCCTATATTCATTATTATATAGTTTTTAGTATTTATATTTTTCTGTAGAGTTGGAAAGACAGTCACAGGTGATTACATGCCAGTTTTTTTAAAGAGTCCCTGCCCTCAAGCTTACAATCTAAGAAAAGTGATGATACAAAAGGGAATGGAGAAGAGAAGGAAAAGAAAACAAGAAGACTCAAGCACAAGTTCTTGATGTTATGGGGCTCCTCAGCCTAGTACAGTGGTCCCCAAAAAATTTCGGGTTACTGCTTCTTTTCCTCTTGGGTGACAAATCTAGCTCCCCCACTACCACACCTACTTCTTCATATTAAGTCTACTGTTTGGGCAGCAGCCAGCTGGTCGCTGGAGTCTACCTTGACTGAGCCCATCTCGCAACATCGGCTGCCCAGGCATGCTCCTCCTTCCCACTGACACTGGCCTTACAGCAAAAGAAAAGCCAGCTGCTCAGTTGCTGCTCCCAGGGTGACCAGGTGCAAAGGGAACAGCAACCAAACAGCCAGTTGAGCAGTGACTGAGCACAGGTTGAGCAGCAACCAGGTAACCAGTTGAGCGGCAGCCAAGAAGCCGCTCACCCACACTGGCCTTGTAGCAAAAGCCAGTGCTGGCAAGAGAGTTCTCAGTCACTATTCGACTGGCTGCTCCATCACTGCTCCATTTGCACCCTGTCATCTTGGAAGCCAACCAAACGGTTGACTGAGCAGCGACTGAGAAGCCTCTTGCCCATGCCGGCCTTGTTGCAAAGGCTGGTGCAGGCAAAAAGCCTCTCAGTCACCACTCCCTTTGTACCTGGTCACCTTGGGAGCAGCAACTGAGCAGTGACCAAGAAGCTTCTCACCTTTGCCAACCACACAGTAAAGGTCAGTGCGAGCAAGAGGCTTCTTGGTAGCTGCTCAACCAGCTGCTCGGTTGCTACTCCCAAGGTGACTGGGTGCAAAGAGAAGCTACTCCCTGGTGAGAAAGAACTTAATCCTTCTTCATTGGGGTGGAAAGGGGCACAGCTGGCTTCCCACTTTTCTCCCTGGTGTGGAAGGACTTTCAATCTGAAAGAGTTGAAGGACTCTTTTGAAGAATTGACCCCGGATACTCCTCCCATCCTTCCCCAGAGATGTGCCTTCCCCACACAGATTCAAGTTGTTGTCCCCTGCCCCCCCCCCCCCCACACACACACACATGTTGTTTCTTCTGGTACGCCTTCTCTCTGTTGAAAGAAGGCAGGAACTGCAGCTTAGCTGCAGCATACCAGCCAAGTCCTGGCAAAGCTCACAAAACTTAAGGAGGGTCCCAAATATGAAAGCTCCTTTTTGCCATCACTTTTCCCCCACTGCCACATGCTCTTACTCTATTCTCACCTTGTTCCTAAAAGCTGCTGGTTCTCCTTTTCTCTCTTGTGTGCCAGTACTTTGACTGAAAGCCCCCTGCTGCCCCCTTTTTCCTCACCACCCCCCCCCTGGATGTTTCCACTGTCCCCAGGGGGGCAGAACTATCCTCCTAGGAAAACACTGGGCTAGTAGAACAGCTGCTGTTTGGAGAGAGGCCATGCCTGATGTAGTTGGATTCTCAGGAGGACTGATGGTACCTTTGCTTTCCTTACCTCTCTTTCTTTGAAAAACCCACCATGGAAACATACAAGCATGACAAGCAATGATAACAGACATTAATGAAAATATACCCTGTCTGTAAGAATCCAGTATATTCTCTGAGATGCGCAGAGGAGCAATTCACAAAGAATTGGGTTATAGCCTCACACGCCAGCTTCTGAGACAGGAGTCATCAATTTGCAGTTATTATTCAGTTATTCAGAAATTTCCCATTGCTTCAACTGGAGAGTGTGTATTGCAATAGTTGATGTGGACCTAAACATGACAACCCAAGCTTGTTTTTGTCTTCTGTTATACTTTCTAAATTTTAATTTAATCAGACTAAATTTCTAGGCATAAGAATTGCATTAAAAGAACTGCTATTCATGGGTAACATGTATCCCCAGAAGATAAAAAAATAATCTTAAGAGACAGTATTGTTGAAATACATGTTCTTTGTACCTCTTTTCTTCCTTGTTGCTACCACCTCAACAAGCATAACATATGGTCTTGCATTATTAAAGACGCATTTCTGTATTTCTGGTTTAGAAGAAGTCTGTTTTCATTAGGGTTAGGGACAAATGGTAGCCACTGTCCTAAAAATCACTATAAAGAAAATTCAGGAAGGTGATACTAGGTTTTCTGTTATGTTTTCTGCTTTTAGCTTCCTCAGTTGTTTATGTGGAGTAACCCAGAGCCTACTAGCATGGTGATTTTTTAAGGCTCTTCCAGAATCATTGACTTTCATTTCTTTGGAGTGCCAGTATAACATAGTGAATAGAATGATGACCTGTCTCCATTAGTGTCATTGTGCTGTGCAAGACCTAGCATATTGGCAGCTGCACATTTTCAAAAGTAGATGATGAGGGGCATTTGGTACATTTTTCTTGTTCAGGAGATTATGAGAGTGATTCTGAAAGCAGTTGTACAAGAGGTATAGTAAGCACTCGCACCATTAGTTGTACAATGGTGTAATCCATTGAAGCTGTGCTAGCAGGGGTTTCCATTCCGCTAGCATTGCATTGGATTTAGGCCAGATTTGAACAAACACCATTTGACTCTAATTCAGTGATGAAGCTCCACTTCATATGGCCTCACTTTCCTTGCAGGGTTCTTGGATGGGTTCGAAAAGTAACAGACTAAAATCAATACCTCGAGATGAGCCTTTTTTTTTTTTCAAATGAAGATACCACAACTTAAAACATTCAGCTTCTAAATTAATTTTCTAAATTTGGTTACATTGGTTTCATTAGGTAAATTAAGATCCTGCTTAGATTTTTTTTAGGCCTCCTCTTGACTGTTATATCACTTTAGACCTTCCCATTTCAGATTCTAGTCTCCAGACAGTTTGTTCATTGAGACCTGATTTCTGTAGTAACTTTTCTAGGAAAAGTTTAATAAGAGCCCAAAGGCTGTGATGACCCATAAATATACATGGTGATATTGTAATTATAGTCTCCAAGAGTTATGACTTCAGGCAAACGAATCCACTTTGCTTGGCAGAAACATTATGTGCATTTATTTAGCAAAGAAAGAATGGATAAAGGCCTGTTTTTTAAAGGCAGCAATTGTTAGCCTCTTTCTGAGGGCATGGAGTACTGAGTTAACTCAGCTTTAAGTAAATGTATCATGACCTTTCTTTGGACTTAATTGCAGTCATTGGGTGTGTTTATGCAGTCTGACTTTTCTCCCTCTCTTTTTCATTCTACTGGTTGTGAATAATAATGGATGCAGCACAATCTCAGGCTTGCAAATCTTAATATTTCAAGGGAAGCAATGCCATAAAGGTACACATTGTTGTGGAACAGTTGGCTGCAGGTACCCCTATAATTAAGCAAATTATAATAAGCATTTCATATACAGGGTGGTCACAATTTAACTATTCAAAACTGGCAACAGCCTGGAACTCTGCAGGAAAACTGTCAGTCTGGGTAGTTTTATAATCATGTTGGCTTTTAATAAATTAAACATTTTTAGCACACAGATGGTAAGTGAAATGTGTCCCCTGGAACCTGATGGAAGGACAGAGGGAGAGGTACAAAACCTGCCTGGAGGTTGGATCACTAGAGAATTATGCTCCCTGGGAGGCGAGTTTGCCCAGACTTCAGTGAACTGACATACACAGACTAACTAGGGCAGGCCACGATGATCAATAAAAGGAATCTTTGGGTGCTCCAGCCTTACAAGCCTTCAATCCAATTTTGGCATCTGTTCGTTGCTGCTTCTTTTTTTAAGTCTCACGCATTATGTGATGTACCATCCAAAAAGAAATCAAAATTTTGCCCATAGTGAGATTTCACTTCAGGAGGTTATCTGAAATCTGTTACTTGAATTTTGCACTGTATTTCAAGATTAGGATGTTGGGAACATGTATCTGTGTGCTTCAAAAATGCACAGATGGGTGAACATCTGAATCCTCTGTCTCCATTTGAAGTGAATGTCACCACAAATGACATTATTCTGAATAGGAGGGATGTTTTATCAGCTTCATCAGCAACCTCTGAAATAGCTAGGCCACTGAGAAACTCCCATAAAGTCCAACTACACAGCCAGTAGTAATGAAATGTGGTAGCTGTTGTCCAAAAACGTCTGCCCAGCTCACTCTAAATGATTCCAACCTCAAGACAGAGATGTGAGAACTTCAACACAGCTTAGTTTAAACACAGAGCAATGGGTTCAAGCTACAGGAAAAGAGATTTCACCTACACATTAGAAAGAACTTCAGGATGGTAAGAGCTGTTTGACAGTGGAACATGCTGTCTTGGAGAGTGGTGGAGTTTCCACAATTCAAGGATGTTTACAAGCTGGAGCTTGTCCAGAGGAGGGAGACAAAAATGGTGAAAGGGCTGGGAACCATGCCCTATGAGGAGAGACTTAGGGAGCTGGGAATGTTCATCTTGGAGAAGAGACAGTTAAAGAGGTGATATGATAGCCCTGTGTAAGTATTTGAAGGGATGTCATATTGAGGAATAGAGCAAGCTTGTTTTCTGCTGCTCCAGAGATTAGGACACAGAGCAATGGATGCAAACTACAGGAAAAGAGACAGGAAGAACTTCCTGACAGTAAGAGCTGTTCAACAGTGGAACACAATCCCTTGGAGAGTGGTAGAGTTTCCATTTTTGGAGATTTATAAACAGAGGCTGGATGGCCATCTGTCGGAGGTGCTTTGATTCTGTGTTCCTGCATGGCAGAATGGGGTTGGACTGGATGGCCCTTGGGGTCTCTTCCAACTCTATGATTCTAGTTCTCAAAGCATCATGGTTTATTCAAGTGGATCAAAATCCTGGACAGCGAACATTAGGGTATTGATAGAATAAATTATACATCTTTTTTCCCTAAAGTAAAAATGATAGAAGGTATCTTAAAAATAAGATATTTTGGTATACTAGTCTGCTCCATCTTGTGTGTAACAGCTTTTCAGTTTATTTGAAGATTGCTGTCATGGCTGTTCATAATCTTCTCTCCAGGTTAAACATATTCAGCTCCTACAGCCATGGCTCATATGTAAGTCTAGCACTGCAGCCATTGGCAGTCAACGTAAAGGGATGTCAGATTAGGTATTTAAGATGTAAATGGTGCTCACAAATGTTATTGAGTCTTAGCAAACCAGAATGTTTAGATTATCAGGAAAGATGAACTTTAAATTGGAATCTAAAGCAAAATGAAGAAAGGGAACCATAGTTGTAGATTACAAAAAAGTACATTTATTCATGAAATACAATCGACCCTTTGTATCCACAGATTCTATATCACTGATTCAACCATCAACAGCTTGAAAATATTTAAAATCTATATACACATTCCAAAAGGCAAAGCTTGATTTTACCATTTTATATAAGAGACAGCATTTTATTGTGCCACTGTATATAATGGGACTTGAGCATCGACAGATTTTGGTATCCATGGGGGGTCCTGGAACCAAACCCCAGCAGATACCAAGGGTCCACTGTACAACTTTAGATAAGGGTTTCTGGTATAACAGTCATCTTGTATGTTGATTTGTCATTTTAGGAGAGAAATGTTCTGAAATTGCTCTCAAAATATATGTGTAACTTTTGTTACATATTTGTTGATAAAGCAGTGTGTTACACTGTTAAGATGTGTCAAAACTTCAATCTGGCTGGCTATTTCTGTTCTGTACAGCCTAAGGTCGGGCAGAAAACAAAACATTTATTGTGAAGTCAAAGGCTTTCACAGTCAGCATCCATAGGTTTTTGTGGGTTTTTCGGGCTGTGAGTCCGTGTTCTAGAAGAATGTATTCCTGACGTCTCGCCTGCATCTGTGGCTGGCATCAAGACACAGATGCAGGCGAAACGTCAGGAATACATTCTTCTAGAACACGGACTCACAACCTGAAAAACCCAAAAAAACCTATAAAACGTTTATTAATTATGCCAGTGTACCTGCTGCAGTATGTATCTAACACACCTTACAATGACCCATCTTACAATAAGCACATCTTACAATGTTAAACAGTAAAAGGGATCCCTGGAACCTGTTTAGAAGGGAAATCACCACTCCTTTGTTTTGCAAGAAAAAATGGTGGTTTGGGAGCCTGCCTCCCCACTCCAATCTGTTCCTTGTGAAACAGCCCTTTTAGAGGAGCTAGGAGAGTTAAGAATGTGAGTTGCAATTCTCTGTTGGTGGAGGAATGATGGCTTGAAGCTGCAGGTGAGCTCAGCCCAGAATTAAAGCCTTATTGTGCATGAATATTGATGAATTTGTGAGATTGGTTTTTAAATATTAATAGCCTATTGTTTGTAAGCAGTATGATAGTCGGCTTCTCAAGTGTCAGGCATAGGTGTCACTCTGCAGTCACACAGATGATGATGATGATGATGATGATGATGATGATGATGATGAACTTATTAGCACCTAGCATTTACTAAACCCTGAGCATGACAACTTGGAGTAATAGGCTACTTCTGTCCTCTGCGATACAAAGAAGGGGACCTTTGTTTTGCAGTGAAAACACAGATGTGAAATTAGTTCGTTTTCCTCTGAGGCAATTCATTAATCATTAATAATGATAATAATATTTAGCATTTGTATATATAGCACTTGATAAATGTTTGAAATATTCTGTAGGTGGTGTTTCAGTAATCTTTACAATAGCCCTAGATAGTATGTGAGTATTATTATCCCTGTTTTGCAGACACAAAGATGACAGAGGGTGGACTTCCGTAGGGCTGGGACGATAGTGCCCATGATGGCTGGGGGCTTCTGGAAGTTTTACTCCAAAAAAGTAACTTTTCCAAGCTCTGCCTAAAGCCACATAGCAGAGGCGAAATTTGAAATACGTGAGGGGTGGGTGCTTCATTATTCACAGCCCATTCTCTTATCCACTAGGCTGCACTAGCTGAACTATGTTAGCTTTTGTAATTGTATCCATGCATTTTTCTTCTAATTAAAACCCAAGCCATCTGTTTATTTATCTATTTTAAAACTGCAGATTCTAATTCTTAGTTGAGATTGTACTTTCTGTTTGGAACTGAGGCTTTTCATGGACGTTGCTGTTGTCTGCATTTCGCTTTGGGTGACATCTCTTTAACAGCGGCATCCACATAATTTTGTTCTGTGTGGCTTCTAATTACCATATCCTGGCATCGTCTTGCTAATTGTCTTAAACGAAAAGGAATTAGGCAAGCGTTTAGTTTTTAATGAAGCTTCCTCAGGTCTGGAAAAGGTCATTTACATTTCAGAGAAAATGTCTGAAGAACCAGTGTGGTGTAATGCTTAGAGCCAGCATGGTGTAACAGTCAGAGTGTTAGGCAGGGACTTGGGAGATCCATGTTCTAATCCCCTCAAGATCATAAACTCCCTCCATGACTCAGATTCCCAGCCTAACCAAACTCAGAAGGTTTCTGTGAGGATAACCTAGGGAGGAGAAGAGCTGTTCTTGTTGCCTTGAGCTCTCTGGAGGAAAGGGAAGAGAGAAATGGAATGTAACCAAGAATAAATTATTTGCAGAACTGACAGGACGGAGCACTTGGTTCATAGGGACATTGTACTGAAGACATTGTTAAGATGCTGTGAAGCCCTTGGTTGTTTGGGCTACAGCAGGCTGGCTAGTTAGTGACTCCTCTAGAAGACAGAGGGATTCTCTCATATGAGTAACCTTCTAGAGGAGTCACTAGCCAGCCAGCCTGCTGTAGCCAAACCAACCAAGAGCTTCACAGCATTTTTCAGTACAATGGACCTCAGGGTTGTAGACGTTCTGGCCTATACTGTTCAATAAAATGTAATTCAAAGTGTTTTGCAAGGGGGGAAATCCTGTAGAGGTACAATAAAATTCCATCCACCCCCAAGTAGTATGTTGCTCAGTACAGATAGTGCATGTACAGAAGAGTAGAAGAGGAAATCCCTGTAAGCCTCTGTCATCCTTTTCTGTCTCCAGAATTCTCTTCTTTGTGCTAAAAGGTGACAAGATGGAAAGGGAACCTCAGAAAAGGGTATGTCTCATTGCAGCATCGGAGGAATGCAGGATGGTTCTCATACCACAGAGATTGTATCCTCAAATTGTATATTAAGGTCAAAGTGAGACAATGCAGCTACTTGAGCATCTATATAACATACCCCTGGCAACTTACCTCTTGGGGGAGACAGAATACTTAGAATTACAGGCCTTTTAGAGTTGAAGGGGTTGCAGAGTTACCTTCCTGTTACCTTCTGAATTTGGGGGCAGGGACTTGGGAGAGGGAAGCATTAAATGGATAAGAGAATGAGGTAAAATTTGGAACATTCATGACTCTTTAACTACTCTTAACAAGTAATATTTGAACATAACTAGAAACTTGTTATACAAATAGAGTAACTTCATCCTAACCTATTACATTACTTTTGAAAGATGACTAGGTTAAACCTTTGTTAACTTGAAAATATAACTTTCTTGCATTACTTTCAGACTCTGGGATGGATGGATGTCATAGCAAAATGTGAGGATTGTAGTACAATCTCCCAAAATACTAATTTTGAGCATCTTTTGTTTCCTGCGTCAATTTCTGTTGGGGGGGGGGGAATCCTGTAACATGGAAAACAATTCTTCAAATACTTTTTCCCCTCTTCAGTTAGGAAGCTCTGTAATTCTTCAAAGAGACATGACTAATCATCATTACATTCTGTTACATATTAACCCTACGGCTCAGTCTGACAAGCATG
Source organism: Phrynosoma blainvillii (assembly GCA_026167975.1). Classification (NCBI taxonomy): domain Eukaryota; kingdom Metazoa; phylum Chordata; class Lepidosauria; order Squamata; family Phrynosomatidae; genus Phrynosoma; species Phrynosoma blainvillii. The sequence continues at coordinate 21,208,372 of JANUYF010000007.1, read as the reverse complement.
AAAGGGCACAAGAGGATATCTCTGTCCTTAACTCCTGGGTCATTTTTCTTCTCAATTCATTGCTCTTTATGTCAGATGCAAACTAGATATGATAACCAATGCCTTGCCACTGAGCTTTTGTATTTTGCTGGCTATTTTTAACCTTGTTTCTCAGTCTGGCCTTTCACCTGCAGCTGAGCCAGCATCTTTTAGCTCTTCTGGGCTTACACAGTTTAGTAATGCCAAGATTATTTAGCGCTGTTCTGGGTCCTTGAACTTATGATCTACAGTAATAGTGTGAGCTGTGTACAAATTGTTTGCAATACTTTTACCAATATGCTGAAGAAAAACTCATTTTCAGGAGCCAGTATAGGACGCAAGCAAAAGCCAGAAGTTGTAAGTTGTTCATAGACAGGGTGCAGGGATAATCCTCATTAGAGAGTCCCCTCTCTTTGCCCTTGAGATGCACAGTGTGAAAGCAATATTGTCCAGATTGGGAGAAGGGAGAATATTCCCAGGAAAAAAGTAGAGGAACACTACCTAGACCCAGTGAAAAGACAGGGATCTAGTTTCAGGCACCTGCTGAAATTTGTGCAAAGAACACAACAAACATGCACACCTTTGATTGAATACATTTAATCAGAACTATGTGTCTCTCCCTTGAACTGAGACTGCATACAAACATGAAGCATACTACGAAAACAAAAGCCATGGAATGTGGAGAATGAAATGTAGATGGAAGGGATAACTTGATAACATTGGAAGTGGAAGGTGGAAGAAAACAGAGAGAGGCAGGGGCAAGATATCAAACATGGTAGATAACAGGATACCCAGGTGAGAGAGAACGTTGGTAAGGCTGGGAAGAGTATGGGACTAAGGCTGAAGGGAAAGGGTCAGAAAGTGTAGCATGATAGGATTGCAAAGTCGTAACTAAACAAGGTCCTATTAGAAGATAGATTGCATTTGAAGGCAGAACAAAAGTCTGAGGATACTAAGGTAAAGCAGTCTGGCTGTTCCTCCCTCTTCTTTCTAAATAAAAAATATCTTAAGACTAGGTAAGAAAGAGGGCACATCAGCTATAGTATAGAACATTTGGCTCAAGTGCTGCAAAGATTTCCCATGACTATATTATCTACAGTAAATGGATTTTTCCCTGCTCTCTTACTCCCCCTTGTTGCTCCCAGCCAGCCTTCCACCCTGTGTCACTTGCTTTTCTCAGTCTTTGGCTTCATAAGTTCAAGTAATTACCTCAGTGGCTTTTTAGCCCAAAGTACTGAGGTCTTGTCAAAGGGAATAGCCTTTCCAGATTACTCTTTGCAAAACTACTGTGTTACTCATTGCTTTATGCCTGAATCTGCTCTGCTGGAGCTAGTCAAAAAGAACTGTTTCTTTTGTTTTTGTTTGCAGTTTTCCCAGTAAATTAAAGAATTTTCACATCTGTGGGTTTAGTCTTAATCAACAGTGTCAGTATTGTGGAACTCTGAAAAGGGAAAATGAAGATTTGCACAGCTGTTTTCCTTTTTATAATCTCAGCCATTCTGATTTGCATCATAATGAGAGCCAGTCTGTCCTCTTTGGCAGGCTCTAGCAACCTCTGAGGAAGGTGATGGAGCTCCAGAATGCGGTGAGAGGTGCTGCTGGGGACATGAGAGCCATAGGGTTACTCTTTTCACAAGAGTAGCAGCTTGATAGATTGTAAACTCTCTCCCTCAAATTATTCTGTCTTCCTTTTTAAAACAATCAGATAGTTGTAACAATGACTGGAGATAAAGCTAAAGAGATGCTATGGAATGATAGCTTATTGGCTGGAGTATTGAGATTGGAAAAGTTTCTTCCTCCACATTTTTTTCCCCCAGACCTGTATCGCATCTGTCTCCAGGGACCATTTTGGTTGATGGTTGGATTTATATAATCTGCATACATTTGCTTTTTATGTCTCTTTTATATGGTGGAAGGAGGTTCAGAAAATAGGAAAAGTGATGCTGGAGCAGACCCAAAGATCTATCTAGGCCAGCATTCTTTTCACCAGTTGCCTGCAGGAAACACACTATCAGGACAGGAGTCCAACTGCACAGATGCTCCAGAGGACAGGAAGAGAATTCAAAATGACCTTAACAGATTAGAAAGCTGGACCAGAACTAATGAAATGAATTGCAACAGTGAGAACTACACTTGATAGTACAAGATACTACACTTGAGCAGTAAAAATGAAAGGCACAGATATAGGATGGGTGACACTTAGCTTGGAAGCAGTACATACGAAAGAGATCTAGGAGTCTTAGTATTGAGGATACAACAGACAGCCAAGAAGACAAACAAATGGGTTCTCAAACAGAGCATGCCCAAACTATCCCTGGAAGGCTAAACATAAGTCACCAATGTGATGTGGCAGCTAAGAAAGCCAATGCAATTCTAGGCTGGATCAATAGGAATGTAGTGTCTAAATTGAGGGAAGTAATAGTACCATTCTATTCTGCTTTGGTCAGATCTCAGCCTGGAATATTGTGTCCAGTTCTGGTCAGCACGATTCAAGAAGGATGTTGACAAGTTGGAATGTGTCTAGAGGAGGGCAACCAAAATAGTGAAAGGTCTGGAAACCATGCCTTAGGATGACCAGCTCAGGGAGCTGGGTATGTTTAGCCTGGAGAAGAGAAGGTTAAGAGGTGACATGATTGTTGTTCTTGTTAACTGCCCTTGAGTCAACATTGACCCATAGTGAACCTGTGGATGAGACTTCTCCAAGACTCCATGTCCTCTATTGTTCTGGTCAGGTCCTGCAGGCTCAGGCCAGTGGCCTCTCAGATTGCTTCCACCCATCTGGCATATGGTCTCTCTCTCTGCGTCCTTCTGTCTTATCTAGCATTATTGGGGGTTTTTCAACTGAATTATGCCTTCTCATGATGACAGCCTCAGTTTAGTTATCCTGGCTTCCAGGGATAGTTTGGGCATGCTCTGTATGAGAACCCATTTGTTTGTTTTATTGGCTGTCTGTGGTATCCTCAGTACTCTTCTTCAGCACCAGATCACAAATGAGTTGATTTTCTTTATGTAGACTTTCTTCACTGTCCAGCTCTCACATCTATACATGGTGATGGAGAATACAATGATCCTCAATTTAGTGTTCATTTATATCTTTGCTCTTTAGGATCTTGTACATTTCTTTCATAGCTGTCCTTCCCAATACTAGCCTTCTTCTAAATTCTTGACTGCAGTCTCCTTTCTGATTAATGTTTGAATCAAGGTATTCTTTGACTATTTCAATTCTGTTGTTATTTAGGCGGAACTCTTGCAGATCTTCCATGGTCATTATTTTTGTTTTCTTAACATTCAACATCAGGCCTGCCTTGGTACTTTCCTCCTTGACCTTGTTCAATAATTGTTCAAGGTCTTTGATGGTTTCTGCTAATAATAATGTGTCATCTGCATATTTTAGTTTGTTAATGTTCCTACCTCCAGTCTTCATGCCTCCTTATCTCTGAGTCTAAACCTACTCTGCATACGATGTTTTCTGCAAAATGGTTGAATAAATAGGTTGATAGTATGCAGCCTTGTCTGGCCCTTGGGAACCATTTTGTGTCTCCGTACTCATTTCTAACAGCATCCTCTTGTCCTAAGTACAGGCTACGCATCAGGATGATCAAATGTAATGGTACTCCCATTTCTTTGAAAGCATTCCGTAGTTTTTCATGGACTGTGCCATCAAAGGCTTTACTGTAGTTGGGGGCAACATGCATCTCAAGAAGAGTATCTCATTTTGTCTTGCAAAATGGAACTTAATTTTTTTATATATATGCTAGAGTATCCACATGGTTAGTAGGAGGAGAGACCTGCTTGCATGAATTTCCCTCCAGTACCATCTGAGCTGAAAATAGCCACATCTCGACAAAATGCAGACTGGTGAATAACATCATTATATATTTTTTTCTCCTGTATTGAAATCTTACAATAGTATTTCAAAATACCATGAGAATTGGTTGTTGTCCCTTGCATTCACGGTCACCTGTCCAATTCTGTTTAATGGAACAGAGATGGACTTGTATAGTAAAAGGAGCCTGTGTCATCTGGAACCTAAATCTTATAAAAACAGAAGAGAGTGGAACAAAATGGTACTGGAAACAGTTCTGAAATATTGGCTGTTATCTTACCAATGAATTGGTAGTATTTATTATGAATTGCTACTTCATTTGAGGTTACCAATTCTGTCTTTCTGCCTAGTGCTTGAAGACCCAATTCACAAGCTTCTAAAATGGGCCATTGATTTCTGTAAAAAAACTAGAGGGCATATACTGGAAAACTGAATATAATCTTAGTTCAAGTTTTGAATCTAATTAAAAGCTCTGCCATTTATTAATTGTCCTACAGTTTGTTTTTTGACATGCAAAGTATGAATGGCTCAGTACTATGAAAAATCAATATAGGTTTACTACATCGGTGCTTTCTTTAACTCGTTTGATTTGTTTATTTCTTTTTAAATTTGCCTCAGTTGACGTCTGTTCTTGCATAAATATTTTTCAGTGACAGGGACTTCTCATCCTAAACAAATTACTCATATTCCCAGCCTTAGAAATCTGAAACGTGCACAATGGAGCAAGGAACAAATGGATTCTTTGATGATCTAAATGATGCAATTTATGATGAACCATAAGATAGAATTTTTAACTTTGGAATGTAAATCCTCTAATTGTAATATTAGAAGCAGGTCTTTTTTCTGATCCCATTGAGTAGCACCTAATGTTTGGAGGTGTCTACCCCCTCTAGAAATAACTAAACTAAGGGACTGTTCACACTACATTATAAACCGGTTTGCTAACAAGTTTAAAAGTGGGTAGTTCATACTGGCGCTGGGTTTTGCACACCCAAATAGGGGTGGACCTGGGGCAAATTCCCCTCATGGCGGGTTTTCTGATATCAAGTTTTCCTTCATGTCTTTTGAAAAATAACAACGGGTTTTGTCAGGGTGCTGCCAATGTGAACATGCCCCCCGATCCTGTTTGGGGCTTCCTGAAGAGAGGGATTAATGGCCAGAGGGTGGGCAGAGGGGTGGAACATGCCTATCCCCTCTCACAGGTCGGAGTGCATGGGAAGCACCATTTTTGCGCTCGTGCCTAGTTGCCGGCTCTGATGATTTCAAATTTCTCGTTACCAGGCCCTTTAAACAACCACTCAGCTATTTCTCACTTTCCTGCTTCTCCCCCATGCCATAGCCCAGATGTTCAGATGTTGCCCAAGCTGACAAAGGAGGGTCTTTGGGTTTGATTTGATTTGACAGAAAGTTTGTGTGTCTGTGGCTTCAACACATGGTGATTTTATTCTCCAGTCCAAGGTTGGCTTGGGGGGGGGGGGTTCCACCCAAGGAGAAGCTCTCATGGGGGTTTCATGGCAAGGGGTCCTCCAAAAGGCTTGTCCTCCCCAGCCTCCGAGGGTGGGGGGGGGGGTTTCATCCAAAAAGTGTGACGTAGATGCACATCATTGGATTGACAGAAGAAACAAAAAAGCCCCCAAAAATGATTGAATAAGGAGGCTCCATTTTTAATCAGTACTTTGGTCTGTGTGAACTTGACAGGGTTAAATTGCACCGGAGAGATTTGATCGGGGTAAACGTAGTGTGAACTGTTATTCGGATCAGATTCAGTATTGCATCAACAAATCTGCCTGGATCAGCCCAACACAAAAACACAAGTGTGAAGGGGCCTAAATGAACATGTGCCCACCTGCTTACTTGCAGAGCAACCATTACAATTCTGGAGGAGAAAGGAGATAGGATGCAGCTGGAGGCCAGATGGTCATCACTGCTTTCTTGCATGCTGCACAACTATACTGCTATGATTCCACTTTCAGTGCCATGGTTCCATCCTATGGATTCCAAGAATTTATAATTTCATGATCTATTCAGAATTCTTGCTCAACAACTATAGTACCTGTCCAAGCTTCAAGTCCCAGGACTCCTTAAGATGGAGCCACTGCAGTTAAAGTGTCATCCGTCTGCCATAATTGTGTAGTGTAAAATGTCACATGTATGTAGGCACTGTATTTGGAAGTACAGTTTTTGGTTTTGGAAATTACTCTTTTAAATCAGGCTTTCCTAGCCTGGTCCCCTGTAGATGTGTTGCACTGTAATTCTCACTATTCCGAGTCAGCATAAGCAACGGTCATATTGGTGGTGATGATGAGAATTATAATCCAAAATATTTGGAGAACACAAGATTGGGGGAAGCTGTTTGAGAAGAAAGGAACACAGTTCTCCTTTCTTCCTCTATGGCTCCTTTTTGTTTCTTATTGTAGCCCTTGAACCATCAGTGGCAAACAAACTTAGTATGGCTTGGAAATAAAGCTGGTAAATTGCTTTCTTTGTTGGTCACAAGTCTATCTACCAGAATAGAATATCCCCCAGCAATTATATTACCTGCTGAAAACTCCTGCAAACCCAGGTTTAGAATCATAGGGGCAATAGGATTGAGCAGAATACTACACTTATGTGTCATGGACAGTGTGGTATCGTGGTAAATAATTTCCTGACCATCAGAAATGATTGTCCCACTCACAAAAATATACAGTGAGGTTCAGTTTCTTTACCTTGCTTTGTATTTGTTGTTGAGTTCCTTTTAGTAATTTCTGACTTAATGGGGACCCCAGGGCTATCACAGGGTTTTCTTTGCCATTTTTTTTTCCAGAGGGGGTTGCCTTTGCCTTCCTCTAAGGCTGAGAGAGTATGACTTGCTCAAGGTCACCCAGTGAGTGTCCATGGATGAGTGGGGATTCGAACCCTGGTTTCCAGAATTGATATGGAAACATAATAGTTAAAAAGTGTTCTAGTATCCTGAAAATCTTCAGTTTTTCCCCCTAATTTTTACCTCCTACTACTGGGATCAATATTATTGATTCTGCTCTGCTAGTGGATTTGCTTAACTACTCTGAGGATCAGAAAATCATATTCATAACTGAATGCTTTACAGAATGCATTTATTCTGCTGTCTACATCCAAGAGTCTGTGAATGCTGCTTGTCTTTGGTGGTTTCAGAAGCTTTCAGTATTGTTTGGTGTTTCTATTGTGCACTGGACATTCTTGATTGAAATCCCTATAATTGCTGAGTCTCCCAGCCCCATATTTCCTAGCTGAGCATTGTACTACTGCATCAAGGAATTAAGAAGTTGCTGTTAATCAGAATTCTTGAGCAGTTTCTTGTTTTCTAATATTGACATTTTGTTCTTCATCAGTGTAAACAATGGCAGTCTAAGAAAAGCAATCTGAAGAATAAATGTGGGAATGGGAAGGTGAAGAAAATAGACAATACTGAGTTAGATGGACAAATAATCTGACCTGTTACCATGCAGCTTCCTATATTCATATACAAAGCCATAACATGAGTGAGCTTGCATGTTCATCTTGTGCCCATTCTCATGTAAACGTTGCCTAAACATATAACTGGAAGTGTAACTAATTCATTAAATTTGATGACACTTCATATTTTCCAGTTCTCTTTGGAAGCCTTTATTAAAAATTGAGACTTGCGCAGCATACCTATTTTCTTTGTGTTTCAGTAGTAAATGTAAGGCTCCATTTTCAAACACTTCATAATATTGTTCCTGTTGAGCTTTACATTGCCATTTTGTGTATTAACTTTTCATCTTCACTGTGGTGAATATAATTGCAATTTTCACCTGGCAAAAAATCTGGGCTCCACCCAACTGGGCACGAGTCCATACAGGAATACAAAATGAAATCTGAAAATATGAATTAAACATAGTGAACCTGTTCTTTTTGCCGACCAGCATAAATTGTCAACTGTGTCACTCAGTCCAAATGCTTCGATCAGCAGAGTGAATGAGAAAATAGGGAGACTTTCCAAGAGTTAAAAAAGGAACTCCCTTGTAGTCACTTGTCCTTCTGCCAATATCTTTACACAAAAGCTTCCAAGAAAGAAAGTTCTCCTTAAAAACAAGGTCCAGCCTTCCACACAGTGACTTGTGGCTCCCTGACCCTCCAGAAAGCATGAATGGGAATGATGGGAGTCACCCAAGAGAGATCAGGCAGAGATGACCTGGTGCAATGGGAAAGGATGGAGAAAGAGACAGAAGATGGACTGGAGAAAGCAGGAAGACCTGGGGTCCATTCACACTACACAATTATAGCACTGCACTTCTTCTCTAACTGTAATGGCACCATCTCTTGGAATAATGGATTGGCAGTTTATGGAAGAACATTGAAAACTCTCAGACACATTGCTCTGGTGCCTCACCAAACTACAAATCTCAGGATTCCATAGGTTGTTGCCATGGCAGTTAAAGTGGAATATAGTACTATATTTGTGTAGCGTGAATTGACTTCAGAATTCGAATTGGAAGGCGCCTGACATTTGGGAACTTGACATGAGCAACTAGACCAGTGACTCCCAAACTTTTGGTCCTTCAGATGTTCTGGACTTCAGCTCCCAGAATTCCTGACTGTTGGTCAAGATGGCTAGGGATTCTGGGAGTCAAAGTCCAAAACACCTGGAGGACTAAAGTTTGGGAATCACTGAGTGAGACTGTCATGAAAAGGGCTGCTGAAACGGGAATGGTTCCCCACCCTATAACTTTAGAGATGAGGGACTGAGGGTCCTTTAAGAGCTAATCTGTAGTCTATTAAGGGTTTTGTTATCACCTTCTGGCTGCCTAAGTAGCCAAGTTGTGATGGTAGTGAAATCCAGACAGAGTTAACATCAACATTCCACTTAAACATTTTTTAATATTGGAATCTCAGGATATTTATATGGGAGAATGAGCAGGTTCTTTGGTAATCTTTTAGTCTCATTATTATATGCAATTATACAAACTTATACAGTCCCATTAGGAAGGAAAACAGATATGTCAGTGTCTGAGCACTTTGTATTCTTCATGTTATGTAAAATGGCATTTAAGGGCTCATATTTTCATTACATTTCAAGTAAAATGGTACACTTTCATAAAAATCTTAAATCTCTGTGTCTCTTCAGCAGGCCTCTCTGTAATGATCACACAGAGGAACATCACCATCATAAACAATATAATTCAGCCATATATCCATTTAGATCACCTTCTCTTTGAAAAACTGTATATCTTTAAACAGGCATCCAGGGGGTTAATATCCTTGGACATTGGCCACATCATGGGAAGGCATGACTCATTGGAAAAGACAATAAGGCTGGGAAAGGTTGAGGGTATAAGTAGACCACACACCAGATGACTAGACTCAATTAGGGCAGACATAGACATGAGTTTGTAGGAAATGAGCAGAGCAGTGGGGGACAGGGGGACTTGGAGATGCCTCATCCACAGGATCGCCATGAGTCAAAGTCGACTTGATGGCGGCTAACAACAACAACAACAACAAACATTGTTAAATCTACAACATCCATTATTTATCTATAAACATCCATAACAGACATCCATTACAATAAGAATAGGACGTTGTTTCTCCTCCCAGCAGTATATTATCATGTCTGGGCAGTTAATCATTTATCAGGAATAGCATGGCTTGGAGACTACATTGCAGCCTTCTCTTCATATGTTGCAGACTGCCAAGCAGACTAATTTCTCTTCTCAGATTCTTTTATTCTCCTCCTAGCCTCTTCCCACCCTATCATTTGTCTGATCTGGTCCAATCAAAACAAAGATGCTGACTGTGCTCACTTTATGTCAGCGATCATTTTCTCCAGTCAGATTGTTGGAGATGATATAAACAATCCAAGATACTGATGGCTTTTGGACTCCTCCACCAAATTTCATCTACCAGCTGCTTTATCTGTATACTTTGAGTTTATTATCAGCAATGTCTGCTCATATCTCAATATTGATAATTGAGCTGGTGTTCTCATCTCCCTTTTTTTACAATTGGGAAGGTGTTCTGCCTGGAATTAGGCTGTGGTTAAGTCAGTAACACACAATTCTCTAATTCACAAGGCTTTCTGCCTTAGACCTTATATTTTATATATCTCATGGATCCATTATTTACATTGGGGGCCTTAAATTTAGCAAACTGTAACTGGAATAAATGCTCAGCCTGTATGATTGTGCTGGAGAGCATGAAGAACAGCAGGAGGGAACAGGAATGCCTGAAGAGGTGTCCCACTGAGAGACAGAGAAATCAAAGAGGAAGCAAAGAGGATAGAGAAATGCACATATTCACACAAAGAGACAGAAAGGGGAGTAATTATTCTGGCAGAAAGAAATGAGTGAATAGGGTGAGTAGATCTTGTGTGCTGGGACAACAGGGTAAGAGAGTGTGTGACTGTTTGATGAGGATAACCTTGAATGAGAGAAAGAACCATGGACCCAAGGAATACATTTCTGTTTTAGGATTCAGCCCCTATCTCTGCTATGTTTTTAGGTTCTTGGGCAAATTGCTGCAGCTTGTCTGTCAGCCTTCACAAGTTTGTTCTTCTGTGAAATAAGTATGTTTTAACTGTGTGCACCCGTAGCTACCATTTTATGACTAGGCATCCATTATGGCTCCATTTTGTGTTGGCAAATGTAAGAGGTAGTACTGGACCTCTCAAGCAGAGGAATTAAATTGTCAAGGCAGAAGCTGGACCACAGCCAATCCCACGCCCACCCTTACAGACAAAGGATTTGGCACAAAGAGAAGAAAAAAGTTGAAGTTTTCTTTGTAAAATATATGAGTATTATTACTTATAGATTACTTGTGCATAATGAAATATATGGTGTAATGGCAGAAAGGGAAGGACATAAAAAAATGACTGCAAGAGAGGGGGTTGTTATATAACAAACAAAGAGTAAGTCTGTAAACATGCAAACTGACTGTTAGTGAGAATAGGCATGTAAAGATTGCCAACTCTCACAGATTTGGGGGAAAGTAATGTGATCCATTGGTGGTCTGGGCCATCATCTGCAATATGAAGGAAATAGTATCACCCTACCTTATAGGATTGTTCTAATGCCTACAAGATAACATCTCCAAAAGGTATCAAATACTTTTAAATGCTATATAAGTCTATCCTGATGAAGTTGATGTTGATGATGTTAAAAGATTTTCACAGATGTAGGGCTCACTTTTAGCTAAAGACCAGAAAATGGTCCTTTGTTAAAAATTACTGTTCTGAAGGCATTAAGCAATATATTCACTGTCACCTCCTTTTCATTATATTCTAGCTGGACAGCTCAGCCAGTCTGCCCACTTTGCCCTCCAGCTCCCATATAATGTGTTGGGCTTGGGACGCAGTGCTAATTTCCTTGACCACTTGTATGTCGGCATTCCTCGTCCACTGGGTGAAACGGTATGTCAAAACCCTTGTTTGCTGGAAATTGCTCATTTTTTTAGCATAAATATGTATGGTTTGAACTCATCCTGAACTCTTCTCAGAAGAGTAGTATGACGATAACATCTTGGTGGGGCTTTCAGCCTGAGAATGACATTTTCAGTGTTGACTGTCAAGCTAAAATGGTTGTGTAAATAAATCCAGTAAAATTTGGTGAACTTCTTTCCTGCGAGTGTCACTAAGTACCTGCAAAAATGGCATCATCCTTACTCATTTAGTGAAGTCCTTACAACTCTTTATTGGGGGTGGGGGGTGGGGGTTAGACAAAATACAGGCTTTTGGAAATGTCATGCCAACTAGTTTTCTGAGAACATTTAAATTTTACTTTAGTTGTATCATTTATCAGCCACATTAAGACTAAGATGTGAAAATTAGAATGAACTTGCAGAACATTCCCCAAGTGATTTTGTTTCTTCTCTTTCAGTCTGTAAGAAAACAGGAATGGACAGCTATCATCCCAAACTCCCAGCTTATAGTCATTCCATATCCTCACTACCTCCCTCGAAGGTAAGGCCAGACTAATTAAATCCAACCAAATCAGTTGTGACGGGAAGAAATTTTAGGCCATGACGCAGTACGTAAGGACAAAAATACTCAAAATGCATTCCCTTTACTGTTTGACCTTTGCTCATAACTAGTTTGTACTAAATTGCAAAGGCATACCAAGCTGGAACTGTTGCATATTGTGCACTTAATAGATGTCCTAGAGTTGAAACTATCTATAAATACAAAGAAAAGCCGTTTGGATTTGATGGGGGCAAAGTCTGTATTGTAATGTAGGCAGGGATTTTTATGTGGACATGCGAAGAGAGAGCCTCAGGCAATGGTTGCTGAACTGCCTTCATCTCCCCAAAGAAGCAAGCCTAGCAGAGGTGTCTAGCTAACATTGGTCTGAAGTGCTAAGAATGTAGAAGATACAGAGGAAAGAGTTGGAATAATAATTTGTGCATGGAAACTTAGAGTTAAATAGCCAAGGACTGTAGAAAATAGGAGGACTAAGGAAATTAGAGTTGAAAAAAGAAAGTAGGAGGACTTCAGAAGAGCAGAAGGCTACTAAACCTCTTAAAACAAGCAGGCAAGCTCTTTTGGATGGAAATCGTGCAAAAGCAAACTTACAAGATATGTTTTCTGAAAGATGGGCTAGCTGAGAACTACTTTTATTTTTAAAAATCATTGGAATTAACCATAGATCTATAACTCCATAAAACGTTTCTCAGTAAAATGTCTACAGTATTCTTCTGTCAAATAGCAGACATAATTGTGAGGACAATGGCATCACGAAAAGTTTTGGTTTAATCAAGTATATATTTTCTGTATCCAGTGAAGTGCAGAAAAATTTCTATTCAGCTTTCCGAGACATAGTGTGTGTTGCCATGGATCTCTGAATTCTCTTATAATTAGGGGCAAGAGGACAAGTTGCAAAGGACAACTTTCACATTGCAACGCACATGGAATAATAGTCCATTTGTATAAAAGTAATTGGCATCAGCCATTTTTCATGTTGGGTCTTTAAAGAAAATTGTGTGCCTCTTTTCCAGTTTGTTCCTAGCACACAACCACAGAAAGAGAACTTAACATTAACTAAAACTCTGTATTTTAAGGTTAAAAACTGAATGTGAAGAATGTACTTTTGTAACTTTTCTGAATTAGAGCCTCACTGTCAGATGGGAAGGACTTTTTGCTTGACCATGAATAATCTGTCGCCGAATTATAAAGCAGGTTGTAAACTGCTATTCACCAGATCACCTGTGATAAGTGAGGGTTGCCTTCAGATGATTAGGAAAATAGTGCTCTCTTTTAAGGCACATTGAAGCAGTATAGATAAATATGAATCAGGTGAACAAGCAAAATAATTTACAAGCCAGTACCTCTTGTACTTACTTTAGAAAGCTGGTAAATTAAAACTTCATGTTCACTAAGCTAATAAACATAGGTCTGTCCCCTCTTCCTTTTCAGAATAGGGAAATCAGTCAAATTGTATTCAGTTTACATCTTTGTAGTGATGATACATGTGGGAGGTGCAGCATTGATTCTGTACAATACCTGTTTAACAGATGAAACAAGTGTGTGTGTTTTTTAACTAAAACTGTAGGGATTACCATGTTGTGTCATTTCACTTCAAGTCATTTCTAACTTATGACAATCCTAAAGCAAACCTATCACAGTATTTTCTTGGCAGAATTTGTTCAGATGGGGTTTATCTGAGGCCTTTAGCTGAGGCTGAGAGAGAGTGACTTACCCAAGGTCACTTAGTTGGTTTCCATGGCTGCGTGGGGATTCAAACCCTGATCTCCCAGTATCTTAGTCCAGCACTTCAACCACTATATCATGCAGGCTTTTATGGAGTCTCTACTCTTGCTTCAATTAGTCAGATTACCTGGTTACTTGGATTCCCTATTTATCCTCTTCTGTAGATCACTTAGGTAAAAAGCACCGTAGTTCTTAAGACAGCTCAAAGAAGCTTTTCATAACAAATCACAAGACACCATTCTTTTTATTCCAGAGTTTCAGAACAGAAATTGTTACACTGCCACACACATGTGCATGCGCACATGCATACACATACACGCACATACACATAAACCTCCCCTTCTCTCCTTCCATTTTAAAGAATCTTTCCAACTCCCTTTTCACATACAAACTTCCCTTTTCACATATTCCCTTTTCACATACAAAAGTAGCAAGACAACCGCAACTAAGCCACTGTGATGGTATTGTTGTGGCTGTCCCCTCCCAAAGTGTTTGCTCTGGAATCAATTGGCAAATATTAATCCAGTTCTGTTCTGTTGGCAGAACTGATTCCTTTTGTAAGAGGGCATGCTAAAGTGGAAGAAGCTTACCTAATGGAACAAATTCCCTGTAATTGCTATCAGCTGTACAGATGATGGAGACAAAATGACCTGTCACTTGCAGGAAAGCAGAATGAAACTATTGCTTTGCGTGGAGTAGCGAGCATCCCTCAATATCAGGCTGGGGCTGACAACAATGAGACTGAGGAGTAATTTACATGTCGAAAATGTTGACGGCTTCAGTGATGTTCAAGCAAGCCGGCTGCTCTGTAATTTAATCATGTTTCCATACAAATGAAAGGTGCATAGTTACCAGCTAGGATTGGACCTGCTTCCGCAACACAGTTGTGTAAAAAATTAAAGGGTGGATAAAACATTGCTGTCTCCCAAGAATGGTCCAGGAGCAGCTTGGCAGGATCTCTACCTCTCTTTGAGGAGGTGATGTGTATTTAACTCTCTTACATGCACCTGTGGGAGCACTCCCACACAGTCAAAAACATAATGTGAGCTGCAGCTTAGATAGCTGAACTCATAAAATGGAGTATATTTTAAGACTAGTGAAATAAAACCCAAGCAGTTTCAGACTTAAGAACTGAATTCAGTAGTCTGCTGTATCAAAACAGAATTATAGCTCCCAGAGCTGGCACCCAGACCCTGGGCTTCTCCTTCTATTATAGCAGCAGTTGTAGGCATTGCTGCTCTGGGTCTAAGCTAGAAGAATGCCTCTCTCATTGTACGTGGAAAACCTGTGGGAAGGCTATTTCAGTTGGCTTCTTGTGCCTATTCCTAAATGTAGCCCAAAGATCCTGTTGGCAACATCCAAACTAGCCAATAGTGCTAGTGAATGGCAAATGTGGACAGCTCTGATCCTACCTCTTCATAAGATGTGTCAAGTGCTACAGGGCTCAAATGAAACTAGTTCTCAGTAGGGTTAAGAACTTAAGAAAAACTTTCCTAGATCAGACTTAACCAGTCCAGCATTTTGATTCCCACCATGGCCAACCAAATGCCTCCAGGAAACCCAAAGGCAGGGCACAAGTGCAATAGAGCACACTCTCAAACATGTTCCCCAGCAAATGGTTTTCAGAAGCATGTGGCTTCCAATATATAGATGATTTATAACTCTCACAACTAATGGGCATTGATAGACTGTTGTTTGGGGGAGAAAACTGTAGGCTAGTCTGTGCCAGGCTGCTGTCATCACAGTCTGGAATCCTCTTGGTTCTTGGAATACAATAATCTCAAAGAGACCATCCCTGCCAAATGCTTGCGCTAAAGCTCCTAGAACTACTGTGCAATGGACCTTCCACATTTGTTGGGGTTAGGGGCACAGGTCTCCTGTGAAAGTGGAAAAAACGCAAATAAAACCCCTTCTTTTTTTTAACCTGAGAGAATACTTCTCTAGGAATCTCTATCCTCCAGCGCAATTCTATGGTCCAATCCGTCAGATGTGCACCATAGAATTGTGCTTGAGGACCTACAAATGCCTAGAGAAGTATTTTCTCTAGGAATCTCTAGGTGCTCTAGTTTGACTCTATGGTCATCTTCCAACAGAATACCTAGAGTACCTAGAGATCCCTAGAGAGAACCTATTAATCAAATCCATGAATAATCAGAGCCACAAAATTGCAAATGTGGAGGTTGACTGTACTTAGTCCCCAGGTTTTCTCTGTCACTAGAATACCAGACCACTTGCCAGTTTGCCCTGATGACTTGCTAGCTTTTTAACCTGAGCATCTGCCAGGCTTTTTGTTCCTGCCCTTCTGATGACACTAGACTAGAGCTACAGCAAGGGATAGGATAAGGTTGCATGCAAGATATAGCCTGGGTGCCCTCAGGCTGTCCAACTGTCTTCTGTGGACAGTCCAGTTGGAATCATAGAATCATAGAGTTGGAAGAGACCACAAGGACCATCCAGTCCAACCCCCTGCCATGCAGGAACTCCCAATCAAAGCATCCCCAACAGATGGCCATCCAGCCTCTGTTTAAAGACCTCCAAAGAAGAAGATTCCACCACTCTCCAAGGGAGTATGTTCCACTGTTGAACTTACTGTCAGGAAGTTCCTCCTAATGTTGAGGTGGAATCTCTTTTCCTGTAGCTTGCATCTGTTGTTCCAAGTCCTATTCTGTTGCTCTGAATCCTATTCCCTCCTCAATATGACATCCTTTCAAATATTTAAACAGGGCTATCATATCACCTCTTAACCGTCTCTTCTCCAGGCTAAACATACCCAGTTCCCTAAATCGTTCCTCATAGGGCTTCATGATTTCCAGACCCTTCACCATTTTAGCCGCCCTCCTCTGGACATGCTCCAGTTTTTCAACATCCTTTTTGAATTGTGGTGCCCAGAACTGGACACAGTATTCCAGGCGAGGCCTGACCAAAGCACAATACAGTGGCACTGTTACTTCCCTTGATCTAGATACTTCCCTTGATCTAGATACTATACTTCTATTGATGCAGCCTAAAATTGCATTGGCCTTTTTAGCTGCTGCATCACACTGTTGACTCATGTTCAACTTGTGGTCTACTAGGACTCCTAGATCCCTTTCACACGTAGTTGCATTAGGCCAGGTGTCCCCCATCTTATATCTGTGCATTTCATTTTTTTGCCCTAAGTGCAGTACCTTACATTTCTCTGTGTAGAAATTCATCATGTTAGCTTTGGCCCAGCTTTCTAACCTATTAAGGTCATTTTGAATTTTCATCCAGTCCTCTGGGGTATTAGCTATTCCTCCTAATTTGGTGTCATCTGCAAATTTGAGAAGCATGCCCCCTATTCCTTCATCCAAAACATTAATAAAGATGTTGAAGAGCACTGGGCCCAGGACCGAACCCTGTGGCACCCCAGTTGACTCCCTCCTTGCTCTCTTTCCACCCCCAAGCGATTCAGGCAGGCTTTTGAATTTTAATTGTGGAACAGTACTGTGTGTGTGAAGTGGTGCACCATATTTTTTTAGATTTTACTGCTAATTATGTTTTTAATGTTTTGACTGCTTTTAGCCATCTTAAAATAATATTGTTATTTAATTTTTAAACTTTTGTATACTAATGTTTTAACTTCATCTTTCGAAAATTATTATAAGCCACCTTGCATCCTATCTCAGGAGAAAGATGGGATATAAATCCAATAAATAAATAGGACAGGAGAGGATTTTAGAGTAGCAGTACTTAGTTTGTACTACACCCATTTAAACCATGATGAAATGCTAAAAGCTGGCACTTTAAACTATCAAGAACATGTTTTGCAGATTCCCCATTCTAAGTGGCAGCCCCACGTTACAATGATACCAATTATGAAGATTCTTAACCCTTAGAAATGGCTTTTCAGGGGCTGAAGGAGATGATGAGAGAATTGGAGAAAGGCAAAGCCCCATTCCACAAGTAGAACTCCAGTATTCATTCTTGGGATGAACGATAACATTTTCAGGTTAACAGTACCACTTGTAAGCAGTTTCTTCCCTTTTTTTTCCTGTACAGTTATGAGTTGTTAAAAGGCTGATGTGAATGGCTCTTAAGAAACTTTACAAATGCTTCTCTACAGATTATGACCAGTTATCTTTGAACTCCATTTCTACTATTACAGTGTATTCCTAACTCTCACTTTACGCACTGGTTCTTAACCTGCCGTGAGAGTTTCATATGGCTCGATTTCGAATCTTTCGAAAGTGTGCATTTAGGAAAAATTATTAAGTATTTTCTATTTTAATTATTTAAAAGGACATGCAAAAATTATAATACTAAAATTGTTTAACAGTATTTTAAGGGAGGGTGGGATTGCGGGATATGGAATGTATATTTTAATGTTGTAAGCCTTCCCGGTTGCGTTACGCAGAGAGACGGGATATAAATAATAATAATTATTAAACATATATATTTACTGTAACATTCATGAAAGGCTTAAGAAGTGTACCAAAGTAACCACAGAATTAAGAATCACAGGCAACACCAAAAACAGACACCGCCAAGCTGTAATTTTATGTGCCCCAACAGGACAAATCAAGACTTAAAGTCATGCTATATTCAGTTTGAAACTGCACAGCAAAATGGTAGAGAGATTGGAGCAAGTGTAACTCCTCATTCTCTCCATAGGGAAAAGAACAACAAATTACCTTTAGAAATATGGTACTGTAAGACGGAAAACTGATATACTCAGATAAAAAAAAAAATACATCTTGCTCCTTCACAAGATACCACCAAATATGTTCAAGCATTACACCTATCATTCTATTGAATTGTATTTCAGCGTGCCCAAAAGCATCCATTCAACAGTAATCCAGTTTAAGCTCGGCTGAGTCTAGATACTTTTAAGTATCATGAGAGAGAATGGTACAATAACATCTCATTTAGTTGATGCAATGCAGTGAGCTGTGAGATTGCTCTTTTTAATTAGCATCAAGTATATTCTAGAGCTGATATTTCAGGAGAGCTTGATGTAATACCATTTCTTCTTACAAACAAAATTTTACTTATTAATCTTTTATTTTACTCCTGGTGTTTTCTGAGAAAATGATGTCTCCAATTTATGTACCTTATAAAGCACACACTGATTACAGTTAGTCTGTTTCAAGATTTATTGATTACGGAAGCTGACCTTGGTGGTCGATAGGACATTATAAGTCTAAATCAAAGCCATTCTTGCTTTTTTTACAAAGATCGCGACTTTATTAGCCTTTGAAATATACCAGCACCATTAGAAAATGAGAGTGGAATGCAGTTTTGCCGTATAATGCAGTCATATCACAATTGAGATAAATTATACACAAGGGGGTACAGTCTGCTGTTTATTCCAGGGTCATGATGAGACAGACCCCAGTAACACTTTTTTTTGGTCAAGTGACTGGCAAAATAGGAATTTAGAAAGCTACAAATCTCATTTCCACTCTAGTGGTAGTCTTGATTAAAAATCTGTAAATATACCTCTGTCCTTCCATGGACATCCATCAATTGAGCATCCTAGCCCTTGGAGTTATCTCTGCCCATTGTAGAGGGGATGAGAAAGCTCCATCCATTTTTTAAAAAAAGGATTTTAAAAATCAGCATGCCTTGAAATACCAGGCAGCTTGGGGCAGCTGAAGCAATATCAGTTCTAGTGACTTCTGAAGCCTAGGGGTAAGTAATGGCCAAATTTGGATGTCAGCGCAAGCTAGAATTGATTAGGATTCTGGTTTTACAGTTCATTTTAGGAAGCAAGAGCAAAGCCCTAGGAAAGGAACAGACTAGAAATCCTGGTTCAGATATAATCATAAACAGACAAGGAAGGAGGTTCTTTGGTTTGTTTAGCTGTTCTTGCTGGTAGGAGGAGTAAAGTGGGATTGAGCAGTGTACACCAATGCTCATTCACAGATAGTCAAAATTCTCAAAAAAAATCTTATTAATGTGACATGTGAATGTGCCTATGCTTTCTCTTGCAATTTAGATAACACCGTTGTCCACCAGTAAGATTTCTATATAGTATTCTTACTTACGTATATCCCCAGGCATGTCTCTGGGTTCTTTTACCTTGCAAAGTTTGAGTGATTTGAGTGGGTATGTATGAGGAATAAAGTTTGTGATGCAGTTTCTCCTTGTTCAGCTATATCTACAAATGAGAGGCTGATAGCACCATTAACTGTTTCCGTCTAAAACTGTACATCCTTACTATTTGGTTCATGTTGTCCACGCCAGTCTTAGTAAGATTATAATACCCATCTTTGTAAGTATGACACCAGTCACTGTGACTCATCAAAGCACACACAAAAGCAGAACAAAGGTAGTGGCATCTAGGTAGGATGTGGTTGTATCTCTGGGAGTATACTGGATCTCTTATTGTGACTGATAACGTCAACATGGGTGAATTTAGTGGTAACACTTCTGGCCGGATGTATAACAGTGTGTGTGTGTGTGTATGTGTATGTATGTATATATATATATATGATCAGTACGGTTGGATCTTATAGACCCTTGTGTGTAGCTCACTGCTTTATCTGTGCATGGCCAAGTATTTCCTAGATGCCAACTTGGATCAGATTATCTTTTTTGGACATATGGTGGGCTTATATTAATGTATATGCTTAGCCCATAAATATACCTGAACTGCCTTCCTGCTACATGGGAGAAAGTTATTGATGCTCCTGAACAGATGTTCTAGGAATTAATAGTCCTATGTACTTAAGTTATGAAGCCACAATATATCTTTAGAAGCAGCAATTCAGCTTTCTCTTGCAGCAGCTTATTAAGGATACTTGAGTCATTAAAGGCAGTACACACTTTTCAAAGTAACTTGAGTGAAGCATTGACAATCAGCTGCAGTTCAGAAGCTGGAGAGCCCCATTGCTTTTCACTGTGGTGGCTAAACTAGGAAGAGAAAGGCTGTAATCCATGCTGAAGCATCTCACTGGGAGACCCTGGACCAAACACCATCTCTAAGCCTAATCTATTGACATTAATTGGTTAATTGACATTAGGAGTGGGCAATTTATTTCCCGTTTATCCACATATCAGTCCTGAAAAAAGTTGCCCACCTCTAATGTAAATTAACCAATGTCAGCAGGATTTCAGAAATAGATTTCTTCGTCAGATGGCCATCAAATATCCAGAGTTGTTAATCCCTTTGCAGTCATTATCTATGGAATACATTTGGTTTTCTGAGATGAAGCAGAAAGTCAGAGGAAGGACAGAACATTAATGGAGCTTCTTGGTGTGAGGGGACAGATGGCAAATGAACTCTCTAAAATAAGACTCTGAAATGAAATGAAATCAATTCTTTTTTTAAAATGTAGAGAAAAACTAACATTGGGGGAGGGACATTTTGCTTTCGTAGTCTACTAATCCTGAATGCCTGATTCTTCTTTTCCACACGTAAGCTGGAAGAAGGGATTGCAGAAATAGCTTGTCCAAACTGACAGTGAGCCATAACTCTCCTCAAAAAGGGAAAGGAAGAAGTCTTAGAAAATATACTTAAAATGGTCTCCTGAATGGTGTATTATAAGGGTGTTGCTTGTGATATGTCTGAATTGAAACCACTCTCCATGAATGGGGCAGTTAGACTTCACTTTGCTGAAATACATTTAGCCAAATCAATATCAAGCTGCCTGTGTTCTGAGAAAAGAGCAAGATGACACATGATGGGCTAAATGCTGTCTTGCAGCTGTACATCGACATAGTGTTTATGAACTTCCAATATCAGTACAACTATTTGCCAGGCAATTAAACACACACCCCAATAGCCCTTCCAGACCTTTTTATGTTTTCACACCCCCACAGATAAAGATTTCATAATTATATTGTTTTCTTATAGTAAATCATCTTGATTTCCAAATTAACTCTCTAGTTTAACAACATCTGAGATGAGAAAAACTTTGCAATCCAGTATGTAGACGCTGTGATTCTGATGTAACCTTATAAACCTAGACCATAAAAGAGTAGCCTGGAAAAGGACATTTAGAAAGACGAAAGGAGGTGTTACCTTTCTTTATAACTAGTATTCATTTCTGCTGAGGCCTCTGGAGAAAATCTTAATGTCCTGTAAATTTCTGTACATAAAGAATTATGTTTTAAACATGCACACACAGACAGAGTTAGAGAAAACACATCTACCAGGCTTTTTCTATTGGTAGTGCTTCATATCAGGGACTTTGTACATTCCTGGAACATGCAGCTTTTTCTGCTCAGAAGCAAACACATAGAAGATTCACTTGTTTCCCTGATACCTCCTACTGCACAAATCCGTTATTTTCTCTATTTATCTTTTTTGCTTCCAAAAGGTACCATCACCCTTACAGTGAGTCAACACATGAAAGTATAAGTCAAAATGTTACTCTGACATGACAGATGTGGCATCCCAAGGAGCAAAGCCATGGTGTTATTCATTACATTCAACCCACTAAACTCCCAAATCAAATAGGCTTAAAGTCATGCACCTCTTTTATCATTCTGCTCTCCTTAATATGCTTGTCATCAGTTCTGTAAGCAAGACCTGACATGTTTTCTTGGATTTTCCTCTTTTCTACAGCTGGAGTGCCAAGCTGTACCTAACCCCAAGTAACATTGTACTGCTAACAGCGATTGCTCTAATTGGGGTCTGTGTCTTCATTTTGGCAATAATTGGTATATTGCACTGGCAAGAAAAGGTAAGCTTAATTAGTTGCAATGTTTGTCTTATTCTCAGTTCCGCTAATAGAGCATTTTGAAATAACCTCTGTATCTCATTTTTTTAAAAAATTGAGGCAAAGATTCCATTTAGAATTAGCAGACTGGGGAAAAAATACTAGTGCAGGGATGCAGACTTCCAGATATTGTGGGACTCTAATTTTCATAATCCCTCACCATATTTGAAGGCCCAAACATTGCCCACCTTGTAAATTGGGATATTGTGTATGGAATCACTGTTCTGTGGCAGAACATGCAGCCAGGCCAGGATATCCCAGGATCCAACAGTATATGGCAGCTTTAATTGAAAGCTTTGCAACATTGGGCTTTAGAAGTGGCACATGTCATGCAGTAGTATAAATCAATCATGCAAGTTTGGTCTTTATCAGGAAAGCATCTTGCTGTGCATTAGGTATTTCTGTGGTAATTATTCAATAGGATATGCTCTGCTTCTCTGCTTGTAAACACACAGTGTAGTTTCCACCCAGAGGATCTTGTTTGTGTAAATATATCCTTTCCTACCCCATTTTCCTTTCCTCTCTTTTCTTTATAGTGGCAGTCACAGCTGCCTGTGAAAAGGACTGGAGCAGGCAATCAGTTCAGGATTAGTAATATGCTTTCCTTTCCAAAGTGGAATCTCTAATCCTGTTTCCTCCTTACTTTAACTCCTTTCTCATCTGCAGTAAAATAGAACACATGTAGAAAGGGCTTCAGCAGAGCACATGAATTAGAGGAAAGTTGTTGGGAAACAGAAAAGAAGTAGCATCTTCTCAGCAGGCAAAATACTGGGCTGCATTTGCCTGGGGTCTCACATGAAGATGCAAAAAAGAGGCAAAATAGGCCTTATAAAAAGTTTATGACCAATCCAAGCAGCTAGCAGGACACAATAGTCAAAAACCACACTCTGTACACCTGCTCTTTTGGGACTGAGGAGTATGCTGAGTATTGGCAGCTTTGTCTTTTGTGCCCTTCAGAGTGTTCTGTTCATAGATGAGATTTTGTGTGCTTGGGTTTAATTGATTTAATTGTGCCACACCTAATACATTTATCTTTCTTCACAACTTTGGCAGAAAGACTAGGGAAGGCAAGGACTAGGGAGGGCGAGGAAAATTGCACCAATGGGGTGAGATCTTTCTTCACAACTTTGGCAGGAGGACTAGGAAGGGCAAGGAGAATTTCACCAGTGGGGTGAGAAGTGGGTATGTGTGTGGAGGTCCATTTTAGCTGAGATGGAAAATAACAGAACTACTTACAAGGCTGGAGCAACCCTTGGAGTGGATCTAGTGCCTGGAGTTCTGGTGGTAGGCTATGTCTAGCACAACTGTAGGTGGAAAATATGGGTAGTCCCTTGTCCCTTGTCTCAAAGGGCATGTGTTACCACCTGTTGGTTCAAGCTTGAATTATACCTTAGTGGTGTTGGGGGAATGGAATTTCAGTTCCTCACCCATGTCTGTCATTCTCCCTGAAGTATTCTTAGGGAGGGATTAGAACTGCCTCCTCCATACAGCTGAATCTTAGCTGAAATGTGCATACTGTCCTCCAGCAATAAGGTTATGGCTCATTTGGGGGACTTCCTGACAGTAAGGGTGGTTCGACAGTGGAACACACTCCCTTGGAGAGTAATGGAGCCTCCTTCCTTGGAGGTCTTTAAGCAGAGGCTGGATGGCCATCTGTCAGAGATGCTTTGATTGGGAGTTCCTGTATGGCAGGGGGTTAGACTGGATGGCCCTTGTGGTCTCTTCCAACTCTATGATTCTATTATTTGATCCCTCTTATTGGTATCTATGTCTTTCCCCCCATGAAAATTTGCATCAGTGGAGAAAGTACAGAAGTAAAAGTGTTTTAAAGGTTTGTTAAATGGAAAGTGTTTGTAAGATGGTGGCTTTGGATATGTTACTCTGCCTACAGTTTATCTGAGAGCTCCTCAGTACAATGTGGTTCTGACAATGAATTAAATTTAAACTACACTTTTCTTTCTTTTTGGTTGGGCTGCAATACAAGCAGGATGTCTTCCATCTAAATTAAGAATTGTTGCTTTCTTTTATTGACAAACTTCAGAACTCTGATATTTCACCATTGAGCAAAAGTGACTGTTTTACACCGTAGAAATGCATTGATTCTTAAAAGCTATTTGAGAAGCAGCTTTCCGTGCCACAAAAGACATTGTGTCCCAATTTCTCATCCGGCTCCTTTTCGAAGCTAACAACTAGCCAGCAGGGTAGCCAATAACTACTGCTGCCTTTCCAAGCTGTAATCATAGCTGCCAAAGTTATTGAATTTTAGACTCACTGTCATTTACTGTTTATTTGCATTCATGAAACAATGTACCCTAGCTGAATATCCAGAAAGGTTTTGAAAACAGTTACAAAGTAGTGGGGTTCTTGTCATGGGTACTTGCAAAATATTAATATCAAGTTCTGGAGCTACAAAACACCAGTGAAAGTAGATCATCAAGGTGTTATTTCACTTAGTATCCAAAACCAAATGAGTCCAAAAGTGTTTTTCCAGTTAGGAAGAACCATCTCCATTAAACTCTAAAATGGACAGCGTGCATTTGGATATATTTACTGAAAATGTTTGAAGCACTGTGTGGAAATTAGGCAGTGTATAAGTGCCAAGAAATCAGATGTTTGTGGGATCCTTGCAGATAGTGTGAGAGGTGAAGATGCAAAATTTGTTTTAAAAGCAACATTTTGAAAGGTAATTAAGGGGAAATGTCTCATTTTGATGGGGTCTGGCAGTAGCCTGGGTGATGTGGGGCAATTGTTCAAATGAAGAAAAGTTTTTTAAATCTAGATGGTTCTGGGGTCTTGAAGGGTGTCTCAGGGAGAGGGTTACAGACTGCAGAAAAGGGGCAGGGCCTCCTTTCCCCTTGAACTGCCTTTTGCCCATCCCCATTTACATCCCTATTCTTGCCTCATGCTATCATTGCTTCATAGGTGGCTGCAGCAATGCACTGAAAGAAAGAAAAAGTTGGAATTCTGGGTTCAGACATAAAGACAAATCAGTTGAGAAAGCCATTATTCATAATTTAATGGCAAACCATGGTTTCAAATGCACTGGAATTTGTTGCTGAAAAATAAATCATGCTTTGTTGCCAGATTGTGGATTCAAATGTATGCCATGTTCAAACTGGGCTAAGCAAATCCCATCTTAGCATTACATGTTAAACTGCTTTTTAGACTTTGGTGTTAAGTGAAAGAGTGTTATAGGTAACCTTTTCCAAATGTCATGCAAGAGAGACAATAAAACTGCCTTGGAATTTACTATTTGAAAAGCGAAAAGGCTGGAATAGGATGGGGGAGTTTGCAATACATTATGAATTCGCCAGCATGGGGATGGAGAAGAGAACTTGTCACAAGCTGTTTTTAAAGATTGGGTCATGTCAGAGCCTTAGTGGCAGGAGTATGTTACTGCCAAGAAGCCAGAGCTTGATAACACCTTGAAGCTGTGCTTCTTTTCCTGAAAGATAAAGGCCTGACAGTAGAATCCAGAAGGGCACAGTCAATTCAACATGAAGTCCCAGTGCACTCTTAGAGAGCAAGAAAAGCTTGTCAGATAAGGGTGAAAGAGGTGAGGACACATTTTTCACAAACCACCTTAGGATATAATAGTCATGTCCCTTTCCTGCATCTGACTTCTTCTTACTCACAGGTGTAAGTTTGTGCTTCATTCTAACACAGAGAAACAAATACACCAGTATGAAAAAGAGTGGCACTGGGCAAATGGTCCAGAACATATAGAAGATAATAGATTACAAGTGAAAATAACCTAGACAAAGGCTGAGTATGCTTCTTGGTTTTGTACAGAACATCTCAGATATATCAGATAAACACCTGAATATGCCAAATAGGTTAATGTTCACAAATATTTGGTCTCTCCCGAGCATGCACACATACACACATGCATATACACTTCAGTGATGCTGGCTACACTGCTTTACCTATGATAATTTAAGCCACACATTGTGCCATAAGATGACATTGTAAATGGGATTCCAAAATAATGTTTCTAAAACGGGTCTGGGTTAGACTCATCAGATGCATCAGCTCTGGAGCTTCCCCTAAAATCTCAGCATACTCAGGTAGTCCAGATTATGACAAATACTTCTGCCATATCTGCTTTATTTTCCTATAACAGCACTTCATTTGACAGGCCTAAAATACCAGGCTATTAATACTAAAAATAAAAAGAAAGTTGATAATCAACTGTACTAGCTATTTCTGAGCAGACAGTTCCTCTAAAATGGCCCCTATTTGGGGACTAATTGAGGCTTTTAGCAAGGTTCCCATCATGTCTCACATGATATATCAGCCATGTGAGATTCTATACAACTCTTAGACAAAATGAATCATACCTTCACCATGACCATTATTGCCGTTCATTTTTGTTCCCCAGAAAGCAGATGACAGAGAGAAACGGCAAGAAGCTCACCGATTCCATTTTGATGCTATGTGATACGCTTCAATAGCTTGATGGATGAGATGCTGCATAATTGTCTTGATCTAAAATACTACATTGGAATATACAGAGGCCGAGGAAGAGGGTATTCTTTCTGTACTATTTGTAAATGTTGCAATGTTTTTAATTTATTTGTAAAGTGTTAAAATCAAGCGTATCTACATGGCCTTCCAGTAATCAGTTGTATATACACTTTTCACTTGGTTTAACAAAGGTGTAAATTCAGCTTTAATAGTGTATCATACTGCATGCATTTCATTGTTTTCACATTCATGTTTGCTTCTGCACAATGTTTCAATGGAAAGGAAGTTATATGTAAATTGGAAGTGAGTTTCATTGAGCAAAATCCTTTTAGTGCCACTTGAATAAGTCCAGTCACATATACATTCCCAGTGTGCAATGTGAATTGCATTTTTATAATTTCCTCTCCAGCAAATTGTTAGATAAGACATCTCATGTTATTCTGAGTCTTCTCTAGGGTGTTCAATCTGAAATTCTCTGCATTGCTTATTTTTGTCTTAATCTTTTATCACAATCAAGTCTGAGGAAAAACTTTTAACTGAAAGGTAAAAACATCCTAATAACTGATCTGTAATAGTTGTGTATAATTTGATTTACATTTTAAATTATGCCTTCCTAAAATGGAACAGTTCTGCATTATTTATTCTTGGTAGTAGTTATGATGCAAGTACTCTAAAGCATAATCATGAAAACAGTTGACCAGTAAGTTCTTCAAACATGTGCATTTCTTGGGAGAGAATTCTACATGAAAAACCATGTGCTGTGTGATCTTTGCAAATTCAGATCAGATTAAGGGCTGGACTATGATATACTTCATTTTTCTTGTAATCTTGACTGAGGCTATATTGTAGCTACAAACCAATTTTGAGGGTATTTGTTATAACTACAAGCAAACAGAATCCAGGATTTTCCTAATACTGAATGTGCCATAGCATTTTTATTAAACAGATTGTGCTGGAAACACACTTTATGTGATGCAGTGTATTCCTTGAGTTTTATTTATGACTAACTATGCCTTGAATACTGTTGCTTTGCATTCCTAATAAACAATATCAATTAAGTTAAACCATGTATGTTGGATTAGTTTCCAAATGGTGAAACTAAATGGTGCTCCCTTCCAGTGTGACATCTGAATCAAACACTAGATTGTGCCACTTTGGAATTGATCTCTTGTAGAAAGTTGGAGATGAAGAGCTAGCTAGGATCCTTATGAACATGTGATGCTTCCCTATACTTTCTTGTTTAGGCCACTGGTCTGTGTCTAAGGTCACAAGTGGTCATCTTCCTAAGGCCTACTATCAGAATTCATTTAAAGGAATATTTCAGGAACAGATCCTGGGATCACCAAATCTGGTTGCACAAACTGCAGTCCCCTAATGCGGTTCCCTAGCTAGATATTGGGGTGAATTAGAGTGGGATTGCTGGGAGAAGAAATAGAGCACTTTCTTTTCATCTGTCCCTGAGATCTTTACAGTCGCCCCTCTGTTCTCATGGACTTCAAGTCCAAAGTTTTGCATATTCTTGGAGGGGCGACCTGTTTAAATCAATGGGGCACGCACCTACGGGTGCACCCCATTGAAGCCTATGGGGCTTGAATATTTGCTAATCTCCATTTTCGGGGGGGTGGGTCCGGAATGGATCCCCCGCGAAAACGGAAGGCCAACTGTATACAAATTATGCCTTGTCCACTCAGGGACTAGCTCTTCATTTCCTCCCATTGATAAAATAGAAATTGTTGGTAAAATTGTGTACACACAAACATGGCCCTCTGATATGTAGTCACCAGTCACTGTACTCCTGCTGTTAATAAATGTAAAGCATGTTGTCTTCTTGAGCTGTATGACTCCTCCCTAATTATGTCTGTTCGGCATTATTTCTGTCATGTTTGTACAACTTTATAAATGGTAGTAGCATGCTTTCTTCTAATTTGCATCAAAATTGATTACCAGTTTTTATCTGTCACAGGTCTTTCTATATATTGATCAAAATCTGTTGATTCCATATTGCACCACTATCATTACATATTAGTTTCTCTAGCAGTTTGTCTGCCATAAATTCCAAATGCAGAGGAAATTACCTTTATACTGAGCTATTTCCATCTTCATTTTTCTGGTCAATGAAAACACAAAAGCTGGGGGTTTATCATACAGGAGTTTTGATAAATGATGCTGTTGAGACAAAAATGTATTGTCTTAATCTGACTGACAGCGCTCTAGAAATAAACTTTAATAATAATAATAATTAATCTGAGGCGGGCAGTTGCCAAGAAGAAAAGTTGAGACTGGTGTGAATTCCACATGCCTACCACAAGAAACCAACCACTTGGAAGTTTTCAGCGCTAAATACTAATGACACCCACTGGTTGACAATAAATTCCCCTTGTTTCTTTAGCACTGCTTTAATAACTTTAATAACTGAACTCTGAAATACTGCTTGTGACCTTTTTGTCATGTGCTGAATATGTTAGAATTAGAGCCATAGGATGCAAAACCTTTTTAGCATTGGACTATATTAAATTCAGTTAAAAGGAATGAAGCTTGCCTCATCGAAACAATTTGAACAGCTTTCAGGATGCTATATTTGGCAAGTGTTTTGCAATAGCAAGGGGGAATGGCTTTTAAACACAAAGCAATTACAGAACTGATAGATTCATGGGATATATTTGGTGGTGTATAGATAAAGAAGTGGATTATAGTCATTTTGACTGCTTCACCCATAAAACTTGGAAACCTGCTCTTTGTGATTCTCTGGCTCTCCTCAATAACATTTATCAACCTTAAGTACGATTATAGTTGGAAAGTGCTTATTCAGGTTGTCCTTTATGACAAGTCAACAGTGAAAAATCTTAATAAATCAAGTGTAAATTATAGTGCTGATGAATAACATTGGAAGGCACCTTTAGCTTCCTAGCAAAACATCAACATATCTGCTCCACCCATAGGACTGTCTGTATACACATATGTGAATTCCTTTGTCCTTTATTTAAAAATTTGATTATTAGTGAAACAGCTACTAGAGTAGTCCTCTCTTGGAAACTTTTACATCCTTCAGGAAACTGTCATATCCCTGAATATATTTCTGCAGTGTGTTTAGGACTCTAGTCAATATATTTATTTAAAGTTAAGATTCATTTACAATAACATGACTAGAAGATTGTTAGACAAGAATTTTAATTGATTGAATATTTAATGAAAAAATTAACTTCAGCACATTTAAATCTATGCGACATATGTAGCTAGTTTATATGTATTTAAACTTTAAAGCAGGGTGTCTTTTAAACTTCCTCCTCTCGCCACCACTGCAAAATGCAGCCTTGAGCATCAAAGCATGCAGTAATAGCCCATTTCTGACTTTGAAGGATGTTATTGTGGATCTTCTGTGCAAATTCAGCACAGAGAAATGCGGTTGGGGTAGGATTAGCCCTATTACTAGCCATGAAATTAACAGATGGAAAAGACCCTTTTCCTGAGACTCCAGAAAGCTGATGCTATTCAGAGCAGATGGTGCAGAACAATATGGACTAAACTTCTGATTTGGGATAAAGGTGGCCTCCTATATATCTTTTCATTCTTTAATGCACTCTAGACACTGACAGTGCTGGATAAACATACATGCCAAATAAGCTATGCTGTGTTTTCTGGACAGATGCAAATCAGTACCTTCTGAAACATGAGTCTTCTCACATATGCAGCAAACTAAATGTATATCAACATGTAGTTCAATGGATAGCTGAGTATTTGGGTAATAAAGTGTTTAATATGTACAGGTAACCTATTTTTAAAATACTATCTAATGGCTTAGGAATTCTTTTATTCTGTGCATAATGACTGTATAATTACACTGCAGCCCCTTATGTTGACAAGTTCCATTTTTTTACTTAGGTTATATAAATTATTCCAAGAGTGATTAACTCTAGTATCAAGAAAAAGATGCTTAGTTGTAGTGATCTGACCATAGAAGCTATTTCTCTGGAGCATACCTGGGAACGTGTATTAATATTAGGGCCAGTCCTGCCATTAGACAAAGAGAGCTTGCTGACTCAGGTCACACACACAGTCACAAAAGGGTGAAAAATTGTTCATTGTTTAATTTAGTACTGTATTTTATCTGACATGGATAGCAATAAGTACCTTTTGGATTTTTCTGCCTCATATGCCAAAATAACTAGTGTAGGCAAAAACACACCTTAACTTGGGGGAGTGGGTAACTTTTTGGGTAATAAAGTGCTGCTCTGCTTCAGCACTAATTAATATGCATCTAAAGTAGGTGCTGCCTTCCACTTCCAGTATAATATATTTCCAGTGCATATGGTTATATTTTGAATATATATAGAAAGAGAGAGAGTGCTGCTGACATAATTTAGGATCTAGCACCAACTGTGATGCATTCTGATATTCTAGTACAAGCCCCAAATTTAACCCTGCTTGGTTATAAGCCTGACCAAGTTATTCAAACTATCAAAGGAGACCTCAACACACTGAGAATGATGAAGGCTTTCTCACTAACAGGCAACCAATGCTGGAGGGGACATTTGGAAGAAGAGCCACTGGCTCGCTTTCTAATTCAGTTGTCTACCTAGCTCTGATCTGCTACTTCTCAATCCTAAAGGGAAAGACATCCAGTGAGCTTCTTGTTCATGTCTCTCCTTCAGCCTAGTCACCTTATTCATAGGGAAGCCCATGGTATGCCCAGCAGGAAAAGCTCTCATGTGAATGTAGTTAGGCAAAATGTAAAACATCCCTAAGTGAAACAAATTATAAATACTGTATATGTACCTGTAGGTTTGCACATTTATCACCTGCCGACATTGCTTCAGTTTGCTTGTAATTCCATCAGTGAAGGGACAAATTTCTCTCTAAGGTACTATGATGGTGTTGGTCCTATGGGAAAAGCCATCATGCAGTTCAATACACAGTTTTTACCCTGGCTATCAAGTCCAAGTTTTTACCTTGGATATCAAAAGTCAGGTTTGTAGGCCAAATATAAAGATATTTTTAAATATTATATTTCTGTCTTAATTCTTAACTTATAAAAAAACCCACTTCTGGGGGTTTAATATATTTAATATATTAGATTTAAATATATTAAATATTTATTTAATATAAAATTCCAATGTTGCTGGAGTGATACCATTTCCATGTAGCCTTTATTTAAGTTTCATATGCTAACTCCTATACCCCTTTCTTGGTTTCCATATTTGAGATGTTCAAAATACCTAAGCAGTCATTTACTTTAAAATGCAGCTGTATAATAGCTTTATAGCAGAAGAAACTCAGATGTTTGACAATCGCCTAATTGTGCTTACCCTATGGAGAAAGTGAAGATAAAAAGTCACTAAGAAAAATGCAGATTAACACCAAACTTGTGACCCTGACTCCTACAAAACTGATGCAGCATCTTCAGTACCCATGATCCTGTTCTCTTATAGGACTATTAGATGAAACAGTGCCATCTACTGCACTGAAAAATCATCAATACTTCTGCATTGTATCATAAGGTGAGTTCCTGTCCCATTTTTCCCCTTGGCATCCTATGACTCATATGGATGATCCTGAAGAATTCTGTACAAAGAGAAAGCTTGTAAATTTTTTC
Organism: Phrynosoma blainvillii; assembly: GCA_026167975.1. Lineage (NCBI taxonomy): Eukaryota > Metazoa > Chordata > Lepidosauria > Squamata > Phrynosomatidae > Phrynosoma > Phrynosoma blainvillii. The sequence goes on along the minus strand of JANUYF010000007.1, from coordinate 21,176,105 downwards.
ATCACAAGATCTTGGTCCAAGATAGCACTCTACTTGTTTCAAAGTGTTGTTATATATGAAATAAAGGAATGGCTTTTGTTCCCTTGTTGAGTAAATAAAACTAACCTAGCCCCAAAATAATAAAGAATTAGGTGAAAGACATATGGATGGTATCAGAATACATAAGAGATAGAAGCTATTGTTCAAGTTTCAGTGAGTAAGCTTAGCCATTAAAACAGATATAAAAGGCAAGCATTTATAAGTATCCATCTAATTTACGAATAGTTTATTAGATTTATTAGCTGTTTGGATTCAGTTGCAAACGGATGTCTTAAGTACTTGAACCTTTACAGATGAAATACTGCATGGTACCAATTGCAAAGCAATATTGATCATCCTGCATATGCCACTGCGAATGCCTATCTTGTTCACCGCTCCAATTGTCCAGTAGAGGGGCGGGATATAAATAAAACTTATTATTATTTATTTTATTTATATTATTCCCAGGTACTTAACCTGTCAAATTACTAATCATAAATGCTGTATGATATACATATTAGTTTATGTAATCATGTTACATTATATACCTTGGAATAAGACTTGTCTTCAGCTTTTAATAGAATTCTGAGATACTTTAAAGATAATTATTATGCCCTTTAAACTGATTTTGGAACAGGTTTTTAGGAATAGTCCTGCTGTTAAATCCTATCTGAAAGGTAAGGGTAACCAAATATAGAACTGATCATATGCTCATTAAATTAAAATCACAACAAATTAATCGTGCAGAGAGAGAAAAGACTATGAGTGTAAGCTTTCTGCAGTTTTGTTCTGCTAACACTATTTTGAATTAATTTCCTTCATTTCCCACTTCCATTATATCAAACTGTTTCCACATAGGCTAGGAAAGACCAAAGGAGGGGAAAAATCACAACATTCAGAGCAAATCCAAGGAAAAGTTAAAGTATGCAACCAACATGCCATAGGATAGTGGAGGATGTTTTCCACTTCAACATCACATAGAGGAATAATGCAAGAAAAAAGCTGAAACCACTGCAGATCATATAGTTTGATCCTTAAAAACAGGTGAGGAGGAGCTATTGCTCTTCCCAGGAAGAAGGAAGTATTAAAAGACACCAACAGATGTGAATTCACACATTATAGGTGCTATCCCAGAAATGGAGACAGATGAGAAAGCAACACAGAAAACTCAGACCTTATCTATGGGGTGATGTAGGCAACTTGAAAGTAAACTAAAATGTATTCAATCTATTGAGAGCGAGCTTAAGTATATGCCCTCTGCAGACATATTTTGACATTTTTAAAAACAGCTTGCCTGGTACTAAAGTACTGAGAACCAGGACTGAGCCCTGCTACTATTATTACATAAACCATAGTATCTGTTTTGAGGGCCAGGGTAAATGACAGCACTCAAAAAGATGTGGAAGGCATTTGCCTCCAGTGTTTTTGTTATTGTAGATCTGTATCTTGCCTTTCCACACAAACAGTGCCCAAGATATTCTAGAGAAAATATCTATTTATCACAGATTAAGTGCAAGGATCAGTGGACACTTGTCTTCAGACATGATCTTGCTTAAAAATGTAGCAGCATGACTGTCTGGAAACAACAATAAAATACATCTACCCTGCAAACTGTTCAATGTCTAATGTTTCTTTAAAAAGTACTTATGCAGATTTACAAGGGCATAACTGAAGCCAAAGTGCTGAGATAAACCTAACTGTAATCATTAATCAGATCTAAACTGATCTATCTGTTCACTCTAATGTTTTGTTTTTGTTTTGTTTTGTGGGGTTTTGCCCTGGCAGGACTGGAATCAGTGAAAAGGAAATCCCATAAAAGGAATAACCACCGGAACTGGCTGGGTCTCTCCAGGGCAGATGGGGCAAAAACAGCAGAACATGTGCAAAGTTGATCTAGCAGCTCCAAGCGGTGTTACACCCATCACAGGACAGGCTTCTCAGTGGCTGAGGAGTTCAGACAGACTCAGGGGGTGCAGACTGCCAGAAATAGTGCAAATTGAGCCCACTTTTAGGGTTAGGGTTAGTGCTAGGGAATCATGGGAATTGTTTTTGTTTTTTTTTTCTGAGACATTGAGCCTTCTCTGTCAAAGAGCTCTGGTGCCACAATAAACTACAGTTCCCATGATTCCCTAGCCCCAACCCTAACCCTAAAAGTGGACTCGATTTGCACTATTTCTTGCAGTCTGCAACCCCCCTCAGTTCCCTGCTATTAAAAAGAAATCTCACTATCCATTTAGATTTGCCCATACTTAAATTACCACATTTGGATTTAAAGCTATTACTTCTAAGAATATCCTCTACCAGCACCACCTATTTAATTATGCTCATTATTAGTAGCTTATTCCAGCAGAAGTTAGGGAGACTATTGATGACCCCCTGGAGTAACATCAGTATGTAAAGAGATCCTGAAGCACCTTTGAGACTAACTAAAAGAAAGAGATTGAAGTCTTTCTACAAAAGCTCATGTTGCCAGCTTCTTTCTTTCAGTTAGTGACAAAGGTGCTACAAGATCTCTTTACACACTGATTTTACAGACGAATACGGCTATAATCTCTGAATAGGGTAAAAGCAGTTATTACGATATATAGGTGAGATAAATGTGATAGAGACCCTCAGTTACAGATAATGGGGGCTAATAAAGTAATACTGTCCACCCAAATGCTTACAGGCTTTAAGCACTGCCAGACACCGTGATACAGTGTATTTTGAAGAAATCTCCATTCTGCCATGCCAAATAGATGACCTTAGGCTAGATATTCTCACAAAGCCCCATCTCTCACACAACCTATCCTCCTACTTCACAGGGCTGTTTTGAGGATAAAGAAGAGGGTGAGACTGTGGTCCAAAACACAATGCAGAAATAATTCATCCTGAGACTGCATTAACTGCCCTGGCTCAAGGCTAGGAAATCCTGGGAACTGTAGTTTTATGAGAGGTTTAGCCTTCTCTGTCAGAGAGCTCTGGTGCCACAATAAACTACAATTCCCAGGATTTCCTAGCACTGAGCCAGGTTAGTTAAAGCGGTCTCAAGCTGGATTATTTCTGCAGTGTGTTTTGGATCTATGTCCTCTTCTCAAGGTCCTTGGAGGAAGTGCAGATTAAAATGTCATAATTTAAATGGTGCTGTCAGAACCTAAGCATGCCTGGAAATCATGCCCCATGTGTTCTCTGCTCCAGCAAACTGTCAGGTGGAGGATAGGGCATAATACTCTATGTGTGCCCAGGAGCACTCTCTGCCTCAGTGATTCTTCATGCTTACTGGCATTGGTGCCTAAGGGCCTTTACAGACTGCCAGAAATAATGCAGCTTGAGGCCACTTTAACTGTCCTGGCTCAGTGCTAGGGAATCATGGGAATTGTATTTTTTTCTGGGACATTGAGCCTTCTCTGTCAGAGAGCTCTAGTGCCACAATAAACTACAGTTCCCATGATTCCTTAGCACTGATCCAGGATAGTTAAAGTGGCCTCAAGCTGCACTATTTCTGGTAGTCTGTAAAGGCCCTGAAAGCCTGGGCCAAGTCATGAAGACCCCTGATTCAAATTAAGCCATGCTGCTTATGCCAGCATGGTGTAGTGCTCTAAGCATTGGACCATGACTCTAGAGACCAAAATTCAATTCCTGTTCAGCTACAGAACCCACTGAGCAAGCTTGGCCAAGTGACATTGATCACAGGAAATAAAAGTGCCACTCCATTCTGCTTTGGTGAAGCCTCACCTGGAATATTGTGTCCAGTTCTGGGCACCACCATTCAAAAAGGATCTTGAGAAGCTAGACCGTGTCCAAAGGATGGTGAGAAAATGGTGATGGGTCTGGAAACCATGCCCTATGAGGAGAGACTTAGGGAGCTGGGTATGTTTAGCCTGGAGAAGAGACGGTTAAGAGGTGATATGATAGACCTGTTTAAGTATATGAAGGGGTGTCATATTGAGGATGCAGCAAGCTTGCTTTCTGCAGCTCCAGAGACTAGGGAGTTTATCACATGGGGGACAATTGGAAGTATAAATGGTGATTAACCTGTCATAATCCTGCAATTGCGCTAATGGTTTTCATACAACGTCATGCTCAAAGTAATATTATCCCGTGAATAACCCATTATTATTGCGCAATTGTGTTAATGGTTTTCACACGACATCGAGGTGAAACGTGATTAACGTGCCATTGATCCGTGAACAACCAGGCAAGAAACAGCAGTGGCAAGCTCCAGGAAAAGAGATTCCACCTCAACATTAGGAGGAACTTCCTGACAGTGAGATTTGTTCGATACAGGAACACGTTCCCTCGGAGAGTGGTGGAGTCTCCTGCTTTTGAGGTTTTTAAGCAGAGGCTGGAGGGGCATCTGTCGGGGATGCTTTGATTGAGAGTTCCTGCATGGCAGAATGGGGTTGGACTGGATGGCCCTTGTGGTCTCTTCCAACTTTTAGGATTCTATGCTTCTATATGCTCTCAGCCTGAGGGGAAGGCAATAGCAAACCTGTTCTGAACAAATCTTGCCAAGAAAACTCTAGGACCTTAGGGTCGCCATTAGTCTGAAATGACATACACCACACCACACACACTTCTTCCTTCACATTAAAATTTACTCTGGTAAGCCCCCTTTTCTATTTCTATTTTCTAGTGTGATAAGGCTCTACATCTTACCTATTTAGAAGCAGTAGAAGTTGATTAGGGCACCGCAACCTGTTTAAATGTTAATGTAACATTAACAGGATCTCTCCTCCGCTCCCCCTTTACAGTCCCTCTATACCCCCAAGAAATGGAAGTGGTGGGGTGTTTTGTTTTGTTTTTAAATCGGTTTGTATTTAAATTTTATATTTAATGAATCTGTTATTGTTTTAATTGATATCTGATTTAATAATGTTTTAAGGGGGGGGAGGGAATATACTGTTTTATCTTTGTTGTTCTTTTAATTGTTGTAAACCGCCTAGATTGGTTTGCCATAGGGCAGTATAGAAATTATTATTATTATTATTATTATTATTATTATTATTTCTCCCTTAGTACTGCCATCTTTTTTTATTCTCTCCTCATATCCTTTAAGGTTGTCCCCCACCATGCTATTTTCCAAATCTCATCCTTGGTTAATCACATTCAAGACTTTCCCATTCTAGTGCCAACATTCCCTGCCTGCAATCCAGGAATTTCACACAAAACCAAATGGTACACACACACACATACAACCTTTTTCCTCGCATTACTCTTCTCCAGCTTTTTTAACACCTGCCCTACCACACAATCCCTCTGTTTCCTATCAGACTAGCACCTTCCTAGATGATAATTCACAAAAGACCTTGCTGCCAAATGCACTCTAGACAGTTTAAAAAACGTACAATACTGACATGAGAGAAATCCATATTTTTTTAAAAAAATAAAAAAATCCCATAAAATGCGTTTAAAACCACAATTAAAATACCGAGAATAAACTCTCTCTGGCTTTTGTTGGACTGAAGAAGCTGATTATCGTTGCTTTGCCGTTTCTTTTATCTGGTAAATTGAACCGCCTCAGGAAATTTTTCATTCCTTGAAGAAGAGGGCATAAATCTTTAAAATATATATGAATAAATTAACGGGGTGGCGTAACTCCGTTATCAAGAGTGCCAGATCAGGACTGGAGAGATCCGGTTTTAAATTTAAGATTAGCCCATTTGCATTGCAATCCCCTAGATAGCTAATCAAAAGTAAATCTCATTTGCAATGGGGCTTACTTCCAGGTAAATGCCTCTAGAAACACAGTGCAGAAATAATCCGTTTTGAGACTGCTTTAACTGCCCTGGCCCAGTACTAGGGAATCCTGGGAACTGTACTTTGTTATGACACTAGAACTCCCTGATATAGAAGGCTAGACGTCTCACAAAACTGGTTCCCAGAATTCCCTAGCATTGAGTCAGGCCAGCTAAAGTGGCCTCAAACTGGATTATTTCTGCAGTGTGTTTTGGACCTCTGTGACCCTAAACCAGCCTGACAATTGGGGACAACCTTCCTGCCATTCCATCTTTCTCTTAGCCTAGCCTTCCTCATAGGGTTGTTGTGAAGATAACACAGAGGGATCGAGGAGACAACCCTGAGCCCCTTAGAGGAAGACCAGCATGATATATACATGCCAACAAAGGCTGTATCTGCACTGCAGAAATAACCCAATTTGACACCAGGTTAACTGCCAGGGTTCAATGCTATAGAATTCTGGGATTTGTAGTTTTGCGAGACATTCAGCCTTCTCTGTCAGAGCTCTGGAGCCACAACAAATCCCAAGATTCCACAGCAGTGTCAAATTGGATTATTTCTTTAGTGGAGATGCAGCCTAAGGGGCTCAGGGTGGTCTCCTCCATGTTATCTTCACAACAACCCTGTGAGGAAGGCTAAGGCTGCATCCGCACTGCAGAAATAATCCAGTTTGACACCACTTTAACTGCCATGGTTCAAAACTGTGGGATCCTGCGTTTTGTAGTTTGTTGTGACACCAGGGCTCCCTGACAGAGGTTAAAATTCTCACAGAACTACAAGTCCCAGAATTCCTCAGGATAGAGCCAATGATAGTTAAAGTGGTGTGAAATTGGGGTATGTCTGTGTGTGTGTTTTAGATTATGTTTTTAGCTTCTGTATATTTTATATGATTTTATATTGGATACAGATGTTTTCATTGTTTTGAATTTTATGTGATTTTAAATGTTTTATCTGTGAGATGCCTTGGGTCCCTCTGGGGAAAGGCAGCATATAAATCAAATAAATAAAATATTTCTGCAGTGCAGGTGCAGCCTTGTCCTCCTTTGCAGTGAGGACATCTGGTCACCCTGGGCATCCTCCTTTTCCAGGAGGAAAATTCCAAAATGTCCTCCATGTAAAGATGAATGTATCCTTACAGAAGTGTATATGTATAGCTTTTCTTTGGCCATGTCCTCCATTGAATGTCCTCCATTTGCCGGTGCCTTGTCCTCCTTTGAGCTGAGGACCTCTGGCCACTCTGGATGTCCTCCTTTCCCAGGACCTGTCCTCCATTCCCTGGAGGAGGGATTCCAAAATGTTCTCCATTTTGAGCAGGACTAAGAAGCATGGGTTTACATTTCTATGAGTGGGCTTTTCACTTTTCTTTGGCCATGTCCTTCATCCAAGGTCCTCCATTTGACAGTACCTCATCCTCCTTTCCCGGGCCTATCCTCCATTCCCTGGAGGAGGAATTCCATAATGTCCTCCATTTTGAACAGGACCAAACAGCATGAATGTATCTTTACAGGAGTGTATATATATATAGCTTTTCTTTGGCCATGTCCTCACTGACGGTCCTCCTTTGCAGTAAGGACATCTAGTCACATTGGATGTCCTCCTTTTCCAGGAGGAATTCCCAAATGCCCTCCATTTCTCATAGGAGTTTGCTTAGCTTTTATTTGGCCACATCCTCCATTTGAAGGTCCTCCTCTGCAGTGAGGACATCTGTCCACCCTCCTTTTCCAGGACCTGTCTTCCATTTTAGCCTTCTACCCAGGAGGAACTCCATAATGTCCTCCATTTTGAACTAAGGACTAAGAAGCACAAATATATCTTTACAGAAGTGTATATTTACAGATTTTCTTTGGCTTGTCCTCCACTGAAGGTCCTCCATCCCCAGGAGGAGGGAATCCCATGTCCTCCATTTTGAGCAGGACAAAGAAGTCCAAATGTATCTTCACAGGAGTGTATATTTACACTTTTCTGTGACCATGTCCTCCACTGAAGGTCCTCCATTCCCAGCAGGAGGGAATTCCATACTGTCCTCCATTTTGACCAAGACCAAGACCCCAAAATGTATCTTTACAGGAGTGTATATTTACAGCTTTTCTTTGGCTTGTCCTCCACTGAAAGTCCTCCATTCCCAGGAGGGAGGCATCCCAAAACGTCCTCCATTTTGAGCAGGAACTAAGAAGCAAGACTGTACCTTCACAGGAGTGTATATTTACAGCTTTCCTTTGGCCGTGTCCTCCATTCCCAGCAGGAGGGAATGCCATAATGTCCTCCATTTTTAGCAGGACCAAGAAGCAGGAATGTACCTTCATAGGAGTGTATCGTTACAGCTTTTCTGTGGCCACGTCCTCCATTTGAAGGTCCTCCTCTGCAGTGAGGACCTCTGTCCACCCTCCTTGCCCAGGACCCCGTCCTCCATTCCCAGGAGGGAGGCATCCCCAAACGTCCTCCATTTTGAGAAACAACGACTAAGGAAGGAGGGCAATGGAGGGGGAAAGGAACAAGGGAGACCCCGGCCGTTGCCTGAGGAGAGAGAATGGCCGCTCTGAGGGGCGTTGGGCGGAAAAAAGGGGGGGAAACACATGCGTAGAAAGCGGAGAAGGAGGAGAAGGAGCCTCCTTTCTCTCCCTCACAAACACAGAGACACACACACGAAGAAGTCTCTCTACGAAGAAGCCTCCCATGGCCGAGAAAGAGGAGGGAAAGGCGGGAAGGAGAAGGAGAAGAGCCGAGGAAAGGGGCGAAAAAACGGCGCTTTTTTTACCTGAGGCGACGAAGGAGCGCTTATTATTCCCTCCTCTTCTTATCTAATTCGGCTTAAAACTCGGAGACTCGACTCCTTTATTTATCCCCCCCCTTTTTTTTACTTACCTATATATTTATTTTGTTCCCTTTTCTTTCTTTGTTTTGCTTTCTTTCTCCTCACGTCGCAAACCGGACTCTCTCCTGAGGCGAAAACGACGACCCTCTTGTTTCCCTCAGCAACTTTCCTGCCTCAGCTTCGAAGCTCTTTCTTTTTCCCCTCACGACGGAGGTTTCTTGGGGGGAACTATATCTCACATTAATCAAGGGGTTTATTTGTGTTATTTTCTGTATGTGAGGGGAGGGTGTCTCTGTCATGAAGGGGAGACCGGAGTGGAGGCACTGTGGCCACCGGCGGCGAGGGAGGCGATGAAGATGGGGAGCCTGTGAGGAGGAGGCTTCCCTTCTTCACCTGCCACAGGTGTGCCAGAAGAGGATGAGCACCATGGCTCTGGACAAGGTCTACTCGGTGCTGGAAGGTAGGATGGATATTTTTTTGGGGGGGGGGGGTAAGTAATAACCACCGCCTGTCCGCACTGCAGGAATAAAACGGTTTGAGACCGCTTGATCTGCCCTGGCTCAAGGTTCTGGAGTCCTGGGAAGGGTCGTTTGGTGGGGCTATATATATATATATATATATATATATATATATACATACTGCACGCACACGCACACATATTTAATATATATACAGTAGAGATATATTCTAATATGCTATATAGATATAGATATATAATATAAATTTACCCTCCTCATACCATTATAACATATATATATATGCACACACACACATTTAATATATACAGTAGAGATATATACTAGATATAGATATATAACATAAATTTACCCTCATACCATTATATATATATATATATATATATGCACACACACACACACACACACACACACATTTATATATAGATAGAGAGATAGATACTAGATATAGATATGTATAACATAAATTTACCCTCCTCATACCATTATATATATACACACACACAGAGAGAGAGATTTAATATAGATATACAATAGAGATAGATATATTCTATTATATTAGATATAGATATATAACATAAATTTACCCTCCTACCATCTTAACTAAGGACAGAAACAACAAAATGCAGGCATCTTACTAACATCTCCGGGGGGGGGGGGGATATATACGGTGAACATATATATATATATATATATATACACACACACATTATACATATATTCCCACCTCAGGGAGAATTTAGTAAGATACCTGCATTTTGTTGTTTCTGTGCTTAGTTAAGATGGTATGAGGAGGGTAAAGTTAATATGCATGGTAGGAGGGCAAATATATATACATATATATATATATATATATATATATATGAATTTACACTCCTCCTACCATCTTAACTAAGCACAGAAACAACAAAATGCACGCATCTTACTAACATCTCCATTTTTTTCCTCCTGTTTGCTTTGTAACATCTTGACTGATGAGGAAGCTCATGGAGCTTTGAAAACTTGCAAAAAGTATAGTGTACATTTTGGTTGACCAAAAAAAAGTATCACAGTTTGGGGGATTTTTGTTTGAATTTCCTAAATGGCCAACACAGTTACCACTGCATGTTATTTATATATATATATATATATATATATATACACACACACACACACACACACACACACAAAGTGAGTCCTTGTTATCTTCTGGGGTTTGATTCCAGGAAACCCTGTGGATGTTCAAGTCTCATTAAATATAATGGCATAGCAAAATGGTCCCTTATATAAAATGGCAAAATGAAGGAATTTTTTGGAATATTTTCAAGCTGTGGATGCTTGTATCCGTGGATAAAAACAATCCGTGGATAAGGAGGGCCAATTTTGTGTGTGTGTGTGTGTGTGTGTTATGCGCCTTCAAACCGTTTCATCCCTGCAGTGCGGATGCATCCTTCATAGGAGCGACCATATAGCGTGATTAATTTTGATTATCCCAACCTTTCCACTCAAAAGTATAGCTTTCACAGGCATCACTTCAAACAAATTAAATGATAAAATTAATGTAATAATAATTATACCAGGGTTTGAATGGTCTATGAGTCATGAAAAGTGTGAGTCACACTCTCTCAGCCTCAGAGGATGGCAATGGCAAATGCCCTCTGAAGAAACATAGCAAGGAAAACCTAGGATAGGTTCACCTTAGGTCCACCAAAAATATAGCCCTCACAGGCGTCACTACAAACGAATTAAATGATAAAATTAATGTAACAATAATAATTATACTAGGGTTCAAACTGAATGATAAAGTTAATGTAATAATAATAAAAATAAATACTAGGGTTTGAATGGTCTATGAACTATGAAAGCCACTGGGTGACCTTGGCATGAGTCACACACTCTCAGCCTCAGAGGATGGCATTGGCAAACCCCCTCTGAAGAAACATGCCAAGGTTCACCTTAGGTCTAACAAAAATATAGCCCTCGTAAATGTCACTACAAACAAATTAAATGATAAAATTCATGTAATAACATTTATACTAGGGTTTGAATGGCCCACTGAGCATGACTTTGGGCGAGTCACACTCTCAGCCTCAAAGGATGGCAATGGCAAATCCCTTCTGAAGAAACATACCAAGGAAAACCTAGGATAGGTTCAACTCAGGGTCACCATATGTTCATCCAAAAATATAGCCTTCACAGATGTCTCTGCAAGCGAATCAAACAATGAAATTAATGTAATAATAATAATAATAATAATAATAATATCCCAGCTTGACCATTAAAACCCATTGGGTGTTCTTGGGTGAGTCACACTCTCTCAGCCTCAGAGGATGGCAATGGCAAACCCCTTCTGAAGAAACAACATGTCAAGGAAACCCTATGATAGGTTCACCTTAGGGTTGCCATAAATCAGAAAGGACTTGAAGGCACAGAACAAAAACAATATTAATACTAATAATAACAGTAGTAATAATAACAATAACAGCAGCAGCCATCTCTTTTTCTTTTCCCCACGCCTTGAAAATCTGGGTCTGGAGGAAAACACCTGCATAGGATAGGAGATGAGACTGGAGTCCAAAACACACTGCAGAAATAATCCAGTTTGAGACTGCTTTCACTGCCCTGGATCAATGCTAGGGGATTCTGAAAACTGTAGTTTTGTGAGACATTTAGTCTTCTCTATCAGATAGCTCTGGTGCCACAATAAACTACAATTCCCAAGATTCTCTAGCACTGAGCCAGGGCAGTGAAAGCGGTCTCAAACTGGATTATTTCTGCAGTGTGTTTTGGACCTGGAGCAGAGGAAGCATGCTTGGCTGAGGGCAAGGAATCCATCTCTCTCTCTCTTTTTCAAAGTGGCCATCCAGATGTTGTTTCCCTCCTCCGTTTGCACCCTTGGGGTTAAGAGGGGCTAATGTGGCATCTGGAAGGGAAGCCAGCTGTTTGGTGGGCATAGATGTTTGCTGCAGTCTTACAGCCACTACTAACACAAAGCTTAGAGGAGGGGAGAAAGACAGATGTTGGGGAAGATGGGGAAGGAGATGTGTATCAAGACATTCCCAGGATTTAAAGCATCCAAAATCCATATTAGTTGCAATGCCTTTAAAAATGGTTCAACTGAAAGGGCAGAGAAATGTGTGCAAGATGTCATACTCCCCATATAATCTCTTCTTACATCAAGGTTGTTTGGTTTGTTGTTGGGGTTTTTTATATCATTCGCTGTTTACCAATTTCGAAAGGGATCTCTGGTCCAAAACACACTGCAGAAATAATCCAGTTTGAGACCACTTTTAACTGCCCTGGCTCAGTGCTAAGGAATCCTAGGAATTGTAGTTTATTGTGTGGCACCAGGGCGTTCTGACAGAGAAGGCTAAATGTCTCACAGAACTACAGTTCCCAGTTTGGTGTTGGACTATGACCATAATAAAGATGAACTGTACAGTTCCCAGAATTCCCCTAGCATTGAGCCAGGGCAGTTAAAGCGGTTTCAAACTGGATTATTTCGGCAGTGTGTTTTGGACCTCCGTGGATGTGAGATTGAGAGACAGAGTCTGTTCTGCTGCTCTCTAGTTTCAGAAATAATTGACTTTTCCAGGTTCTTTAATCTGAGAATACTGCACTGTATTTGGGGCACGGGAAAAGAGAGATGGAGTTTTTCACCTCACTTTACATCTCACCCAAGACTTGTAAATCCTATTCCATCCTGACAGGCTTTAGGAGATCTGGTAGTAAAGATTTCAGCTATCCAACCATGTGCCCTGTGGTTTGACATCTTTCCTTTTAGATACTGCTCCTTCCAGAGCATATGGCAGCCCACTATACTCTTTTAACATTTGAGGCTGTCGGTGAAAAGAAGAGGCAGACCTAAGAAAAGACACTGGATTTCCTGATCATTCTGGTACTTCTCCCTCTCTTATTCCACCCCTCTTCCTTGCTCACAATGTAGTCAGGAAGCAGATACCAAGGTCCACCTAGAATCGTAGAATCATAGAGCTGGGAGAGACCACAAGGGCCATCCAGTCCAACCCCCCTGCCATGCAGGAACTCACAATCAAAGCACCCCCCAACAGATGGCCATCCAGCCTCTGTTTAAAGACCTCCAAAGAAGGAGACTCTATCACACTCTGATGGAGCACGTTCCACTATCAAACAGCTCTTACTGTCAGGAAATCCTTCCTAACGTAGTTTGCATCCATTACTCCGTGTCCTATGCTCTGGAGCAGCAGAAAACAAGCTTGCTCCATCTTCAATATGGCATCCCTTCAAATATTTAAACAGGGCTATCATATCACCTCTTAACCTTCCCTCAGTGTGCGTTCTGCATTGTGACTTGTTGGAGAAGCCATGGGCTGGTCACTGTCCTCTCAGCCCAAGGTAGCAAGTTATAATTGAGTAGCCCTCCTCTGTTTTCAGCCGTCTGTTTCCTAAGATTTAAGGCTTTACCCAGCTTTGTGTCACTTGCTGATTGTGAAAGTTTAAGGGGCTACTAGACCTAGAGCTTCTGGCAAGATGCCCTCACTTAAGTCAAAGGAAATTTCGGGAGTGCTCAACATGGCAGTGGCTTCTGGCATGCAGCTTAAAATTCTTCTGCCTGTTCAATAAATAGGTCAATTGCTAATTTGACTGCAATCAGTACAATCCTTTGAATGTCTACTCAGAAATAAGTCCCACTTACTACAATGGGACTTATTCTCAGTAAGAGTGTATACTGTTCAGAGATTGCTGACAGAGTAACATAAAAATTACAGAAGAAAGTATTATGTTCACTAAGGCCAGACCCAAGGCAAGCCTAAATACCCTAAAGGCACCAGATTCCATCTAATCTTGGAAATTAAGTAGGGTCAGCCCTGGTTAGTACTTGCATGGGAGACCATCAATGAATACCAGCTGCTGTTGGCTATATTTCAGAGAACGGAAATGGCAAAACCACTTTTAAGTATTTCTTTCCTAAGAAAACCCTATGAAATTCATGAGGTCACAGTACGTCAGCAGGCAAGTTGAAGGTAAATACGCAGACACACAAGACCAGACTCCAAGTGTTATGTAACAAACTACTTCATTCAAACGTAATATAACGTACTTTATTTTCCTTCATTCCAACAGGATCATCAGTTGTAGTCTGAGTCTCTCCCAAAGCAATTATTGTAGAAGTGATCAGAGTCAGTAGTTGTCCAAACCTGGACTGTGTATACATTCATGCCTTAACTTATATTTAGTGCTTGGAGTTTGGCCATCCAAGGAGATGTACACTTCACAAATACTTAGGTGGATAATGTGTATTTTAGTCAGACTATGAAAGCGAAGTTTGTTTCTCAAAGGTATCAGAGGTAGCTCCCAAGAGAGATCACAGAAAACTGTGCTTTTAGTAGATGGATGTGATCTCAGTTCTGCTGCCAAAAAAGGTAGGAGAGAATCAGATTGCACTGTAGCCTCCTCTGAATATCTACAACTGAATGAATGACAAGTTTTGTTTTGCCTTGTTGAAGACCTTCCTGCAGATCACAGGAGACATTCCTAATTTTAGAACTGTAAAAAAAAAAGAAATGGCAATATTAGCCAAGCAACCTCCCAGAAAAAAACTCAAAAAAGTCGAAGGCACATCATTTCTTCTCTTCTTCTTCCTCCCCTCCTCTTCTTCTTTTCATTTATATCCTAGCTTTCTCCCAATAATGGGACTCAAGGTGGCTAACATAGAGATTTTAAAACTGTATAAAAACATTGATAAAAGTATAAATATAAAAGTTAATTTAAACACAGTTGAACAATTTGTAAAGTTTACTATAAATTTAATACTATTATAAATATAATAATATAAATACGATTATAAATAATAGCACTGGTGACGCTTGTATCATTCTCCTTTTTGAACCTTCAGAGTGTAGAACTGTGGTCACTTTACCTTTTGTGAGCAGAAGCAACTCCATCCCCACCAAAATTAGAAAGCATTGATTGGTACCATCACTTCTTTTAAGTTCCTGTTCACTCATCTTTTTTTACCTTTAATTCCACCCTTCAAATTTCAGTTTTCTTACGCCTTCCTTATCTGAAACTTTCTCATTGTATAGTAGTAGTCCTCTTACATATTTCCACAGCAGAGCTATAGAGAGAATATTTCTGTAAGAAACCAAATATTCACTATGATTTACAGCCTCAATATATTCTAAGGGATGGCAGCTTTGAACACAACGTAATAATCAAGCGTTTTTGCATAATTTTGTTAAAACATTCTGCCAGGAAATAGAGTTATTTGGAACACTGGCTTCCTTAATTGAAGGAACAGACAAACACAAGTAGCTTGTGTTAGGGTGACCTCTCATGGTGTTCGGGTGGCAAAACTTGATCTGAACCTACCATGAATTCATACATTTTTCTATGGCACAGAATAGTTTGAACAGATTGAATGAATAGAAATATTGCTATTTGCTCAGTAATTTTTTGTAAACTGCTGTTTAAGTATGAAAATGGTGTGTTTGTCTGTGTCTAAGTCAATTTTAATCATTTTCATCTTTGCCTCGAAAAAGGGTAATACTGTGAATGTGCATTCTTGATCATTGTTAACTTTATTTAACTGGATTGTAGGATTAAATACATCAAGTTTAAATATTAAAGTTTAAAATTACGTACAATTTTAAACAATAATACAGTGCATATAAGAGGTATAACGCTGGACAGCCAGCAAGAGTATAAGAATGGTATGGTGAAATCCACAGAATAGGGTGTGTGTGTCTGTGTGCGCGCACGTGCGTGTATTAATTTTATTCATATGTATGAATAAAATTGCACAGCTCATCACTAGAATGTCAATTGCTCCCAAAAAATGGAAGTGAAGCTATAACCTAATCTATTCAGGTCACAGTGTCTGTTATGTTTCTGTGTCTTTATCTAGCTTGTTTTGTTAAGCTGTGGCCAATATTTAAACTACATTTCAGTTTGTTTACTTTCTCATTTTGGGAACTAGGTAGAGAAGATACTTAATATATCATTGGGAATAAGAGATGGGGATGTTGGTAAGGTTCCTCAGTGGGCAGTGACACACATAACCTGTTGTTATATTTTTAAAGCATAGAGTTGAAATGTATATGTATTTCCTACCCTTCCTAGTCTACGGATGCTTGAGAGCGAGGTTTAAACTTTAGATTGCTTGTTTCCAAAATCAAGGAAAGCAGTCCTCCCTTCAAAAACATTGTATAAAATAGTATAGTGTAGGTAATACCTAACTTGGCAATCACAGCCAGCTACATAGTATCACATTATAGTGCTGAGTGTATAATAACATTCCATTGCAGTGTATCAGATTTTGGAATAAAGTAAAGCTTCTGTCACATTGAGTATTCACATTCTCTTGTCAGAATAAAACCCAAGATAGAATTTAAAAAGTACTTCTCTGTGAAACCAATGGATGTTTTCCATTTATAGTAAAACTGCAATTAATGACTTCTACCTCCTCATATTTTGACACCTCAGTCTGTTTACAATTACAATAAAATCTTCATTCAGATGAAGCCTACCCTATGCTTCTGAGCCACTTCAGAAGAGGTTTTTTGATACCACTTTCCACTTGTAAAAAGAGACTCATCTTCAATGTCTTCTATCCTTTCAAAAATATAACTTTGTGCCCTTAATGATTTTGAAGAAAATAATGAAAACCTAATTGCACTTTGTTTCTTAAAATGTCTCCCAGTTTAATTTTCTGCAACAGCATGCTGGTTCAAAAATAGTCAGTTATATACCCCTAACCTTCCAAGGGGTTGTCCACACAAGTGAAAAGAAGCAGCTCCACCCCATTTTGAATCCTACCTGTTTAAATGTGGCCAAAACAGGCCAGAAAGAAGAACCAAGTTACACTGTGGGGCTGTGTGTACACTGGAGCAAAATAACCCCTGGTTTGTTCTGGTTTAAGCTGGAAAGTGCAAACTATTGCACTAGTTTGCAGACTGTGTGATGGTGTGCAGACAGTAGGGAGGGGCCAGGCGGCCAGCAGAAGTGGTCAGGAACAGGCACCCTAGGTTGGGAGAACCATTGGCTCTATTGCTGGCCATAATTGTTTTTGTCACTGGCCCACAAATCACACAAGCATGGTATAAGTGGTCAACTGTACTATCAACCCATTGCATGTCCCTTAAAGTGAAATGACAACAATTCAATACCAACAATACAGTGGATTTAATAAAAACATTAGCAAACTGGCCCGTCCAACAGGGGGCTATGGGGGGAAAGGGTTTGTATGGGGGGGCTCCATGATTCTGCCATGCCACTGTGTGCACCAGTGCGCTGTTCGATTGTGCAATCAGATGGCCAGTCATGTGGCCGGTCTAATGGGATAGCAGCAAGCTGGGACAAAGGAGGCAATTGGTGGCTGCTGGCAGTGTGCTCATGCATTTGGGGCGGAACAAAAACAATAATGGTGTGGAGCAACTTGTAGCCACAAATGCTCTGTTTTGGCGGGTCCATCCTTCAGTGGGAGGGGGCAGTATTTGGCCTGTTATTGGAGCCGGTGGTGCGGTCAGTGGGTTCTCCCCGCAAATTGGAAAACCCTGGAGATAAGCCAGCTTTTCTGTGCCATCTGCTCCTGGCCTTAGTCTAGAGATGCAAACAAAAAAGATGTTCAAACTGTAGGTACTGGTTTCCAGGAATAAGAAATAAGGAAGGCAATTGTAGTTTCCAAACTTCACTGAATAGTTTTGGCTAAGATTGCTATTTCTCGTTCCTATAATAATGTTGAACCTTAATTGTTCCCATTTAAGACTTGAATCTTTAGTTGTATCATCGTTGGTTAATTTTCAGTATCAAACAGTGAAATGTTAGCTGTGTAACTGTTTTTCCTTACAAAAGATTAATCTTTATTGTATTTCCAACCTAAGCCTTAGGACGTTATCACATGTGGGCCAGTTTCGTTGTTAAAGAGATAATAAAGTGGAAATGAAGCATCCCAAAAAGAAAGCGAAAATAGAGCTTAATTGCGCAAAAGCTTTTCACACGTAATTACAGTAATAACAGAATTAAGTTAAAAGCGAAAAAAAGACGTTTTTAACTTTCATGCACAAGTGAAAAGAACCTGTACATGTACTGGAAATGGGTGTGTTTCGTGACCAGACTCCTTTTCTAGGGCGAGTCCTGCATTTCCCAGGAGGAAATGTCAGACTGTCCTCCATTTGGGTCATGTCCTCCTACACAGGTCCTAACCCCCTTCCGTTGGGGTTAGGACCTCTCAAGAGAGCAGAGGAGGAGGAGGAGGAGGAGGAGGAGGCTGGAAAGGCAAGGCAAGCCGAGGCAAGGGAGGGATTGAGAGGAGGAAAGTGGAGGTAGCTCCCATGCCCCCCCCCATAAGCCTTTCCCCTTTGTAGGACCTGCAGGGCAGAACTTCATGGTAAGATGGATCTCCAAGTTGCTCCGCAAGCACACCCCACACTTGCACCCACATCCACCCACAGCTGCTGCGAGGGAAGCCTTCTCTCCCCTCCTTTTCCCTCCATCCCAAATGCCAAACTTCTCCTCCGTCCCAAACTTCCCTCTCCTTGCCTTCCCTTCCCTTCCCTGCATGGCACTGAGCCCAGGACTCTCCCTCCCTGGAGGCCCCTCCTCCTCCTCCTCTTGGCCCTCCTCCAGGTTTTAAAAGAGAATTGTCCGTGCGTATTTGCTTTTCAGATTAAAGTAAATGCGCAATTACAGTAATTTCGCAAATGCATTTCCTCTAAACTCCCGAAATTAAAAAGATCTCGGATAATACCACTTTCTGTCCACTTTCTGTGTGACGTTGTGTGAAATCGTCAGTTGCAAGTGAGGGTTTTTGGGGGGATTTGTGTAGGATAACCTACAGATTCCCCCCGTGTGATAACGTCCTTAGACTTTGCTGTGATGGCACTCAGTAAGAAATAACTGTAAGCAAGACAGTTCATAAAAATATAATACATTTCACTATCTAACTTTTAATGGTGTAGTTCATTCAACAGCCATCATTTGTACAGAGATATTGTGACTTCTGAAAATGCCATATTAATTTTCAAGTCTTCAAAATTATTGTCTCAAATTTCTTTCATAGTAGCAGCAAAGAAACCAGTGAACTTTCATGAAAAGAAAATGTATTCAATTATTTTCATTAGATAGATCAAACATCCATGTAAAATAGATGTTGATTTGGAGGCTCCAAAAAGTGTCTCCAGATGACTATCAAAATATGTATGCAAACAAAACAGAAATAACTGAATTTATTCTTGCTTCAACCTTTTCACTCCATTTACTGTTGAAGCATAACTGGGTTATGTTATGTGGGGTGTGGGAAGAATATACATGATCAGTCTTTTTTGCTTGGAGCCAAAGTCCAATTGTAGACTTTAATCCAGGGGTAGGCAACCTTTCCCCTTTAAGGGCCAAGGGACTTCAGCTCCCAGAAGCCTCAGCCATGTTGGCCAATAGTCCCATGTTGGCCAATAGCTCCTGGGATTCTGGGAGCTGAAGTCCCTCGGCCCTTAAAGGGGAAAGGTTGCCTGCCCCTGCTTTAATCCCGAGCACATGAATTGTTTTTAAAAAGCATGTCTGCCTTTTTCAGACCTTTAATTTTCTGGGAAGTGTAGCTGCCTTTGGATCCCTTTACAGTTTCCTTTGAAGCACACAGGGAGATCATGGAATGGAAAGTAATGCTGCTTCAAGTGGATTTAATTTCTCAGATTTTCCACTCACTCAAGTCGTGCTGCATTCTGAGGGCAGCGTGCTAGCAGAAAACATCTGCCCCCATGCTGAAACAAGCTAATAACCTGTATAGCTCATTGTAATTCCATCTTATTGTGTCAAAAAGAATATAGTAGTGGTTCCATTGTTTAATTGAGATAAGGTACTAAGTGTTTTTAAAAAATAACTATTTTCATTTAACATATTTCCTTTTATTTTAATATAGGAAAAGGCTAGTAAGTCATCTGATGACTCTACAGTGCAGTTCACTTTCTTTAAAGTGCTCCAGCATCACTTCAACCTAAAGTTCTCCGAGGGCACTTAACTTCCCTGGTTCTCAACATAATATATTAATCTCTGTCAGTTGTTGTGGTGATGGACGAACAGGAGTGCGTGTGGAGGAATAATATTCATAATAGTATTGTTCACAGTCATAGTGTGTGTATTTTCATTATGATAGGAGGTTACTGCTGCATCTTCCCCCCATTTAATTGTACTATAGGTCTTCTGCTGATGATTTTCCTTCTAACAAGAGAGATCAAAAATTTTGATCCAGTATCTCAAAAGAGGTAGTATAGAGAAGGATGGGCAAAATCTGTTCCTCAAGAGGTTTCAGAGTCAATGGAGAGGTAAGATGGGAATTGCACCATGAAATAAAATGCATTGTTAGAAACATTGGAACTTGGAACCCAAATCAGTCTTCAGAGACTTTCCTGAAGTTATTCTCTTCAAATGGGTGAGGAAGATTGAGGCAGCCTTTTTAGAGATGGCACCCAAATTGTGGAGTGCACTCCCTAGAGAGCCACATAACAGCTAGGTTATCTTTTCAGTGCTGGATGAAGACCTTCCCATGTTTTTACTTGTTCAGGTTTTGTTTTAAGGTGTTAGGTTTTGTTTTGTTTAGATTTTTCTGTTCTGCTGTTTTTACTTGTATTATCTTGTTTTAAACGATTTTATAGTTTTACATGAAGTTTTATTATATTTTTATATCATACATAAAATGTTGTCCTGTGTGCTTTTATAAAAGCTTTTTTTTTTTTTTAACCACAAAGAGCTTTATTTGTTGGGCAGCAGAAAAATGTAATACAGTAAATATTAAGTTGCCAGACTCCTCTCTGGAAAGCTATTTGACTTAATATGAGTGTTGGCCAATATGTCATTATAGAAATTTTACTAGCTTTCTAAATACCAGCATTCATCTAGGAATTCACAACTTGTGGCCCTTCCATTGCTGGACTGCAGCCTCAGTTAACATAGCAGATAGTGAGGAATGATGGGAGCTGCAGTCGCAAAATCTAGAGGGCCACGGGTTCCCTACCCTGAGCTAGGTCAGCACTTTTGTTCTCCAGTTCTGTAGAAGAACAGTAGTTAAACATTATTTCTTTAAAGTATGCTTCCAAAGCATTTTCTTCCTTTTGTGTGGGAGGGAGTGAATGGGATGGGGAGTAGTTTGAAAAAAACACCCTAAATGTCTAGCTCATTTATCTGGTGTAATTGCCTGCTTATCTGCTACTTAGCCATGCTGTTCTGGTATTCTTCTGTTTTACACATACACACAGTGCTGGACTATTTATAGAAACGGCATGAACTTTAGTGAAAACCAATCAGATTTTATAAATCCTCTACTAGGTTTGCTTCTGTGGCTGCAACAGTGAAAGACAGTGAAAGAAGGGAAATTGCTGGACAGTGGCACTGAAAAATGTAGCCTTTGGTGTCTTTTGTTTTCCCTCTTAATGCAGAATGCCAAAAAGCTGGTAGAACAGAAACAAGCATTGATGTTCATTGATTTTCTTTTCCCCTCTCTTAAAATAAGTGTACAATAAAGGGACAGCCATAGTAGATAGACTTATCACTGTCAGATGGACGTGATCGGTTGCTTAGAATGTTAAATTGCGCTATTGTTAAAAGGCTTGTATATCTCTTATGTAGAATTCTCTGTGGTTGAGCATCCTTTTTTAATTGTGTGAAATTAAACCCACGTGTTAGTCATTTGCACTGCCCTATAGGATGTAACAAAGGGCCTAAATACCCTAAAGGCACCAGAACTTGTCTGATCTTGGAAGCTAAGCAGAGTCAGCCTGGTTAGTACATGGATGGCAGACTGCCCACAAATAACAAGTGCTGTAGGCTATATTTCAGAGGAAGGAACTGGCAAACCGCCTCTGAGTATTCATTACCTAAGAAAACGCTATGAAATTCATGGGGTTGCCATAGGTCGACAGGTGACATGAAGGCATACACAGAAAGAGAGGATTTAACAAGAAAACTGTACCAAGTAGTTACAGAGGAGAGATTTTCTCAAACCATGGTTTTGTCCAAGTTATGTGGGCCTCTTCTGTGTGTTATATGGCATGCAAGAAGAGCAGATCACCTTTCTCCACTGCTTTTCACCCCAATCGAACAATCTTTCCCCCATTAGACTAGTTCTTTATTGAACTCCACATAAAGCTTCAGTTCTCACAGGAACGTACAAGGCAAACACAGACTGATATTCAAATAGTCCCAGATCTGTTTGCAGTATCCATGGAACTGACACGCGTACACCGCCCACTCTTCATGTATTCAATGCAGCCTTAAAGATTACAGCTTCAGAAGGTGCCGAGAGTCTCTGAACTAATAGTATAGTTTCAGACCAAATTGCATCCTTTCCGAGCCAGATATATATGACTGTTACATTCAGAGCCTGCAGCATGTGCCAGCCTACCAGTTTAATAGGAGGGCTCCTGTGCTGTTGCTATAAGATCATGAAACAGATCATTCTTTCCTTCATGTGGATTGCTATCCTCAGGACTACACAGAAAATATATACTCAAGCTCTGAAAAAGTCCACATAAAATAGACTTTCCAGTACCATCCAACCCCAAACAGATACCTTAATTCTTCCCTGATGCCTACAGCACTGTAGAGAGTCATCCAAAGACCATTCTTTATATAATACCGTAAGATACAAACATATCTGCCTGTTTACAGTCACATGACACAAAGCTTTTCAGATGCATACGTAATAGGCGTAATGAAGAGTATTTGCTCTTGAGAGCAGTTTGCAGTATTCTTGAGAGGAATATGCTCTCAAGAGAAATCAGAACCTTAAAGCCCTGCAGAGCAATTCAGTAATCCAATAAAAATATCCCTGTCTTTCTACTTTTAGACCAGTACTGGAACTCTGCCATGAGAAGGCATACTGGGAAGTCAGTACCCTATCTCCTCCTCGCTTCATTAAGTGATGGTTTTGCTGTACCACACCGTCTTGTCACACTTTGGCATTTTCACAATTCTGAAGTTCTTCGGTTAAACAGCTGGCCCTAGAATAGGAATATCCAAGAACCAAGTGATTCATTTAAAATATAGAGCTTTTTTCCTGGTAGTAATTAATTAGTTGAATAGCAATACCTTGGAGACCAATAACGGAAAGTAAGGCTTTCTCCTTTATGCTGCCTATTCAATGTCCAGAGTAGGTCAATAGTGATGGAAAGCATTTAACCATCTGTAGCAGATGGGAGCCATTCTGCTGGGAAGACATACTCTGGCTATAGATTAGCACTAATGAAAACAGGAGCCAATGGCACATAGGGGATTTTAAGAAGTGGTGCAGCATCTTACATATTTTCTGGTACTTATTCTAGAATGAGGTGAGGATGTGTTTCTAGGAATGTTAACATTGTTTGAAAGAGTTCACAAGCTTCCTAGATGAACTATCTGAGTCCAGAAGAAGAAATATGTATCTAGTCTCTGGCATTTGGTAAAATAAGAGCATTGCTGTAGTCTTTGATGACTTTCCCATAGAGTCTTTGCACAAATTAGTAATACTCCTCAAAATCCCTGTATCATGAAATATCCTATGAAGCTTATATTTTGGTCAGAGGGGAATGCAGCAATAGAAGAAATGGCATGATATTTGCACCATAGTTCTTGCATGATCCAGGTGCTTCATGTCAATATGGTAGAGCCAGCCTTCCCTGCTAAGTCTGGAAGAATTCTATATAACCGAAACTACTGGATTCTGTATCATATATATTCTAATTCAAGGCATTACTTGGGAGTCTGGGCAATACTGATTATGGGTTTGGGGTGGGGAGAATTAAGTGGAAGCCTAAGAAAGAAAGTGTGGGTCATCAAAAGGCTGCAGCAAAAGCAAAACTGAGGTCCAAAACACACTGCAAAAATAACCCAGTTTGAGACCACTTTAACCGCCCTGGTTCAGTGCTAGGGAATCCTTGGAATTGTAGTTTATTGTGGGACAAAACTCTCTGACAGAGAAGGCTAAATATCTCACAGAACTATAGTTCCCAGAATTCCCTACTTTTGAGCCATGGCAGTGAAAGCGGTCTGAAACAGGATTATTTCTGCAGCGTGTTTTGGACCTGAAAATAATCTGACATAGAAGTGACATATATGTGTCTTTTTTCAATGGTATAATTTCTTTGCATACTATGAAGACCTGGAGTAATGCTTTCTTTGTAAAATAGCAACCTTTCAATTAGTACAGTATTAGCAATAAAGTGTTTTTAATGTGCCTTCTGACACTGTGATCCCAGAAATCTCTCCCCAGATTAATAATGAAGGCAGTACTTGTTTAGTTTCTGTAATGCTAAAACAGCTCATGCTCATGGAAATAGATTGTACTAAATGTTTAGGAGAACAATTCAGGATAATTCAGATTGCAACCGTTGTTATTTGGTCTCAATTTTTTTTTCCCGTTGTAAAAAAGTTAAGTTTTCATACAACAATTCTGTGAGTAAATTGGCCTGAGAAATGAGAATCTGCTTACAGAACACTGAGGAATTATGGTCTTGCCTTGGTACTATATTTGCTCAGATGTAGGTTTTTATCTCTTGATGCTTTGACATAATCTGTATCACTACAGTCCTGGGTTAAACACACAGCATTACTTATGCAAAAGCTGCTTTATGATAAACTGCATCCTCAGTCACTGGGTCTGTATCATTGCTATCTGAGAATATTAGTGCAGTATTTGTATACAATATATTTCATTGTTGGTTACAAGGAAGATTATAACAATGTAATCTTGCAATCATGCTAAGGTTTTCTAGAATCTCTGAAAATAAACATTTAGGTACTATGTGCCAAGAACTCTGTCTGTATGCAGTATGTCTGTGATGGCGGAAAGCAAAGTTTCAAACAGATCTCTTTTCCAGTCCTACCTGGAGATGCTGTGTGAGGATTGAACTTGGGGTATTTTTTAGGAAAAAAACACAAGCTCTTCACAAAGCTATGGCTCCTTTCTCTACTGTGTTCAGTTAGGAAAGAACAAAGAGGTATTAATAGTATCTCATTCTTATTGCAGAAACTGTAAATATAGGTCAAGTCTCCCTTATCCAAAAAGCTTGGGACCAGAAGTGTTTGGGATTTTGGAGGGTTTT
Organism: Phrynosoma blainvillii; assembly: GCA_026167975.1. Classification (NCBI taxonomy): domain Eukaryota; kingdom Metazoa; phylum Chordata; class Lepidosauria; order Squamata; family Phrynosomatidae; genus Phrynosoma; species Phrynosoma blainvillii. The sequence continues at coordinate 21,151,056 of JANUYF010000007.1, read as the reverse complement.
TGGATTTTGGAATATTTATGGATTATCTCATAATGAGATATCCTGGAGATGGAACCCAAGTCTAAACATGAAATTCATATGTTTTGTGTACACCCTGTACACATAGGTAATTTTATACACAATATTTTTAATAATTTTGTGCATGAAACAAGGATCATATATAGTGAACCCTCAGAAAGCAAACATTTCAGTATCTAAGCCACCCATGTGGACAGTTTTGGATTTCAGAATATTTTGGATTTCCTAATTCCAGATAAGGAAGACTCAACCTCTACCTTATTTCTTTGACTGCATAAAACTAGATTAGTGACTAGACTGAAATTGACCTCAGAATAAATTGATTATTGCCACAGTAAACTGATGGGTAGTTAGACTTTTGAAATCTATTGAAACGAGTAGTGATTTAGATTCTGATTGTCAAAATTATTAATATTAATTAATATTACTAAGCTTTGTGATTTTGTGGCTTCTCTTTGCATGAAAATGGCATCTCTTCTGATGTTCAGTGTCTTGATTTAACAGAAGTGTACTGTTAATGAAAAAAGTACTGGAACCCTATATCTGCTTATGTGGAAATAAGCTCCAACAACCTCAATGGAGTTTACTTCTGGGTTGGAAAGTATAGGATTACAACAGAACTATATTTCATCAGTCTATGTGGCAAATAGATTTCAAAAATTCATCTCATTAACTCATTAAAGGCATGAGTATTTTATTATAAGGAGAGAATCATGGAATTATACAACTGCAAATATGGAAGGGATCCCAAAGACCATTGCCATTGCAGGAATCCACATCTTGAAGTATGATTGACAGATGCCCACTCCAACTCCTGTTTAAAAGCATCTAAATAGGAAAGTCCACCACCTTCTGAGGAAGTCTGTTATATTCTCAAACAACTGTTGCTTCCAGGACCTTTCTTATGTTTAGTGAGAATTCTCATTCTTGAAATCTATTAGTTTGGGATCTTGCCTTCTGAAAGCAAGCTTGTTCCATCTTCCATTTGGTAGCACTTGAGATAGTTGAAGATGGTTATTATATCTCCTCTCTGTCTTCTCTTCTCTACAATATGCATGCCCATCTCACTCAGCTATTCTTCATGGGGCTTTCTGGATCCTTTCTCATCTTGGTGGCTCTCTTATAGATACAGTTTGCTGTCAATAGGCTCTTAAACTGCGTGCCAAGAACTGAACACAGTAATCCAGGGGAGTTCTGACCAAGGCAGACTAGAGTCATACTGTTACTTCCCTTGGTCTGACCATTATACTTATATGATGTAGCCTAGAATTACCTTGCCCTTTTTTTTTGTCACCCCTTCACATTGTTGACTTATCTTTAGCTTGTGGCTTAATGCTAAATAGATTGCAGGAGACAATACCAGTTGAAAAATAGCCTTTTAATAGTATCATATGTAAGTAACAATTTCTTCATTCCTCCTTCTTACTCATACCGTGTAATTATCATTTACAGTACCTTGTGCATTTAATTTTGCCTCCTCGCCGCCTGCAGTTCACTCTCACAGCAAAATACAAAACCAAGAAACCAGGCTTTACTAAGATATATTCCAGCAATGAAACAAGATGATATGGAATGTGGGGAAAAGTCAGTTTATGCAAATAATAATAATAATAATAATAATATCTAGAAATACAAAATCATTGGTGGCTAAACAGTTCATAAAATGTCATCAGATAACAAATACAGTAAGTGCAAAAAATATATATACAAACAAATTGTGATTAACTGGCCCTGTTTCTGCCCTATCAGTCTTCTTCACCAGCAATTAATTCTCCCGTAGACATATAGGGCACAATAGCCATAATTACTGTAAATTAATCTGAATTTACATAGAGAGAGAGAGAGAGAGAGCAAGACCTATTAAGTTTTTTATTTAAATGCAGCTATATTTATGTGGTGGCACAGAGTTTTTGAACTATTGATAAAACTAGACTGGATTCAAGTGAAGCCTGACTGATTCTATAAAGTGTCTCTTTACACTCGGGATTAAACTTTGGAAGTTATTAAAATAATTTAAATAAGAGTAAGGTTGGGGTTTACCTACTGCTTGATTATTATAAAGCCCTCCAACAATCTGTCCGTGGCATATACACCTGGGATTCTGGATAATGTTTCGTGTATCTGATGAACTAGGCTATAACCCACAGAAGTTCATGCTGTAACACATTTGTCCGTTGTTATGGTGCCATGGGATTCCTTGTTATTTGTATAACTTGTCATTCTACACAAAATGCTTTTGTTACTTGTTATTTAAAAAACACAACATTGTATTATCTATTTTGCCCCCAAAGGTGTTTTTTTTTAATTAAAATGTGACAACTGGCAAAGTAGCAAGATGAATTATACAACACTGGGATCATTATGAGACAGTAAAAAAGCCAACATGAATGAAAATAAAGTTTGTATCTGTAAAACCAAGTTATCATAATGGTGAGATCTCTTAAATGAACAGATGGATTTTTCAAAGTCTCATTTCCTAAATAATGACTTTAGACAAATTAGGTTGAGGGAGACAAACTTGCCTCACAGGGTGGATGTGAAGCTAAAAGTTATTGGCCTTTGCTTTATTTATATATCTGTATTTCTGTTCTGCTTTTTCCCCCACCAGTGTTCTTGATAACTATACTGGTAGTGGAAGGGATTGCTGTGGCCCAAAAGACTCAAGGTACAGTACAAGTTTCCTCTGGGAAAAGTTTGTAATTAAGTATTTGTACAATATAAGTTTGGAATTAAGAGATGCTTTTTCCCCCAAAAACAAGTGTTACTGCATTTGCTCATTTAGAAAAAAAAAAAAAAAAAAGCAGAACAATCTGGGGAGGGGGATGTTCAGTGAGCAGAGCCAGAGCGGTGAAACAGTTTGAAAGTTGGATTGGGACTCTGGGAGACCAGGGGTCAAATCCCCACTTAGCCATGGAAACCCAGTGGATGACCTTGGATAAATTATGATCTGTCAGCCTTAGAGGAAGCAGTGGCAAACTGTCCCTGAAAAAATCTTGTCAATAACGCCCTAAGATATCATAAATCTGAGTCAATTTGTATAACAACAAATAAGAACTGAAACATAAGTTACATTCAAACGGCTATCCATGGTAAATCATGCTGTCTCCTGGCTGTGCTCTTCAACTTTGCCCGATTCCTCTTCCACTTGCACATCAGGGTTAGCACTGAGAAAGTCAGGCTTTCACTGAGCCAGAGTTCCCTGTCAACATTATTAACTAACATTAAGTCAGAATTCTCTGCGTTCAGTGTCATCGAAAGATGTCCACATGGAAGAGGGGAAGGGTGGGGAGAACCATGTTCCTGGGGTACTAATTCATGTCTTCATAACTATGGTTTATGAAGGCATGGTCATTGAAGATTGTCTTAGAGAATGAAGAGTTAAGATTTATTTTAATACAGTTCTTGTAGTGTTGACATGAAAGGCCTATGCTAATTAACTTTTTCACGAGTCAATATATGTGTTAATTGCTCCCTGAGTAAGAGGTATTCATGACAAAAAGGCACTGAGTAATTAACATTTGGCAAGCCTAGGTGGAAAGAAATTTCACATTAAATATTCTACATGATATTTATGTACATTATGTGTACCCTTGCATTTTAGGCTTCTGTCTTTAAGAGAAAGAACAAGTTGATGCTCGGTACTTATACTTGCTGTAGAGAGGAAGAAAAAGATTCATTTTTCATTTTCACACTGGAGGAGGGGTATCTTTTTCCTACAGAAATAGAAGTGTCATAACAGAATATGGAGATTTTTTTTGATATTATGGGGATCTTGAAGGAATCACTTAGTAAACAGATGTCTTTGAATACTATGGATGCTTCCTGCATCAGTGCATTCATTCCTATTATTATGCACCTGAGCAGCAGTGATCCTTCCAAGAGTCAGGTTGACATTACAGAGCCATTACTTCAATAAACTTGAACCCCATTTCAAGAGATCATTCTGCTGTCCTTGTATAACTAACCTGAGCACTTTATGGGAAAGAGATGTATATCAATAAGTTGTCTCTTGCTTAATAGATAAATAGTGTCAACCCACAGACCTCGCTATTCTATAAGATTGTTGCTTGCAGAGATTTCCGAGAATGACTGTGTTTTCTTATGTTTTATTCAAAAAGTTGGGCAGAATACTGGAAGTAACCGAATGGCATCTACCCAGTGTAGTGACTGGGTACGAACAAGCAACGGAGGCCATTTTGCTTCACCAAACTTTCCTAAATTCTACCCACCCAACCAGGAGTGTGTCTTTATTTTAGAAGGTAATGGTATAATCTTTATCATTACTGGTTCCCCCCCTTATTTCATTCCTCAAAGTATGGATGTTTAAACATTTAAAAATAACTTGAAGAAAGAACTGGCAAAAGACTGGACTGTATCTGACAGACTTGGAATGCAGACTTGATTTGCAGTATAATAGCAATATGAAGATCTCTAAAACTGAACTCAGGAAATATATAATGTGTAAAAAGATTTACCTAGCATTACTCAGATTAATGCTGATGATTACAAATGAAGTAAAAGTTTGATTGGTAACTTACTTACAGTCTTTATACTTGGTTTCACAAATTCAATGCAAAATGGGCCCCAAACAGCAGTAAACTCTACCATTCTGTCCTGAATTTACATGAAAATATTTGCAGTATCAACCAAAGTCTATATATCAAGTTTGGTGAAAATGGGATCTTAAGCAGGCATTTTAGAACAAATAATACAGAATACAAAGTGTGTGTTTGAGAGTAGTTGACAGATTATATCCAAAACCATACTACAATATTTGCTTTTGTCCTGTTAAATGGCACACCAAGTTTGGTATCTATGATCAAGCATGTGGATTTGTACAGCATGACAGACAAGACGAAACCTTAAATTATAGTATAGAATGTGGTCTTCAGCTAACAATATAAAAACAGAGCTGAATATCCATGTAGCTTCAGATCTCTAGTACTTTCAAAAATAGTAGAGTACTGCTTAATTCATGGTAAGTAAGTACTCCTTTCATTGAGCATGGCAGTACTGACATCAAAGAAAATCTACACTCACGTGAGAATATTTGCCTTTTATATTACCACAGTTTGTAATTTTAATTTCTTATTTGTGATACACTTAAGTACATAAACAATTATCTTTTTTGTTGTCTCTAATATAATGTATGGATGAAGGCTGTAGATGCAGCATTACAGCTAAAGAAGAGACTAAGTTGTGCACTGCCTATACACAGAGTGACCAACGAGCTCTACATGTGGACTCCTCTGGGGAATGAGTCCTAAATCTGTTACTGGGATCAAACAATGATAATTCTAGGAGTGCAATTAATGTGCATGTTTTGTTTTGTTTTTTTATAAAAACACAATCAGCCCTCTGTATCCTCAGATTCCTTATCCAAGGATTCATCCATCCCTGGCTTGAAAATATTTAAAATTATATACATCCAAAAAGAAAAGCTTGATTTTGCCATTTTGTATAAGGGCACAATTTTACTACTCCATTGTATTTAATGGGACTTGAGCATCCATGAATTTGATATCCACAGGGGGTCCTGGAATCAAACCCTAGCGGATACCAAGGGCCCGCTGTATAGTTGAAGGAAACTCTAAGCAACCTCAAACCTTAAAGTAGAGAATCAGCTGTTTTGGGGGCATCTTCCTGGTAGCCTAAGGAAAAGCACCATATACCCCAAATGATCTCATACTTGATAAAGCCTAACTTAAATGTCTACAGCCTCCTCCCACTTCTTATCTTTATCTCTAAAACCAAGTATCAGTTGCTTAGATTTCATGGCTGTGGACCTGTGGTTCTGAAAGAGACTTGTTCCCTTTTATTGACAGACAGCATATTGTTTTAATGTTTTTTATTTAAGATTCTTTAGGGGTAGTTTATAAGATGAGTTATAAATATGTAAATAGGTCCAGGATTGCTCTTACCCATTGTGACTGAAAGTTATATTGATCCGGATTGTTTTTACTTTGCCATAGCTGCCCCACGCCAAAGAATTGAATTGACTTTTGATGAACCATACTACATTGAGCCTTCATTTGAATGTCGGTTTGATCACCTGGAAGTTCGAGACGGACCATTTGGTTTTTCCCCACTCATTGATCGATATTGTGGTCTAAAAAGTCCTACCCTAATTAGATCAACAGGCAGATTTATGTGGATAAAGTTTACTTCAGATGAAGAACTAGAAGGAGAAGGATTTAAAGCAAAGTATTCATTTATACCAGGTAAAAGAATATTCCTCCTTTTCTCACTTTGCTTTTTAGAGATTCTGCCAAAACATTGTTGAATTTCCTGATGAGTTTCCCATATTAAAATCTAATCTATATATTTTGCTATTTTATGGGCTTATCCAGACAGGAAAAAGGTCCCTAGAAGTATCAAGACTTCTCCATTCTTTTTGCTTTGATCTTTCCTACATATTCATGGTTTTATATCCAAACTCTTTCTTGAAATACCCCAGACAGTGGCAATCCTCCCAGGACAAATCTTGTCAAGAAAACTCTAGGATAACCTTAAGGTCACCATAAGTCAAAAATGACTTGAAGCCACAACCAATGATGTGGACAACAACAACCAGATGGATCTCTCTATGCCAGATAAATTAAGACAGGAAGGCCTCAGGGGAAGAAGGATTAAGATTGGACAAAATGCAAGACATAACACTATGTTGATATACTTGTTTAATCTGCCTGCTGCCTCCTGGATTTTAGAAGCAAGAGAATGGAAAAGAAGAGAAACAGTGGGCCAGCCCTTGCCTGGAACTGAAGAATGGAATGGAGATAAAAATGATTTCTTTATTTGGCAGGAGGCCCTTGCTCGGGCAGCCAGTCTTTGCAGAATGTCAGGTCCTTTCATGCTGCTGCATTAGTTGGTCTAGAATTTTGAGTCTTCCTTGATATACGTGCTGGTGGGGTAATATGGCTCTCTTCCACTTTTCTCCTCTGATTTTTGTTGATGTTATTCTGGCTTCTATTGTATATTATTATTTGGTGTGATTTAATTTGGTGTGACATAAACACTTTAAACCATTGAATAGCATACATTGTGTCCCTACTAAACCAAACAAAAACAAAAAAAAAACCCACATACAAATTAAAAGTATAAGGTTTTAATGAATTAGTTGCAAGTCATGTCACTAAGAGCCTGAGCAGATGGGGAGTAAGTGCCAGCTCTCTGGCAGCTTGGGGGCATGACATATGCACAATCCAGGCCCCCAGGATACCAGGAACATGCCATCAAACTGCCGGAGCAACCACATAGCGGCAGCTTTTCAGTGCTCCGGTGGCATGGTGTTTACATGCTGCCGAAGCTCAAAAACACCGCTGCAAACACCCTTTTCCCTGCGCAAAAAGGAGCAACTTTCTGCCATTTCTTTTTGCACCAGGAAAATGCTAGGTTGGGAGTGTGGTGTACAGTTGCCATGGCCCCAACCCAGCACTTCACCTTGTGTCACCGCGTGACACCTTCAGCCCTAAGTAATGAAAGATTTGATATTCCTTAGGTCACTATTCTAGTATACTTTATTTATCTGGTATCTAGAATGTCTTCCTTTCTGCTTAAACATGAAAATGCTTAGCTTTCCTAAATCCAAGCAATCATTATTTTTTTCTTCTTCTCCATTGCAGACCCTGACTTCACATACCTAGGAGGTATTTTAAATCCCATTCCAGGTCTAGTATTGCAGTACTAATCTCTTTTGTTCATTATATTTTAAATCACTCTTGCCCTTGGTTTGACAGCACATTGTGTCTGTCTCTCTCTCTCTCTCTCTAGATTGCCAGTTTGAGCTCTCAGGAGCTGATGGGATAGTACGGTCCAGTCAGGTAGAACAGGAAGACAAAATAAAGCCTGGGCAAGCAGTGGACTGCATATGGACAATTAAGGCTACTCCAAATGCCAAGGTATGTCTGCTGAAGCACTTTGTGTGTAATCAGGTTTCAGCTCATTAGTGGTTAGGAATGGCTGGTCATTAGTAATCATTTGCACACTGTGTTTCATTCATTGAAATTAATTACCTGTTAGTTTTGGGGGGTTATGAGAAATCAGGATAGGTGCTGGCTTTGTAAACTGCCTTTGGTGCACAATAGTATTGTTACTGTTTGTGAACTGCTGTACACCATTCCACTGGGGTTTTGTGGGAAAGGGTTGTTTTTGTTTTTTGCAAAGCCTGTAAGGATCATATTTGTGGCCCTGTGGTATGTCACAAGATGAGGTTAAAAATATTTGAATAAAATCCTTTCAATTTGGCTTCAAATGCTGCTTTCCCCCTTCTCCTCCTCAGTGTTATATTCATATTTAACAAAGGGCCGAGCTCAGTAATAAATGAAATAAATCTATTACTTAATTTTAACTTAAGGTCAAGCATTTTTTGTTCTGCAGTCATAAAAATGTCTTCATTATGGGAATGGCTCTGAATACTTGTGAGTACGCCACATGCTGCCTGGCATATTAGAAACGGTTTATGTGTCTTTCTGTAGACACTGATATATTTCATGTCTGATATTTTATTTGTAAGGCTAATAAAACAAGGCATTTGTTAAGTAGTGTCTAAACAAATCAGTATATGAAAATAAATGCTAGTGGAAAAATGCCTTATTAATTATATTTTCATATCCGGAACCGAGATTTTTATACATGATATTCCAGTGAATTTAATAGAAGACATTTCATAAAATTTGGTTGTGGGGAATGTTGTGTAGTTTACATTAGTTTTCTAATTCAAGACCATATTCTGATGTTGCCATTCTGTATTGATGTTGAATTAGATTAATGATTTCCAAGAATGGTGTACATATTTATGAAATTACATGCCTTTTTCTGTAGTGTGTGATAAAAGGAGGTCATAATCAATTTAGTTTGGGTTTAAGTCGACTTTTGTTTCTAGGTGACATGCTATTTAATTTTTTTATTTAAATCATTTAGAATTATTTAGAACAGTAAAACAGATTAATTTGAAAAGGACTTGATGCCGAATGCCATCCAATTTAGTTATTAAAAATGTTATATGTTGCCTATGGTCTGTTGATTGCAATAAAGGCTTTGAAAAATGTTATATGTTAGCACCAAAATTAACATCCAAAAACCACAAAACAGCAATACCTTTATTGGGCCAAGCCAGTATACATGATGGATCTGAATGCACAGTATACATGATGGATCTGAAGAAGTAGCCAAAAGGGCCTTTACAGACTGCCAGAAATAGTGCAGCTTGAGGCCACTTTAACTATCCTGGATCAGTGCTAAGGAATCATGGGAACTGTAGTTTATTGTGGCACCAGAGCTCTCTGACAGAGAAGGCTCAATGTCCCAGAAAAAAAATACAATTCCCATGATTCCCTAGCACTGAGCTAGGACAGTTAAAGTGGCCTCAATTTACACTATTTCTGGTAGTCTGTAAAGGCCCTAAAGTCTACGAAAGCTCATGTTACAAACCTCTTTTTTTCCAGTTAGTCTCAAAGGTGCTACAAAATATCTCTATATATTAACTCCTCATATGTAGTTATTTTAAGTCCATACTTTTTCTCGCATTCCAGACCCCACTGTGAAAATGGAAAAATGGCAATATTCAAGCACCCTATTTTAATCCCCTCTGTTCACCCCCCCCACGCGCACGAACAGCCGAGGGATGCAGACTTCAAGTCCGCAAAAACAGAAGGGCAACTGTACATATCATGTAGAGCTCATGGGTTCTACTCATGCTGACTGGGTCTGCAGTAGCCAACATTCCTTTTTAGTTTTCTTCAGTTAAACTCCTGCACTCCTGTCTGTCCCTGGCTTCCATTCTATCATAAGCATCTGAAGAAGTAGACTAAAGTCTACAAAAGCTCATGCTACAAACTTCTTTCTTTTTTTCAGTTGGTCTCAAAGGTGCTACAAAATCTCTATACATATTAAAAGTTTTTATGTTTTTAACTCCAAATTCTGAAGTAGTGCAATGGAGGTAAGGAGAATCAGGCTTAGGGCAATGTCTGGAAGGGTATAGTTTGGTCTTCTAAACAATTATATTTTATACAAAGATCCTTAAAGTTGGTATGGCTTGATCAAATGTTGATGGGCCCTGATGGGTAATTTGACCCCCCTTTATCCACAAGCAACTAGGAATAAGAATCATCTATTTATTGAGGTGAAGCTGAAAATCAGTTTTGGACTTTGGTCTAGGTAGGAAATAGCATGTCTATCTATAAGGGGAACTGAACAACACGTCTTGTACATTTTTAAGTTAGGAAAAGCTATTGATCTGGATTCTGGATAACAGCATGCTAATGTGTGTGCCTATGTGCAAGCTTCTGTATTCCAATATTGCTCAACCTGTCTGAGAGGGTGCTGAAGAGTTCTCAGCCTGATCCACTTCCCAAAATCTGAACATGATTTTGCCACTGTAGCTTGAAAGAGTGATCGTTTGTATTATAAATTGCCAATTTGCAGGATCGTAGCTCTAATTTCTGGATTTTTTCAGATCATTGATAGAACCATGTCAACGAAAGTATGGAATTTTCAAATGCTGAACTCTGGGCCATCATGAAATTCCTGTTCCTGCAGAAGAAAACTCCAAAGGAAATCCTTCAATGTATGATATAAACATTGAGTAACAAGCGCCCATCATACTCAACTGTGAAGATGTGGAAATGGAGATCTTGAGACCGAAGATGAGAAAGGTTCTGAGAGGCCTTCAACAGTGTCGACTCCTGAAATTGTTGAACATGTTCATGACCTGATTTCGGCAGATTGGCTAAAACAATTGCTGAGACACTAGAGATAATCCCGAGAATGCATTGGGTTTATAATTCATGAGCAGTTGGCTATGCAGAAGCTGTCGGCCAAGTTGGTGCTGAAATGTATGAATGCTGATCAGAAACGAAATCAAGTGGATACTTCTAAGTTGATGTTGCAGCATTTTGTGCGATCTAGTGATAATTTTATGGAATGACGTCACTCTGTTGATGAAACATAGTTACATCAATATGATGCAGAGACCAAACAACAGTCCTTGTAGTGATGGCACACCAGTTCTCCACGGCCGAAGAAATTCAAGACTCAGAGGTCAGCAGGAAAGGTCATGGCCGCAGTTTTTTTGGATGAGGAATGTATTTTGATGAGACTATTTTCAGAAGGGCCAAGCAGTTAATGCAGAATGCTGCTTTTAACTTGCTGTTCCGATTAAAGGAGGCATTGAAGAAATACAACGAGGGAAGCTGCAGAAAGGTGTCCCCTTGTTCACCTGCTCACGGGGCTGGCAAGATAATGGATATTTTGAAGAATTTGGGGTTTAAATGCATAGACCATCCATCCTACTCATCAGATCTTGCTTCATCTGACTATTTCCTGATTCCAAACTATAAAAAGAGTTTGGAAGGAAGGAAATGTTTGAATGGTACAGAGATGATAGCAGCAGCAGAGCAGTATTTCAGCCTTCAGGTTTGGGGGGGGGAGTTAAATAAACTTGAGAAACAATATACATAATGTGTAAAAATTTGGGGGTGAATATGTGGAATAGCACCTAAGTTTCATGGCTCTTGGTCATCTCCTTTTTGGTCAAGATGAGAACTTTTTAGCACCCCTTCATACGATTTTAAATAGATTAGACACAACATAGGTATCTACAGGAGTGTCTTTCTGTGGATGCTGTTTCTATGAAAGGTGGACCAGATGCCTTGAGGAAAGAGAGGCACAAAGAAAGGACTACCAAAACAGTAATGAGGCAAGAAGATGGGCTAATGAGGGTTTTGCTGATCAGCTACTTTTCCCCCCTTCTTCATCTTATTAAATGGCTTACCAAAAGCATTACTGATGCTTTTCTTTGCTAAACTGAATGATATTGTGATAATAGACTACTGAATCTTGTGTTCAAGTCAGACTAGAACACATCTTGAACTCTTTCTTTTGCTGACATCATTATCTTGTGACTTTCTGTTGAGTGAAATAGGTTGTAACTAAAACCTAAATAAAAACTTGTTGATCACTAAGGGGACACTCATACAAGAAAAATGCTTTCTGAAAAATGTTGTGGCACCTTGCAAACATGTAATTGTTGGCCATCAACTTTCATGTGGATTAGGGTTATAGGATCCCTGCAAAAGTGGAAAAACCGGGAGTATAGGCCTGTTTTGTTTTGTTTTTACCTGTAAGAACACTTTTCTATTCATTTTTCTATTCAGTACAATTCTGTGGTCAATTTCAAGTGGAAGGTTACCACAGAATCATGCTGGAGGACCTACAAATGCCTAGAGAGAACCTTTTTTTGGTTGTGTATAAGGCAGCACTAGACGCAGTGGCAAATACAGCAATCTATGAATAATTGAATTCATGAATGCTTAATGTGGACCCAGTCCTTCAGATGTATGAAGCGTTATTCTCAATTTCAGGGGTTCATAAACGATGTGGAAGAAGATTGCAAAAAATAAAACAAGAACAAACTGAAGTTGCAACAAGTATAGACAGGAATAATTCCTTTAACAGTGGCCATTTACAAAACAATGGGTGGGTGTAACACAGATGTTTTGCATTGGTAAGGTGATTTAACTTAGATAGAGACACAATAAATACTTTAAATAAAACTTTAAATAATAATTTTTGTTTGACCCAAAAAGATGGATCTGAATCTTTGTACTTGTTATTCAGTAATTTCTTGTCGAAGTAAGTAACTGATGTTCCTTTTCCCCCCAAAATGACCCCTTTAAACTCCTGGGAGATTGAAATGTTTACCAGCTGGCTCTTGAACATTGCCATTTCTGATAGCTGATTTGTATCCATTTCTGTTTTAGTGTAGAGACTGTCCTGTTTTATCTATGTACAATGAAGTAGCTATTGCTGGCAGTTTATGGCAAAACAGAATTACAGGAATGAGATATAATTAGAATTTGCTGGGCAGGAAATTTGTATACATATGTGAATGAAAGTTGGCATCCTTTCTACATTATACAAAAGTACATTGTACTTTTTTAACCACGGAGAAGTTGTTGTCTCTTTTCTTTGCTTATTTTTGAGTTGCACTTTTAAACAAAATGCAATTTTGGAAATCAGGGGATTTGAAAAATAAAGAACTAAGGAACATTGCTTTACAAATAAACGGGTTATATAATTTCCATTTTTGCTACTGCAATTATAATACCTTGGCAATACAGATTTCACCTTGCTGTAAGGTTAAAAAGAAATTTTAACTAGTCCTTTGTGCTTAAAATAATAGATATGAAGAGTCAATGACTATAAACTTATAGGCCCAGAATAAAAAGGTATACAACCAATCCATCTGTTTCTTTCAATTAAATAAGATTTGCAAAGCCAGTAGGGGCTTTTCTTGGTTGGTTGGTTTGGGGATTTTGGTACTGAAAGACAATGCATACTTGGCTTTATGCTGCTTATTATTAGTTCACTTTTTCTTTTTTTCTCTACCAAACAGATTTATTTAAGATTTCTAGACTACCAAATGGAACATTCAAATGAATGCAAGAGAAACTTTGTGGCAGTGTATGATGGAAGCAGTTCCATTGAAAACTTGAAAGCAAAGTTTTGCAGCACAGTTGCAAATGATGTTATGTTACAGACTGGAATTGGAGTGATACGGATGTGGGCAGATGAAGGCAGTAGATTAAGCAGATTCAGAATGCTCTTCACATCATTCGTAGATCGTAAGTATATGATCATCACTTATTTATATAGTGCCATCAATGTACATGCTTCTTTAAATGTAAAACAACAGCAAAAAAGGCCAGTCCTGCCAAAAACATACAATCTTTCATATATGAATGACTAATTGAGGTTGTCATACTTTGGCCACATCATGAGAATGCATGTTTCATTAGGAAAGACAGTGATCCTAGGAAAGTGGGAGGCATTTGGGAGAGAGAAAGAATGCACACCAAATGGTTAGATATAATCAGAGAGGTCACAGGCCTGAACTGCAGAGCAATAGAGAATAGAAGGAAAGTGGGAGACAAAAGCTTGGAGGTGTCTCATTCTTAGAATTGCCATAAGTCAAGATAGACTTGAGAGCATAAGAGCAACAACAACACACACACATATATGGGAAGGAAGGAGTAATACAAATATACTGTGCAAACAGTTCAAAGTCATAGCCATGTTAGTCTGGATCTATGTTAGTCTGGATCTTGTAGCACCTTTGAGAGTGAAAGATGTTGGTAGCATAAGCCTTTGGAGACTATGAGTCTACTTCATCAGATGCAGATGCATCTGTTGCATAAAAATATACAAGATGGTAAAATTCCAAAAGCTTTGGAAAATAAAAAAGTTTTTATTTGAGATTTAAAAACAATGAGGGGAAGAGCCATTCACAAATGTTCAGGAGCAATTCCAAGAGTATGTAACAAAGGATGGCAAAACTGTCTTGAATTTAACTCATTATTTTCCCTTTTTTTCTTGCATTTGAAATGCATGAAATGGGAAACAGTTGCTTACAGACACTGCTTTTGCTTTAAATGGAAGGCAAAGTTGGCATATAACTCCAGACCAGGGCAAAGTATTAAGCCATGTAGAGGTGGGGAGATTTGGTCAGCTGCTAGGAATCATCAGCTAAAAATTACAGATGAGGAGATCATGAGATTGTAATGCCTATCTTTGCAATGCCTGTCTTTGCTTAGGACAAATACACGTCTGTTGTGCTATGTGCTAAAGCAAGGCTACTGACCTCTGCATTTGAAAAATTTTGAATCCATATTTAAAACATAATCTCTCGCTGAATAATTAGTGTGGCTTTCAAGATGTAGAAGGAAACTGGATTAATTTTTTTTAATAGATTGGGCATTTTAAAATTGGAAGACATTCTCAAATAATTGACTGTGTTGATCCAAATCTACTCATCTATGCTCTTGCTTGAATCAGGCAGTTAAGGACAGCTTGAAATAGCAAGAATTATAAAACTTCAAATGGCATGAATGTGCTCTGATCAGTTGGTGTCCTAATCATCAGATTAGTATACTTTAAATTAGTATACTTTAAACAATACATAACTAGGCACAGATTATAATAATTTTAAGTGCATTGCTTAAAATTAAAATATTGATTATTTAAGCAATTAACCAGCCTGGTAAATGTACCTTCCTATTACAAAATAACCCTGAAAATTCTACAAAAGAACCTCCATTCAAACAGCATAGATGAGAAAAAGACTGACAGTGAATGTGCTATTTTGAATACTGTTGTCAGTGTGTTAAATAGGGGGTAAAAGTAGAAATGGTGTGCTAGTAACCACACTTGAGGAATGTCTGGAATGTGATACTACATAATATATTGTTTATAGATTGGGTAATCCAGAACCTTCCCCCCTTTCCTCTTTCATAGCTCCCTGCTCAGGTGGCACTTACTTTTGCCATAGCAACATGTGCATCAATAATTCTCTCGTCTGCAACGGCATTCAAAACTGTGCATATCCTTGGGATGAAAATCACTGCAAAGGTGAGTAGTCAAAACCTTCGGCTGTTTGTCTTGTGCTTCTAATTTTATTAAATGAGCCGAGGCCAATTCTGGTCAATGTTCTCAAGGCAAAAGATTGTGAACAATATGATGTATCTGCCCTTATAACTGAAAGATTTGCTTTTTCGAATTTTAGAAGGCAATGGACAGGTTAAGCTTGTAATGGAATTCTGGTCTGTTTCATGTACCAGGCTTCTGCATTTGCCATCTATGTGCCATGCTATATTCTATGTTTCTTCACCTTGAAGCTCCTTCGAGATTTTTTAAAAAATACACTACATTGTTACTATGCTACACTGTATTTTTCTGGTTACAGCATTTCGGTTTCCTGTTTTATAGCTTAACAAACAGATCAGTTGCAGATCAACTCTAGATCATTTAAAATACTAAGCTTTTCCAAGTAGAACTCTGCCTCACTAGCATTAATCATGTCTAGTCAGGAAAGTATTTTATCTCATGTACCTTATTTCTTTTCATTTATGAGTTGTCCCTATTGCTGAAACTCTCAATATGAAATACTTTAGTAAATTATAAAATAAAACTAATAAAACAAACATCAGTTTAAAGCGTATTAAAAGCAGAAGTAAAAACAACTTTAAAATAGAAGATAATTATTGGAGCAGCTCAGACAACTAAAAGGTCTTTGCCTACTGCTGAAAGGTCTGCAATAGGAGGCCACAACAGAAAATGCCAATGTGCCACCATCCATTCAATCTCGGTAGGCAGCAGCACTCAGAATAAGGCCTAAGATTATTAATTCAGAAAATCGTCAGGAACATAAAAGAAGAGAGGGTTTTTTTAACCAAAGCTTATTCTCTAGATAACAATCTGGATGCATCTGTATGTTTTTCCTACATTCTTTCAGTTCAGTCATCTCTTTTAACGTTGATGTAGACAGTGGCTAAAACTATTTATCCTTTTTTATTTTTGGGGGGAAATGCCAGGAAAAAATTCCATTCACATTTTAACTGTAGATATGGCCTTTTTTGTTTATATCCAAGAGATACTAATGTAACTGTTTTCCTTTAGAAAGACTTTTTAAAAAACCTCATACTCTTGCTTCTTGTCAATTAGAGCAATAACCTTTTCTTCCAAAGCTAGCTTTTTTCCCCCCTTTAGGTCACAAAACATTGAAAATTGCTGTAATCTGGTAGTGCCATCTTGTGTGCTTTCATGTGAAGAGCTCAAATTTAATAATTCTTGTCAGAGACTTTTCTACTGGTATTAAAAAGAACTAGAAGAGGACATTTTAGACTCCCTGTTAAAGCCAGTAAGAGAAAGAGTCAGGAGAGGAGAATGCACTAGAGGCTACACTACTGGAGCCCCCCCCCCCCCCCATGTTCCCTTTCTTTTCTGTGCCTTTGATAGCTAATGGTAGCTTGGGTAGCATGAATATGCTGTGGGTTGAAACTCTGCTGCACAATCTGCTCCTTTTTTGGGCCTGTTGCAAAGAGGAGAGCACTTCACAGTTTTGGAACTGACAATTTACTATGTGATCATTTAACTGTTTTAGCCCCAAGAAACTGTGTATCAATGAGAGAGGATAGTTTTCCATATTTAAACAGGGTTTTATTCAGTCTCATCCATATGTAAAGGTACAGTATCTGTCATACATGATTCCATAGATTCCTGTATATTTGGAAGTTATTTTAAGCAATTTACTATATGTGGATGTTCTAAATCTAGTTTTTCTAAATATTCCAGGATATTTAATTTCAAAGGAGGGAAAAACTGGTAACTGTGTACTGGTCATCAAATTTGAAGTGCTTATTTATCATTTAGATCAGCATCTACAGGTTGATGTAGTGATATATGTAGAATAAAAATACAGTCCCTCCTGATTTGCAGGGGATCCATTCCGGACACCACCACCAACCCGTGAATCCAGAAAAATGCAAATATTTGAGTCCCCATTGATTACAATGGTGGCGCACTCCTGCGTGCACGCCTCAGGTGCACATGCCATTTTGTCCCTCCCAGCTTGCCATTCACGAAGGAGTAAGACTGTGGACTCCAAGTCCACAAACGTTGAGGGACAAGTGCATATTGCTTGCATCAGTTGCAACTATTTCAACTCAAGTAGAACCAGAAGGGTTAAACTAAACTGCTTTCTTGGAGCATTCTTTATAAAAAATTCCTAAGAGTACTAGTGCAGATGGCAGTCTGCCTCTATTTGAGTGATAGAGTGTGTGTCAATGAAGTTTAAAAATAGAAAATGCTTTAAACTCTGAGAAACTGGGCTTTTAAATATAACATCTGACAGGTAATGTGCTATTTGGGTATTTGGGGTCTGGCTGTGTTCCATTTTAAAATTCAGCTGAAATGTTGCCATTAAGACCATCAAACTTGAGAATTCTTTCCATGACAATTCAAGGAAAGGTCTTCAATTTAACCTATATGTTGTTTTTCTTGTGGGGAACACTACTACAACAAATTTGTCTGCTACTTAAAACAATCAAACCTTCTGAACACCCACCCCCAACACTAAATAATGTACTTGAGAACTTGAGCTAAGGAGTTGTCTACAAACCTCCATATTGTGCATCTAGTACTTCTACTGGCCAGGTTTCCCTTTTCTCCTATGAACACACTATGGGCCTTTGCAGACTGCCAGAAATAGTGCAAATTGAGTCCACTTTAAGGGTTAGGGTTAGTGCTAGGGAATCATGGGAATTGTTTTTTTTTTCCTGAGACATTGAGCCTTCTCTGTCAGAGAGCTCTGGTGCCACAATAAAATGCAGTTCCCATGATTCCCTAACCCTAACCCTTAAAGTGGACTCAATTTGCACTATTTCTGGCAGTCTGCAAAGGCCCTAAGTTTCCATGCAGTCTGTAGCTGCTTTACAAAATGCTCTGCAGATAAAAGAAGAAGCAGCGTCACTAGGGTTGGCATCACCCAATGCAGTAACTCATGGTATCTTCCACCCCATTGACCTCCTCCCATACCAAGCCATACAGAATCCTTAGTAATGTTTTTATACTAATATTACTTGTAATTCCTGTATATCACTGAATATAATGCAATAGTTGTGACATAAACAACTATCAAAATTATACCTTTAAATTACAATATCATACGCACATCCTAAATGTATTCACATGTACATAGTTTCATTTGGTTAAATTGAGAATTTGGTAAGATGTGATGTTTTGAAAGAAAATTTAAAAAGAATAAAAAAATAATTTTAAAACCCTGAGGCCTCTCCTCTCTCCTTCCATTGAGCCTCACCAAACTCACACCATTTCTTCCACTAAGCTCCAATATCTTAAAAGGGACACAGCCAAACACCACAGCCCATTTCTGCCAAAAGGCAGATGTTTGGGGAACAGAAGTGTTACTCTCCCCTTAGAGTGTCACTTGGTGCAGCCCACACACTCCTAGATAGAAGTACACTCATCCCTCCACATTTGCAGATTTGACTTTTGCAGATTTGGTTATTCATGGATTTTATTAATATGTTATCTAGGTCCTCCAGCGCAACTCTGTGGTCAACTTTAACCAAAGTTGCATTGAAGGACCTAGAGATTCCTAGAGGGAACACTCCACTAGGCATTTGTAGGTCCTCCAGCACAGTTCTGTGGTCAATGTCTGGCAGATGTTGACCACAGAGTTGCACTGGAGGACCTAGAGATTCCTAGAGAGGTGTTCTCTCAGGTAAAAACATAGTGTTTTTGTTATTTACGATTTTTCCACATTCATAGGGGTCCTGTGCCCCTAACCCCAGTGAATGTGGAGGGATTCGTGTATAGTTTCTATAGATTCAGCCTAAAATCTTGTTACTGGTATACATAGGTGCCATGTTACATTACAGCTGTGGATGTTTACACTCATTGCAGATTGAGGCATCCAGCACCTCCATCTCAATGACTTCCTGCCTTCTGCTGATGTGCTCCTCCCTCATGGCTTTTTAGTTGTTGGCAGAGGATGGAGTCAGCCAGGTAATATCTAGTTGTTTTTCTGTAGCTGGACATATGAGGAAGAAAGTATTGTCCTAGATCTGCGTAGCATCTTCTGGAACGCATATAGATGTCATCTTCATATGTCTGACTGTAGAAACACAGCTGGAAGCTGCCCTGGTCATCCTCCTCTGCCACTAAATGACTCTTGGGCGTGCCCCAGTGGCAGGGAGGGAGATTACACCCATAGGAAGGAGGGAGGAAACTGGAGTATGCCTGCTGGAGCTTTGTGCTCTACCAATGAAGGTCAGTGAAGGGTCTCATCCACAATGTATGTGTAGGATACAAACCATTTCTTTAGCTCCTGCTATAGAAGCAGAACTTCTTCAGTTCTCCTTCCCACACCTCACTAATAAGGTTCATAGTAATCACAGATTCAGATTTCCAACATGGAAGAACTTTTATATTTGGGATGGGAATTCTTTGTCCTTTTTTGGGCAGGGGGGAGGACAGAGAGAGAGAGACTTATACATGTTCTTTAACAAGTTTCAGCCAGTGCTTAAAAGAATCTTAGCAACATATTCCACAGGCTATGCATAAAATTGATTGCTTCTGCTTTGTCCTTTTCAGAAAAGAAGAAAACAGGGTTATTTGAACAAATAACCAAAACTCATGGAACAATAATTGGGATTACTTCAGGGATTGTTTTGGTTCTTCTCATCATTTCAATCCTGGTTCAGGTCAAGCAGCCTCGCAAGAAGGTGATGGCTTGCAAAACTACTTTCAATAAAACTGGCTTCCAGGAGGTTTTTGATCCTCCTCATTATGAGCTCTTTTCACTGAGAGACAAAGAGATTTCTGCTGACTTGGCCGACCTTTCTGAAGAACTTGAAAACTACCAGAAAATGAGGCGCTCTTCAACAGCTTCAAGGTGCATCCATGATCA
The DNA here is from genome assembly GCA_026167975.1 of Phrynosoma blainvillii. Taxonomy (NCBI): domain Eukaryota; kingdom Metazoa; phylum Chordata; class Lepidosauria; order Squamata; family Phrynosomatidae; genus Phrynosoma; species Phrynosoma blainvillii. Next base: position 21,130,772 of record JANUYF010000007.1, on the reverse strand, counting down.
TCATTGTGGCTCCCAAACTGTGACAGTAAAGCAAAGTAGGACCAACCTCAGTTCAATGGAACTTCCTTTCCGCAATGATTTTGCACAACCACAGCCAATGAAGACCTTTAATAGCACCTTCAAAAAAAGCAGCTATACTTTCAAACAGGCTCATGAGTGCCCAGAGCAGGTGATAGAAGATAGGGTAATGGAAGAGATTCCTTGTGAAATCTATGTGAGGGGTCGGGAGGATGCTGCTCAGGGCTCATTATCAATGGACTTTTAACCTTTTAAAGGTTGAAATGTGTGTGTATAAATATAAATATATATAAAATTCATGTGTGTATACAATAATGTACGATATGGAATTTGATGGAGACATAAGTATTCATACTTTCTTAAAAGCTTGTTTAATTACTTTTCCTCCCAAAGGTATTCTCTTCATAAACCACTCTTCCCCTTTGAATAGGCCAAGTGGTTGAAGAACAAAACAGTAGGTTTTGCATGAGATTTCAACTATTTCTCATTTGCAGGGGTGGGAGGTGGGACTACAAACAAAAAATGTAAAAACTCTGATCATGGACAGCACATATACTCTACCTTGGTTCATATCATTTTTCTTCCTTCAGGTACTCTTCCAAGTCAGAATCTTAATTACTTCAGTTATAAAAAGAAATAAGTAGGCACGGCATCATAACATCAGAAACGTTTATCATATTTGTCAAATTGTAGCTAGAGTCACTGTGGTAAGTGCCAATTAAGACTCAAATGAGTTACACTACATCCATCTGGTTCATCTTGACTAATTTTACATTGCCTTTTTAATTACTGACTCCTTAAAGACCAGACCTAAAGCTTTCTTTTCCCGCAAATAAGCGGTAGACTGGCTACTTGTGCAGATAACTGGGCTGACGTTGTAAGTACAGCATACCAGCATCCACATTTTGTAGGAGAAACAAGTCAAATGGATTTCTTGCCTTTTAAACTTCATATTTCATTTGGGAGAGTAAGGTTCTTAAAATCCATGGATTTTTAGTATTTAAGTATTTAGATTTTAGCATTAGCATTCTGAATCTGTTTAGTTTCTCTAGCTGTGTTACTCAGTACCATGCACTGACAGCACATTGTGCTAAGCACAGGTAAATGTCACCTTGATACTTGTTTTGAGGACATCAAAAGCCCAGATCATGACTTGTATTTTCTTCTTGCAGCAATACATCAGGGATTTTTTAAAAACATTGGTACACAATTTCTGCCATATTTTACATGGTGCAAAACCTTGTTGCAGGTACTCAAACTGTGAAAAGAATATTGGTCCACGTCTTTCAAGAGTTGTTGCACTTTTAGTGGGTGTCCTATAACAGTCTTCATATTCCTCCCACAAACATCACTGTTGGAATCAGTACCTTGTGCTTTCCCTTGGTGATTAGGGCTGTTGAGAAAAGCAATTTCCTATGTGTGGCAAGAATTTGGATTGCTATGAATGGTATAGCACTGCTAAGCCCAGAGCTGACTTTTGTTTTGGTTTTTTTTTTAAAAAAAAAAATGGTATGTCTTACATTAACATTACATTTGTTTACAGATTGTGTGTAAAGCCTTCGTACAACCTGGTTTCTATCTAAAACTTTTGATATGGCAACTTCATAAGATTTTCCTTTTATTTATTTTCTTGGCTATGTTCTGGTACACTTTATGCTTCATTTTGGAAGTGGCACTCACTGCCTAGCATGATGTTTCTTGAATAAGATCCACATCTACATCAGTACCACAGCAACATAAAAGGGACCTGAATGTTGGAGAATCTTCTCTAGTGCTATGATATTCCAGTTTCCCTGATCTCCACCCAGGGATAGTAAATTCTGAGATTATCACCCATAAGGCTCTTTTCCAACAAGTATGATTGGCTACTAGTGTAAATGTCTATCAAGCGCAGGCAATATTCTGTAGAAATGGTGATATGAAGCAAGTGTATTCTCTCTACTTGTTTCCACCTAATAGCCAGATACCGGGTGCTCTTCTCTCTGTTCATTTGGAAGCACACTGGAGAAAGATTTAGCAGGAGACAGGACTATTAACCACTTTTCACTTCTAGCTTCAACCTCTTGAAGAAAGCTGCTGCAGTGCTTCACCTGCTGTTTGGCTTTAGGCCAAAGGTTTGTTTGCTGTGTCTTATTTCACATTCTGTAAGTGTTGCTGCCATGTTTTTATAATTAAAATGATTTATAAACTGAATTCTCTAACTTTTCGTAAACTTTGATATAACGCCATACTGTGTGACCTGTGTAATACAGCACTCAAGGACCTGTTCAGGAAACTTGGTTATCAGTGTGCATGTTAACAACAATGAACTACTTGTGAAGAACACCTGGTTTCTTTACCATTTAGTCTTTTTTTAAAAAAATTCATGGATTTCTTAAGCTGCTTTTGTTTATGTGTCTGTTTTTCACTAAATGTGACCATACAACTCTTGAGCCAATGGTCAATACCTTGTATTAAGAAATGTATATAAAGGAAACTCAGAAATTATTCACTGTAGTGATTGCAGAGGCCAATTAATGGGTAGACGGTAGCATTTCAAATGCTTCAGTTCTAAAACTACTGAGAAATCCTTGATAAAGCAAGTAAGTTGCATTAGCAATGCACACATTTGGGGATTTACTGCATTTCTCCAGAATCCAGGAATGACAAAATACTTCTGTTTTGTTTTGTAGGTTAAACTTGGTTAATGTATAAAGTAACACAATCCTGAAAAGAGCATTCCAGGCCAGTGATTAAAGGAGAGAGCAGAGGAAGGGATGGAATAGGCACTAAATGCAAACATATTGTTTGAGTAAAATGTGAGCACAGCTTCTTTGGTAACAACTGTTAAAACCAAGACAAAGCATGTGTCACAGGTACTATCACTGTATGACTGACTTGCTGACTAATGAAGTTTTTCACCTATCAACCACCTGCTATAGGAAACCATGGAATGGCAGGATATGGGATTCCATATGGACACAAGCCATAGATAACTGGAAACTGACGGAAGTCAGATAGATCCTGATTTGTGCTAGTTACTGACAGTTTTCCCCTTACGATTCCTTAATGGGATTGCCACAGCGCAGACTGAGCATTCAAGCCACAAACCCATGGATCTGGCCTGATGACAAATCCAACTGTCACAAAGTTGTGATGAGAAATAAAGGGGAAAACAGAAAACAAAACAAATGAAATAAACCCCACAATTCCAAATAAACAAAAAACATACATGCCAGATCTGAACCAGGTGAAGAAAACCAGAGCTGAAGACCCAGCCCCAAGCAGGTCAACTTAGTCCCCAATTGGCTAAACCCCATGGAGATCAGACCAGAGGCCCCTGAGAAGCTGCCAAGGAAGATGGCGAACAATTCCCTCTCTTTGGCCACCTCAAGGCCTCCAAGCAGGGAACTGCTCACCAAGCCACTTATCAATGGATCACACATCTGCAGTTAGTACATAAGGGCACACTATTTTGCACATATTCTCTAGAGCAATGGTTCCCAAACTGGTCCTGTAGATGTGTTTGACTTCAACTCCCAGAAGCCCCAGTCAGCTTGTCCAACAGGAATCCCAAGAGCTGAAGTCCAAAAGATCTGGAGGACCAAAGTTTGGGAACCACTGCTCTAGAGCAAAGTAATCAGTGTAGCTCTGAATTGTTCCTGGGTACAGTTCTAAAGCATGTTTTACCTGTAATGCTAACTACCAAACTAGATGTGACATGGGAGATCTGTAAACAGTCTTCCAATGCATTTGTTTTTGCTTAATAGGCTTCTTTGCATGCAAAAAACTGCTCCAAAACAACAAAACTCAAGCCCTACATTATGTGAGTCTCTCACCTTTTGTAGCCGTGGGTGGGAGAAATTTAATTTAAGATAATGCAGGAAAAGGGGTTTAAAAACCCACTCAGCTCAGTGTCATGAGTCACACTGAGCAACAACCTCCCTTCAAGTGCTTTGAAGAGGGAAAAGATGTTAGGAAATCTAATCCACTGATTGCTTATGTTACATCTCGATTGCCCATGTTAATACTAAAGCCATTCCCATTTCTTGGATCTTACTACTTTGGCCTAATATAGGAAGGCTCTCTACTACATTTATTACTGAGATTACAGTTGGTTAGTTTCTTCTACCCTCTACTAGGTTTCAGGTGCCTGACAGAAAACAGATTTGCCCATTCCTGAAAGATTTGTCTGCTTCCTTTGAACAAACAGACCATAGGTCCAAAAAGAGAAACAACAGTGGGTCCATTAATAACAAAGCAACCCAGTCTAGGTAGACATCATCTTCCAACAATACATTTTCTTTTAATAACCACACATTTTGGTGCAGGTGTTCTGAAATCTTTTCAGATGATGAAAGCAAAATTCAGCTTAATCCTATTTATAAAAAAACTGTTCTCTTTTAAAGAACCACATTTGGATTGAATCACACTGGAACATTTCCCATAGCTCCATTGTTTCCCCAATGTATGTAGCAAACAGGCTCATTTGATGACAAATGGAAAAGAGAATGAATACGTGGGAGTTGATACAAATGATTATTAGTGAAATCTGATTTCTGCCTGTTTTGTATACAAACAATTTCAATCAATATCCATACACATTATGTAAACAATCCTGCAAACAACACTGGGTTCATTTTTCTTACAATTCTACAAAATTGGGACATAATGAGAAAGTGAAAACATGAGAATGATGTGTGCTTTTCTATTATGTGGGATACTTTTCTATTATTTAGGATACTTTAAACCTTGGAAGATGTATATTTGGTACTTGGACATTTCAGAGGAAGAAATGTGTTTTCTCAAACTTCCCTGCTGTTAAGGTCACCAGAATTAATGTCAGCATGCAAAGAACCTCGGAAAATAGGTTTGGGAACCATTGAAAACTCTTATCAGTACCTGGAAGTTCACTTACTCTCTTGAGATTCCTTCAGTCTTTCTGGGGAGGGAGGAACGGTCACTCACTCATAACCAGCACTGTCCCCCTGGCCTGTTAACCTAAAAGGTATTGGACCTTGAGGTCCTCACCCACACTGTCAATGACACCTTGGCATTTGGGGGAAATTACTAGCTCAAAAAGAGACCTGCGAGAGGTTGGGTAAATTAAGGGGATCTTTCCACCTATGTATACCAGCATTAACTGCAAAGAGACTCAGGTTTTAATGAATAAGAGTTTTATTTAGAAATGTGCAAACACAAAGAACCAATGCAACCTTAAAAACCACACAAGGCTAACAGAAAGGAAAGGCTGGATAGCAAGAAATAAGGAGTTATCCCTTTGCTGACCTGTATCTTTTCCCTCACTTGGTTCACAGTCCTGCTTCCTTGCAGCAAAGGTGGACCAACTTAAACCAGCATTTTGAAATGCAAGACTTTGTATAAAAGTATTTGCTTTTAAATTAACTGATTTTACAAAGGATGTCCAAAATAATCAACAAATAAATATACTGAAGAATATGGGAACATATGCAACATGCTGAGTCTCAGTAATTAGTACCAGCTTCTCATCAGCCCTGAGTGTGCTCCCATTAAGAAAGTGTGGGTGATGTGCTGAAACATACCTACTTTCTCCAGTTACTGTGCCCCATGTTCAATCTTGAGATTTTATTTTATTTTATTTACATTGCCATCTGGCATGTATGTTTTCAAGTGTGTCCTTGTTTCAATCTTTCATCCATCCTGACTGCAACTATCTGTGAGCGTGTAAAAGTTTTCAAATTGCATTTCTTCTCAGTTTGATGAAGGCATTATGAAATAAATTCCAGTCACTCAGCATACAATTTCATGAAAAGCTTTTCTGTTTAAGTGTTAAGTAGATTGCTTTTGGTTGCCAGAATACATTAGACACATTACTTACTGCTTTTACACAATGTGGCAATTGGAAAAACAATCATCAGTCATTCTTCAGCTTTACTGAAAAAAGGATACTTTTCCAAACTCAGCCCCAGAGAAAGTCCTGATGGACACTGTTGTTGCTGAAATGAGCAAGTAAAATGGCTCACCCCATCCCTCCGAAAGGTAACAAGCATAGGCATCAGCTATTGTGATAGCCCTAAAGTTGTAAACTTGGATTATCCACCTTATTCATGAATTAGCACTCTACCTAAATACCTTGAAACCGCAGGCAGTATATACAGCTTTCAAAAACTAAAAACAATACAACTTTGATCTTGTGTCATTTTGGACAGGGGGGATAGTAACTGAACTACAGCAGCCAGAAGCTATATATATATATATATATATATATATATGAACTACAGCAGCTAGAAATTATTCTTAATATAACCACATCATATCAAATCATATTACACAGATAGAGGGATAGATAGATAGATAGATTGATCATATATTGGTTATATTCATTAATTTTGGCTTGTTGCCACACTGCAGAATTAATGTTTTTTTGGTAGCCCATTTTTGGTAGCTATTTTCATAATGTGAATATATATATTCTGGCATGAATATATATAGCCTGGAATGAATCTGGATTATTTCCTTGGTGTTCACACTTGCCATGAGTGCACTTGGTGCACTTTGGGCTACCAAAAACAACAACACTTAACCCGGAATATTCAATTCTGTTTCCCACCACCACCACCAAATTTTCCCAAAAGATCTGCATCTTCAGCAGCATGAATACACTTCCGAATTGATTCAGATTGCTGTATGTCATTCAAGGGAATGGAGGCAGCTACATTTTATCCCAAAACAATGGCATATATATAGCAGCTGATAGGGGTCTTCATGTAATGGTGATTAAGCAACACAATATTTTGGAAATCTTCCAAAGCATCAATGAGGTTTGCTGGGTTAATTTATTTCTTGGTTGTGCACGGGTGGGGGTGGCAGTGTTTGAATTGTTGTTTTCCGAGACACACTCCAAACCCCCGCTCCTCTGAAAGTACCCTATCCATGCTATGGAAAGGGTTTGTGTTCACATTTTATGCTACAATGGATTCAGGTGATCTACAGTGGCCAGACACAAAAAGGACATAATATCTGTACCACTTAATATAGCTCTGCACAATAGTTACACACAACTACTGAAGGTGCAGAAAACTATTCTTCTTTTGCATCTGGCTATCCTACTATCAACCAAACAATCTTAATATTCATTCAGCATCCCCTGCAGATGCTGCTTGTATTGTTAGTGCCGTCCAATATTTTTTTCCAAGGTAGTCTTTAGGGGGAAAGATGTAAGTAAATTGGCTGGGATGTTGAGTAATTCTAGGCCATTCTCCAGCTGTGATTCTACTAGTTCAAATTATTTATTCCCAGGTAGGAAAGATTTGGATGAAGCATATACACTGCTAGTGTATTAGCACAATTAGTCCCTGAGAGTTTAAGATGAAAGCATCCAAAGAACAATTCCTATCATTAAGTGCCATTCTGGTTCAGCACTACAAATTTAATTTCTTTTAATGTTATATTCTATCTTTGACATCTTGTGCTTATTCTGTCCCACTGATTTCTCTATTAATTAATTTTAAAAAAAATTGTTCACCGATTGCACATTTTATAATGTATCTATTCTGTTAACTAGTTAAGAGTCAATTTAACGCTGCCTTTCTTCCATCTGGTGTCCATCAGATGTTTTGGATTACAAGTCCTATCTGATCTAGACAACTGGGTTAATGGGCAAGGAACGGGGGAGTTGTAGTCCAAATCTAGAGGGCACCAGATTACAGAATGCTCATGTAGCAGGTAATCAGCAGAGGAAAATGTATTTTATTGACTGACTGATGAAATATAAAATGGAACCCAAGTTGCTACTACCCAAATGAGGTTATATATGTTTGTGGGATCAAAATAAAATGACAGCTACTCTGCTTTTTAAAAATGGTTTAACAAACACCTCATCCTATCAGTTTCAGAAAAAAATGTGGTGGTAACTGTTAGCTATCCAAGCTGCAATGGCTTATCTTGAGATATAGCCAATTCTTTTATTTATTTATTTATTTAATGAGCATATGATGCCATCAAAACGTCTCTGAAACATCCAATAAGAAGAAAGAAATACACTTCTTTTCTTAATCAAGACATGGCTCTGTTACCAAGAGAAGAGCTTAGCTGGGAATGCTGTGAAGATAATTGCCAAGCGCATTGCAAAGCATCTGAATGCTGCCTTACCAAGAATCTCCATCTCCTTTCTTAATAACTGAGGACCAAGTGGGATTGGTTGAGTCATCGTTTTGCACGCAGAAGGTGTCTTCACAAAAGGGCTATTTTATTCTTCCTGGTAGGCTGAGTTGGCTGAAAAATTACATTCAGTCATGTACTTCTGTTTCTGTAAAAGCTTGTACAACATCTTGGAGAGGTATGAGAGCTGCTTTAGAATTTAATGATTTATTGCACTGTGAGAATGCTTCATGCGCTCTTGTACAAATCCTGATAAATTAGCATTTACTGTTGTTTCCCTTAGATAGCCCTTGTTTCTCTAGATTGTCCATTAAAGTTAGTTTGGAAATATTTCTCCCCTTGGTAGCTACAGTTCGATTTTTAAATAGTATCTATAGTAGGTCCTTGGAAAGAGATTATAGTTCAATGGTAGAACCAATGTTTTGAATGCAGAAAGTCCCAAGTTCCAGCCCAACATTCTCCAGGAGAATGCATCTGAAGAAGTAGACTTAAGTCAATGAAAGCTCATGTTGCCAACTTCTTTCTTTAGTTAGTCTCAAAGGTGCTACAAGATCTCTCTGCATACTGATTCTACAGACTAGCATGGCTATATCTTTGAATTCTCCAGGAAAGGCAGAGAAAGAGCATATCTGAGCCATTGCCAACCTGTTGCCAGGCCCTGGTTCAACAATACTGATCAAGACAGTCTGACTGAACATGCGGCAACTATATCTATATCTATATCTATATCTATATCTATATCTATATCTATCTAGATATAGATATATCAACACATGACATGTCCCACATGCAAAGAGAAAACATAGACTTTGTTTCAAGAAATAATTACAGACCCTGAAGCACTACAAAATTATAACAAAAAGCCAATAAAGCTACAAACAGCAGCAAATACACACCGAAGGACCCAGGCGAAAAAGACTAATTGATTTTGGACACAGAATTAATCCATGTAGCTCTTGAATAGGGCAGTCTTGACTTAAACATACTCCCCACCATCCATGAGAAATGGGTGCACTGCATCACAGAGACAGGACTTGAGAAATATAGTCCTCAAACTTGCCTTCTGGGAACCTGTCACAACATTTGTAAATGCAAAAAAACGGTAACAGTGGACCAGGCTCTCCACCACATCGAATAAGTGTGTTTCAGAGGCTTGTACTGCAACAAACACATTCAAAAGGAAGGCAGCAGTTCTGAAGAGAAAAAGGACAGCAACTGTCAATTCTACAAATACATTGGCCGTCACTAGCAAGAGGATTCAGAGACTGAAATGGCTCACTTCCCTTACCAAAGCTTCTGGAGAATGAAATGAGCTTTAAAACTCTGTCTTGCAAGAGCAGCCTTGCCTCACCTCTGGAAGCAATACTATAGGGATGGATGAATTTGTCTGCGTCTAGTGGGCAGCACTTTCACATATCTTGGTCAAGATCCTATACCAGCTCATAGCTCTGGGCTAAGATGTCCAGGTGTTTCTTATGATAAGAGATGTCCCTTATTTGAGGTCAGAAACTATGTCCCTTGTAGGACTGCAAGTGTCCCTTATTATAAGGAATGCTCCCTATTCGAGGGCTGGAAACTTTTCTTTTTATATAGACTAACAGTGTAACATAAAATCCCATATTTTTGAGATGTGGGCCCTTCATAAAGAAAAATGTGTGCAATCATGTAATTTTTGAATACATACAATATATTAATTTTACAGAGAAACATGTGGCTACGTTAAGTGAAATCAATACTTGCACTTGATATTAAGACAGAACGTAAACTTGTTACTAGCTACTACTTTTTATTACTGTTATTGTCGTTTGTATCCTGCTTTCCTCCCAAAAATTGGGACTCTTAAGCAGTCTACAGTCTAAAAGTACAGTACAATTAAAAACATACAAAAGAGGCAATTAAAATGGAATTAAACCATTACAATATTAAAACAGATCATTTGTTTAAAAACAGAATACATTAAAAAAAAAAAAAGCTTGTATTTTGTGCATTTTGGTTGGCCCAATAAAGGTTGTGGATTTCGGATGTTATTGTATTCTGTAAATAATGTGTAACAAGTAATGGCACTTTTTGAAAGCATAGTAAAGTAATGATTTAATATATAAAATAATGTTCCATGCTCTGGTGGAAAAATATGACAAATAAAGCCTTCTTTGTAGCTTCTCCTGGTCCTTGAGATGCTCCACTCTGGGCATTTTCACCCATCATATTCTCTGTTGCTTAATCCATTCATTTTCTGGCTGATGTATTGTCTTATTTGTTCTATTGATCTCTCTGGGAGCCAACTTGGGTGTCTTGGCTTATCAATTTGAAATAACACTGTATGCTGCAAATCTGACATACATGTGGACATAGGGACAGTCTGCAAGACCTGCTGTGTCTCTGTCTTTCTTTCTGCTGCTGGTATATTGAATCTGAAAGGTGATTTAGACAAGTTCAGGTGGCAAGGGTTCAACACACCTTTCTCAAAGCCCCCACAGTGTCAAAATGAGAGCTCCCATGGCTGTGTTAAGTAAGGGGAGATATTAGAGAGTTGCTACCATACCTATTTTCGCCTTTGAGCATAGGGACTTTGTAAATACAATCCTAGAAAAATGAGCATAGAGTTGAAGTGGAAGGAGGAATCACCATCTTTTCATAATATATTATGACAGTAATCTTTCTGGGCAAGGGAAGCACGCATCCGTAGTTTTTGGACGAGAAGGAAGCATCGAAGAAAGGGAGACACCCAAAACAGCTAACCGTCAACAAAGACTTCAGACAAAAAGCACTGGAGCTTTGATGGAAATGTCAGCATAACAGCAAGCGCCGTAGCAAGACAGGAATAAAAGAACAAAGACTGACCGTTTCTAAAGCTATCCGTATTAGAAAGCAACACAAGCGCTGTATCTGCTGGGAGTTTCATCAAAGTAAAGAGGATCTACAAAAGATAATTGTGGGGGTGGGGAGAACCAGTAGCTCCATCCCAAGACCTCCACAAGGGAGGAAAAAGTGCACTAAAGTTCATTTTGATGCAGCTATACTGTATTTGTCACTCTGCTGTCCATCTCTTGCTGTGATAGCAATATGTCCTGAATAACGACCGGTTGACTGACTGAAGGCTTCTTCCATCGGTCTGGCCACTGACCCAAACTTAAAGGTATATAGGCTGCAGTTTAAGAGGATATGGATCCAGAACAGAATGGTATCACCTCCGCAGTATTTCGACAGAATGTTGTTATCCCTCTTTGGGACAACTTGGTGCTTGTAATTTGGCCACAGGGATAAAACACAAGAAACAAACAGTCTCTCAACAGGGGAATCATTTGTAATACTTATCGAAGTTCCCAGCATTGTCTCACCTGCTGCTGCAATTGCTGAAACTGTCTCCAAATACAAGGTGGTTTGCAGCATTACTGTGCTGAAGGGGCCAAATACATCCAGTCTCTCTGAAACTTGGTGCCCCTGGGGCCACTCATTCTTTGAATGGAAGACCTGGGAACCCTGTGCACATTTCCTTGATCTCTTGAACTAGAACTCTGGGAAACCAGGGTTCAGATCCCCAGTCAGCCAATGGAAACCCACAGGGTGACCCTTGAGCAAGTCACATTCTCTCAGCCATGGAAGAAGGCAATGGCAAACCTCCTCTGAACACATCTTGCCAAAAAAAAACACATACCTTTTAATATGTTTGCTATAGGTCAGAGTCAACTTGAAGGCACGTAACAATAACTAGGAAAGTGACACTCATCTCGCCTATGTAATGCATTGCTAGGACCACTAGAAGATGCCTTATATCAAGTGAAACCATGAGGTCCATGACTAGAGAAAGTGTGGCTCTCCAGGTGTTAATGCACTGCAACTCCAACTAGCCACAGCCAACATAACCCGCTGTGAGAGATCTTAGCAGTTTCAGTCTAATAAGAGGGAGTGCTACATGTTCACCATCACAGGTCTACACAGAGTTTCAGGCAGGGATATTTCCTAGAGATGCTGAAGATTGTACCTGGGACCAATGCCAGTACTCTGCCACTGAATTAGGGACCCTTCATTGCCTTCAGATTTGTCTCCAGTCTATGAGAAGTAGGTCTACGTTTCTCATGGCATCCTTTCCATGATAGATTCATAGAGACTCAGAAGGAAATACAAGAACCATCTAGCTACCACCCCTGCCTTGCAAGAATACACAACTAAAGCAGGTCCAAGAGAAGCCATCCAGTTGAGAGTGGCCACTCAACCTTTGTTTAAAGACCTCCAAAGAAGAAGCGTCTGCTACCAAAATAATAATTTGGGGCTCTTTAGCTAGCAAAAGGAAGATGATTAAAGGGAGATATGATGGAAATGGGAAAAATATGCGTAGTACTGTATATGCACAGATGTTGATAGCAAGAAACCTTCATCATCATACTAGATCCGACACTGTGCAGTAAAGATGGATGGTGGTATATTCTGAACAGCCAAAGTGAAATACTCTAAGTGCATGGTTAAAGTGTACAGTTAAACTGTGGTTATGATGGCCACCAAGTTGGACAGCTTTCAAAAAGAATCAGACAAATTCACGGTGTAGAATACTCTCAGTGACTACTAGTCATGACAGATATAATACCAAATGTCAGAAGCACTGAATTCATCTTGTTCCACAAAAGCAATAAGAAAAATTACAACAAAATCCCTCCTGAGGTGATACCTTTATCAAGCCAGCATAAAGTCGCAAAATATATCACACTAGGTTTTGAAGCTTCACGGACTTTTTAGTCAGCAAAGGTGGAAAAATAACATCCAGCAGAAAGAAAATGACAGTATTATGGTCACTGTGTCTACATTTTGGATAAAAAGCAGAAAGGGAGGGGGAGGGAAAAAAAGAAATCTCGCAGCTCCTTTAAAACTGAGTTATATGTATTTTAGCATGAGCTTTCATGAATATCATTCTGCTTTGTCAGATGCAACACAGTGATATTAAAGCCTCAGGTTATTAAGCATATTTATACGGTTGTACTGCAAGATTTATACAGTTGTACTGCAAGAAGTTTTTTGAAAACTACTGGGTGTTGCAGAAAGTGTATGTAGATGAAAAGTGACACAGACATATACCTCTACGCAGTTGTAAACTGAGTGGGAACAAAGGCAATAAAACAGAGGCAGTTTGGAATGTTGTTCATTTGGAGTCACAAAGTACCACCACCCTTCAGAAAACTGCATTTGCATCTATCCAATATTGGCCCAAAAAGGCATCACCACAGGGATGGATTTTGGAGACTGAATATATATGCTTTTTTGCTCTCAGTGAGCTGCCCATGGTCCTGCTCTTCTCCCTGGGTATCTAAGGAGCTTCACCAGTCCTCCACTATACAGTCCAAACAGGAACAAGGCTCACTAAGGAGTAGGGGAGCATCACTGTATTGCAGTGACAACTAGCCTTGATTACTATATCTTACTATATACTTACTATATTACTATAGTTTGCCTCTGAATATAAGTTGCTGGAGAAGAACTGCATGAAGGTGCAAGCTACAAGAAAAGAGATTCCACCGCAACATTAGGAGGACCTTCCTGACAGTAAGAGCTGTTTGACAGTGGAACACACTTCTTCCGAGAGTGATGGAGTCTCCTTCTTTGGAGGTTTTTAAACAGAGGCTGGATGGCTATCTGTCAGGGGGGCTTTGATTGTGAGTTCCTGCAAGGCAAGGGGTTGGACTGGATGGCCCTTGGGGGTCTCTTCCTACTCTATGATTCTATGAAAGTGGTGTCAGACTGCTTTAATTCTGCAGTGTGGATACACCCATAGTGCTATAATTGTGAGTGAGTGAGTGAGAGGGTCCCTAGGTGAGGTGGAATGCAAAAGATGAGCACAAAGCACAGCTGCCAATGACCAAGTAAACAGGATTCCCAACCCTTATTTTCCCTGTAATGTAAATGTGGCAGTGGGAATAGCCACCCAGGAGCCACAATGTGATATGGCATCCAGAAGCCACAACATGTCATCTTTCTCCTGGCTGTCTATTTATTTATCCTATTTATTTATTTATTGGTCATCTGTTACCCTGAGTCCCTGGACCAAGAGATCATTTCTTAGTGAATGGCGAAAGGAGAATAGGCATTGAAAGTGGATTCTCAAAAGCAAAGGTAGGTTTCAGGATTTAGGAAGGAAAGGAATTGGATGAATTGGATGCAGTGAAGCAGAGTAGCCCATCCCACAAACAAGAGCTGTGTGCATATACCATACCAGCTCAAATAAATGGAAATCTAAAAGGGAGCAATGATGGGAAGAATGGTCCTTGTACGCACAGACAGACGGAATTGTTTAATCAAGACAAATGCACAGTCCATTTCTCCAAAGAAGCAGCCTCCAGTCAGCCCCCGCCCCTTCCCCACAAATCTTATACTAATCCAATTTTTAAGGAAACCGATATAATGGGCGATTTGAAACTTCAAAAGGAAAGCTCTACCTTGATGGACACTAAGCAGAAAATTAGACAAACGGAAACCAATTTCATGTTCTGTTTTGTAGCCGAAGAATAGAGAGCAAGGAAAGAAAAGAGGGGCAGAAGGGGAGCAGACAGGAGATAAAATGCAGAATGCGTTGTTGATCGGCTCTCTGATGTGACAGAACAAAAAGAGCAAAGGCTAGGAAAATATTTTTGAAGCTGGAAATGGTGAAGATGGAGCCCTTGGGAAGAGGTTCGAAGAAGAAAAGTCTTCTTTAAAACATTTGGCCATCATTTCTGCACATTGTGTGGGTGAGCTAAACACATGTTAGCCTCTGACACGACCAGTAAAATATGTTGTTGAACTACGGCAAATCTAGAACCAGCATGGAATAGTGGTTTGAGTGTTGCAGTATGAGTCTGGAGACCAGGATTTAATTCCCAGCTCAACCATGAAACCCATTGAGTGACCTTGGGCAAGTCACATGCTCTCAGCCTCAGCGGAAGGTAATGACAAACCTCCTCTGTAAATATCTTGCCAAGAAAACTCCATGATAGGGTCACTTTTGGGTTGCCATAAGTCGGAAACATCTTGAAGGCATATAACACACATGCACGCACACACACACAATGGCACCACTGCAGTTTGATGAGGCACTAGATTTCTCTGACTGGGAATTCTACATCCCTTATGAAACTACTAATCCCAGGGTTACACAGGACGGATCCAGGGCAGTTAAAGTGGACTCATTGTACTAGTGTTAAAGGGCCCTCCAGCAGCCAACCTGATTCCCATCAAGTCCACTGGCCATATGGGAGCTGTAGTCCAACACACTGTGGAAGACAGAAGTGGGGAAAGCTACACCAAGATGTGTGTTTTAATGGACTGATCCAATGCTGCAAGCACTCTGAGCCATTTTGAAAAGCAGGATACATATTTGGCAAATAAATAGGATGTGAAGGCGAGAAACCAGAACACTGTCCTTACCTTCCTTCCTCATTCTCACGCTGGGACTCCAGCATCCCTGGGAGGAGAAATGACAATAAGTTGGCATGTTTTTTCTGCTCGGTTGGAAATGTTTGAAATGATTGCCTTCCCAAAGAATTCAATTATTAAGGACATAGAGTCTTAATTATACCATTCATTTGCACACAAAGCCAGCCTACCTAATGCCATTACCTTTGTAAACCATAACATGATTACGAGAACATTAAGGAAATTAAACTCGTGGTGAAAAGAAAAATAGCTCTTGAGTAATTGAAACCAACTTTCTTACAGAGAAATCATGGGGAAACCGAGCAGGCAGCTAAATTAATGGGGAGATTCAAGGGTTGATTCAATGCAGGAAGGCAAGTGAAAACGCAGCAGGAAGAAATTTAGCCATTTTTAGCAGTGAGCGGAATGGTTTCCACAGCATTATGGATGGGATTGTGTTTGTTCCCAGGCTACTGGCATTCAAAGCAAACATGCAGCCAGATCCTAAACAGGTTCATAGAGTACAATGGGTGTCATGAGAGAGTTTATAATGTAATGACATCCCTTTAGTGTTAAAAAGTTGGTCATCTCAGGACTTGCCCTAAGACACAGGAGCAGTTGCTTGCATCCACTGTTGCACACCAGTGTCTTGAAGGCTCTTAGAATCATAGAGTTGGAAGAGACCTCAAGGGCTATCATGCCCAACCCCCTGCCATGCAGGAACTCACAATCAAAGTACCCTCGACAGATGGCCATCCAGCCTCTGTTTAAAGACCTCCAAAGAAGGAGACTCCATCACACTCCGAGGGAGTCTGTTCCAACAGCTCTTATTGTCAGGAAGTTCTTCCTAATGTTGAGGTGGAAGCTCTTTTCCTCTAGTTTGAACACACTGCTCCTTGCCCTTGTTCCTTGTCTTCACAAGAACGAAGATATATTTCCAGCTTTTTCCCATTCCTCTAGCCCAGGTGGACAAAATTCAGCTCACCGAATGTTGATCTGCAACCCCATTAACCCGAGTGAGCATAGCCAACGGTGACGGATGTTAGGAGCTGCCATCAAAGGATTTCTGGAAGACCACAGTTCATCCATTCCTGCACTAACCTGCCTTTGGCCACTAAAACTTTCTAAACAAGTCATTTATTATCCAGTTACCTTGCCTCATTCATGGAATTGTATACAGATATCATTCTGGTAGGTCAGGCTTGTAGAGAGAGTCACTGGCCCAAGGGCATCCACTGAGCTCAGTGAGGATTAGAATCTGGATCTTTCAAGTCACATCCAGTGCTATACCATACTGTCTCCTATGTCCAGTGTTTGAAATACTGGACCACTATTGCCATCATCCCTCACGACTAGCTGTGCCAATTTTGGACGATGGGAGTTGCAGTCCAACTGCATCTGGGGGACCCAATATATCTCTGTAGAACACTTGGCAGGATCAGAAGGGAAGGTATTCAGGCCTCAAACTACATGAATTGATATTGGTCAGAGCTCAGAGAAATTACATTGTTGGAGTATAGCCCTCTCCCTCCCGAATCCCCTAGCTGACATGGTCACTACCCAAATCTTCCCCGGTTAGCTGCACAGGATTTTGGGAGCTGTAAACCAAAAATAACTTTCCTAAGCTCTGTATATGTTCCTGTATTCAATAAACAACAGCAACAGGATCAGAGTTAAGAAAGGGGCATCACAAGTACAGGTGGAGGGCAAGCCAAAACTGATGTAATGGAAAGTTTTAAAAAAGGCCGACTAATTAGAAACCTTTGCCTAATAATTTTTCATCCATTAAGCCCTGATCTCAACCTTTAAGGCACAGCTAATCCCTTTACATGATATTAGGATTCCACGTTTGCTGTATTGATTAAGCCCTTTTCGGATCACAGCTCAGCTGTCACATAAATTGACCGTGGCATTTCTGAGCATCAAGATAGAAACTATTGAGGATTTGGGGTGACTTTGAAGCCATTTTCATATGTAAGCCTTTGTTCAATATAGATAGGAATGAAAAGCAATGGTTTATCATTAAGTGCTGATAGTCTGTGTCCATTGCTAGAGATCTTCAACCAGGTATTTATCGGACATCTGTATGCTGGGGACTCTCTAGCAATGGGTCTCCTGCATGGAGCCCAAAGCTGGTCTAGAGATCTCTCAAGGTCTCTCCCAGCTCTATACCTTTAAAGCCTTACACAGTTTGGGTCCAAGTTACATACAGGATTGCCTTCTTTTGGACAATCTTCCCCCTACACTCCAGTCCACTGGGGAACATCTACTTCGGTCAAGCAAAACAAGGACATTTTCTTTGGCCGCCCCTAGATTATAGAATGACCTGCTGGAAGAGATTCATCAGCTTGAGACATTGGCTGCATTTAAAGCATCAGTAAAAACCAGTCTCTTCTGGCAGGGTTATCCAGATTATTTTAAATGATGAAATTTAAAGTATTCATTGAGTTCAATATGTCTACATTTTACGTGTTCTTTTAACTGCTGTTGTGTGTTATGTTGTATTAAATTATTTATTGTTGCTCCCCAGCTCAATCCATAGGGAGAGATGTTTAAGAGATGATGATGATGATGATGATGATGATGATGATGATGATGTGTCCCAACACCCAGTTTGAGAAACATTTAGTGCTTGGTGTGAACGACTTTTTCTACTTTCTCTGTTTTGAAGCCTACCATTCCCAAACCAAGTTCATACTTCTTGTAAGGCCAATGTAAATTACAGTTGGACAGACCTCCCTATAATTAGCTAATTAGTCCCTCTTGCAAATTAAATGGCATGAAATTCTCCTGTAAAGGACCTTTCTCTCCCTTCCCAGTCTGTGAGACCTTCTCCGGGTTATTTATAAACCTCTGAAATGTTTGCAGTGGCAGTTGAGGAAATGCTTTTTAAATTAAGCATAATTCCCCAAGTAAGCAGCTCCAAGAATAAACAGAAAGCATATCCATCTAGCTGGGGTGAGAGGATTAGAAATGGACTCCTTCCCTGCTGCAGAAGCAAATTCTCCAATACAAACCTTTGCACTGCAGCGGGGCTCTAAAGACACACTCATAAATGGATAAGGAGCCAAGCATGGTCTTCCAGAAGCGGAGTCTGGAAAACGTACATACTGGAAATCACAAATCCCAGAATCCCCCAGCAAACATGCTGTGATCTGAAGCCCACCTCCTGACTTACTAATGTCCTGGTGGATCCTCAGCCCACCAAAGTCGGTTCTGTGATCCCAGGGAACCCTCTGGGCTGAAGTATTTGCCTTGGTTTGGTTATAGATGATCAGGTTGACCTATTTTATTCTATGGTTTTAAATACAGCAGAAGGCGCACCAAGTACAGATGGACCGGGGGGGGGGGGGTAACTATTCATAATTATTTGTTCCTAGGTTGGAAAACAGGTTCCTGGACTATTGGGAACCACATCAAGGAAAGCAACAGAACAGTGAGAATTTTGCACAATTTTCTCCTTGTATATGAGCATCCTGAAACGTCATAGACGGATTATTGCACAAGTAGATTTGTTGTGCAAAAGATGGGGGGGGGCGTTGTGTGCAGAAAATAGTTTTCCACCTGCTCAGAAAACAGGGTTTTTATGCAAAATGTTAAGCACTTTTCTCTGCAGAACACTTCTTCCGCAACATGTTGGGCCATTCAAATATGGATGTAAAAGGGGGGGGGGGGATCATTTTCTCCTGCTCCAGGGAGAAAAATACCATACTGCAACTATTCATCCCCGCATGCAAGAATGAAATGGCTGAGAATTTACATTCCTTACACCAGGCCTCATAAAACATTTGTAGGCGAGGCGGATTTTCAGTAGGAGCAGTCAGTTGCACTATCTTCAGGTTTATTTCGGAAAACAGAAATTCTGAGCACTGATTTATGACCTGCAAAGCTTGAATTGGCTTGGAACAGCTGGAATAGTGTGGTATAGTTGTTAGAAAACTGGACATTGGAGGCAGTATGGTACAGGAGAGATCCAGGTTCGAGTCCACGCTAAGCTCAATAGAACCACTGACTTTTTCTACTAGCCTGATCTAATCTTTGCCTGGAAAGTCTTTGGAAGTTGCAGCAATAAATCAATGAAGCTTACAAATTGTAAGAAGCTGTTGCTCTACTAGGAGAACTGGAGATTTTCACACAGCCTTTTCCTCTTGCCTGGAGCGTTGCCCTTCAAAATTGGAAAATTTGAATCACCTGGAGGTCACCCATGAAAACTGGAGACTCAGGGCCAGGTCCTGACATTTGGCAACCCTACCTGTTACTTCACAGTCATAAGGGCTAGACCAGGGACAGGCAACCTTTTTGAGACCTGGGCCGGTCTCCCGTTGCCCAGGTCTCGGCTGGGCCGAGGGGGGGAATGGCGGCGTGCGCACTCATGCGCACGTGCGCACCCTCCTCCTCCACGCGCGACCCCCCCGCGCACGCGGCCGCTACCGTGGCTGCCACTGTAGCACGCGCAGCCGTAGCCACCACAGCGCATGTCGCAGCCGCCATTTTGGAAGTCCAAATCGTGGCCGCGGCGCGTTTGCGCATGCGCAAGAGTACTGCGCATGCGCAAACGCGTCACGACTGCCATTTTGACTTCCAAAATGGTGGCCGCAGCAAGCACGGCCGAAAACGCGCCCAGACAGTGGCGAGTAGCGGCGGCGGCGGCACGCGGCGACAACCTACGGCCTGGGCCGGTAAGTCCGGGGCCCAGGGCCTTAACCGGCCCCCGGGCCGTAAGTTGCCGGTCCCTGGGCTAGACTCTTGTGCATTTCTCATCTTCTTCGGTGCTTCTTTTAGGGAGAGTGACCCAAAAAGCACAAATCCCCAGGCCTAGTTCCAACTTGCTTTTGCAGAAAAATATGCCGTTACTGAAATATATTTATTTATTTTTAACAAAAAGAAAAAAAGCAAAGTCCAGAACAAAGTAACACACAGTAAGTCAGAACAAACAGGGAAAGAAAACATCCTTGGTAATTATCCTAAAGCATTCATTTCTCAGCCACTTGCTGACCTTTTTGCAGAGTAATGATGAAAATAATATCCCATTGTTGCAAGCTTCAAAGGCTGAATGGCTTGAAAACACTGGGTTTTCTCATCCCTTGCAGTGAAATTCAATCTTTGATCTTGGCAAAGGCAGGATTGCTCTGTTTGGGTTTTTGTAAAGCAAAGTTTTGTACTGTGTTGATTGACCAAAGGGCTAGATATATAAATCTTAGCATCTGCATGTCCCTGTGTGGTGATGATATACTGTCTGATGCTAAACTTAATGCTGATAATCTCAGCCATCATTTCAGGGGAAATCCTGCTAGCTGTCAGTGTTGTAAAGAAAAGGATTCAAATACAATTAACCAATATAAGGGGGGGGGGGGGTTGTGTGGGTCCAGAAGCCAATTTTGACCCCTACCAGACTTGGCATGGGTTAAATCCTGTCCCCCAAAAATGTGTTTTTCAAAACCAGAAGTGGCCAGACGTGACCTGAGTTTGCAAAAACAACAAAGAAAGCCACATCACTCTCCAAAGGAAGGTCCTACATTTTCTTTTAGAGGAGCAATGCTTCTCTTAGAGCAGCCATTTTCCTTTTTGGGGGCCAATATTTTTTACAATGGGGAGTTTCTGAATAGGGTTCCCATGTCTTAGACTCCAGCCTCTCTTCTCTGGTCCTCAAGGTGATGAAGGAGGAATCTCAGCTTGAGAGCACTACCCTGAAATGTGTGTGTGTTTCCGTCATTTGCCAAATAGTGTTTTTAGTGGCAACTGTAGTTGATGCTTGATGTATCATACATAAAGAGATCAAGGGCTGCCCTTTATAGTAGCACAAAGCTGGGATCATGAATGTGGAACTGTTAACTGTTAACTGTTAACTCATTCGTAACTAAGTACCTGATGTAGAATTGTTGTTGTTAACCACCCTTGAGTCAATCTCAAGTCATGGTGACCCTGTGGATGAGACATCTCAAAGCCCCCTCTCCTCCACTATTCTTCTATGTTCTTGCAGATTCATACTCGTAACCTCTTTAATAGAGTCCATCCATCTGGCATGTGGCCTTCCTCTCTTTCTACTTCCCTCCACCTTTCCTAACATTATTGCCTTTTCTAATGAATGATTCATGCCTTCTCAGGATGTGGCCAAAGTATGACAGCCTCAGTTTAGTACTGGCTGTTATTCTTAACTTTTGTATTTGGTACAATTGGTTAGCTATGTTTCTTTTAACTATTGGAAGCCACCTTGAGTCCCAGATTGGAGGGAAAGTGGGATTTTTTATTTGTTTGTTTATTGAATTTACACCCCACCTTTCTCCTGAGATCCCTGCGATCCCTGGATCCCTGTGGGATCCAAGTCAGCTATTAATATAAATCAGTGATTCTCAAACATTGATCCTCCAGATGTTTTGGACTTCAGCTCCCAAAAGTTCTTGCAGATTCATACCTGTGACCTCTTTAATTGAGTCCATCCATCTAGCATGTGGTCTTCCTCTATTTCTACTTCTCTCTTTCTAACTTTCCAACATTATTGCCTTTTCTAATGATTCATGCCTTTTCAGGCCGAGTCTTCTGGGAGTTGATACCTAAAATGCTTTGAGAAGCAAAGTTTGGGAATCATGGATACAAATCATCATCATCACCATCATCAACATAAGGGCCATAACTCCCTATGTGAGCCTGCCCATGTCTTGAGATCTTCTAGGAGGGCCCTTGTCTCTATCCCACCACAACCACCATCACAAGCATGTCTGATGGGAACAAAAAGAGGGCTTTTGTGGGGTAAGTTAAGTTTCCTAAGACTTCAGCCTTTGCTACGGAAACAAAAATATTGCATATCAAAAATGTCAAAGCCAAGCTTGTTAGGGTCTAGCTTTAAATTAGCAGAGTATCAGAAATGTGCTCTTGTCTAACTATTCTTTCCTAAGAACGGAGACTGACTCCAAAAAAACAACAAACATGTAGCTTGTAGTTTAACACAAAAGTTTACTAATGGCTTTAATCTATATTTACATAGACGCTATATCCTAATCTAGCTAGTGAATATTTCAGGTAAAAGAATAGTTCACCATCTTTCCAAAAAAAGTTGTTGAGAGAGCAGGAAGATGGAAACACAACAGCTCAGCTGAAAATATTTTGACAGAAAATGTCTGTTAATCCCAAAGGGGGAGTGACCTAAGTCACATGGTTAGTTTGAATGAGAGAAAGAGAGGAGAGTTTGCATGCAGGAATTCCCTATCTATCTAAGGACAGGGAAAGAGAATGCAAAAATCTTCTAACAGCTTTTTTGATGACTGCTCCCAGGCTTGGGAATGCTTTCACTAGAGAAGTTACAATACAATTGCCATATTAATTTTAACTTGTATAACCCAGCTCGAGCTCTGTACTGAGGGGAAAAGGCAGGATATGAATAGAAGTAATAGTGGCAGCAGCAGTAGCAATTTTTTAAGCATCACCATGTCATTTTCAGCAAGATTGTTCTTTACATTCATTGTTTTATTTGCAACCTTTGTCTCCCTCCCACTCTCCGAGCAGCAAACATGGAAGATGTGCCATGCTACCAAGATAATAAACTCTTCAGGGAGAGGTTACAGTCTGGGCACTTTACATCTTGTGTACAAGATACCTTACACACTCATAATTACAAGCACAGCAGCACAAGTGCTTTCGAGCTTGCTTCTCTAGCAAACAGCCTTGAAGTTGTGCCAAGAAAGCTCACTTCCAAAGAACGAAGGTGTGCATTGTGAGAGGAAGGAAGGCAGGCAACAACTTCAGTGTTGGAAAGGAGGGGGAAAACTCCCTGGGGCTGTTGCTCTTGAGCTCCCCAGGTTTTCCTTCCACTTGGAGGGCAGAGAAGGGCATGCCACATGGCCCAGGTGCCCTCAGGTGTGGTGGATGGTGCCATCCCTTCAACTGCCAGTAAGGGACAGTCTTCTGGTCATTTATCTCAGGCAGCAAAATGTCTTTGGCCAGCCATGGTGGTCAGGTCTTATCCTAGAGACTAGGGGGAAAAGTTGCCTTTTTTGGTCAGGAGCTCCCAGAATGTTTTCATTTTCTTTTTCGAGTTATAATGGATGTATCCACACTGCAGAAATAAAGCAATTTGACACCACTTTAATTGCAACGACTCTATCCTCTATCCAGTTGCGTACGCAGAGGGGGGGGGGGGGATAAAAATATTTTATTATTATTATTATTATTATTATTATTATTATTATTATTATCCTACGGACTCTTGGGTTTGTAGTTTGGTGAGGCACCAGAGCTTTCTGACAGATCAGGCTGAATACCTCTGCAAACTACGAAACCCATCTGAGGAAGTAGACGGAAGTCTAGGAAAGCTCATGCTGTCAATTTCTTTCTTTCAGTTAGTCTCAAAGGTGCCACAAGATCTCTCTACATACAAATCCCAGAATTCCACAGGATGGAGCCTGGACGGTTAAAGTAGCGTCAATTTTCTGCAACGTGGCACATCTCAAAGCGCAAAAGTGCCATTTCACAAATGAACTATAGTACTGTAACTCAGCAGCAGCCACAAAAATGAAAACAGAGGAGGAGAAGAGATACGTCTTGGCATTGCAGCTGGTCATGGAAACGGCCAAAAAGAGATAATGGGACTACTAACCATTGTTTGGTTTTAAGTCTCATAGCCTCCACCATAATAGGTAACAGACAATTTCCCTGGGATGTAAGCATACCATCCAGCATAAAATGCCCTGGGATTTAAACATATTGACCCACTTTACTAAAAGTGCAGTCCAGCCTTGTATTTGTCTACTCCAGCGGCAGTTGATGATGGCTTTGATGATCTGGTCTTAATTTTAATCCGAAATTTAACTAATCAGTATTTGGTTTATAAAAACAAAAACCTGAGAACTATAGCAAAATATACTGCAACTATTCAACTCATTTTCTCCATCTGAGACAGCAGGAAGGAAGGAAGGAAGGAAGGAAGGAAGGAAGGAAGGAAGAAAGAAAACCATCAGTGAACCAGCCACAGAGAGTGAAAACCACTAGCCTTCAAGTCAGTGACCCATACTAGTTGTACTACTTCAAGAGACTGTTTTCTTTGACTCTCCAAAGGAACCAATTCACAGAGGTCTACTGCTCACATATTGTGGCTGTGGAGACAGAGTAGAAGTCCTCCCAAGCATATTATACAGGTGAGTGTGGTTTTGCAGCAGCAGAGCAACAGACGTTGCCTAAACACAGAATTGGGTACAACCTTTTGCTAAACAAGGCAGCAATTTAGCAATTTTCCCTTCAAGGCCTTCAGCGTGCAGCTGTTTGTATCTCACTGGAGGAAAAGACATTCCAAAAATATATTCCAAATATTCCAAACATACATGCAAGGGTGCACTACACACACACACACACACACACACATACATTTTTGTGATCCAATCCTGGTTCACTGGGAACACTTTAAGGACATGCTAGTGACATATTCCCCAAATGTATTAGGATCGCATACCATTCACAGGTTTGCTCAACCTGCCAAATAGCCACTTCCTATGCAAATGGTGCTTGCTGCCAGCTTACTGCAAGCACGACTCTGCCATGTTGATGGAATGGCACCTGTTTCTATTAGGAGTGAGTTTTTAGCCTTGGAAGCAGCCAGATGGCTCCGGTGTTCTGCCATATGGCTGCCTCCCTTGTTCCTGCTGTCCACCATGCAACAAGATCGATAGCACATTTACTGGGAATTACCTGAATGCTGGCAAGTGGTCCACCTCCTCCAGTCTCTTGGCCCCAAGAAGACTGCCCCATACCAGTGTCAGAGAGCAGAAGAAATATATATTGCTCAACTACAGCAGATAAGCATATCTGATCTTTTTTTAAAAAAGCAACAGCAACAAAAACATCATGAATTCAAGTTGGATTTTTAAAGCAATGGTAGGATCATGCAGCCTTCCAGATGGTATTTGACTGCACCTCCCAGCATTCTTCCCAAGGATGCTGGGAGTTGCAATTCAACAGTACCTGGAGGGCCACACATTTCCTATCCCATTTTAAACTTACATGCCAATGGATACTGAAACGACTTTCAGACTGAGAGAGAGAAGGTTGTTGCATAGAGTCAGTCTACGAAAGCTTATGCTACAACCTTCTTTCTCTCAGTCTCAAAGGTGCTACAATATCCCTCTGCATAGTGATCCTTTTTAAAAAAAATATTTTTATTTGAACTTTCACCATTCTACCTGTTAAACATGTACTAAGACAAATACTAACTTGCAAAAATACAAATACAAACATCATCTAACAGCACATAACAAACGTTGTATAACACCATATAACAAACATCATATAAGATCGTGTAACAAGCTATCACACATTCAAACATTCAACAAAACTAAAATCAACAAATAATACTAAAAAGACTTGCTAATCTCTATACTCCATCTATCTCTTTTACTTCTCTCCTTTTTCCTATAACAATTTTCTTTCTGAATTACTCTGTCTTCTTGGGGAATTTCCTACACTTCTCAACTAAATTTCTTATTTTATAATTTTCTTGTCCTATTGTTTTTCCAAGATTTTTTTCAGAAACTCAACAATTTCCAACCAAACTTTCTTAAATCTATCCTTTGGTTTATTTCTGATCATATTAGTTAGCTTGCCACAGTCTATATAATGTAACATTTTCCAAATCCATTCTATTACCTTTGGGCTTTTTTCTTTCCAACTTCTGGCATAAACTGTCCTTGCCGCTATTATCATATAACATCTGCATAGTGATCCTGACTAACACAGCTATGTCTTTGAGTTAAACCCACATGTCTGAAAATATTTTTAATGCTAATTATCCTCTAATAAATGGCAACCACCAAGACTGCAGTCTAATTTTGATTGATTTCATTTTTAGTCAGTATTCATAATCTGACCTTCATTTCTACAGGAAACCCAAAGCAACAAATGGCGGAGGGGAATCCTAGTAAAACAATAATGTCTAATTAAAAGTCAATATAAGTATACATTGGAAGATAAACAGAAAATAATGCAACAGCCACATCAACTGCATATAAAGATCACATCAAAAGTGCCACAATAGATTTATCAATATCCAGATGTAACTAATCAAATATAAATTCAATTAAATATATTCCAACATAGATGAAAACGGGACCCATCAGAGTGTGGTCAAGACAGCAAAATATATTCATGACGAAGAACAGATAAGCTAGAAGCGGTTACGGCAGATTGCTTTTGCCTAAGCCCACTGGGAAGGGCAAGACTCTCCTCTCTTTCCTGCCAAGGTAATTGAGTACAAACTACTTTTGCACTTTGAACTCAGGCCTCATTCACACTTCATTATAAACCAATTTTTTGTTGGATCATTTCGAATCAATGGAGCGAATACTTGTTCACACTATCAAAGCTGTGATCGAACCTGCCCATTTCAATTTAACCTATTTCACATTCACATTAACAATTGGATCGATTCAAAATGGACTCTCCATGTGATCACATCACAGGGATGATCGCATCACAGGGAACCAAATCCAATTGACAATGTGTTCGCACTTGCGTTGAACCGAATCATTTTAAAAGATGCGGTAAATGCCTTGGATTTAGAAGAACCATTTTATCCGAGTTTAGTGCTGCCCCCCCCCCAACAAACCACGCCGGAGAAATTCAGCGCCAGTGTGAACAAGGGCTATTTAAAGTGGTTTGAACCAGTCTGAGAACCAGTTCATTATGTAGTGTGAATGAGTCCTCAGTTTGCACCAATAGTAGTAAACTGAGGACAAAGTGGGGCTAGGGGACGAGGAAAACTGGGAAATTTTTAAAAGAGCTGAAAAAGTGCAATGGCAGAGGAATACATTCACTCCCAATTTGCAGGGGATCTGTTCCGGACCTCTCCCTCCGCGAAAATGGGAACTCACAAATATTGGAGTTGAAAATAATGGTGCATGTGCCTATGGCATAAGTGCAGAACCGCATGTGGGTACATGCCACCATTTTGTCCCTCCCTGCTTGCAATCCCGTAAAAAGCGAGACCACGAACTCCAAGTCCGCAAACGGGAAGGGACGACTGTAATTGGGACTGTTTCTGCCAACCTGGGACAGCTGAAAGGAATGAACTTAAGACCTTCAGTTTGCAGAGCACAGGCTCTCCCAATGGAGTGTAATAAAAAACCCACCTTTAATTCCATCTGAAAAAGGCAAGGGATTCAACATGCACTAGTAGTTATGGTATCCCATTTTTCTTCTTTCTCCTCTTTTGCATCTTCTGTGTAATTGCATCTCTGCCTTCTTGATATTCCTCTTATTTCTTTGTTTCTCCACTGGAAGTAAAAAAAAAAAAAGATTGTGCATTAAATCATCTGGCAAACAAAAGCACCCTCTGGTGTCCACATCCAGGAAAGGTAGCTGACATCTTTTTTATTTCATTTTATTTAAAGATAAAACAAACCAATACCATCCAAACATAATCAACATATCCCTTTCAAATACAATCTCTCCTTAAATCACAGTATAATTATAACAATATAATATATTTTCTTTCATTCTTATTCACCTTCTCTTCTAACTTATATACACTTTCTTTAGCCATCCATCTAAACTTGGCTAGTTCCATTGACAGACTGGATTTGCCACTTCATCTCCATGCCCAAAGGCTAGTTTACAATGCCTTTGTTCACAAACGACCATTGTTAAAACTGGGCTTGTACTTCATTTTCACACACAAAGGATTTTAAATTCAAATTGACATTCTCAAACACCTAGGGCATACATATATAAGTCCGTCCCTGGCTTACCACTCCACCAAATGCATCTGAGGAAGTAGACTTAAGTCTACAAAAGTTCATGCTGCCAACTTCTTTCTTTAGTTAGGTTCAAAGGTGCTACAAGATTTCTCTACATATTGATTCTACAGACTAAACACAGCTGTATCTTTGAAACCCACAATTTGTGAGTGAGGTTATTTGCATCGTTCTGGTAAAAAAACAAAACCCAATGTGTGAATGATCCCTCAGTTTGCTGCAAGTGAAATACAGTCACCCCTCCGTTTTCATGGGGGATCCGTTCCGGACACACACACACCAAAACAAAAAAACGCAAATATTCAAGCCCCATTGGCTTGAATGGCCGCTCAGCTCTGCATGCACGGCATGCACACCATTTTATCTGGTCCATGAAGGACTGAGACCGTGGACTTGAAGTTCGCGAACGGAGAGGAACGACTGTAAGCTGAGAACCAAGAGGGAGATTGGAAGGAGGAGAGAAAAACTGGAACATTTTAAAAGCAGGTGAAAAAGTGGGATGACAGAGGATTGATTGGGATTGTCCCTACCAAATCTGAACATTTGGACAGTATGCCGTTCTAAAATGTGCTCCCCCTGAATGTCATCCCAAAGTAACTGTCTGTATAATGTTGCTTCATGATCACAGCAGCCTTGCGTAGGGTCCTTGACCTGGGCTTCTACCTCTGCCAATTGCAAAATGTCATCTTTTATCGGCAACCTTCTGAAAAGTCCATCTGACCCATAGACATTTGCGTCTCTTTCCCTCACCTGCCACTCAGAAATAAAGCACTGTGGGTCTGACAACCAAACACCGTTAATATTTGAGGAGCCAGTGTGACCTTTCAAAAAGAGTTTTCCTGTGTTTCTTTGCCAGCAGAGACAAAGAATAAAAGCTGTAGACAGGAAAGTCCCAGTTTCAGTGGAATTGAGCAATCAGAAAGGTGCAAAATGTTTTTTTTTTCTTGAGCTATCATGTCAACTCTATTTTCAATTAAAGCATATACAGCCATATCAACCATATTGTTTTTCATATTTTTGTGGAGCACAACGGAAATCCACAAGCAAATCAGCAATCCTTAAAGCAATCACTGCAGATAACTTAGCAGCATTGCTTTAGCATATTTTGAAGTAAGTGAAGTAAATTGTTGTTGTTAACTGCCCTTGAGTCAATCTCCACCCATGTGAAGTAATTTTTATGGTTGTTTACTACCCTCAAGTCGATTTCAACCCATGGAGATTAGACATCTCCAAGAAGACCCTCTGTCCTCCACTGCTCGAGTTTCTGCAAGCTCATGCCTATGTCCTCCCTAATAGAGTCCATCCATCTGACATGTGGTCTTCCTCTCTTTCTACTGCCCTCTACCTTTCCTAGCATTATTTTTCCAGTGAGACATGTCTTCTCATTCCTGGAACCCCTTAATTAATTAATACCCATAGTGACCTCCTTAATAATAAAATCCCTCCACCTTCCTCTCTTCCTACTTCCCTCCACCTTTCCCAGAATTATTGTCTTTTCCAATGAGTCCTTCCTTCTCAAGATGTGTCAAAAGTACAACAGCCTCAGTTTGGTCATCTTGGCTTCCAGGGAGGTTTCCGACTTGATCTACTCTAGGACCCATTTGTTTGTCCTTTCGGCTGTCCATGGGATCCTCAGCATTCTTCTCCAGCCCCACATTATCTCAAATGCATTGATTTTCTTGCTATCATCTTTCTTAATGGTTCAGCTCTCACATCCATCCATGGGAATAGGGAATGCAATGGCTTGTATGAGTCTAATTTTTGTGCTAAGTCGTATATCTTTGCATTTTAGGATCTTTTCTAGTTCTTTCATAGCCACCCTCCCTATTATTAATCTTCTTCTGATTTCCTGACTGCAGTCCCCATTTTGATCAATGTTTGATCCCAGGTATGAGAACTCTTTTACTATTTCTATTTCCTCATTGTCTAGGTTGAATGTGTCTAGATTCTCCATTGTCATTATTTTTGTTTTCTTGATGTTCAGCATTAAGCCTGCCTTTGCACTTTCTTCTTTGATCTTCCTTCATAGTTGTTCCAGGTCTGTGAGGTTTTCTGCTAGTATTATGGTGTCATCTGCGTATCTCAGATTGTTGATATTCCTTCCTCCTATTTTCACGCCTCTTTCTTCCGTGTCCAAACCTGCTTTTCTTATAATATGTTCTGCATATTAATTGAATAGGTAGGATGACAGGCTTTGTCTGACCTCTTTGCCAATTGGGAACCATTCTGTTTCTCCATCTTCTGTTCTGACAGTGGCCTCTTGTCCTTAGTACAAATTCATCATCAGGAGTATCAGATGTGTACAAATTCCTCATCAGGAGTATCAGACTCCCATGTCTTTAAGGGCGTTTCATTACCTTTCATGATGTCAAAGGCTGCATACTACCTTGTATTTGTATAGTACATGTATACTACCTTGGAAGAAAAGTTGGGTACAATTGACCTGCTCAGACTCAAGACCAGGCAGCTGGAAAAGAAAAGAATGACTACTTTCCCTGTCTGCTGAGGCACAGATGTCTCTCCTTCCCCAACTTCATTCCTTGTAACCTGAGCAGTTATTGCCTTTGTATTCCCAATGCAAACAGCAAGTTCTCCCAACTATGGCAAAGGGCTCAAGAAATCCAACCCAGACAGGCTTCTAAACAGTGTCAATCTGTATATGGAGAAATCTGGGACAAGAGGGAAAGGGGGAGATACTCTCAAACTAAGAATACCTGTCATGGTATTAAAGAGCCCTCCAGGCTTTCACAAGAAGAAGAAGAAAAATGAGGGACAAAGTCAGCTGGAAATGGACAAAAAGAACATTCCTTGTGACAAGGAGATCCTCTTGATCCCAGACAGAAATACCTAATAGTGAACAATAGTCAGTACAAAATTAGAATGTGTGTCTTCAACAGTCAGGGTCCTAGTCTCCTAACTTGCTCCATAACAGGTAACAGACAATTTCCCTGGGATGTAAACATACAATTCATCATAAACTTCTCTGAGATTTAAACATATTGTCCCACTTTGTTAAATGTGCAGTTCAACCTTGTATTTGTCTAGTACTCCATTGATAGCTGATGATGGCTCTTAGTTTTAGGGGGGTTGCAGACTGCCAGAAATAGTGTGAATTCAGTCCACTTTTAGGGTTAGGGTTAGTGCTAGGGAATCATGGGAACTGTTATTTTTCTGAGACATTGAGCCTTCTCTGTCAGACAACTCTGATGCCACAATAAAATACAGTTCCCATGGTTCCCTGACTCTAACCCTAACCCTAAAAGTGGACTGAATTCACACTATTTCTGGCAGTCTGCAACCCCCCAAAGTCTGAAATTTAAAGGCACTATCCAATGTATTGACCCCTATCCCCTCCAAAAAGGTTCAGTACCCAGAAAATATCTATAAAATTCAGGTTAAAACCTAGAACTGCTTCAATACTCCACCGATATCTGACCACCAGTCACTCCCAGTCTACTCTGCAGGTTATTCCCAGTTTCACGGCAACGTTACCAGATAAGAATGTGTCTGCCTTAAATCTCAGTTTAAGAAAGGCAGGGAGAAAGGTAGGATATAAATCAAATAAATAAATAAATAAATAAAATGTAATGTTTTGTCACAGAGTTACTGACATTAACTTTTCTTCAGCAAACTAGGCTGGATGGTAATTGAACAGGTGGCACTTTTACTGTCTTACCAGGCTGGTGTTGGTTCCTTGTACCCCAGTTCCTTATTTTTGCAAAAATTCAAGACACAGCTAACTCATTCAGATGAATTACCGCCTCCCAAAAGTGGGGTTATCATTGCATAAACACAGGGAGGAGGAGTGATCAGGAGATGCAGTGCTGGGCTATCACTAGAAGCACACCTTCATACTGTCCCAATTTGGCAGCAGCAGTTCATGATTCATATTCTTTTATCGGACTTTCTTAAAATGTCCCAGTTTCTCTCTCTTCCTCCTACCTTCCCGCTCTGTCCTCAGCTTCCTTCAGTTATGCAAACTAAGGGCCTTTGCAGACTGCCAGAAATAGTGCAAATTGAGTCCACTTTAACTGCCCTGGCTCAGTGCTAGGGAATCATGGGAATTGTAGTTTATTGTGGCACCAGAGCTCTCTGATAGAGAAGGCTCAATGTCTCAGGGGAGAGGACAGAATCTTCTGGTCCATGGGGGAAGACTTTTATAGCTATACTTTTTTATCTACATATAATATGTACGTATAATATCTCCTCAACAAACGTGAAATGTATCTACCTTCCATTCACTTTCGCTCCATTCCCTACCATTCAGCCAGGGCAGCTAAAGCAGTCTCAAACTGGGTTATATTTCTGCAGTGTGGACAAAAAAAAAAAGTAGTAGCATACAATTAAAAAAAAAAAAAGGAATCCAGATCCGTTCTGGATTTCGCGATCCACCGCCGGGTTTTCCCTCACTCCCTCCCAGGTGCTTTGCCCGCCTTCTTTCCTCTGAGGGCAGAAAGAGCAAGGGGCGTGGCGAGGGGCGTGGCCTATCCCCTCAAAGGAGGCGTGACTTACCTTTCCCTTAAGCTCCTCCCTCCAACTGAGGAGGAGAAAGTTGTTGCGCTCGTCTTCCGGCCGTGCGTGCGTCGCGGCGTGGTGACGTTGCCGTGCGTGCCTGCGTGCGGAAGGCCTTCCCTTCGCCCGCTCGCTCTCGGCCCTTCTCTGCCCGCTTCTTGTCTCCCGGCGCTTCTTCGCGGCCTCTCCTTCCCCTCCGGACCCGAGCCTCCGCCGCGGCCTTCCGTCTCCGAGGCGACATGGCGAACGTGGCCGACACCAAGCTCTACGACATCCTCGGGGTGCCGGCGGGGGCCTCCGACAACGAGCTGAAAAAGGTCTGAGGGGACGCTGAGGGGGGAAAGGGGAGCCTGGTTGGGCCTACCTCACCTCCCGGCTTCCCTGAGACGCTGGCCCTGCGCAGGCCTCGCAGGAAAGGAAGGGCCGGCCGGCCGGCAGACACCCGTCCTCCTTTTCCAGGACACTCCTCCTCCTCCTCCTCCATTTCTGCCTCCTAACCTGGAGGAATTTCCCCCCGTCCTCCATTTTGAGCAGGACTAAGGGTGCTTAGACACATTCTCTTTTACAGGTCCAGTTCTGCCTCCTGTCCTGGAAGAATTTCAAAATGTCCTCTATTTTGAGCAGGACTAAGGATGATTAGACATGTCCTTTTTTCCAGGGCCATGTCAGCCTTCTGTCCTGGAGGAATTCCCCCCCTCCTCAGTCCTCCATTTTGAGCAGTACTAAGGGTAATTAGACGTGCCCTTTTTTTTTTTTAGGTGCTGTCCTCCATTTCAGCCTTTTATCCAGAAGGAATTTAAATATCCATTTTGAGCAGGACTAAGACAGTGTGGTTAGACACGTCTTCTCCCCCCACCACCACCTATTTCTTTATTTTAACCCATTTTGTCCAGAAGGAATATTGACAATCTCCTCCATTTTGAGCAGGACTAAAACAAGGAGCCCAGACACATCCTCCCCCCGTTTTTCTCAGGACTTGCCCTCCATTTCAGCCTTCTCTCCTGGAGGAATTTTGAAATGTCCTCCATTTTGAGCAGGACTAAAGGGGATTAGACACCTTTAGTCCTTTTTCCTGGACCTGTCTTCCATTTCCTCCTCCTGTCCTAGAGGAATTAAAAATCTGCTTCACTTGAGCAGGACTAAAACAAGGTGCCCAGACACGTCCTCCTTTCCCCCTCCCCTCAGGACCTGTCCTCCATTTCTGCCTTGTAGCAAAGCGGAATTAAGAATCTCCTTCATTTTGAGCAGGACTAAGATGGTGATTGGACACATCTTCCTTTTTTGCAGGACATGTTCTCCATTTCAGCTTTCTTCCAGAAGGAATTCCAAAATGCCCTCCATTTTGAGCAGGACTGAGAAGCATGGATTTATATTTATAGTGTTTTGTTTTAAAGTTTTTATTTGGTCGTGTTTGACATTTTTGCTTTAGGGCTTTAGGGCCTTTGCAGACTGCCAGAAATAGTGCAAACTGAGTTCACTTTAACTGCCCTGACTCAGTGCTAGGGAATCATGGGAACTGTAGTTTATTGTGGCAACAGAGCTCTTTAACAGAGAAAGCTCAATGTCTCAGAAAAAAATACAGTTCCCAATTTGGACCCAATTTGCACTACTTCTAGCAGTCTGCAAAGGCGCTTAGTTTCTTACATTTGGTGATGCTTTGTCCTCCTTTGTGGTGAGGACATCTGGTCGCCCTGAAGGGGAAATAATCCACGTCTTGTTGGGTCCAACTTTTCTTGGATTGTGGGCTTGAGGTGTCTCTGAGGTGAGGTGCTTGCATTCCTCCAAAGCCTATGCCAAAAAAACCCACACACACCTGGGTAGGCAGAGACAGGGAGGGCCATTGTGGCCCTTTGAAAAACTCTTATCAAGATGACCTCATGATCATTTCATCTTAGGGTCACCATAAGTCAGAAACAACTTGAAGGCACATAAAAACAACAACAGATGGAGATTGCAGAACAACAGAAGAAGGCTAGAATTGTGAAGTGCAGCCATGAAAGAACTGGACAAGATCCTAAAGAGTTCAAATCCTGGCTCAATCATGGAAACTCACTGGGTGACCTTGGGCAAATCATATTCTCTCAGCTCCAGAGGATGGCAATGGCAAACCATATCTGAACAAATCTTGCCAAGAAAATCCCATGATAGTTTCACCTTTGGGTCAGCATAAGTCAGAAACTACTTGAAGGTGCACAACAACAAAGATATATAACTAAGCATCAGCCAAGCCATTGTATTCCCCATCACCATGTACGGATATGAGAAGACAGTGAAGAAAGTGCTGGAGAAGAGTGCTGAGAATACCATGGATAGAAAAGAAAACAAACCAGTGAATCCTAGAACAAACCAAGCCTGAAATCTCCCTGGAAGCCATGATGGTTTCAATTGAGGCTGTTGTACTTTGGCTATATTATGAGAAGGCATGAATCATGCAGAAAGGCAATAATGCTAGGAAACGTAGAAGGTAGTAGAAAGAGAGGAAAGACTCAATGAGAGAGGGTATAGACCTGAACTTGCAGGATCTAAGCCAGGGATTCCCGAACTTTGTTTCTCCTTCCAAGTATTTTGGATTTTAACTCCTAGAAGCCCAACCCAGCTTGGTCAATAGTCAGGAATTCTGGGAGCTGAGGACCAAATTTGGGGATCATTGATCTAAGGAGATTAGTGGAAGACGGGATCTTGGAGAAGTCTCATTCACAGGGTTACCATGAGTTGAGGTTGATTCAAGGGCACTTAACAACAAAAATATCCTTAAAGTACTGCAAGGCTCTTACTGCTGATGTTGAATTAAATGGTGCCTCATGGGGTGTACTGCTGCATAGGATTGTGGTGTGAATGCATTTCCTATGTTTTTATGGGTTTTTTGGGCTGTGAGGCCATGTTCTAGAAGAATGTATTCCTGAGGTTTCGCCTGCATCTGTGGCTGGTATCTTACACAGATGCAGGCAAAACATCAGGAATACATTCTAGAACATGGCCTCACAGCCCAAAAAACCCACAAAAACCTATGGATGCCAGCTATGAAAGTCTTTGACTTCACATTTCCTACGTGTTTATTTCAAAGGGGCAATCCAGTTAGTTCATTGCGACTGAAAGAGAAGTGAGTGTATGGTGAATTGTCTGCCCCTTAATATTATGAAATGAGCTTCCTTTTGTTAGATGAAAAAGCAGCTTCTGTGTCCACCAAACCCCATGCTATTATAAGACTGTTGGCCTTAAAGGTACCACTGGACTCCTGTTGTTTTATACTGCAACAGAATGTCATGCTATGTTCTTAAAAGTGCTATTATTCCACTTTAAATGTGATAGCTGCCTCCTGTGGCATTCTGGGGTTTGCAGTTCAGTGAGGCCTAAGAGCTATCTGGCTGGGAATTCTAAATGCCCTTCCCTAAACTGCAAATCCCAGGATTCCACAGGAGACGGCTGTAGCAGTAAAAGTGGAATAATAGCACTTTGACAGTGTAGTGTGGTATTGTCCTAAGACAGGGGTAGGCAACCTTTCCCCTTTAAGGGCCGAGGGACTTCAGCTCCCAGAATCCCAGGAGCTATTGGCCAACATGGGACTGTTGGCCAACATGGCTGAGGCTTCTGGGAGCTGAAGTCCCTCGGCCCTTAAAGGGGAAAGGTTGCCTACCCCTGTCCTAAGACAACTGCCACTTTTCTGGAAATGTTTAAACACTGTTTTGGGTGGGTAGCAAGAAAAGGTGTGAGGAGTTCCTCAGGTTTACTCAGTGCAGTTTCGCCTCATCTGTAGACTGTTTTTGATTGCTTTTCCCCCCTAATACGCACCCTCACACCCAGTGTGGCTAGTGGAGTTATACAATCATAGAACCATAGAGTTTGAAGGGGTCCCATAGGTCATCAAATTCAACCCACCGCTAAGTGCAGCTACACCATCCCCAGCAAGCTGTCTAGCCTCTTTTTGAAAAATATCAAGAGAAGGAAACCCCAAAACCTTTTTAGGTGATTAGCTTCATTGTCAAACAGCTCTTACTGTCTAGAAGTTCCATTGAATGCTCAACAACCCTAGAGTTATTATAGGGTATTAACAAAGAGATAATGGAAATGTATTTGCTACTTTTTTTCACCCCTTTCCCCAGTTTGGTGGCTTGCCAAGGTAGTGCCACTCCACTCCCTAGGCACATGGCTTTCTGGAGTTTCTATCTCATTCACCCCAGATCTCATGATCATTAAGAGTTATTTAATGAAGGGGAGGACCTCATGGAGAATAACACCCTTGTTTCCCCTCTCCTTTCTGTTCTACCTTCTCTCCTTTCCAGTCATTTTCCACCTGGAAGTTCCTCCCAAGAGGAGGCTTATAACAAGGGGTTTCAACAGCCTATTGTTAGAGTAGTGTGAATCTGTTGAATTAATGGAATTTACATAAATGCTGAATTACCAAATTGCCACTGATTCATTGAGTCTACTTTATTTGGGATTAGCAATAGGATTTTGACCATAGATTATACCACGAGTTGGCAAATGCTGTTGGACTCCAGCTCCTATCAGCATTAGTCAACATAAACAGTGGTGAGGAATGCTGTGAGTTTCAGTCTGGCAATATCCAGCTTAGTCTTGACCTATACTCCAACCTTCCTAATTATATTTTACTCCCAGTTAGATGTAATCTAATTCCAACATGATCCATTCCTGCCTCCCAGAATCTGGGCTTCATTCAAGGCCTTGTTTCCTCTGTAGCTGATCCTTTCTCACCTAGACTAAGGAAGGATAAGATGGTGTTTGTTCATTTGTTTTTGTATTTAAAAAGGGGGGTCTTAGGGTATACAGCTGTAGTCTTGTTCTAAATGTTTACATCTTTCCATGATTTGACCGACTTTTTCCTCTCACCCCATTCTTGGAGAACTCCCACATCAGAGCCGTCATTTAGTTAATTATCAGGTTCTACCTGTTTGTGAAGGAAGGGTGCTGCTGTTGTGGAATATGTCCTCTTCATCAGGGCATGTGATAGCTTAATTTATTTGGGCTGGGTATTCATTTTTGTGGGAGCAAGTGTTTTGTAGGAAACACTAGAGATAAGATTCTGAAAACAGGAAAATAAGATCTCTATTGCAGACTAGAAGAAAATGATGCTATGTACATGTGTTTCACCTGTCCTCCTCAAAGTGTCGCTTGAGATTGTGGATGACTGCTAACAGTTAAAATGTATTGAGGTTCAGCAATCTGTTGACCTTTCCAAGTAAAGTTTGAAGGGGTAGGAAGCAAAGTTAACTTAAGCTTTGGTACTGTTTTCATTATATCACCACTTGAACATGG
Organism: Phrynosoma blainvillii; assembly: GCA_026167975.1. Taxonomy (NCBI): domain Eukaryota; kingdom Metazoa; phylum Chordata; class Lepidosauria; order Squamata; family Phrynosomatidae; genus Phrynosoma; species Phrynosoma blainvillii. The sequence goes on along the minus strand of JANUYF010000007.1, from coordinate 21,092,736 downwards.
GAAGGCTCTCTGCCCTAGGACTAGAGATTAAAATTCCCAGTGCCCATGTATAAGCTTTTGTGCCTGCCAGAAGGAGCTTTCTGAACTGTGATAAATTTTTTGCAGTTTCTTTACATTGTAATACTGTTGCTTGTTTTTGAAAAAATCCTGAAGGAGTTTACAATATTAAAAATCAAGAAAATTATAATAATATCAAGTGGTTAAAATAGCAACGAAGCAGTAAAATATCTCATTAAGATCAAGAGAAATCCCTGACAATATGAGAAGGCAAGAGAATGGCTGGGGAAAGAAATCTCCAGTTACCAGGATGGGTTGCCATGTTAGTCTGTTGCAGCAGAAACAACAACAGAGTCTTATGGTACTTTAAAGGCTAACAGGTTTTATTTGGCATAAACGTTTGTGGGCTTCAGCCCACATCCGCAAATGCATGAAGTGCAGCTCCAGCTGGTAGATATTTCTGCATATGATGGCCAGGTGAATTGTTAGAGGAATGTGGGACAATGTAAAAAAGGTATCAGCAAGTCATGGTCTTAACAGTGGACCTTTAACAGTTATTGAGAGGTGAATCCAGCATAGATAAGAAGATTAACACATGCATGGTGGTGAAAAGTCTTTGTCCAATCCAAGTAGAGTTTAACCTCAAGGTGAACTCCACTGGGTGGGGGTTTGAAATAGGAGAATCAGCAGGGATAGAAATGCGAAACTTAGGAAAGCCAGCAAGGAAAACATGACTTGAAGAGATGTCATAATGCATGAAAAAGTTGTGGGCCTAGTAATACAAAGCTTCCAGTTTGCAAAGGAAACATCTTATATTAAGAATCCACCTGATCTCAGTGGCAAGATCATTCCATGCAGAAGTTGTCACAACCAAATAAAAGTCACAAAGGCCATGGCATGGTAAGCAAGGCCCTCTTTAGAGTGTGGAAATCATAGTGGTCTATCAGATCATTGGAGGTATTCAGGATCTTATAAACCAAGTGTAACATTTGGAACCTGGTCCAGTGGTGAATTAGGAGTGAGTTCATAGTTTATAACACGGGAGCTAAACGTGCATGTCCCACATAGTTTCTGCATCTTGCACTAACTTTTTTTAAAACCAGGAACAAAATTAACTCCACATTGCAGTAGTCCAGTCTTGATGTTGCCAGTGTTATGAATCACTCTTATAATTGACTGTGATAGATGGCTGAAGATTGCATGCTTAACTTTTAAAACATTAACATTCAGCTGGTAGATTGAGATCTTAAGGGACATATTAGCTAGCATGTCTGGATGCAAAAGAGGACAGGGTTCTTCCACCTTCAATATTTGTATAAACAGGAGAACTTCACCAGGTATAATTCATAACGTAAAGAGTACCTGGTGAAATTCCCTCTTCTGCTTGAAGATGCGTAAGTCTTCTGTTTTGCATCTGCCTAGCCTAGTTACATCCCATTACAACAGGGGTGGACAGAAATTTGGGAGCAAAAATTTCCTGAAAATCATACCGTTTAAAAAAAAAATAGAAGGGTTATATGGCGTTGGGGACCACAGAGGTAGCATCCAGGCCACATGCAACCCATGGGCAGAAATTTGCTCATCCTGCAATATAGCCACCATGTTTTTAGGAGAATTAAATGAAAGAAGCTTACGAGAGAATATAAAGCTAAAGGGCAGAGCTCTTTTATTAATAATAATTCTGTTATGAAGGGAATTTCAGCATGACAGCCTGCACCTGCCCAGATTCCTTCCTCTGTATTTACTCATTATAGATTTAGGAGAGGGGGACAAACACATCAAAACAATTGCAAGTAAGAACCCTTTTGTGGATCAAAGATGGCTTGTAGATCTGAAAAGACAAATGTCTATAGTTCAGACATATACATTGTAATCTGTGCATTTTCATTCCTCACTATCAAAAGGAAGAAGGTCTAGTTGTGTCCAGAAGTCAATACACTGCAAAAAAAAGAAAAGATGATCCATTCAGTGAGACTGTGTGTAATGGAAGCTATTTAGGCTAACAAATATGACTTCATTACTGACAATAACTATAATCCTAGAGTGTAATTTCAAAAGCCTGGTCTGTAGTAGTAACTTGTGGTTGCCCTTGAATGTCCAAAGCTTGTTATCTCTGAATTGGTCATATTGACTTCTTTTTCCCTGTAGGCTTACCGGAAGCTTGCCAAGGAATACCACCCTGATAAGAATCCAAATGCAGGTGACAAGGTAAGCCTCATCTTATACAACTTGCTGCTCAGAACTGCTTCATAATTAGCTAGACATATTACTGAGCAAAATACTTGGAGACCAAGCTGTGGAGAGCTGAAAAGAGAATAATTTATGGGAAATAAATGGCCATGTTGATGAAGAAATTACAGACAACCTTCTGTATCTTCAAAGTGTGGATCCATGGATTCAAAATATTTCAAAAAGATAAATAAAAATAATAATCCAACATGCAAACCTTGATTTTGCCATTGTATGTAAGGGACACCATTTTACTATCCCATTGTATGTAATGGGACTTGAGCATCCATGGATCTTGGTATCCACAGTGGGCCCTAGGGAAAAAGCCCAGCAGATACCAAGGGCCCACAGTATATTAGTGAGACAGAATGTGATTTCATCCTGAAGTGGGCAAATTTGCTTATTCAAACATATATCTAGTTGTAAGACCAGCCACTAAGAACCGACAGTATTTCAGAGATGTTGTGAAGTAAAACAGGATAATTTCTGTGTGTCCAAAGCCCTTTCAAGAAATGGAAATGCAGACAGTATTCATTGAAGTTGTCAATTGCCTGTGCTTTGATACGGAAGCATGCATGTTGCATATCAGTATGAGTAATGGGGTAGAATTGTGAATGTCAGCTATTAAGATGGCTGAGATGTTAAAGTTATGGATCATATGTATAGAGTAGGGTAAACCAACATCCTCTGAGGAATGCAGAAGAGTTGGATGCTCAAAGGCAACTCATCTGGTTGTACTTAAAGACCTGGCTGAACTGGCATGTATCCACCTATAAAATAGTACCTGTAATAAAAAATGGATGCCTATCGCAAAATCTGCCTTTCCTTTCATATCTGCATCACAAGACCTAAAAGGTTTTTCATTTTCTTTTTCTCCCACTTATTTAGTTCAAAGAAATAAGCTTTGCCTATGAAGTTCTCTCAAATCCTGAGAAACGTGAATTGTATGACCGATATGGAGAACAAGGCCTCCGAGAAGGTAGTGGTGGAAGTGGAGGAATGGACGATATTTTCTCCCACATATTTGGTGGGGGGCTGTTCAGTTTCATGGGCAATCAGAGTAGAAGTCGAAATGGAAGGAGAAGAGGAGAAGATATGATGCATCCACTTAAGTAAGTACTAGCTAATTCTTTCTGGAGAAAGCTCTTGAATACTTAATTGTCCTATTAGTTTAATTACTTTTCTCTCAAAACAAACTGAAACAATTGAAATATGCTTGAGAACTAGCTGAAGCTACTAAACACAGAAATAGCTGTTGTTATCCAGTATTTTTGAGAGGCTCAAACTGTAGACAAAACCTTTGCTTCTAAGTCTGTATAATACTAATGGCACATTGACTCAATACCAATAAATAGAGAACACAGAAGTATGAATGCAGCCGTATGTAGGAGTCTCTGTAGGGAAATTCAGGTGTCTCATTCTTTATCATGGGCATCCTACAAATCCCTTGCTGTTTGGTCTTGATTCAGACAACATTAAATGTATACTTCATTTTTTCTTTACCAAAGAAGAACAGTTATACCTTCTGCTCTCCTTTAGTTATCCCTTCTGCACCATTGGTGCAGCTGTTGTAAGGCATCCCTATATGGAAAATAGGTTTTGATTGCAGCATCAGTTAGGTTCTTCCTTTTTATACTTAATTTATGGTGTGACCAAATACGTTATCTGTACCAATATTGTGCCTAGAGTTTTGTTGTTCCTGTGTTGAAGGTAATGTGTGGTCTCTAGATTTAGATGGAAGTTAATATTTGCTGATAACATTTTTGAACTTCTACACCTCCAGCAGAATCACTATGTTAGTTCATGGCACAGAAATCTTAATAATAAAATTTTAGGTTTTACTTCTTGCTCTGAGCCATCTGTTCCTCAGATAAAAGATTTTGAGATTCAGTATTTGATGACTAGAGCCAGCATGGTGTAGTGATTTGATTGTTAAGACTATTACTCTGGGACCAGGGTTTGAATCCCCACTCAAGCGTGGAAATTCATTGTGTGATCTTGGGCAATTCACACACTCTCAGCCTCAGAGGAAGCCATAGACAAACCTCTGAACAAATCTTGTCGAGAAAACACTGTGATAGGCTGTGATCACCTTAGAGCTCCCATAAGTCGGAAACAAAGGCACACAACAACAACATCAATTCTATGACTGTGACCTGGAAGGTTTGTTCACCTTTCTATCTGGGTTTCTCCTTTGCCTCCCCAGGGCATCATGCTAGATTTTTACTAGAACTAAGTTCAGTTGCTCTGTTGTAGGTTGTTGCCTGTTTAACTTCTCATGGCTGAAGCACTGGGAGAAGGGATCTGGAGGAAGAGTTCAGAAACTGAGCAAGCTAAAATGTTACAAAGTGGTCATTAAAGTACCTGGTCCCAACCTGTGGAGGGATTTAAAGGTCAACACTAGCAATTCACGTGAGCATTGAAAGAGACTAAGCAGCAGTGATTGTGGGAGAGGGACTGCTTTGGTCTAAATCTAATTGGAGAACTACAGACTCTCTGCAAGGTGTGCTAGAAATCTTCCCGTTGCATTTCTGGCTAATCAGCAAAGAAAAGACTTAGCATCAATAACAATGGGTAATATAAGAGTCCTAATGTTTGTAGGTGGTATTAATTTATTAGGACTTGCTCTTTTTAAGAATTTGGACATTGAACAGTGCTAACACCTATAATTTTTAAATATTGAACTAAAAATGAAAAAAAAATCTTAACCTTTCAGCTTAAGAGTCTCAACAAACATTTATTGGTGCACTTCTATTGTCACCAAGTGAGCAAAGTAGTAGCTCCAGTTCACTAAGTTATCAAAGAATGGAATATTGGACTCTTACCCACGCTCCAGGTGACTCAATAAGTTTAGGTGGAAGGAAAACTAGTCACTGCAACAAACCCACTTATTAACTACTTAATGAGTAGACCATAGAAGACCTGAGGCTATTGTTCTTCACAGTCAGTGTGATTAAAATTATTGAACTTCAAGTTGCTTCGTTTCACTTTACAAGGAAAAATAGACGAGTTGGGACAAGTTATTCCAAATAGATGTGGGAAAGAGCAAACAGAGGTTCCAGAATGCAAGCCTCACTCCATCTAGAATATGTGAAGTACAGCCACACTTGGGCTTTACTCTGTTCTTCTTGGACTTAGGCAGTAATGGATGTGTTAATTTTGAGCAACATAAGAATCTTACATTGAGAGCAAAAAGGGTAATCTTTAACAGTTACAAGAAGTTTAGAAATGCAGGCACAAGGCACTGAGCAAGATAGTGGGGGCCAGAGATGGGCTTACTGTTTTCTTGTAGCTACTATTTGCTTGCTCGGTTTCATGGAGCCATGCAAAAAAGCATGATAAAAATATTAATAATATATAACAGAAGAACAGATTATGTTAAAGTTAAGAAAATGCCAGTTTACTTTCACTGTTCTAATTTATATGGGTAGCAAAACATACATTGATGTGAGAGTTTATTTCTCATTTTAAATTGTAGAAAATATAGAGACAGCAGCTTCTGCTCGGTAAAGGGTGGCGTTTTCTGCCTAGTGCATAAATTCTAATCTTGGGAAGAACTTTTAAAATTAATATTTTGGGACTACAACTTCCTAAATATAATTTCCATGGCTACTGGCCATGCACTTGGGAAGATTCTGGGAATTTTGTAACTGTTCCAAGCCCTGGAAGTGTCTGATTTTGGGCCTGGGAATTTAATATATATATATCCTAGTAGCTACCAATTGTAACTCAGAAGAATATGGTATCAATGGAAGATCTTAAAAGCAGTAACACAGTGGTGTACAGTGGTTAGAATGCTGAGATGGAGCCAAATACTTCCTCAGATGTTAACTTCCATGGGTAATCTCTAGTTTAACATACTTTATGGGGTTTCATGAGGATATAAGTGGAGATCCCATAAACCTCCCTGAGCGATTGTGATGTGAAGGATGTGAATATATTCACAAATTGCCATGTTTAATTTACAAATTGGCATCTAGGACTCTTAACCAAGATGGGCAACCATTAGCAGCACAATTGGTGTGCCACTCTATATTTCCAGAATGTAGTATTATCTTGAAGCTTACAGAGATATGGAAGAATTCCACAAGGGCAAAACCACAGTCTCCTGGATAACCTCCCATCAGGAGTGGGTTGGGGAGCTTTTTGGTCGAGGTGCGAGCCCTGGAAATTAGAGTGTTCCCCACTGCAAAACTGAAGAATCATAAAAGATTTATTCAGGTTGGCTAGAGAGAAGCTACTCTAAACAAGGATTTATAATATAATCAGAGGACCTTGGATGGCCCGTGTTGAACAGGAAACAAGACACCCCCCTTCAATTGGTGATTTATTACACTTGAGTGAGTACAAACAATTTGTATCATAAATATTCAAAGTCCAGTCTACATTCTTAAAGTGCTTGAAAACTGAAACTAATAAGAGAGACAGAAGACAGAGTGCTCAAAAAGCTGAAGATTAAATTAAGTGGCTGGAAATATGAAATAGATTCAGCATCTCCAAGAATTAAACAATTGAAAGATATATGGGGGAAATAAATATTGTCTCTAATACTGGAACTTAAACAGAAAGTGATAAGACATCATAAATATGGCTGCCAGAAAAATGTCTAGAGCTGGCTTAGATGAAACTGATATGCAGCTTATTAAAAAGCAAGTTTCAATATCTGAAATGTCTAACCAGATTTTAGAGCTAAACAAACACATTACAGAAAGTAATGGGAACTTAGAACAGAAGCTGAACTTATTAAGATTAGGCATTACAGGACAAGTAAATCACTTTTAAAAGTTTGTTGAAAAACAAAGATCATGACATCAGTTCAGAATCCCACAGGTACTACTTATAAACATGAACAGATAATTGATTATTCAATGGGAATTGCTATCTTTTAGCTGGGTTTGGAGAATATGCGGGATAGAATTAAAATCAAAAGAAAAACAAATTAAACTGAGAGCTGTGCCAGAGGAGCTGACTGATTAAAAACAGGCAGTCTTAAAAACTATGGCAGATCTTATAAGCAGCTCTGCTGAATAGTTTGAAGAGTGGATTGAAGCAATATACAGGAAAAATTCTGCTTATGCACAAGGCAAAAACCTCCAAGAGGTATAATAATTCATTTCACACACAAAGACGTCAGATGAAATATTGAGAAGACATTTTAAGGAAAGGTTTAAAATAAATATGAAAGAAATGACTGTGTTTAAAGAAATCCAGAAAGAATGCTGAAGAAACATAGAGAATACACATTCTTAGTGGAGGTGCACAGGCAAAAAGGCATTGCTTTTCACTGGATAGTTCCAGAGAGCTTGGTAACCACTAATTGTTGTTGTTATGTGTCTTCATTTCCAACCTATGGGGACCCCAAGGCAAATATATCATAATGTTTTGTTGGCAAGATTTGGCATTGTCTTCTCCTGAGGGTCAGAGCATGTGACTTGTCCGAGGTTACACATTGGATTTCATGGCTAAACAGGGAGTCAAACTAGTCTCCAGAGAAGTGTGCCACACTGATTCAGTATGATAAAATCCTTGGAGAGAGCAAGGATTTTGTTCAAAAAGTTGGAGAAGGCCCTGGAAGGAGACATCCAAAACCACTAGGAGTGGTTAAGAAAGTAAAAATATATATATATAATAATGTTATAATAAGATATTGTAATAAAACAACTAAAATGAATGTGAAAACAATTTCATTGAATGTAGATAGAATAATTTTGTCCCAGAAAGCGGTAGAATGTTAACATTTCATTAAATATCCCAAATATAATATTTATCTTCAAGAGACTTATATAGTCAGCCCTCCATATCCACGGATTCATTACCTATGGATTCAGCCATCCACGGCTTGAAAATATTTTTCAAAAATATAAATTCCAAAAAGCAAACCTTGATTTGCCATTTTATATAAGGGACACCAGTTTGTCCTTGTACTTAATGGGATTTGAGCATCCACGGATTTGGGTATTCATGAAGGGTCCTGGAACCAACCCCCAGCAGATACCAAGGACCCACTGTATAAGAAAATAGAACATATAATAGTGGGCATGTGTATCAGATTTGCAAATGATGCCAAATTAGGAGAGGTAGCCAATAATGCAGAGGACAGGATGGGAATTCAAAATGACCTTGACAGAGTAGACAGCTGGGTCAGAACTAACAAAATGAATATCAGCAGGGACAAATGCAAGGTACTGTGCTTAGGTAGAAAAAAAATGAAATGCACAGATATAGGATGGGGGAGAACCGGCATGACAGCACTACATGTGGAAGGGCTCTAGGAGTCATACATAGTGGACCGCAAGCTAAACATGAGTCAACAGTGTGATGCAGCAGCTATAAAAAGCCAATGTAGTGCTAGGTTGCATCAGTAGGAGTATAGTGTCTAGACTGAGGGAAGTAAAGTCCCACTCTTCTCCTTTGGTCAGTCCTCACCTGGAATACTGTGTCCAGTTCTGGGCACCACGGTTCAAGAGGGATATTGGCAAGCTGGAGCGTTTCCAGAGGAAGAGGATCAAAATGGTAAAAGGTCTGGAAACCATGCCCTATGAGAAGCAACTTGCGGAGCTGGGTGTGCTCAGACTGGAGAAGAGAAGGTTAAGAGGTGATATGATAGCCCTGTTTAACTATTTGAAGGGATATCATATTGAGGATGCAGCAAGCTTGTTTTCTGCTGCTCCAAAGACTAGGACATAGATTCAAACTACCGGAAAAGAAATTCCACCTAAAGATCAGGAAGAACTTCCTGATGGTGAGAGCTGTTCAGCAGTGGAATATGTTGCCTCGGAGTGTGGTGGAGTCCTCCTTTGGAAGTTTTTGAACAGAGTTGGAGGCTTTTAAACAGACTGGATGGCCATTTGCTGTTGGGAGTGCTTTGATTGCATATTCCTGCATGGCAGGGGATTGGACTGGATAATCCCTGCGGTCTCTTCCAACTCTAATTCTGTGAACTTAAAGACGGGTTTAAGAGAGAATGCAGCAGTAGAAATTGGAGAAAATGAATTTTATTAAGAGTTTTGTAAAGATTATGGACATGAAGTTTAAAAAGTGTATCAATGGTTTTTAAAACTAGAGACAGAAGATGAACCTGTAAAAGAATAATTCCTATGGTGGGCTCAAAATTGTGTGCATATTTTAAGATTATGTATAAATGGTACTTAACCCCAAATGTTGAAAATGTCCAAGAGTGTTTCAAACCAATGTTGGGAATGGCAACATAAACAGGGCTCCATTTTTGATATGTAGTGGACTTATAAGAAGGCGAAAGATTATTGGTCTAAGCTTTATATGATATTCCAAAATATTTTGGATATACATTGACCATAGAATTGTGCTGGAAAAGCTACAAATGCCTAGTGGAGTGTTCTCTGTAGGAATCTCTCGGTCCTTCAGTGCGACTTTTGGTTAAAATTGACCATAGAGTTGCGCTGGAGGACCTAGATATTTCTAGAGAGAGCATATTAATAAAATCCATGAATAATCAAATCCGCGAAAGTCAAATCTGCAAATGTGGAGGGATGAATGTATCTGTAATGGTAGAATAATATATTTTTCTTGTTTTCTTTCTTTTTGTTACAGTAAAGGTGAAGGCATCAAAGCCCCACTGTGTTTTAGTTATGTCTTTCTCTCTCTCTTCCCTGTTCTCTTTTTGTCTTTTGTTTTTTTATATTCTGAATGTATATCATTTTGATTGTAAATTAGATTACTAGGGTTAAAAATTAATCTGATCTTTTAGTGAGAATACAAAACCACCATGTAATGGCAGCAAGATAGTGCATAGCTGTGATTTTCCACTTTGTTGCTCATCCAATAGCAACAATGAATTGCTCATTAACAGTAATGCTAAAATTTGACACATTGGTTTTCATTGTTTGAGATACAGTTTTGTCTCTTAGCATAACTCATGGTCCTTCCCTGTTACTTATAGCAAGACTAAAAACAAGCACATTTTTCTCTTTAGAGTGTCTTTAGAAGATCTATATAATGGAAAGACTACCAAACTACAACTTAGCAAGAATGTTCTTTGTAGCGCCTGTAATGGGTAAGTTGTGTTGCTTAAGTCACTGTTGTTAAAGATTAATGATTTGACCCTTGAAAAAAGCTGAGCAGTTCTATAAGGAAAATAAAAATCTCTGTGGCAGAATAATATTAATACAAAAGGTGAAGTCTACCTAGAATTCATTTCATATGCTTAGATTTTTAAGGTTCAGCCTGCTTTGAATTAAGAATGTGTGTGTGATTTTACCAGCCTAGGGTTGTTTTCTTTTGTTTTGTTTTGGTAACAGTACTCTTTAAACTTGATAATTTACATTTTAATCTGCATCTCCAAGTGGTCTTCAATCCAGGGCAGGATCGCACCTGGAGTGCTTATGTTTTAGGAGTTGTTATACTCTGGATGGTCTCAGGCCACTAGTTGGACTCAATGGTTTTTTTTTTTTATGATCTTTAGATTTCTAATAAATGTTTACCAACTTTTGATCTAGTCAAGGGGGTAAATCTGGAGCAGTTCAGAAGTGTGCAGCTTGCCGGGGCAGAGGAGTGCGTATTATGATCAGACAGCTGGCTCCTGGGATGGTTCAACAGATGCAGTCTGTCTGTTCTGACTGCAATGGAGAAGGTAAGTCAGCCAGTTCTGCCAACGTTGGCAAAGGGAGGAGTTTCCCCAAGTATTTTGATAGGCTGAATCCACAGTTTGTCAAGTAAGCATCCATCAGATTGTTTTTTTATGACGTCTGCTTCAGAAATAGGGTGCAGTTTTATGTAGTGAATGTGTCTTGCCTTGACAAGTTAGCAGCATGCTTTGCATGTGACATTATGAGGAATATACAATTGTACATATTGTTAACTCAAAAAGCTGCTTTGGTAATTTAGTCACAGTAGGTTATGGCACCACTTTTAAGCTTTATTTCTTTCTACATTATGGGAGTTTGGTATAGATGCTGCTGTGGTAATGTAAGAGTATAGCAAAATCATATTTTAAAAATAATTTTGAAATAGCTATTCCCATCAACAGGCTTTTGTATCTCTCTGAGTTGGTTTCTGCATTCCTGTTAGCAAAATAAGATGCAATAGAGCCATGGGGGAGCAACAGATAAAATGTGCTTGTAAAATAAGAGTTTTCTGCTGATGTACAATACTGTAAAGGCACTGGATCCCGTCTGATCTTGGAAGCTAAACAGGGTCAGCCCTGGTTGGGAGCTGGATGGGGGACTGCCAAGAAATACCAAGTGCTGTAGGCTATATTTCAGAGGAACTAGCAAAACCAATCTCTGGGTGTTCTTTGCCTAAAAAAACCCTATGAAATTAATGGGGTCGCCATAAGCCGAAAGGTGACTTGAAGGCACATGCACACACAGATACAGTGCAGATACATTAAATAGCAGTTTGTTTTCCATTTCTCATGCTGTGTAAAATGGAAACCATTTGACTGGGAAGTCACTGATTTGTATAAACTGGACAGTGATGACATGCTGCCTTTAAATGATGATATGGAAAATTAGTCTCAGTGGGATCTTGAAATTCTGTGATGGTGGACAACAGCATCCTGCTCCTTGGTAAGGAAATCAGATTGAGAGATTGTATCATGCTGTCTCTTTCTAGGGGAAGTAATTAATGAAAAAGATCGCTGTAAAAAATGTGAAGGGAAGAAAGTGATAAAAGAAGTAAAGATCCTTGAAGTTCATGTAGACAAAGGCATGAAGCACGGACAAAGAATCACTTTTACTGGAGAAGCAGATCAAGCCCCGGGTGTGGAGCCAGGTGACATAGTTCTCCTACTTCAAGAAAAGGAGCATGAGGTAAATATTGCTGAAGGTGCAAAACTGCCTTTTGTTGGAAGACCAGCAGAGTGCTTGGGGTTATGATGCTTCATTAAATGAATAGATGGTGATGAAAGGGAAGTAACTGCTAGAGCTGTCCTACATATGCTTGAGCAAGAGTACAGGCAGTTCTTGTGCTTCTGCTTGTTCAACAGGTTGCAAATACAGAACATTGTCTTTGGATTATCATTTTTTGCACACAGCAGTATTCTAACATGGACTCAGTGCTTTCATGAGCACAAGTTCTACATGCAGAAGGGCCTTTCTTTGTAATATTTAGAGAAGCAGTGTAGTTGTGCTTTCACCTAGCTGTGGCAGTAGTGGGAAGCAGAACTTCTTCCTCTGCTTTTCTAGAAACCAGCAGTTATTTGAACTTAATTCAAGTTGGTTGCTTCTCAGAATTGCTGTGTAACTTTAAGGAATGGTGGCTTACATTGTCTTGTTAGAAAGGTGGACCCAACAAGAAAGAAATCTTGACATTGCCTTCAGAGGAAGATGGGGATTATCCTACTTGTTCCTGGATAATTCTGAGTGTATCTTTTTTTCAGTGCAAAAATTTTTCTTTTTCTGATTCCTGTTCCTATGCATTCCACTGCTTCCTTCTGTCCTAGTTAGGTAGTTTTATGGCTTTAGTGGCTTTACCTATGGGCTGTGTTTCAGTGCCCACCTGTCCACCCCAGGTCCAGAATCCATTGTGGTTTACAGTTGTCATCGGTTGCAATAGTACCATCACAATCTAGCCCTAGCATTCACCTAAGAACAATTGGCCAGGAGGAGGCAAGCATGGCTACCTCTCTTTTTATCTCTTCCTCTCTTTTTGGTCCCTTTGTGTGATGTGCTTTTTAGATTGTAAGCCAGCTCTCATGTTCTTAACCTGTGTATAGCATCAGTACGTATTAGGTACTTTTTCACTGTGTATATGTGTTTCTACGCTTTACATAAAGCTCATCCACTAGAGGAAAGGTACATAGAAACTTTTCAAATTTAAGCATGATTTGGAAATTAGAGAAACTAGCAATGTCTTACATTTTCTCACTTGTAACTTAAGCCATTGAAATACATGTAGCTCTGATTTGTTTAACATTTAACTAAACAATTTGAAAATTCAAGACTAGACATATTATATATTTGCGTTCAAATATTCATTGAATTCATTGGGGGCTTACTCCAAAACTGCTCAGGATTTCCAACACCTTTTCCATTATTGAAATGCATTTATGTAAGTGCAAAGACCTTTGTGAGCATAACCAGATGTGAATTTGAGGTATTCTTGTTAGTATCAAGTCATCAGTATGTATGTCTGGTTACAGTGTAACATAAGCAGAAAAGTGAGCTCCCTATATAAAATAGCGTTTAACCCCAACTAAAGGACAGCGCCTACTGTAATAGGCTTCAGCACTTTTACTTTTCTCCTCCTTTGCCAATAGGTTTCATGCCTGATGCAAAAGGGGCATATATATACAATATATTTCAGTTAATGAAGTAGTTATGTTCCTGGGCGTTACTACTTTAACAGAAAATTTGGGACTAAAGGTAGAAATAACAGCAAACGAATAGGAATAGGCTCCTACACTACAAAAAGAAAAGCAGTTGAACATGTTTCAACAAACTTTTTATCCCAAACTACCAATATGCACATTTGAAATAACAACAACAACAACAACAACAACATTATTTATACCCTGCCCCTCTGTTAAAACAATCGGGCCGGCTTACAACAATTAAAATTACAGCAAATGCAAACCAAACCCAGGACCTTACCCTCCCCCCATTAAAAAGGTATTAAACTACACATATTAAAATTTAACATAAAATCAGAGGAAGAAATGAAAGAACCTGATTAAGTGATCCTCACATAGGTAACGAAAAACATGTTGGACTTCCTAGAGACCACTTGAATGCTTCTTCAAAAATGCATGCAGAGATTATTACTCCCATTGAGTTCAGTGGTGTATGTAATTGTAGGATTGTGATATTGATTCAAGAGGGAATAGAAATTTCTGGAGCATATTTTCCTGTCCCTCTAGTCTTTAGTAGTTGAGACTTTGGTCCATGAGCTAAGCAATGGCCATGAATATATGAGGTGTGACATTGGAATATGTCTTGTTGGATTCCATGTTTTGAGTAAGCTTATGTAGGATCATGTATCTCTGCCTCCTCTTCCTCTCAGGTTAATGCATGGTAGAACTTAGCTGACATGATTGGAGATTTTAACCATGGGAAAAGGGAATGAGAGAGGAATTGAATGAGTGTACACAAATATGGCTTGGTGTAGTCATGCGTTGTTTTCGTTGGAGTGCAGGACAAATTCAACAGTCCATATTCTCTCAGAGTATAGACACATATCCAAGTCTTCTAGCCACTTCCCTACATCTTAAGCATATGTTAAAAATGCAAGTGTGCAAGTATTGGTGACTTAAAACTTTGCAGGCAGTCTAATGATAAATTTTCCTAGAAAACTGACAGTGGACTGAATTTCCATAACTACATTTCTCAGAAGAGCTGATGTTATTAACATTTAACCTTCTCAAATAATATGTGACTTTACAGACACAACTGTGTTCCAGCGCCTATTGTGTTGGCCCATTTGTCTTTCCTGTAAATCACCCTTCCTAGGGATTTATGTCCTGTCGTTGAACAGTTAGAACTAGAAGGCTGGGACAAACTGATGGGTTAAAACAGTGAAAATCTGCTAAAGCTGACCTTACCTCTTGAAATTTGTTTTGTCTATGGTAGTCACCTTCCTATAGATCTGTCCCCATTGTTGCTAAATCTGTTTTCCTTCCCCCTTTTCCAAGGTGTTCCAGAGAGATGGAAATGACTTGCACATGACACACAAGATAGGACTTGTTGAAGCACTGTGTGGCTTTCAGTTCACATTTAAGCACCTTGATGCACGTCAGATTGTGGTGAAATATCCCCCAGGAAAAGTAATTGAACCAGGTATAACTTGATAGTGGGTTTTGCATGGTGGGGGGCTTTGAAAGGCTGTGATCATCCCATTTTTAACCTTATGATATTTCTACATTTGGTTTTGTACAGAGGGAAACTAGACTGCCTCATAATAATTCTCTGGTGTCTTTTTCTCTTATGCTAGGCTGTGTCCGTGTTGTACGAGGGGAAGGGATGCCTCAGTACCGCAATCCCTTTGAAAAGGGAGATCTTTATATAAAGTTTGATGTGCAGTTTCCTGATAATAACTGGATTAGCCCAGAAAAGCTTACAGTAAGTATCCTGGGTCTAAAATGCTGATCTTATGTGCATCTCAGCAGCAGAGTCCCAAGGTTTTTATATATCCATCACATTTGTTAACATGCCAATTTTAATCTATGGTTGAGTATTTACATAGGTAGGCTGCAATCATAGCTTTGTTCATTACTGTTGGGTCATGACAGCAAATTCATCTCAGGTACCAATGACTCATACCTGGGCAGAAATATTAAAACAGGTGGGTTTGACTTATTAGTACGATTAAAAAAAATACTTGAGGGCTATTGTTTGTGCTCACAATGTTCCATACTTTGGGGGAAAAAACCCTCAAGACAATATGAAGTTGCTACCTATGTGGAGAGAACAATTGGCATTTGATTTATGACAAGCAAAAGAAACAACTATATGCAGAGCATAGCTTGTGGAATACTCTGCCACATAATATGATGGCATTAGAGGAGCTTAGACTGAATGCCAGCATTGAAAAACAATCTGGTGCCACTGTAAGAAACAGGCTGCCTATTAGATGGACCTCTGTTCTTGTACTTCAGGCAAATTTGCAAGATGATTCCTGCGTGGGAAGATAGAGCATAAAGATCTACCCAGGTGGAACTCAGATCCATCTTCTCTACTCTCCCCCCACCTGTACATGGGCATTAGTGTCTGGTGGAAGGTCCACCATGCCGTAGCAGTTTGAGCATTTGACTACAACTGGAGATCATGGTTTGATTCCCTGCTCAGCCAGAGAACCCCACTGGGTGGCCTTGGGAAAGGCAGACACTCAGTCCAGAAAACCCAGTGATAGGGTTGGAATAAGTTGGAAACAACGTGAAAGCATACAGCAGAAACAACAAATTGTCTGCCTGTATTCTTGTAACATGAAATACAATGACAAAAATATCCTCCAGGATCTTCAGCAGATCCTTGGGAGGTCTCAGTGGATGCAGTTGTAACCCTGCTATAAATATGTAGCCAAATGTTTCTCCACTGCACTAACTGCTACATGGCCATGTTGTGGGGGGGGGGGCCTTTAGAGGCAATAGATGAGTTTCGAAGGAGACAGTGTGTGAGGGAGGCGATGAATTCCTCCCTGCACAACAACCACTTTGGGAGAAAGACTGCATGTAAATAAAATAAACCAAAATAATCCAACTTCTGCCATTTATGTCACTAACAGGATATCAGACTAAACACAAACACACACTCTGAAACATGCCTTTACGTTATTGGAAAAGAGCACAGTGTGCATAAAGCTCAATTGTTTGATGAGTGAGGGGAGGAGAAAGGAAGTATGCTGGCCAAGTAGAGTAGAAAGCTGTGGGCCTATAAATCCCCCCTTTTTCATCCCTATTTCTCCCATGTGTATTTTGCAGGAACTTGAAGATCTGCTGCCTGCCAGACCAGATGTCCCCAACATAATTAGCGAAGCAGAGGAGGTAGATCTCCAGGAATTTGATAGCACTCGTGGTTCAACTGGTGGCCAGAGGCGTGAAGCTTACAATGATAGTTCTGATGATGAAAGTGGCCATCATGGACCTGGGGTACAGTGTGCCCATCAGTAAAAGTTTTGTGTGGGGTGTCAGGGAGGGGAGGGGGAAGTTACACATGGATTTTTCTCTTCAAAATTTGCCTGATTTGTTTTGAGCAATCCAGTTGGATTGTACAAGCAATCCACATGAGCCCAATGGACATCTGTTGCTGTATGTGTAACTTTTAAATTGGTCCATAAGTATATACAGAGTGTATAATTTAAACTAACCACAAAAAAAAAAGCTTACATCTTCTTTTTTTTTTTTTTGACTGACTGTTCTGTAGCAGAATAAAGGCACTTCAAAGGAAAATGAGACTCCTTTTCACTTGGGTTAAGTTTCAGTCCTTGTATCTGTGCTTGATTTTTACCAGTTTTTGTGTAGATTTTAAGTTCTATATTTTAAATTCAAATTCTACATTGTAAAGTTTTGTGTAAAACTGTCCCAAGGCTTGGTATTTGGCTGCACCTGCATAAGCTGCTACAAATAGAATAAAGAATTTCATAGCCTGTATCTATCACTTTAGATGCATGGTAAGTAAATGGGCTTGGCACAAGAATGGGATAGAACTGATGAGGAACCATGGAAGATTAAAAACAAAAATTAGAAGTGGTTGTAAAAGTTTTTTACCATCTTGTGAAAGGTTTTGGAAACTGAATAAAAACTTGGTGTATAATGATACTCCTTGTAATCTCCTTCTTTTCATAAATTCATACCTAAATTTAATCTTGAGCTGAAAATACTTCATTTTTATGCTGCCTATGTCCTATTGTGGGACCCAAGATGGCTCACAGACTAAAGAGAAAGAGCAGCTAAAATCTAACATAATTTAAAAATTGTATTAAAACTGTAGGGTTTAAAAACATAACAATCAAAAACAAAGATAAGAATAAAGGACATGCACCCCACAAAGAGACTCCCTGGAAGCAATTGGGCATGAAAACAATCATTAAAAGCCTGCTTGAACAAAAAGGACTCTGCCTGTTGGAAAAAAGAACAGAGAGGGAAGGGAATTCCAGAGGCTGATAGCCATTGAGAAAGCCATCTCTCATATTCTCACCAGATGGTGGCAGAACTGAGAAAAACATGTAATCTATTTTGTCATTTTTTCTCTTTTTTTCTCCCAAAAAGGAGAATTGGAAGGAAAATGCCTCAGCCCATATGGTGAGTGGTTAGAAATTATGGGAACTCAGACTATTGTGTGAAAAGCCAAAGTCCCACCAACTCCACCTGTAGTATTTTTCTCTCTTGTCGTAGCATGCAAATATAAGGAGGACCACAGTGCAAACTGGATGCTGCAAAAGATGCAAGACCATGATAACATCTTAAATGTGGCAACGAGAGATTCCATGTAAACACTGCTGTTGCAGAGCTGTACAGCAGAGCTTCCCTTAAGTTCTTGGCAATTGGCCAGCACACAGTCGCCTTCACATTTCTCTCCCTCCAGTTAGTAAACCTGACTTAGCAGGGTTGTCTGGGGACATCCTTAGCTAATGCAGTGGAGAGAACGGTTTCTGCTATCATCAAGGAGTTATGGTTTCAGACAGATCCCTGGCCAGGATCTGAAAACCCAAGGACACCACTGAAGCTTGTAACATGTTTGTACAGTTGTGCTCAAAAATTCTAATGGTAGCGTGAGCTTGGATGGACAGAGGTTGTACACACAAAATGGCAGAGATCATACATTGGCTTGGTTAAGTATAAAGCTCCACCAAGCATATACACCAAGCATTTATATTGTGAGCCACTTTTGGTCCCTTTTGGGAGAAAGGTGGCATAGAAATAAAATAAATAATGCCACCTCCCTGCTTTTATGCACAGCCTACCTGTCGCCTGCCAGTGGGTGCCCTTCACATCCTTTTAACCAGGGGTAGGCAACCTTTCCCCTTTAAGGGCCGAGGGACTTCAGCTCCCAGAATCCCAGGAGCTATTGGCCAACATGGGACTATTGGCCAACATGGCTGAGGCTTCTGGGAGCTGAAGTCCCTCGGCCCTTAAAGGGGAAAGGTTGCCTACCCCTGCTTTTAACAGCCAAGAGAGGACTTGGGAGTTCCCAGGTAGATTAATAATTTGTCATCCTGATCTAGAATCTCAGTCATGTGAACAAGGTACGGATACCGCTTCCATAAATATTTTGTTTTGTATGTGTTGTGTGCTTTCAAGTCACTTCCAAGCTATGGCGACCCTATTACAGGGTTATCTTGATAAGATGTGTTCAGTCTTTGCCTCCCTCTGAGTCTGAAAAAGTGTGACCTTGCCTAAGAGCACCCAGTAGGTTTCCATGGCAGAGCAGGGATTTGAACCTTGGCCTCCAGAGTCATAGTTCAATGCTCAAACCACTACATCATGCTGGCTCTTCAGAGTACTTACGCAAGTATAGTAAGGGTTTGCATGTGCATATGTCACCACCAAGAAGATTCTAGCCACTGGGGTAGATCCATTGTAGAGAATAACCATTAAAAACAATTGAATGTATAGGTAAAGCTAAATGTACCTGGATCCAGTTTGATAACATCAGAATTAGCTGGTATTGGCCGGAGAGGTACCCTGCTTCCCCGTTGCACATCCACATGCTGAATTTTAATATAAATCGATACAGTTGCTATACAGGAAGACTATTACGTGGCCATATAAACATTTGCAAGATGATTGCCTAGAAAACATCCTCTAAACATAAATCAGAAATCCCTTTTTGTAATTTTCAGTTTCTGCTTTTATGTTCCAATGGAGAAGTCAACATTTTGAAAACAAACTTTTATTTATAGACCAAATATGGCCTTTACTATACTTTATAAGAAGTGCTTAAAATCAGTTGCCCCTCACTTTAGAGGCAACAACACCATAAGGAGCACAAGGTTGGATATTTAGATGCAATAACTTGGAGGGGGAATGTTACGTCCGTCAACTTGACTTGACTGTTGCTTTTCCACAGAGGACTGTCAGCTGGCTCTGAAGAAGAAATAGATAACACAGTATATTGTATAGACAATAGACAGAGCATGGAAAGTTACTTTTTTGGAATAAATTATTATGGTTACAGCCATGAGACCCCAAAACCTAGTTAGTTACTATTTTAACAGTTGCAGTCTTAAATATATATTTAACTGCTGTTTTTGCTTTTCCAGATTAGCATTTGGTTACTAACACCTCTGAATACTACAAGATTCTAACGTGGTACAAAATACCTTGCATTCCCTCCGTCTCTTTGCCTCAACAACTGCAACAGAGCACAAGTTACAGCGCAAGCCAACACAATAGTCCACCATCGCCATTTAACAAGGTCACTGTGGCCTGTAACTATGAAAGTAACTCCAAAGTTACAGTAAGCTGCAAATGTTTTATCCCTCATAGGCTGGCATCCTATTTCCATCTTACAGGCACATATGTTTCCCTACGCAAGTGGGTGAACATTTTTGGTTAATGCATAGCACACGTTTTCAGTTGACGTTTACAAAAGCGGAATTGTACACTGTGGTGCCACTTTGCATTATTGTGCATTTCATTTATTTATCTATTTATGGCGGTTATATCCCGCCTGTCTCCCAATATAGGATCCTCAGCATTGCACATTATGGTGCGTTGATTGTATGGTTGGGCATGGTTGCATATTGCACATCAATGTGTCATTTCAAAAATATAGCCGTGTTAGTTTGTAGAGCGATTGTGCAGCATATTTGAGACTAACTGAAAGCAAGAAGTTGGCAACATGACCTTCTTTGGAGGTTTGTAAACAGAGGCTGAATGGCCATTTGTTGGGGTGCTTTGTGAGTTCTTGCATGGCAGGAGGTTGGACTGGATGGCCCTTGTCTCTTCTAACTTTCTGATTCTATAAATTTGGTGGCATATAACAAAGAGTTTTTTGTTGACCACGGAGCTAGCTGAAGATTATTCGTGACACCAAAACACTTGAGTTGGATTGAAGGAGAAATAGGCTTCAAAGTCTAATTAGGCATTGTTGAAAAGGAGAAACTGAACAATACGTTCCCAAAAAGGATAGTTTCAACATGCACATTCCTGTCTTTGTGGGGAGAGGCCTTGCCATGTTCAAAACCAATTTGTTTTGCCTACTTACCACTAGAGTGTGGATATGTTGGACAGTGTCATCATTTAATAACTCCACATTGATGTTCTGGAGATCATCGCCAGCTGAGCAGAGAGTCTGAACAAGAGGAGAAAGGGGCTGTTTGGATGCTGCAGGGAGGGCAGTGTGTTCATCTCCATCTCACATGCCCACCTGAACAATGCAATGGATGAGGTCCCAAATGGATCTGGTGGGGCATAAAGCTCTACCAAAGAGAACTCCATTCCCTCCCCAATCAGTATATGTGGAATCCATCTTTCCTCCGCTGCCTCCTCTCAAATCCCCACAGACATAGCCATTTAGTAATGGGAAGAAGGTTGGCCAAGCAGCATCCAGCTATGCATGGGGAAGGAGACATCTTCCAAGATCTGCCAGGGTTTGTCTGGAGGTCCTGGAAGATGACAACCTCTTTGTGCATCTGGCTTTGTGCATCCAGCTAGGTGATGCTTGCACTCCTGACTCTGGCCACTAAACAGCAAAAGATAGGCAGGGAACCTTAAGTAAAAGGGATAGCAAGTATCTCCTTCCACAAGGATCACTGAAGGACACGTGAAGATGGAATTTGACATTATGTGTCACAGGATTCCAGCCAAATTGCTTCAGTCTAGAAATGTATAACCCAACCTGCTTGTGCTTTCACACTACTCAGAACAGCTCATGAAAATATTGTTCCTAGGCTGGGATTCATTCCTGCTGAAAGCTTTTCCAGTTACCCCCATTATGGAAAGGAAGATGGGCAGCTCTTCCACTATGATTCACTCCATCCTATTATTATTATATTTATTAGAATAATCCAATTATGGATCCTCCTCTATGACCTGCTGAACACAATCCCTGTTGAACAAAGTTCTGAAACAATGTCCAAAGGGGTCACTGCTACATTTCTGCAACTGAAACCTAGTCTAGAATCCTGCTGATGCACTACACAAACAGTTCCACTTTTTCCACTGTTGAGTTTTGGCAATTAAAACTGTTTTACTTCCTCCATAAATCCTGCACTTGCAACATTTTCCTCTCCTGCCATCACAACGTATGTCCAGCAACCATTTAGCACTACTTTAACTGCTTAGGGAATCCGAGGAGTTGTAGTCTGATGCGGTGTTAAGACTTCTCTGGCTATGAATTCTACTTGCTTCCCACTACACTACAAATCCCAGGATTTCACAGGACATTGTCATGGCAGTTAAAGTGGAATCAAAGTACTAAAACTGTGAGTAGACCCCAGGTGGCAGCAGAAATTGTTGTTGTTACTATATTTTATATACCACCACTATCACAATCATAATCCTAATTGTCTTTATCTATATCCTACCTTTTAGCAGAGGCTGTGGCCGAGGCCTTAGATGCCTTAAAGGAAAATTGGGTAAGTGCAAGGAGGAGGATAAGAAGTCAATGACAGAGGTGGCTGGTAGCTTCCATGTTGAGGCAAGGAGGAGTGGGCAGTGAATTTGCTCAAGGTTTTAAAAGGACCTCTCCAAGGTGCTGAAACATTTATTCGAAGCAGGTTTAGCACTTGGATAACTCCTATCTGAATGCCATGAGAGCCTCCAGCTGCCACCATTTAGAGGCCCTAAGTCAGTGATTCCCAAACTTTGGTCTTCTAGATGTTTTTCACTTCAGCTCCCAGAATTCCTGACTGTTGGCCAAAGTGGCTGGGGCTTTTGGGAGACGAAGTCCAAAACAGCCGGAGGAGCAAAATTTGGAAACCACTAAGTCATGACAACTATTACACTTGTACTGAACCACCATGGATTCAAAGGCAATTCTTCTGTCGCTTAATACCAGTTGCTGCAGAGCCACAGCAGAGGAGACTACTTCTGGATAGTTAAAAGATGCCTCCCCACTCCATCACTCCTCCATAAGAACTGGAAATCAGTACTGTTTAGTTATTATTTTTCAAGCGTTGATTAGATTTGAACCTGGATATCATAATATCCATCTGACCATCATTTTTTATATCCTGCCTTACTCCCAGGCTGTGACTCAAGGAAATTTGCAAAAAAGGCAGAGAATACAGTAAAACCCATTAAAAATTAAGATTGAAATAGTATTAAATAACAGAATATCTAACTGTCAAGCAGACACAGCTCCATTATAGCCACCTGTGGATGGTACCATACCTGCCCATCAGCCAGAGGTATGTTGACAAAGGGGACGGACCTTTCATGGGGCATCGAGGAGCTCCGTAGAGTTGCAGCCCGCGTCTTCTCTGAAGCAGAGACATTTTGTGAGTGCCCCCTTTGCAGAGCCCTGGAAATGGAAGTGTGGAAAGGTTTGATTTCAATGAAGTAATAATCCATTCCAGGCTGTTCTTTTCAACTATATGCTTATTATTTATCCATATTTTTGAAACCACATACATACACCATTTGTCGTCTCGGTCTGTCTATCTAGAAACCCAACTTTTCAGGGAACCTCTGAAATTGTTGTTGTTGTTGTTACTATATTTTATATACCACCACTATCACAATCATAATCCTATTTGTCTTTATCTATATCCTACCTTTTAGGGTGAGTCGACCCCAGGTGGCAGCAGAGGCTGTGGCAGAGCCTTAGATGGCTTAAAGGAAAATTGGGTAAGTGAAAGGAGGAGGACCAAAAGTCAATGACAGAGGCGGCTGGTGGCTCCCACGTGCAGACAAGGAGAAGCCAACTGTGGTGTTCAGGCTCTTATAATTATTTGTATTGGGTTTTTAAAATGATTGTTTAGACTATTTGTTTTAATATACTATTGATTTAATACTTTCTTAAGGGGGTAGGGGGGGATTTTCTATCCTTTTACTGTTATGTATTTTATTGATGTATTTCCTGTATTTTAATCTGTAAGCCGCCCGGATTGGGTTTCCATTGGGCGGGGTAAAAATTATTATTATTATTATTATTATTATTATTATTATTATTACTATTATTATTAACTGGAAGGAGAAAGGTCACAACTTTATTCCCTATTCCCTAATACCTTGTATGGATGTGAGAGCTGGACAGTTAAGAAAGATAACAGGAAGAAAATCAACTCTTTTGAGATGTGTTGCTGGAGAAGAGTGCTGAGGATCCCATGGACAGCCAAAAGGACAAATAAGTAGGTCCTAGAGCAGATCAAGCCAGAATTCTCCTTGGAAGCCAAGATGACAAGACTTAGACTGTCATACTTTGGACACATCATGAGAAGGCATGAACTGTTGGAAAAGACAGTAATGTTAGGAAAGATGGAGGGAAGTAAAAATAGAGGAAGGCTACATGCTAGATGGATGGACTTTATTAAAGAGACCATGAATATGAGTTTGCAGGAGCTGGGCAGAGCAGGAGAGGATGGTGGTGGTGGTGGTGGTGGTGGTGGGGGGGCTGGAGATGTCTTATCCAGAGGGTCACCATGGGTCAAAATTGATGCAAAGGCAGTTAACAACTTTTTCTTTTTCTTTTTCTTTTCTTTCTTTCTTTCTTTCTTTTTTTTTGCAAAACCTGGACCCAAGACATCTTACAAATTAAAACAAGCTCAATATAGATAAAAGCATACAAAATATCAACATTAAAATAGATTTAATTTATTCACAGTATCAAAACTGTTTAAAACATATGATTAAAAATAATAAAAAGCCGTTCAAAATACAACAATTAAAACAATGCACTCTCTCTTAAAAGCCTTTTCTTTAAAAACCTTTGGTTCTAAAAGCCTGTTGGAATGATGCAGTTTTCACCTGTTCACAGAAGGCCAGAGGAGGGGCCCATTCTGACCTCCCTAGAGATAAGTTTCAGAGTCTAGGGGCAGTCACTGATAAGGCCTTATCTTATGCCTATGAAGATGGTGGGACAAAGATGGTTGATGGCTGGGAGATTCTGGGAGATGGACATTAGAGTGTGCTCCAGACACATGGAAGCTGCCTAGTGTATGTGGAAGGGATATTACACAAGGAGTTATCAAATGCCTCATTCGGCAACATCAGTAAAAAGGACATACATATGTGCAATGGATGCAAACTAGAGGAAAAGAGATTCCACCTGAACATTAGGAGGAACTTCCTAACAGTAAGAGCTGTTCGACAGAGGAACACGTTCTCTTGGAGACTGGTGGAGTCTCCTTCTTTGAAAGTCTTTAAACAGAGGCTGGATGGCCATCTGTATTTTGATTGTGTGTTCCTGCATAGCAGTTGTTTGGACTGGATGGCCCTTGAGGTCTCTTCCAACTCTATGATTCTATGATTCTAATACAAGATTATGCAAGTATCTCTCACTAACAGTATTCCGGTCTGTTATCTCCAATATGAACTCATCATTATAGAAAGTTTGATAAATAAAAGGATCCTCCCATGTCCCAATGAGGTTATATTCTGGAAGGATAGTAGGACTGACCTTTTAGAGCACTTGGAGGAAGATACTGATTGTTCACGTAAAGAAGCAGATCGCTCAATACTTCTTGCCTTTGGAGTATGGTATATAGAAGCAGACCTGATGAGAAGCAAAAGCCATGAAATTGGTTGCTTGAGCATGTTATTATTTCATCCTTGCTTCTCCAACTCCAGAAACAACACCTAGGTAAGGGATTGTGGAGATTCTAATCTAAATTATCTGGACAGTCAACAATTCCCCACCTTTGCTCTACAGCAGGGGTAGGCAACCTTTCCCCTTTAAGGGCCGAGGGACTTCAGCTCCCAGAATCCCAGGAGCTAATGGCCAACATGGGACTATTGGCCAACATGGCTGAGGCTTCTGGGAGCTGAAGTCCCTTGGCCCTTAAAGGGGAAAGGTTGCCTACTCCTGCTCTACAGGAATAATCCTATTAAACTGAGGTCTACCAACTGGGGTCTTTGCGGACCAACCTCAGCACACTCACAAGGAGAAAAGTCTTTACAGTGATAGCACCTTTGCTGCAGATTCTCTTGTATTAAAGATATCTCAAGTTGTCTTTGATTTGATTTTCTTGGGGAAAGTTTTTGATTTCCTTGAAAGGAGATCAAAACCTTGGCTCCTGTATAAATGTGCTTATCACACAAGGTAATGAGTGGAGGTCCTTCTTGAGATGTTAACAACAGCCAAGCTTGAGGTAAAGTTAGGTGTTCAATTTGTGTGTGTGTGTGTTAAAACCTCTAGCTGAGATCCTACATCAAAGTCTACATTTTGTACTTTTGTGACTCCAAAGCTACGTTACAGAAATGCAACAACACCCTGTTAGTGAATGTGGATCCCAGTACTGGAAAGAGTTCTCCAGTATGCATTGGGTGCTCCTGGCATGCTCCAGCACTTCCCAGCCAGTGTCTGGATGTGTATACTAATAATCAAAAGCAGTAGTCATCTTATCACTCTCAATCTTTCTCAAAAAGTGTATTTGGGGTTTCCAACCTTTCAAAAAAAAGTTACCCATAACTATAGTTTTTTGTGGGTTTTTCTGGCTGTGTGGCTATGTTCTAGAAGAGTTCTCTCTAGAACATGGCCTAGACTCTTCTAGAACCCACAAAAAACTATGGATGCCAGCCATCAAAGCCTACGATTACCCATAACTTTTCTCTAATGAAAATTGACAATTTATCCAGCTGTATTAAAATCATTCAATTTTAACAACCATTCTTCTTTTGTAGGTAATACATTACTCTTTCATTTTTGAGCATATAATAGTCTTGCTGCTGAAGTCATACATTGTAGTATTCTTCCATATATATTTTTTCCAGTTGATCATCCAGCAATACCAGAACAAAAAGTTCAGGTTTTCATTGTATATTAATTTTTATTATTGTTACCTGGATACACTGCTTTGCTTGCCCTTTATGACAGAAGTCAAGGAAGCCAAGGAATTGGTTTTAAATACCTGCATAAAAATTAGGCAGTACATTGAAACATTTTGTTCTTCACATTTCAGCAGGTTCTGGGAATGGGCTGAGGCTTAATGGAAAACAAAGCTGTAACATAAAACTAACTGGATAAAGGAGTAAAGGGAAATAAAACAGTGCTGTACACAGAAATGACACAGGGCAAACATACAATGTTGTTAATTACTGATTTCAATGGTTTTCTTGTTTAAATTATTTTGTAGTTATGATATTAATGGTACCAGCCTTTAGCACTGTTTCAATAGAAATGTGAGGAAAGAAATTAATAAATAATATTCAGCATTTAGGGTGCCATCACCAAGTAGGTCCTTCTCCTCTCATCAATTTACCTCCTGTAAAACCACTAAAGGTAGCCTTCTGTTAAGGTCTAACTGTACAAGTAGCTACAGAAAGAGAAAACCTTCCTTCAGATACTCCAGACCTAAGCCATGAAGGCTTTCAAAGGCCAGTACTTTGAACTGCAGTTGAAATCAAAGTGGGAGCCAGTGGGAGGATGGTGCTCAGTCTTGTTAACAGCCCCACAGCTGTATTTTGACCTTACTGGGGTTTCTGATTAATCTTCAAGGGTAGCCCCACATATAAAGGATAACATCAGTTAGATCCAAAACTTGGAAAAATGACTTTTCTTGACTACAAGACTCATGTTGGCTGGGGACTCTCAAAGATTTAGTCCAACCTCCCACAACTTTTCCTTATTGTGGTCTGATCTGTAGGCCACCTAGTCATATAGGTTACCATGTCATGGAGACAATCTGGTTCTCCAATAAAAGAAATTTGATCAGTTAGCATCTCCAGGCTGAAAATGTTGTCCTTCACTGAAGTCTCTATGTTGAACAAACCTAAATCCAATCAATGAACCAGCACCCACCAACACACACTCTCATCTTTTCTTGGCTGAGCTTCAGTTCATTGCCTTTGTTTCATTCCATTAACTCCTTTGGAAATCAGTTTTAGCTAGCATGGCTAATGGCTGAGAAGATGGGAGTTTTAGCCAAAACATCTGAAGAGGGAACCATGTTGGATTATCTTTGATACTTACCTTCTGAGTTGATTTCTTAGCCTGTGCTCCAATTTCATCTTTCTCATCTTTGTATTCCACAATGGTGGTGACCTTCACTAGAAATGACATGTTAGTCAACTGTTACTAGCACAGTTTGGGAACATTATACTTTTTTTTGATGATGTGTCTCAGAATCCACAAACCAACATGGACTCATGAGCCAAGCCATGGACAACTGAGCCATCTGTCATCCCTCCCCTCTTCAAAGCCATGGCTTGCATCTAAATGGTTTGTGCCACAAGAGACATAAGTTGAGCTTTGTGTCTTTAGTGGACTACACTCATCCCTCCACATTCGCTGGGGTTAGGGCCTGAGGACCCCCCATGAATGTGGAGAAACTGCAAACAGCAAAAACACTTATATTTTTAATTGAAAGAGCACCTCTCTTGGAATCTCTAGGTCGTCCAATGCAACTCTGTGGTCAACATCTGCCAGACATTGACCATAGAATTGCGCTGGAGGAGCTACAAATGCCTATGGAGTGTTCTCTCTAGGGATCTCTAGGTCCTTCAATGCAACTTTTGATTAAAATTGGCCACAGAGTTGCACTTGAGGACCTAGATATTCTTAAAGAGAACAAATTAATAAAATCCATGAATAATCAAATCCGCAAAAGTCATAGCTGCAAATGTGGAGGGATGAGTGTATCGTCCTCCTTCCTGTTGCAGCCTCTTGCATTTCAGAAAGACCACTGACTGAAGGGAACAGATCTCTGGGAAACCATGCAAAATGACTCCAAGGGGAGGCTGACATGGAGATGAATAGCCTGACTGGGTACTTTCAGAACTAGGGTTGCCAATTCAGGATCAAGCCCAGACCCTGAGATTTATGGGCAAAAACCTGAGACTTAGGGATGGCCCCTGGTGATACCATTAAACATGCCAGAGTTGTTCATAGCGTGTCATTCCAAAACACATTCCAACTGGAGTCTCATCTGGTAACCTTGTACAAAACATAAGAGCCCTGCTGGATCACACCAAGGACCTAACTAGTCTAGTATCTTGTTTTCCCCCAAAGGCCAACTGGAATGCCTCTGGGGAGGCTACAAGCAGGGCATGGCATGGTTGAAGCAGATGAGCCAAAATTTGAACAGCATGCCCTATTCCTGGAGCTATTGTCCCCAATCATACAGTTGCCAGCAAGATAAGGGACAGGGATCCTTCCCATTTAATGCTTTTGTAGAAGAGGGAATTTTAGCAATTGTTGCTTGCGAAGTTCCTAGGGAGGCTAGGATGGCTCCTTCTTTGCTTTCTTTTCAAGCAGCAGGTAAGGACTTCTGTTATTCCAGCAAGTTTTTGAAAATTCTTCCAAATTCACAGATTCTGCATCCATGAATTCAACCATCCACGGCTTGGAAATATTCACACACAAAATGATCCAAAATGTAGCCCTTGATTTTGCCGTTTTACATAAGGGACTCCATTTTATTATCCCTCAGTACATAATGGGACATTTTGACATCCATGGCGGGTCCTGTAACCAAACCACCACTGATGCCAAGGGCCGACTGTACTTGTAAAAATAATAAGTGCTGCACTGCAGTTATTCTTTGTTGTAAAGCAAGATTTTAAATGTTTTTTTTCCCATTTTGTTAGTTTAATACTTTTCAAATTTCTATATCTGTGAGTTTTTAACCATATGAACACAGTCACTTGTGCGGTGTGTTGGATTTTTAAGAGGGTTGTATGAACCTTGAGGTATTTGCAAGATGACTGGATGAAACGTAACTGCAGAAATAATTCAGTTTGAGACTGCTTTAGCTGCCTCCATGGCTCAGTGCTAGGAAATTCTGGGAACTTTTGTGAGGCATTTAGCCTTCTCTATCAGAGAGCTCCGGTGCCACAATCCCAGGATTCCCTAAGTACTGAGCCAGGGCAGTTAAAGCGGTCTCAAACTGGACTATTTCTGCAGGGTGTTTTGGACCTCGGTTGCCATTGTTCTAGAGAAGGGTGATCAAATGAACCTCCATGTTTCTTTTAAGTTTGGAGACCAACGTACCTCGTTTGCTGTTTGTTCTCACTAGCTTTGGATTTGACAGTTCCCTGACACAGCAGTCGTTCTGGAAATAGGTTGCGGCAGTAGCGAGAAGGAAGAGAAGAAGAGCATTATTAGAGCCAGCCCAAGACATTTTGATCTTTTGCCTGAGCTAGAGTAAAAACTCTCTCTTCCCACCAACACCAACAAGCATAGTATTCAAAGCCAGCAAATGCACAAAACAGAAAAGCCTACGAACAACTCTCTGCATCCCTGGCTGTAGACCACAACACCAGCAAATTGGACCGCCAATTCATAGAATCATAGAGTTGGAAGAGACCCCAAGGGCCATCCAGTCCAACCCCCCCCCCCGCCATGCAGGAACTCAAACTCAAAGCATCCCTGACAGATGGCTAATGGATTGGGATTTGAAAACATGCTTGGGACCAGAAGCATTTCAGAGTTGGATTTTCATCAGATTTTGGAACACACAAGTTGCATGGTACATACCTGTATTATATTTGTGAGGCTGGAAAGAGATGCGAGCCTGCAAAGAGAGACACGAGGATCTATGAAATGGTGGGAGGCATCGATTAATGCCAAGCATTAGGCTTGTGTTCCCTCCATTTCGCAGATCTTCCATCTCTCTCCAGCCTTGTGCCTTTTTACCGACAGCAGGAATTGCCTTGTCTTAAAAAAACATATGATATATTCCAACAACGTTTCCTGCTGGAGAGCAGAGCATCAGTGCTAGGAATAAGTGAAATAAATGAAATGAAAGCAGGAATCCTCACTCCACTGCCCTTCAAGCCTTTCTACCATTGACACCTCGAATACAGGGGTCGGCAAGTTCCCCTTACCTGGGGCTCGTCCGGGGATCCCCTGGTCTTCCGCGGGCCGATGGTGGTGGTGGGGAAATGGCAGCATGTGCACTCATGCGCGGGCACATGTGCAGTACACTGGAAGTACTGTGCATGTGCGCGCGTGTGCGCTTGCTCACACATGCACAGTACTTCCGGAGAACTGCGCATGCATGAGAGAGTCACGGCTGCGATTTTGTTTTCCAAAATGGCGGCTGCAGCTCGTTCGCACATGCGCAGGAGTATTGCATGCATGCAAACGAGTCGCGGCCGCCATTTTGGAAAACAAAATGGCGGCCATGACGCAAACAGCGGCGGCATGGCGGCAGCAGCGGAGGTCAGCAGGGGTCGGTCCAAAGGCCTCGGGGGGGCGGACCCGGCCCGCGGGCCGTAGGTTCCAACCTCTGCTCTAATAGTTAGATACTTACTACTTCAAGGTTGGCAGCAACTGTGGCAGCAGCCACTTCCTCCTCTTTCAGGTCTATGAGAGAGAAACAGAAAAATGGGGTGAAATGGTAGCTTATTAATAGAAATGCAGATAATTGATGGAAAAGAGTCTGGGACTCTTGAACGGTTAATGGAGACATTATTAATAAAATAAAATGTAATTTAATACAACAAAATCAAGAATCATTTTATAATAATAATAATAATAATAATAATAATAATAAATTTTATTTATATCCCGCCCCTCTGTCAAACAATCGGGGTGGCTTACAATAGTTAAAATTCCATACAATATGTTAAAATATTATCCAAAACCCCAGACCCTCCCACCCCTTAAAAAGTAGTATTTTATGAAAAATTGCTTCCTTTTATCGATTATGTTAATATACTTTTTACAGTTGTCCACCCTCCAACTTGCCAGTGGTCACTATGGTCCGATCTTTTTCAAACAATTTAAATTGTATAGGATTTTATATATATATATATATATATATATATATATATATATAGTATTTGAAAAACCTATTTTATAATGGTAAGATTTTGTGGGGTTTTAACTATCTTTTACTGTTTTATCCTTTGTGTAGTTTTTTTAATAATTAAAAAAAAATAGAAATGCTTTGAATCCTAAGGATCACACATCCCTGAAAGCGGAGTCGAGCAGAAAATAAAGACAGTGAACTACTGGTTGATCTTTTTAGGAAATTTGCAGTAGCTCCGCAAGGATTTATGATTCAATTTTTAAAAATATCAACAGCGGCAATTAAAAAGCACTCCATATTCCTTGCACTCTTTCACATGCTTACTCACAAAAAAAGGTCAGGGTGACCAGATGTCATCATGGCAAAGGAGGACAGGGCACCGTAAATAGAGGGCATTCAAGGAAAATGGAAGACATTGCCAAATAAAGACCAAAGACACTAATGCAAATGTGAATGCATGCTGGAGGACAAGTTGAAATTCCTCCTAGAGAGAAGATTGGAATGTAGGACATGTCCTGGAAAAAGAGGACATCTGGTCACCCTGACCAGTAGACAGATAGGGCATTACCCACCTAACCTCAAACCCTTTTAACTAGCAGAGAGGTGAAAAACGCACTTTGGTCTTGCAAGAGAGGAAACTGGTGCAGCTGGATCCTAACCAGTAGTTATAAAGTAAAAACTCACAATTTTGTTGGCTTTTTCTGACCACAGAGATTTGCTGCCTGAGATAGCTGTCACACTCTACCTAATGCTAGGACCCACCTTGGCCTTCATAGGAACTTCATTTTGTATAGGATGGGCATCATTTAAAAAAGGGTGGATAGCTGGGCAGCAGTTGCACCTTTAATAGCATACCCTCCAATAGTCCCAATTTGGCAGGAATATCCTGATCCCTTCCTCTGCCATTCCACCTTTTCAGCTGCTTTCATAATGTCCCAGTTTCTCGCTCCTCCTCCCACTTTGGCTTCAGCTAATGTCAATCGCTGCAAAAAGTAGTTTGCACTCAGTTAAATCAGCTAGAGGAAAGAAGAGGGCCAGATCTTGCTCTTATGTGACTTCAAGTTGGTTCCTAAGGCAAACCTATTACAGCGTTTTCTGGGCAAGACGTGTTCAGAATGAGTTTGCCTTGACCTTCCTTGGAAGTTGAGAGAGTGTCACTGGTCCAAGGTCACTCAGTGCGTTTCCATGGCCAAACTGGGGATTTGCACCCTGGTCTCCAGAGTCAAAGGCTTAAACCACTGTACCACACTGTCTCTCACCACATTGCCCTTCCCTGTAGACTCAACAAAAGCAAACTCCTGTAGCCTCTTCCAGCTTGTACATTCTTCTTCATTAATAATTTCTGCCATCTTGATGGGACTCCGATGTTGCTTGGCCATCCATTTGCAAAATTTTAATGGGTATGCATCATTTATTCAATTAGTCATTTATTTATATCCCACCTCCCTCTCGGTACAGGGACTCAAGGTGACTAACAAAATTAAAAATTAAAAAATATGTAATAGTTGAGGGACCAGCGTGGGGGAGTGGTTTGAGTGTTGGACTACGATGGAGGAGATGAGGGTTCGAATCCCAGCTCAGCCATGGAAACCCATTGGGTGACCGTGGGCAAGGCACACTCTCTCAGCCTCAGAGGAAGGCAATGGCAAAGCCCCTCTGATGAAACTTGCTAAGAAAACCCCATGATATGTAAGTCAATAATGTAATAGTTGTTGAACAGAAGAAGGAAACTCAGCAGGTGAAGCTTGTAGGACCAACTACACCTGTTGAAATCTCCTCTACCCACACAGTGAAGGCACAAGAGCCTTGTCCTCTTCCACAGGACTACTATTTTAGACTGATTTTAGTAAATTTATTGTATTTTATGATGTTTTCTGTTTTAATTGGGGGTTAGGGAATTATGTTTAATTAATATCATTGTGATATTTTATGATTGTTATCCGCCTCGATCCTTCGGGGAGAGGTGGGCTATAAATAAATTATATTATTATTATTATTATTATTATTATTATTATCATCATAGAATTATAGAGTTGGAAGAGACCACAAGGGCCATCCAGTCCAACCCCCTGCTATGCAGGAACTCCCAATCAAGGCATCCCCAACAGATTGCCATCCAGCCTATGTTTACTACTACTACTACTAGCATTCTCACCCACTATATATCTGCACCCTAGAAACATATTTTCCACATATATGGAGGGGTTAGGGGGAAATGAAACAGATTCTCCAAGACTGAAATCCATCTCCCTCCTCAGGAGCTTGGAGATGTGCCTTTTCTCATCTGAAGCTCCCAGAATCTCCTAGCCGGCATAGCCAATGGGGATTCTGGGAGTTGTAATCCTAAGGATCAGTTATAGAGGTTCTGCTGTTCTGGCTTAGGGGAAATGTTACAGCAGGTTACAGAAAGTGTGAAGGTGCCACAATTCGAACTCAGCCCTTACTGATCAAGTCTTTCCGCCTCATTTTGCGCATGACCATTGGCAACGCCAGCAACTCCACCCCAAAGGCTTTCTCGGCCGTATGAAGAAGTGAAGCCAGTTCTTTCTTCATCTCCTGAAGGCTTTCTTTGGCTTGGACAAAGGCAACGAAGAAAGTGAAGCAAGAGAAGCATTACAAGAAAAGAAGCAAATGAACTCAAAACAGAAGAGAGTGTTTCCAGAAGTTAAAGAGTTGGGGGGAAAGCTCCTTTTTTGGACTCTTAATTCCCAGAATCCTGGAGAATTCCAGCTATAAAATGCTTTTTACAGACAATCTTGGGGATTCTG
Source organism: Phrynosoma blainvillii (assembly GCA_026167975.1). Classification (NCBI taxonomy): domain Eukaryota; kingdom Metazoa; phylum Chordata; class Lepidosauria; order Squamata; family Phrynosomatidae; genus Phrynosoma; species Phrynosoma blainvillii. Next base: position 21,058,471 of record JANUYF010000007.1, on the reverse strand, counting down.
GGAGCTGGATTCTTTACAAGTACCATTTTTCTAACTCTGAAGGTAGAAGAAGAGCAGCTTGAGCCAATTCCTTCCCTTCCCTGTCCCAAAATACACCCTTCTCTAGGATTTGGATGTAGAATTGTAGCACCACACTTTTGATTGTGAGTGCATCTACACTGTAAGAGGAAAAAAGCGGTTTGATACCACTTTTAACAGCCATGGCGCCATCTTACAGAATCCTGAAATTTGAAGTTTTGTGACACACCAGCACTCTTTGGCGGAGAAGGCTAAAGACCTTGTAAAACTACAAATCTCAGTATCCCAGAGGATGGAGCTACAGCTGTGTCAAGCTGCATTGTTTCTACAATGGGTCCCTGTGTAAGATCACGTCACAACATCTCCCAAAATCTCACCTTGATGATCAAAATCCCGTAGAAAGAGACTGATCCGCTGGTCCCTCTGTTCCTTACTCAAAAGGCCCCGCTCTGGTCCCACTCCGGAGTCACTCCCGCGCTTGGTCGCTTCTTCCAGATGTTTCCTGAGCTCCATGACAATCTGGAAAGAAAAAATAAAATAAAAGTTTGCCAGAAATTCAAATGCAGGCAAGAGAGGATGGGGATAAAATGGGGATGGATTTAGTGCAGATCCCCCCAAACAAAAGTCTCCAGGAGTTGGACTGGAAGGAGAATTGCTCAAGGCTTTTATGGGGAGAAGCTGCAATCCACCTTCGTTCGAAGCCAGATCTCTGGATGTGTTGAGGAAGAGGAGACACAACTCTTGAGAAGCAAGAACCAGCTGTCCCTCCAGCTGTTTTCTTTCTCTGCTTCAGTTAAGGCATGAATTATCCTTTCCTTCAATGGGCTCAAGTTTTGTCGTTTTCTTCCCAACAACCCTGTGATGGGGATCAGGTTGAAGAAAGCATTTGTATGTATGGCTGGCTGTGTGTTTCACAGCTGTGCGGAGGCTAAAATATGGGTCTCCCAGGCTGCAGCTGCACTTAATGAAATTTGTAGTTTGTTGTAGCACCAGAGATCTCTGACCGAGAAGGCGAAATATCATCGAACAACAAATCCCACAACTCTGTAGCATGGAGGCATGGCAGTTAAAGCAGGGTCAAACTGCATTATTTCTGCAGTGCGGATGTAGCCTTAGAATTAATGTATCATTGAAAGATGGTCATTCTTTTTGCTGCTATACTCCAGCATCTCTTTTTCAGCCAATGATAGAACTGGGGCCCTAAACAAGTAACTCTACCCATTATACCCCAAATCCCAGTGTGTATCTTTTTGTTGTGTGCCTTCAAGTCATTTCTGATTCGTGGCGAGCCTATCATGGGTTTTTCTTGGCAAGATTTGTTCCAGGGAGGTTTGCCATTCCTTTCCCCTGAGGCTGAGAGCATGCGACTTGCCCAAGGTCACCTAGTGAGTTTCATGGCCAAGCTGGGACTTTGAACCCTGATTTCCGAGTCGTAGTCCAACACTCAAACCACTATACTACACTGTCTGTCAGGGTGTATCTACAGGGTGTAGAAATAATGCAGTTTAATACTACTTTTAGTGCTGTACCTCCATCCTTTGGAATCAGGGGATTTGTAGTTTTACAAGATCTGTAGACTTCTCTGCCAAAGAGTACTGGTGCCTCCCAAAACTACAGATCCTAGTATACTATAGGACGGAGCTGTGGCAACTAAAGTGGTGTCAAACTGCATTATTTCTACAGTGTAGAGACACCCCAAGTCTAATATTCTTAACTCTCACACCACAATGGCTGTCCTGAAGACAGATTTTGGGACTCCCAATTCTTGTCTGGCCTGAACCAATGTTGGACTGCAATGGTGAGGGAAGATGGGCATTGCAGTCCAACATCTGGAGGTTATCTCAGCTCTCCTGTTCCCTCCAAATTATTGAAAGAGGACTATTTCCATTGGACTTGTGGACAGAAGGTAGCTCTGGATCTACTTGTGAATAAAGAGATGTGTGTTTTTGTATGGAAAACCTGAGTTTGGTTCTAGCGCTCAAAACAGATCCTTGAGACTTGTTGAACTTCGGAGTCTATGTCTTCCCCAGGCTCCAATAAGTAGATCTCCAAGTTCCAGGAAAGCAACAAAATAGATTCTGTAATAGAATCTAACCAGGCAAATTTTACTTTTTTCTTTAAAAAAAATATTAATAATCAGGTTCCCTTTCATTGTTTTCCAGATAAACAGATACACACAGAGAATCTCTGTGCTTTCACAATATTCATCAAGTGCAGCTTTTCTAAAGACAAGAAAGAGATGAAGGGAGAATTGTAGAGGCTTCACCTGTAAGATTTCCACCTGCTGTATAATTGTTAAAAGGCATGTATGTGTGAGTGAACAGAGAGAGCGAGAGAGCAAAAAACAGCATTTTCTGGGTCAGGAGAACATGATGCATCTAAAAGCTACAGCAGTGAGGGGTTTTTTTTTGTGAAAGGAAAGGATGAAAAATGTAAGTTGCTACAAGATGATTTGCAGTTTTAAAGGGGGCTGTTTAAAGAGCCTTTAAAAGGACAGGACTGGAGGATACGCCTGTCAAAGGCCATGGGCTGTTCAGTCTTTGGAAGCAAATATCATGATGAGAGTTAGGAAGATAAGAAAAACTATAGTACTGGATCCAACCTAAGACCTGGCTGAGGCAGCCTTTGTTTGCTTCTGTGGTCACCGTGATGGCTCTGGGAAGCCGACAAGCGGAATATGATGAGTAGCACTTTTCTTCTTCTAATATCAATATATAATATAGTATAAATCAGGGGTCGGCAACCTACGGCCCGCGGGCTGGGTCCAGCCCCCCTAGGCCTTTGGACCGGCCCCCGCCACTACCGCCGCCGCACTGCTGCCGCGCTGCCGCAATACTCTGCATGCGCAAATGAGTTGCGGCCGCCATTTTGCAAAACAAAATGGCGGCCACGATGCGTGTGGTGGCAGCACAGAGGCAGCGCATGTGGCGGCGGTGGGGGTCGGTGGTGGCGGCGGGGGTTGGTAGGGGCTGTGCGCATGCCGCCATTCCACCCCACCCCCCCCGCCATCAGCCCTCAGAAGACCCGGGGATCCCTGGACCGGCCCCAGGTAAGGGGAACTTGCCGACCCCTGGTATAAATAATATCAAGAGGCATACTGCCGCTGATAGTATTGGACAGGACTTTAGGGTTGTTGGGTCTCAGGGTTGCCCTTTTTTCTCCATTTCTTGGGGTAAAATATCTGGGCAAGAGTGTGTGTTTTTCCTCATTTGTGAGAGTTAGTGTTTTATTTTAACAGCCAACTGTAGGTAACTCTGGTAGGTAACTTAATGTATCATGCTTACTCAAGGGTGTAACTAGTCACTCAAGGATGGAACCAGAATTCTCTGCTGGAATTTTCCTTCAGTCCCCCGATTTTTTTTGGCATTGCAGAGAACGAGACACTGAAAATCTTTTGCACCTAGACCTCTTATATTTGTTGTGCTTATATATATATTTACTTCTAATTCCTTGAGTTTGGCATCCCTGTCCTGTGGGTCTGAGCAGATGCAATTGTGTCGGAGGGCTTGGCTGTAGACTATGGATCCGGTGGTGTGTTCAAGGTGGAAACTGGAGGAATGTAAGTACGTGTGGTTTGCAGTCTGTGGGTTTGCAGTATAGTATGGTGCTTAGATGTCCATTTTGCAGCTATCTATACTGGGGTGTCCAGAAAGTGAACTGGTTCTGTAGAAAGAAAGTATTCTGTAGACAAGCGTATTTTGTGTCCACCCTTCCAGGTATGCCCAGGCGGCATGGTGTCTGCTCCGTTATGAGTTCTCAGATTTCACGCCATCAAACAGGTTCCAACAGCTTGTTTATTTCTTGAAATGGTAGGTACATCTAAAAAGTCATCCAAGTACAGTAATGAGGAGCACCTGTAGGAAATGCAAACCTACCAGCATGCATCACAATGTTAGATTGCTTTATTATTCAAGGATTTACATAAAACAAAAACAAAACAGGACTCAGCATTATAACTCCTCACATCATCCCACGTTTCTTAGGTTGTAGTCCCCAAATAGTTATTTGGGAGGTATGTCCGCTGAAATCATCTCCAAAATAGGCTTCTGAAGTCAGCAGCCTTACATCAAGCACAATTGAGTTAAACTTTAGCTCATCTACAGTACTTACAAGTGTACAACCATTCTCAAACAGATGAAGCAAAAAAAGTACCCCATACATTCTCTCTTGCAGTATCAGAAATCAAAAGGCACCGTAAGATTTTTTAGAAAACGTAATGGAAAGTAAGGTCAGTATCCTTGACTTAAAAGTAAACTCTAAGGACTGCTGCCCCCATTCTTAAAAGACAGAAGGGGGGAAGGAAAGAATCATACCTTTAAAACATCCCCTGCAAAAATGTTATTTAGAAACATGTAAACCTTGCATTCTTTTTTTAGGAACACCAGGTGTAAACACAAGGTAAATATAAAACCCATTGGTTTAGTAAGACTACAAATATCCTTCCCGCCCCCTCTCCCGAACCCATGAAAAAAACTTCACTTACAAAAATATTTTAAAAATATATCGTAACTACCATGATTAGAGGACTACATGTTCAATAATGGCAGATTCTCCCAAGCAGCGAGCGTAACATTTGAGAAAAAGTGCAATTGCTTTGAGATCTACGTTTGGACTGAAATATTCTAAGAGTAGAAGTTACTACAGCTTTGCTTATTTAGGTTACTATAGGTTAGTTCTGCTCTGCTTAAGAAATCATGCCAACTGCAGAATACCATCAAGCGGAGTTGTCTGTACATTCAGGGCCATGCATTCCCCTACTTGTATCCCTATATGGTACTATTAAGATGGCAGGATCAGGAAACAAAAATATAAAAGCTTGAATCCTATCAGCAGTCCCAGCCAAAGTAAACCCATTGAATCAATTGTTGAACAGTAAAGCAACACTAGCGTTAACCCCATTGATTCACTCGGGCTGCATCTGCACTGCAAAAATAATCTAGTTTGATGACACTTTAACTGACATGGCTCAATGCTATGGAATTCTAGGAATTGTAGTTTGTTGTGGTACCAGAGCTCTCTGACAGAGAAGGCTAAATGTCTCACAAAACTACAGTTCCCAGAATTCCACAGCACTGAGCCACAGTAGTTAAAGTGGTGTCAAACTGGATTATTTCTGCAGTGTGGACACAGCCTGAGTCTACTGTAGCTGGGACTATTAATAGAATCTAGGCCAAAAGGTCTGCTCCTGCTGCTCTCAGGGGTCAACCTATGATGCTAGAAGACATGCTCACTAAGAATTAATGCCATCATTAAGATACTGTTTGTTTGGTTTTCTAAATTCAGCTCAGGAATGTATAGTGCAGCTGTCTCCATGTCTATTTAGAAGTACAGTTGCCCCTCCATTTTCGTGGGGTATCTGTTCCGGACCCCTCTGCAAAAATGGAAATCTGCACATATTCAAGCCCCATAGGTTTGAATGGAGTCATGGGGGCATGCATCCCATTGTTTTATGCCCCTCTGTTTGTCTCTCACGCATAAGCAAAGTACGCAGATCCAAAGTCGATGAAAACGGAGGGGGGGTGACTGTAGTTTGGTGGATTTTACTCCTAATTTTGTATAGGATCACATTCCTTCACAAATGTGGATGATGTGGCCAATAATATCCAACTACTTTCATTCATCTTAATGTGTTCCTGCATGGCAGAGGGGTTGGACTGGATGACCCTTGAGGTCTCTTCCAACTCTTTGACTCTGTGATTCTGTTCATGGGAACTTTGCTCAAGTACCAAAATACCAAGCCGGAGGTAGTGACATGCCTGAGAGTGTGTCTACACAGCAGTTTGATTAAAGCAGTTTGATCCCACTTTAATTTCCATGGCTCCATCCGATGGGGTATCTGTTCCAGACCCCTCCGCAAAAACGGAAATCTGCACATATTCAATTTACGAGAGCTGGGACTTAAGGTCTCCAGGGCATCCCCCTGATTTATAGCACTCTAGCAGAGACTTCTAAGTACTTAGTGAAATTACAGATCCTAGGATCTCATAGGATAGAGCATGGCTATTAAACTGATATCAAAGCACTATAATTGTATAGTCGGGCTGAGATCAGTGAGCCAATAGTCACCATACTATGAAATTTATCTTAGTTGGACCAGAATGGCAGAGTTCCTGCTGCCTGATAGTAAAGTCGACTCCGTTTAGCCATGTGAAAAGCTTACTCACTATCTTGTCCTGTGTTTTTGCTTTTCCGTATCAGCAATTTTATTAGCCCACGACTTGGGTCGACGTGTGATGCTACGCTTACAGAATCAACAAGACTGGAAGCTGATGATTCATAACTGGTGTATTACTGAAGATGGTATCTGAATACCCTGGAGAAATTTCTTAAAAGTCTTTTAGAAATGTAGCAATAGGCAAGAATGAACAGCATTTCTCAGATCTTGGTTAAATCTGCAGGCTTGAGAGGTGGCTAAATATTCAGACAGGACTGAACTATATTACCTCTCTGTTACTGCTGGGTTTCTACATCCCTTTGACTCCAGGCCCTTTCTTTTTATTTGTGGGCAAGCACCAATATTTTTCTGCTGAGGACAATGTTAAGCCATAGTTTTTTGTGGGTTTTTGGGGCTGTGTGGCCATGTTCTAGAAGAGTTTCTTTTTGACGTTTCGCCAGCATCTGTGGCTGGCATCTTCAGAAATGCTCTGAACTCAACTCAACTCAACTCTCTGAAGATGCCAGCCACAGATGCTAGCGAAACGTCAGAAAGAAACTCTTCTAGAACATGGCTACACAGCCCCAAAAACCCACAAAAAAAAACTATGGATGCCGGCCATGAAAGCCTACGACTTCACAATGTTAAGCCACACTGGCAGCTCATTTGGTATACAGGAAAATGAGACCAGCATTTCCCATCATGGAGTTTGACTTTACAGTGGAAAAGGTCCTTTGCTTTGCTATGTTGTTTGAGATCTCATTCTTAAAGCAGTACCTTGCCATACAAGTGGGAAAACAGTGTTCAAGTCGCACAATCCACTTCTAATTATATCTGTCCTGCACCTCCCTTTTACTTTTCATTTCTCTTATTATTTTCTATTATTCTTTGCTTGTGCTTGTAAACAGAAAATAAATTGGCATCATTGTCTTTTTTTTTTCCTATGCAAAGACTCTAATGCTTAAATTGACATGTTGGGCTAGCTTAGTTTAGAGACAAAGGGCCTTTGCAGACTGCTAGAAATAGTGCAAATTGAGTCCACTTTTAGGGTTAGGGAATCATGGGAACTGTATTTTATTGTGGCACCAGAGCTCTCTGACAGAGAAGGCTCAATGTCTCAGAAAAAAAAAATTCCCATGATTCCCTAGCACTAACCCTAACCCTTAAAGTGGACTCAATTTGCACTATTTCTGGCAGTCTGCAAAGGCCCCATGGCATCAACCGTTACTTGGGATGTCAGGGCACAATTTTGACCATTTCTAAAATCAAGGATGGAAAACCTGTGATCTTCTGGAAGCTGTTGAACTACAGTTCCCATTACCCATGACCATGGTAGCTGGGGTTCATGGGAGATGGAATACGACAACATCTGGAGGGACCAAAGTTCCTCCACCCCTTAAATCTTGAAGCAGAAAATTACAACACATAAGGTGGAATCCTGTTGTTTCTTCTTAACTAGAGTCTTCCTACTGATTCAACTGCTGCATGGTGAGGTTACACCCAAGAAAATCCCATAGATTCAAATGGTTCTCCTCTAGTTAGGATTCATAACAGGATTTAGACCATAGTTTCTGACCGCCGTGTGGTGCAGAACTCAACATCACAAGTTTTAACACACGGGGCACACTCCATAACAACCTGTCCCATGCCGTCTCACCAAAGTTAATAAAAGTCACACAAGAGCACACCAAAACCATGCATTGCCCCCAAAGACGACAACTGTACAGGTTTTAAAAACAGGTTAGGTAGAAAGGGATGTTTTGCCAATTTATTTTTCCTCCCCAATGGTTTTTATTCACACTGAGCTTTCAGATAGGTCAAGTCAAATTTTGCTTTTATCTCAAAGATCAAAAGTCAACTATCGTAATGTCACTATTTTCTAGTTGCAACGCTGCCAGCAATTCTTATGGAGAACCGCCTTATCTTGTCAGGACAGCCCGCGATACAATTTTTGTAGTTTCTAGTCAAGGCACAAAACTGTACTCTTTTTGTCAAATGTCTGCCCTTATTTCCATCCCTTTCCATAAAATTAAAGCATACACAAATTCTACAGAGTAGACATTTCGCCTGGATGTACGCAAAACGTCATAACTGGGCTGTAGTAATTCTGTTGTGGATTTACTTACAGAAGACAAAAAACAAAAATCGTAACCCCCCCCCCCCCCTCCCCATCACAGCTTTTGTTTTGTTTTCCAGATTCACAGATTCTGGGAAGAAGAAAAAAGGGAAAGTCTCTATTTTGCTCAAGAGTATTCTTCCAGAAACTTTATGTGGAAGTCTTTCACTTTCTCCAGCAATATTTTTAACTTCTCGACCGGAGGCAGAATAGTCATCCTGGGGAAAAAGAACACCATTTTAAAACTTGATACATGAAAGATTGTCACCTAAAACAGACAAGGCAGAAAATTCAGATGTCACTAGTGCACACAGATTTTTATTTCCCCCCCTTTATTATTAAAAATACGAATATACAAATACAACAATACAGATACCATAAAATAACAAATATGAACATAAAACACATAGATCTATCTATATCCCCCCAACATAAAATTTAGACATAGAACTACAACAACAACAACAAACTACAAACATACTATATCCTAAAACTTCCTGAGTGCTGTCTAAGTTATTACAATCTATCCTATCTCCCGCACTTGTAAATAAGGTCTAAATTCTCGACATTATGATTATTCTGAAACTTCTTTCTCTTGTCTTCTTTGAGTGAAAATAAATTGTCACATTCCCTCTGTATAAATACACATCTTATTTGGTTATTATCATATCATAGCCTTTATATTGTTCAAAACAAAGAGAGGGGAGGAAAACCAACCAGAGGTCTTAATATCCAAATTATTCCTCTAACTTTATAGACATACTCCCATAACCACAGGCTTCCAAAAAAGTTACTAAAGGCTCCACTGGTGCACACAGATTTGGCCATCAAATATACGTTTGCCTACCTAAAGTGGTAAGTTCCTTCTCTTTGACCAAATCCACTCCCTGGAACAACACAGATGCCCGTTTCTTCCAAAAGTTTCATACAGTAAAACATGTCAGGAGCCATTTTATGAACCTGAGGAGAGAAAGCAATGGAGTAATTTGAAATGACAATCCAAAGAAAGTTACATGTTGTTTCCTATAAACGCACCTGTTTCCAAACATTTAAATTACACATCTGGCTGACTCTGGAAACCAGGGTTTGATTTCCAGCTCGGCCGTGGAAACCCACTGGGAGACCTTGGGCAAGTCACACCCTCTCAGCCTCAGAGGACAGCAATGGCAAACCTCTACTGAACAAATCTTGCGAAGAAAACCGCATGATAGGGTCGCTTCAAGGTTGCAGTAAGTCGGAAATGACTTGAAAGCACACAAGAAGAAACCAGAGGTTCTCCAGAACATCTAAAGGCATGTTCACTTCCTGGAGCTAAATGGTTATCACTTCAAGCATTAGATTGGCATACCCTCCAACTGTCTTGATTTGGAAAGGACAGTCCCCTTTAATTTTCTGCCATCCCACTTTTTCAGCAGCTTTTAAAATGTCCCAGTTTTTTTCTCCTTCTCCCACTTTCCCTCTTTGTCCTTGGCTTACTTCAGCTACTGCAAACTGAATTCAAAATGCAAAAGTAGTTTGCACTCAGTTAACTCAGGGCCTCGGCAGACGACTCAATTGAGCCGTCTCCGAGGCCAGGAAGAGGAGGGGCCACCGCACGCGCGGCGGCCCTTCCTCTTCCTGAGGTCGCCCTGAACGCTTCCGGGTCACCGCACGCCGGACGCGTTCAGGGCGACCTCCCTCCACAGCGTCCGGACGCGCTGTGGAGGATAAGTCGCAAAAAGGGCGCCCGCCGCTTTTAGGGCGCTCTTTTTGCGACTTATGAAAGGAGTGCCTTTTTGGCGCTCCTTTCAGGGTCGCCGGGGAGGCGCCGCGGTGAGGCTGCCATAGCCCCGCGGCGCTCCGGACCAGAGCGCTCCAAACGCCCTGGTCTGCATCCCCCCTCAGTGAAGAAGAGGAGTGGGGTGGGCAGAATCATGCCCTTCCCAATAGACTCGGGCAAAAAGCAAACTTTGGCATCCTCTCCTGGCTTGTGTTCGATGGATCTTTGTGGGGTTCTAGGGAAAACAAAGTTGATCCCATAAGGTTAGTGCTTGCCTACCTTTGCCCTGAATCAGAGTTACTCCAAATAAAGCAACAGGAAAGAAGACTTACCTTGGCTGCCTCTATAGCCTTGGAAGGAATAAAGATTCGCGGGAAAGCATACATGGCTCCTTGAAGCGGATTGCAGTGAATCCCTGGGACTTGGTTGAACATGTCTTCCGTTAGTTTGGCCTTTTTTGCAAGGTTGTTCAAGACTGACTCCTTTTCCTAATTTCAGGGAAAGAATGCAATGAACATCACCCAGGAAGGACATGAACCATAGGATACAAAATTACTTAAAGAGCCATTATCCTGTGAAAATCACGCAATTGCGATAAAGATTTTCACACGACGTCAAGCTTAAAGAGCTGTTATCCCAGGAATAACCAGGCAATAAACAGCAACAAATCATTCATGGAGAAATCTGGTTATTCCCGGGATAATGGCTCTTTGTGATGTGTGTGAAAATCTTCCCACAATTGCACGATTTTCATGGGATAATGGCTCTTTAAACCCCCAATTCCCTCCCTCCCTCCCCGGTTTTCCCCGCTGTGTGATAAAATAAATATGTTATCTTGTTAAGAAATGTAATGTTTATGTGGATATGTGAAGGAGATTTGCCCAATTTGGCAGCGACCGTTCCGATTAATCCTCTGCTGTCCCACTTTTCCAGCTGTTATTAAAATGTCCAAGCTTCTCTCTCTTCCTTCCGCTTTCCTCCTGTGTTATTTCCTTACTTCAGTCACTGCCAACTGAGTTCAAAGTGCAAAAGTAGTTTGCATTCGGGTAACTCAGCAGAGGGAGAGGAATGGAGCAGAATCTTGCCCTTCCCAGGCTGCATCCACACTGCAGAAATAATCCAATCTGACACCACGTAAAGTGCCATGGCTGAATGCTGTGGAATTTTGGGAATGTTATGGAATCCTGGGAAAAATTGTAGTTTTGTGAGACATTTTGCCTTCTCTGTCACAGAGCTCCAGCACCACAACAAACTACAATTCCTAGTGTCAAACTGGATTATTTCTGCAGTGCAGATGCAGCCCCAGTAGGCTCAGGCAAAAGCAATCTGCTGTAGCCTCTCCAAGCTTGTGAGTTCTTCTTTGTTAATAACTTTTTCCCATCTTGACCATATTCTGGACACACATATCCTGATTTTCATCTTTTAAAACTTTAGAGGGTTTGCCATTAGACGTTGCCTCTGATCTACTGTGTTTTTTGGTTGATTTATGGTATAATCTTGTAACAGATTCCCAGCTCAGCCAGGATCTCTGACTTTCTATTGCTTAGCAAATGAAGGAACAAGATGATCCTCCCTTGCTCTCTGAAATTATATTGCTGAAATGAGGAAAGCTTGGAATAACCAAAAGTGGAAGGTTCACTGTTGGAAGGTGAGGAGTTCTGTTCACTTTTGGTACTCTGAAAAGAATTTGTTGGCTCATAATCTATGCCATAATCTGTGCCAGTAATCATAATCATAATATAATCATAATCATAATTTGTGCCAGTCTCAATGCCCCCCAAACCGGCAATCCCTTTGCAAGCATAATCTCTGAATTTCAAAGCGTACAAAATGTGCAACATGTACAAAATGTACACAAAGTGCCAGAAGAGATTCGACAGCTGAATATGCTGCCCAAATTTAAAACGGCATTGACAGTATAATTGCACAAATCCATTATTTGATTAACTTTGTCTCTGTTTCTGAAGCTGCCTGTTACTGAATTTTATCCTCTTTTTGTTCCAGTATTATCTCAGATGCCATTGTTTTAGGTGGCTTTAAATATCTTATTTATTTTATTTTATTTATTATTTATATCCCATCTTTTATGCAAAGATCTCAGGGCAGCATGCAATGAAACCCCCAGATTTAAAACGGTAAAAATAATTAGAATAGTGTCAAAAGGCTAAAAACGTATTAGACAATTAATTAATTAATGGACAGATTCAAAGGGTTAAAATATGTCTGTTTAAGTGAGTCAGCGCGGTGTAGTGGTTCGAGCATTGGACTATGATTCGGGAGCGTTTGAATCCCGGCTTCATCATGAAAACCCAATGGGCGACCTTGGGAAAGTCACACTCTCTCGGCCTCAGAGCATGGCGATGGCAAACCTCCCCAGAACAAATCTTGCCAAGCAAACCCCATGATAGGGTCGCCATAAGTCACAAATGACTTGAAAGCACGCAATGATGACGACGTGTCTATTTAAAGGGTCCATGCTTTGTAAATGCAAGGAAAACAGACCCCTTTCTTTCACATCCCTTCTCATTCATTCTTTTTCTTTCTCTTAAACATACTCATACCGCAACTCACCTTAATGAACTGTGCATATGATTCTTCCCCAGGTACAGGAGGATTCACTACAATGTCCATAGCGGCTTGACCGGAAACTGGAGGACATAGGCGGACTGACAAAAGTTTTACAAGTTGCCCTTTGATATCCGGGTGCAAGTTAACCACTTCCATGTAGCCCCCTCTGTAACCACACCTGAGAATAATAATAATAATAATAATAATAATAATAATAATAATAATTTGTATCCCGCTTCTCTGTGTAACACAACCGCTAAAACATACATTCCTGTCTCCCAACAACCCCCCCAAAAAATACAATTAAACAGTCATAGTTTAAAACATACTTTAAAACAACAATACACAACAAGTAACAAATAAATTTAAAATAACTGTGAGAGAAGTCATGGGGTAGTGGACAGAAAAGGAAAATAGGGGGGAATGAAGAGATAAAAAGGAATATAGTCATAACGGTGGGATGATGGTGAAATAACCAACCCACCAGTAGAGTCATGTAATGGACTGCAACTCCCAGTGCTCTCCAAATGCAATGAACTACAGCTCCCATGCACTCCAGTTAATGTGGCCAATGGTCAGAGGTGATGAGAGTGGTAGTTAGAGGAATATAGTCCAACCAATAATGTCTACTTATTAAATAGAATAAATCGGATTGTTTTCGGCTTAAAAACAGTCTGCTCAGCAGTGTAACAATATATATATTGTTAATTTTTAATGGACTGCAACTCCCAGTGCTCTCCAAATGCAATGAACTACAACTCCCATGCACTCCAGTTAATTCTATTCTATTGTTAATATATATATTGTTAATGTTTATATATATAAAAATTATACAATTGCTGCACAGGATTATGATAATATAATGTTGCTCCTGTATGATGATCACAACAGTTGTTCTTGTTGTTGTGTTGGTTTTGTCAAATTGTTCCCAACTCTGTGATGATCATAAGCCCTATGGAAAGCTATCATGTATTCATTTCAGCATTGATATACCACTTTTGTTAAAAAAAACCCAAAACAAATCCAATAAACAATAAAACAGTTGTTAAAAAGGTAAAATGATTTTTTTTAAAAAAAAAAATGCAAATAAAAGTGAGAAAATCTGCAAAACTATACAATAAAAAAATAAATAAATAAGGAGATAGAAATGATCAATCAGGACAATGTCCAGGGAAACGGGTCAGTCTTCAAAATTGTCGATGGGAATTCCAAATATTATGGGAGCCATAACAGAAAAGGTCATTTGACTGTGCTACAGTAAGAAGTCTGTGGTATACAGGCATACCTTGCTCATATGAAGCTGTCAGACCACCATCAAAAAGCTAATATCGCCTTAAAGCAAATTGGTCTTTTTTTCCATTTGTCAGTGCATAGAAAAGCCTAAAATCATATTTACAGTATCCTTTACCAGTGCGACATAGTGGTTTGAGTGTTGAACTACAATTTTGGAGACCAAGGTTCAAGTCCCAGCTCGGCCATGAAACCCACTGGGGGACCTTGGGCAGGTCACATGCTCTCAGCCTCGGGGAAGGCGATGGCAAACCTCCTCCGAACAAATCTTGCCAAGAAAACCCCACGATAGGGTTGCCGTAGGTCGCCATAAGTCAAAAATGACTTGAAGGCACACAATGCACAAAAACACACACACACACACAAGACCAGGGGTAGGCAACCTTTCCCCTTTAAGGGCCAAGGGACTTCAGCTCCCAGAAGCCTCAGCCATATTGGCCAATAGTCCCATATTGGCCAATAGCTCCTGGGATTCTGGGAGCTGAAGTCCCTCGGCCCTTAAAGGAGAAAGGTTGCCTACCCCTGCACAAGACCTTTAAAAATGATGCAAAAGTAAAAATTACACATTTTTTAAATTACCAGAATTGAAAAACAAAGTGCACAAATCCTGTAAACAAGCTTAGTGTGTATAATAAAATGGTGCAGTACAGTCGGCTGGGCGTATCCATGGATTCTATGTCCACAGATTCAACCATTCATGGCTTGAAAGTATTTTTTTTTAAAAAAAAAATAATCCAAAAAGCAAACCTTGATTTTGCCATTTTATATAAGGGACACCATTTTCCTATGCCATTCTATTTAATGGGAATTGAGCAGCCACGGATTTGTATCCTGGAATTAAACTCCAGCAGATACCAAGGGCCCACTGTATTAGCAAATAGTGAAGCGTGAAGTCGAAGACTTTCATGACCGGCATCCATAGGTTTATGTGGGTTTTTCGGGCTGTGGGGCCATGTTCTAGAAGAATGTATACCTGAAGTTTCGCCTGCATCTGTGGCTGGCATCTTCAATGGTGGCATGGAGGTGTGTGGGGTATATATACTGTCTGACCCTTGGTCGAGATTTACACAGATTTACATGCTAATCCTCTCACACAGTATATATACCCCACACACCTCCATGCCACCATTCTCTGAAGATGCCAGCCACAGATGCAGGCGAAACATCAGGTATACATTCTTCTAGAACATGGCCACATGGTCCAAAAAACCCACAAAAAATAGTGAAGCATCTTAAAGTATGTTATGACTGTATTCATTTTCCTTGACATAACAGAATTACCATAATATTGTGTTGGGGGGGGGGATGGACAGATACATTAAAAAATAAAAAGAAGTAAGAAAAACTTTAAAAAACTTACTCGCCCATATATCCTTTGGATGTGGAATGGAAGGAAGCGAGTTCCACATTATTGCAGTAATCTGGTCCCATCTCATAAAGTATCTTTTTGAACGAATGAAACTGACAGCTCTCTGAGTAGACGTTATCTTGATAAACCTACACCACCAGAAAATCCAAGAATTGCTCTTTACTTATGAGCAACATACAGCAAGCCTGTGCGTAAAGCAAAAGACGTGATGAAAATACACCGTGGGGGTGACTTTCTTACCTCATCAGCCAGAAGAAACAGTTTCTCTTCCCAGGCAAAATGTATTACATCTTCAATGCATTTTCTGCTCTGAACCTGACCTAAATTTGAGAGACAGGGAGAAGAGAGAGGGAAATAAAACCTCTTGTTCATTAAAATTAAATTAAAATTGATCATTTTCAGTTGCAGAGCCAATAAAGTTGGGGAGAGAAGTTTGCAATAGGGAAATTGCTGAAGAATAACTAAAGAGATTCCACCTAAACATTAGGAAGGAGATTTTCATGCTAAGAGTTGTTTGACAGTGGAAGGCATTGTCTTGGAGTGTGATGGAGTCTCCTTCTTTGGAGATTTTTAAACAGAGGCTGGATGGCCATCTGTCAGGACTGCTTTGATTCCGTGTTCTTGCATGGCAGAATAGGGTTGGACTGTATGGCCCTTGGGTTCCCTGTCAAGCAAGAAGCAAGATGGAAAGAAGTTGAGAAACAGGATTTCTGCATACCTGTGGGATTTCCTGGATTGATGATGCAAAGGACCTTGGGATTGCAATATGCTTTGGCTTCATTCAAGGAACGGCGCAACTCGTTCACATCAAGGGCCCAACAGTTCTCTTCATCTAGGTAATAGTTCACTTGAATGGCATCCAATTCTGAAATGGCGGCCGAATACAAGGGATATTGGGGAATTGGGATCATCACGCCAGTTCGGGATCTCCCTCCTCCTGAAACAAGGATCTTGAGAACAGTCTGTGGTTGGGTGCCAAGGAAGAGAACAGGAGGAGAGAAAGGGCAATTTGTTATTTAATAAGTTTTTGATCTGTTCTTCTGCTCAAAACATAGTAAGGACATACAGTTGACCCTCAACTCTAGCAGAGGGTAGGGGTATATTCTCTCTCCCCAAAAATAAAAAATAAGAATATAGGCCCACTATTTTTTTTTTACCTGAAGAAACACTTTTCAAGGCATCTGCAGGTCCTCCAGTATGATTCTGTGGTCAACTTGTGGTGGATGTTTACCATAAAATTGTGCTGGAGGACTTACAGATGCCAAGACATGGCATGGGAAAGGCCCTGTAAAACTTTTTGAAAAGAGTTGCCAATATTGGCTCCCAAACTTGGGTCCTCCAGATGTTTTTGGACTTCAACGCCCAGAAGCCCCAGCCAGGTTGGCCAACTGTCAGGAATTCTGGGAGCTGAAGTCCAAAACATCTGGGGGACCAAAGTTTGGGAATCATTAGTCTAGATGAACAAATAGTCTGACCTCCAGGTCAGGTATGCAACAAATTATTCTGATCTACCCTCAAAGAACAACTGGGTTTTGAAGAACTGGTTTCAGATGCCGAGAGCTTTGAAATTCTACTTTTTTGGACTACTACTCCTAGAATCCCCTGGCCAGCATGGACAACCTTCTAGTCTACCACCACATTTTCCAAACAAGGACAAAGCACGGTTAGGCCATGTATCGGTGTTGTCAACAAACGTTCAGCTTGGTTGCTTTATCTGAGAATTGCTTGCCAATGGCATCAGAATATAAGAACAGTTCTGCTGCGTCAGGCCAAAGGACTATCTAGACTAGCATACTGTTCCTATGGTGGTTACATTGGCTTTTATTCTGATCCAGCAGGTCCCTTCTTACATTCCAATGATCAAGCAGGCCAAATTTTCCAAACGTTTTAAAAAAGCTCTGGCTGTAGCCGGCTGCTATGGATGAATGTAATTAATTGCTGGCTTTTATTGCTAAATAATCTAATGAAGCGATTTCTTTTTTTCATTAGAAAGAGAGGAACAAGTGCAGCTACTTATGCATTCTGACAAGGTTTAGCCTACGCTGTTCGTTGCTCATGCATCCACCCCCAAACAACAAATGCGACTGAAAGACCAAGAGAGCACTGGATCAATCAATAAAATTGCAGATATAAGATTCCTGCACTACCAAATCTGTGCCAGGTGATGGAATTTTAATTAAGTTTTTTCAAAGGGTGCAGTTTTACTAGTGCAGCAAAAAAAAATAAGAATAAGAATAAGAATAAGAATCGAATGCCCAAATAGATTTAAATGAAAAGGGTGTTTAGGGACACCAAGATAAATATTGGTAGGCTCAGT
Source organism: Phrynosoma blainvillii (assembly GCA_026167975.1). Classification (NCBI taxonomy): domain Eukaryota; kingdom Metazoa; phylum Chordata; class Lepidosauria; order Squamata; family Phrynosomatidae; genus Phrynosoma; species Phrynosoma blainvillii. The sequence goes on along the minus strand of JANUYF010000007.1, from coordinate 21,040,880 downwards.
ACGAAGCAACACACTTCACAACAGAATATACTTGTGAACACCAAAGCAGAGTTAGCTTTCCCACTGAAGGTTGTGTTGGCACTGTTGTGAGTATTGCAAAGGCTAGAAAGCATGCTGCCTTCCAGAAGCCTTGGACTGCAAGGCTCAGCATTCCTCTACATTATGCTGGCTAAGGCTCTTGGGACTTGCAATCCAATATTTGTTGGGCAGCATGAATTCTCACCCCTGACCTAATGGGTTACTCAACATTAAAGGGAAGGAAAGAGGTGAAAGGATTTTAGGCAGCTTTAACTGTGGCTTACACAATTGTCGGCTGTTTCCCCCCCCTTCTTCCTAGTATGTTGAACATAACCAGTTTTTCTCCATTTCTTGGTTCTAATTTTCAGGCAAGGAGTTGTCAGATCAAACTGGTCAATGTAAGAAATGCCCTTAGAAGGGAACTGTGGTCATTCATTCAGTGTTTCAGAGGCATTGCCAAATCTTTATACCTCTGCATTGCTCTACCCGGGGCCATCTCAAGACAAGTTGCTGCCTCAAACAAAGAAAAAGATGGCAATCCTACATTCTTATACCGTCCAACACTTCACAGATGAAAACGTGGGGCATGTGTGGCCAAGCAACATCAATGTGTAGTCAAGATGGCAAAAGGTATTAATGAGAAAGAACACACATAAATTTATCGCACAGTATTTCCAGACTGATCTGGGTACGGTCTGGGATCGGCACAGAACAGAGCGAGAACGCGTGTTACCGCACAGGAGAATGCAGCTGATGCCACCGGGAATCCCCAAGCCATTCCCCATCCGTGCTATGGCAACCAATTTTGAAGAACTATTTTGAACCATTCTTCAAAATCAGCTGCCAGGAATGGATGGGAAACAGATGGGGAATGGTTTGAGGACTCCTTGCGGCATGGGGCGTTCTCCTATGTGGTAAGATGCGTTCTCGCCCCGTTCTGTGCCATTCCGTTCCCATTCCTGCAAGTGCCATACGATAAACTCCACAGTTAGGAGAGGTTGCAGCAGTGTGCTTTTGCCTGAGACTATGGAGAAGGCCAAGAGTCCATCTCCTCCACCCCTCTCCTCTCCCCTACACTGAGTTAGCTGAGTGCAAACTATTTTTGTAGCAATGGGAGACAGCTGAGGACAGAGAGGGAAAGTGGGGGGAGGAGGAGAGAGAAATTGGGACATTTTAAAAGCATCCAAGAAAGTGGGAGGACAGAGAAGTAATGAGGACAGCTGGAGGGTAAACTTTCCTCATACAGCAGCTGACTGGACAAGAAGCTGAACTGTATTTGACAATGGCAACAGGATAGCATCCTTCTCTACCACACATCTCCAGTTTTTGCTCTCCTTTCCTTGCTCAATTTATCCTGCTTGTTCTGAGTAGTGATCTTGGATAATATATGGGAGATTCTGGGAATTGTGGCCCATAAAAGTAGCTTTTTCAGGTTGTACTCTGAGTGTGTATGATTCCAAACTACCGCTCTGAATGAGCAAGGGTAAATTTATGAGCCATAGAACAGAGGGCACAGCCAAGAAAAAAGACCCCAGATTTCTGTTATTATGGGGGGAAAGTCTTGCATTATGGAGAAATGTCAATGTTCCTGTGTAAACACAACTTTCAATCTCCAATGCATAACATAATCTCTCTTGATTCCCTTAGATATTTTGGATTTTACTTCTCATCTGACCCAACTATGATAGCCAATAGTCAGGAATGCTGAGAGGTGTAGTCTGGAACATCTGGAGGGCACCGTCTTTGGGAAAGCAAGAGAAATTGATGCTCCAGTTTGTTCCCATGCATTAGGTCCACACTAAAAGCAAAACCTACAGCAATGCCATCACTAGCTCCGGTTGTCAGGTAGATGTTATCTGGATCAGCCGGAACTCCTCCATCTCGCCGTTCAATGTAGGCTGCAACGTCTTCACGGATACAGTTCACTCCTTGGCTGGCACTGTAAGAACCTGTAAGAGAAAAAGGAAATGCTATCAGAAAATGCCAACCTCCAGTCATGGGAGCCCATGACATTTAGCTGTATGAAGTAAAGTATACAATGGTGACACCTACCCATCCCACCCCTGTGCCATATATTGAGTAGACTGGAAGTTGATTTCAGTGCTGGCCACAAGACTGAAGTAACTATACCTCTGGCAAAATAACCCCCCAGAATCTGCTGCCTGAAGTGCTTTCCTTATTCTTCCTAATGGTAGTCCTGGACCATGTCACTAAAATTTTCTAGCGCTCCCAGTTCAGGATTATTCCAAGCCCTGAGATTTTCAAGCCAAAACCAGTGACCAAGGAAGGACCGTTGGCGATTAATAAATTATTGAGTACCAACCACAGTTCCTCACAGCTTGTAATTCAAAGATATACACACACGTATACACACACTCTAATTTCCTGTTAGAAAATTAAGACAAAAACCTTAACTGAAGGGTCTGTTTCCAGATCAAAGTGAAATGAGGGATTATTTCCTCCCACTTGCTTAGGGTGATGGGATAGGGAACATTTAACTTTGCCTATTTGCTTCTAGCCAGAAGATGGATGTAGAGCAGAGCGGAGAGTAAGCTCTGGCACCTCAACAACTGAGATGGAAGGAAGAAATTAAATAATACATGCACATACACGCTCCCGCAAGAGTCTTTGCAAGCTGCAGCAAGAAATCAATCAGTCCTTGCAAACTGACAGGCTGCCGCACTACTAGCTTAGCTGGAGATTTGCACACATCCTTTCTTCTTGCTTGGAATTGAATCCACCAAAACCGAAGAAGTTGAACCCTCATCTCCCGCCAGGAGACAACCTCTGGAAACGAGAGACTCAGGGCCAGACCTTCAGATCTGGCAACCCTAATGATTCATATATGATATGCTTTCTTCTTGCAGAACCAGATTAGCACTATTATTTTTTGGTTTTTCGCTATGTTTTGAAGCCACCTCAAGCACACAGCTGTAATGCATTTGTGTGTCTTCCCCGGAAGAACTGTCACGATTGCCGTTTTGGTTACGTCTGAATGTCCAATTTTCTCATTAGGTCAATTAACAACATACAATTGAGGGAGGCAGGCTGAATGTGGTACAAATAATTTTCTCCATCCAGCAGTCAAGTCAAGAAAGTCCCTGCAGTTCTCTGAATTGGCTGCATGCTTGTCTTTTCAGTGCCTATCAGCCCCAGGGCTGATAACCTCACAGCTAATCTCTAAGAACATTGTAGGTCTTCTCTTGCTTTTGTGAGCAAATACAGTCTTATATAAAAGACCCACCTTTTAGAGAAAATGGAACAGTGGGTACTTAGTTGGCTCTGAACTGGAACTGACAGAGGGACAATGTTTATGTGGAATTCAGATGCCTTTCCCTGTGAGCATCATACAATGTGTTTCACAAGTCGTATCCTAGCAGGCTACATGCAAAAGGGATTTTTGAGCGCTGCTGTTGTTATTGTTGTTGTATGCCTTGACGTCTTTTCTGACTTATGGCGAACCTAAGGCGAACCTTATCACAGGGTTTTCTTGGCAACTTTCTTCAGAGAGGGTTTCCCATTGCCATCCTCGACACAGTCAGCTTTGTGTAGCCCTGCTGACCCTATTGAATCTTGAGGATTTAATTATGAAATTCCTCATCCCTATGATTGAAAAGTGATGACCGCAAAACATGAACCTATTAAAAACTCGGAAAAATCTGTGAAAAGCCTAATTAATTTTGCTTCACCAAATTAAATAATTTCTGTACACATTCAGCAATATTATGAGAGCTCATACCACAAGCCAAATATTTTTTTTTTTTTGGTAGGGTCACTAGGACTACAAATGTACTTGTAAAAGTAAATAAAACAAACTCATACTTCTGCTTAGATCACTGTTTCTGGACCAGTCACCAAGACTCCCACATTATACAGCAAACAAACATGGGAACTGGCTTGCTTTCCTCTCAGCGACATTTCCGCACAATTCTAGTTGAACTAGTTTGCAGGTTTTATCATTACAGGCATAACTTTACAATTCAGTAGGACATTATGCACTGGCGTGTGTGGGAAGATAGAAAATACAACCATAAGCAGAAAGATGGGCAGCTAGGGTTGCACCTTAAAATCACCTCGGATTCAAGTTTAGAATCAATTAATCTCGAGCAACAGGCAACTTTTACTGGACAGCTTTTAGTGTCTCTTGTATCTTACTGTTCAGTTCTCTCACAAATAACAATCCTAGATCTGGACTAGCAATTCTAAACCAAGAGCCTAGATAGCCTAAAGCACAAAAACTCCATGTGCACAACTCCTTGTCTTCTTCCCACTAGTTAGTAACCATGCTCTATGGCACCACTACCATTAAACAGCCATGGGATGGAAAGGAGTTGGGACTGCTGCTTGTTCCCTTGAAGTTTGCCAAAGAGAGAAGCAAAGGAACAACATCTTTATTCCTCTGCCCCCTTTACCTCACAAATGGCAGAGAGATGAGAACCACTCCCCATTGCCAAATGGTCTCCTCTCTTCCTCCTCCATCAGAACAGCAAACCCAAAGGACTTGGTAGCTGTTTGGGGTGAAGTTTCTGAGTAGGGTGCAAGAGGCTAGAGAATAGTCTCTTGCACATCATCCAGAACATATGCCAACATAAAGTGCATGTTTTGTGCTAGCAGGATTCTGGCCCTAGTCTTATCTCTTAAATGAAAAAAAATATGAAGAAATTTGCAAAGCTTGGAAATATCTACTCTTTTATAAAAGGAAAAGGTTTTACAGAATCCGGCCACCAAAGCACAATGTTGGTTCATCTGTATATTTTTGGGAAGTGTGTTACAATCAGGCCCTCCGTGTCAGCAGGGGTTTGGTTTCACATCCCACCACGGATACCAAAAACACAGGACCTCAAGCCCTTTACAGTCAACAGATGCCGACATGTGTGTGCCATTGACAATAATGGGGCAGTGCCATCTGCAGATGGCTATCTTGCTGATGATGAGGGCCAACTGTTCTTGTATTTAGACATAAAATGAGATTAAGATAAGATGGCAGTGAAAGGAAGCAGCAGCTACAATTGCAAAAGTAAAATCTGACCCATATGGAGTTTAAGGGTTTCTATTAGATGGCAACTCCAAACATCCCTCACCTTTGGCTATGCTGGCTAGGGCTTATGGAAATTGCAATCTTAAAAAACTGGGGGGAAAAATCTAGATGCCCAAAGGGACGGTGTCAGCGTGATTTAATGAAACACAAGATCCAGTCTGTGATGACTAAGGAGGAATGGACGTGTTTAGGATGTCACTAAATGTATCATCAAATTCAAAGTCAATGAGACCTAGGCTAGATCACTGTACATATTAATGGGGACATATTAATGGGGACATAAGCATATTACTTTGGCCCACAGACCAGTGGGAGCTGATGTCTCAGTAGTCATGGCTAGGACTGCACTGCTAACCTCCAGTAAACTTGCTTTGCATTATAATCTAAGCAATCTTTGTATGGCAACTGTGGGCACACAGCTTTCTGAGACAGTCTTTTTGCATAGAAACCTGGGACTCTTTAGCATCAGCAGGCTCAAAACAACTAAAAATTGTGCTTCCACAACCTGCTGTCATTCAAAACTGCGTTAGAGCTGATTTTAAAAAATACATTTCTGCACTGAGTGATACAGTGAAGGCCATGCAAGGCTCTGTGAAATGCAAGAAATTCTACATACTAACTGGATGCAGAATTGCTAAGGAGAATTATAGGCTTTTCACATGCACAGAGGTTTGGAAGTCAGTATCCTATGAGTTGATCCCATTTGGCTCTAGGATGTGGTATACTGTATCTCCCTACATGAGCCTGTCTGTGCTCTAAAACTGTAGAGGAAGGTTTTCTCTCAGTCTCACCACCATCCCAGACACATCTAGTGAGGATGTGGGAGACAGCCTTCTCAGTGGCTGCTCCCAAGTTATGGAAACTCCCTTCCCTGGGGCTTCCGGTTAGCATCTTCCTTGCTGTCTTTCCACCGGCAGATAAAGACCTTTTTATTTAAAGATGTCATTTTTAGTATTTCGTGTCAGAGGGAGATTTTAATAGGGGCTGTAGTGCTTTTATTTTATTATGTTTTAAGTGTTTTAATGCTGTTTTAAATTTGTTTTTAACCGTATTCAAAGATATAGCCGGGTTAGTCTGCAGAATCAGAATGTAGAGAGATCTTGTAGCACCTTTGAGACTCACTGAAAGAAAGAAAGTTGGCAGCATGAGCTTTCCTAGATAGACTTCAGTCTACTTCTACCACGAAATGCATCTGAGGAAGTAGACTGAAGTCTAGGAAAGCTCATGCTGCCAACATCTTTATTTCAGTGAGTCTCAAAGGTGTGACAAGATCTCTCTACATCATTGTTTTTAATGTGTGTTTCTTCAATAGAAATTTTGTTTGTATTTTAATGTTCATATTGAGAGTTTTTAAAACTGTATTGTGTTTTGAAAGCATTGTATGCTACTTTGGGTCCTGTGCTGGGAGAAAGGCAGGGAATCAAAGAAATTAAAGAAATATTGGAGCAACAAAGGCAAGATGTACCACACAGCTGTCTTCCCCCGGTCCAATGACAAGGTAAACAAAACCCATGTAATAGCCTCTTAGTGCATGGTTCTCATATTTGCAAGAACTTTATGGGATCACACCACAACAAAATGGCATCTGTGTGTGTACTGAAGTGGTCATCAGGAATTCTGAAGAACGAGAGATCAAGGTTAAAATTCAGAAATCACTCGTTCTGAATCTAAAAGAGAGTGCTTACATATCATAATCCAGGCAACATCAGCCTGAGGCCAGTGCCGATTTTCCTGTGCGTAAAAGCAGTAAGCAAGAATTTAAAGAGGAATTACACAGTAAACAATTAGTCATATTTACACCAGAAAGACCAGGAACTGATGCATTCACGATTGAGTTCCACTTTGCTTCATCTCAGCCAGGAACTAATCCAGAACTGGCTGGTTTCCTAAACACACCCCATAATGCGCAAAAGCTTAGAAGTGATGGCACAGGAGGCAAGCCGTCATGGAAAACAGTTGTCTGAAGTACAGCCGAGGCGATCCGAATATACAACAGATGTGGAAAACCTGTGGTTCTCTAAATGTTGCTGGACTGCAGCTCCCATCATCTCTACCCACCACTATCAGCTGGGAGGGAAGATGGAAATTGCGGTGTGGCAACATCATCTAGATCAGGGGTAGGCAACCTAAGGCCCGGGGGCCAGATGCGGCCCTCCCGAGGCCTTTGGACCGGCCCCAGTCCGGTCCTGCCGCCGCCGCTGCCTGCCATGATGATATTGATTATTGTTGTTATTACTTGTTCTTGGGGTTTTCTTGGCAAAATCTCCACAGGGGTTTTGCCATCATAGCTTTTCTGGGGCTGAGAGAATGTACACGCATATTTTTATTATTTTTTTTAATTTTTATTTATTTATTTATTTATTTATTTATTTTTGGTGCTTCGGCCCCCCCCCAGTTGTCTGAAGGACAGCAATCCGGCCCCCGGCTCAAAAAGGTTGCCTAACCCTGATCTAGATTCTAGAACATTGATTTCCAAACTTTGGTCCTCCAAATATTTTGGACTTCAGGTCCCACAATTCCTGACTGTTGGCCAAACTGGCTTGGGCTTCTGGGAGTTGAAGTCCAAAATACCAGGAGGACCAAAGTTTGGGAATTACTGATCTCGAAGGTGGCATCCTCGCCTTACAGCTATAAATAAGTGCATTATAGTTTTTGGCCTTAGATGCCAAAAAAAGAAAGCCTGCAGTAGCATTGAATGAAGTGTTAATCAATGCAGTGCTATTATACTTCATCTTGTGGATTTTTATGAGTCCAGACTAATGTCAAAGGAACTTTAATCACAAAAAACAGAGGGATGGGGAGGAAACCACTCTCTTACTTTAATTACGCCTTTAGAAATGTCACATTATTTTTTTTCCTGAAGAAATTGATTTTGTTTTGAACGGAAATAAAATGTGTAACCCTTATTAAGGATATCACCATCATGCAACCGCTTGCGTAATGGTATTTACACCAGCGTAAGCACCAAAAGGATTCCAACCAGTTCTCAACATTTTAATATAAAGAGAAATGTCATATTATTTTCTTCCTAGGCAGGGAGAGAGCGTTAACCAAGGCTGTCAGATTCTGCAGTTCTTGGCAATACCCCTAAAGCAAAGATACTATCTATAGAACAGGAAACTTGAAATGTTTCTCCAACAAGGTGGAGTGTGGGAAATTCTAGTCCTGGGTTGTATTAGGTTACCATTTTATGCACACACACATCTCTGGGATTAGCTGTCGGTGTAACACACATCCTAGCAGACATGGCAAGGATTGGGGTTAAAAATAGACAAACTGCAACACAGGTATCCAAGCTGAAGTGTGATACCGGAGTAGCCAAAGCAATGTAAACAGAGATTATTTGTACATGATAGTAGAAGTGTAGGTGGCAAAAAGCACATCCATTATTAAAATAAATAAATAAAAGTATCAAGATGTGCCATTGATCATCTTTAAAAGCCCACAGAAATAAGGCTATATGGATGTATGGTAGGATAAAGTCTTCCAAAATTCAAATCATCTCAGCAGCAGATATAATAAATCAATATTAGAAGGGTACCTAAACTGTTTCCTCCACAACCCTGTAATATCCGTCTTGCTCTCTTCTTCGAGTCTTCTGGGAAGTTTGGGCTGTCCAAGAGGTTTGGGTATGTACAAAGTGCAACCACCTATGTCGCCCAGGAAAAAAAGAAAAGAAAAATAAAGAATTGGTTACTGCTACACAACTTCTTATGGATCTTAGCATTTTAATATGTAACACTTAACATTCCCCAGCAGTTAAGCAGAGCTTCCAACAGTTCTCCATTAACCTAAGGACCTCATGCTTTTAGAGGATGGGTGCTGCTTAGTTTTTGCAAGGTCAGTAAAATCTAGAAGGGCCTGTGTGTGACTAAAGAGCATTGTCTCAGGATCTGTTAACAGAGCCTGATAACTTCAGATTGATCAGAGGCAGCAGATCAATGTGTAACAGATACTGCTATTGTTCCCAAGGCCTACACACTAACACTAAAGCACCATCATAGTTACAGCAATCTCTGGCCTTTATGGTCTACTTTTGTTGTTTGCTGCCCTCGAGTCGATCTCGGCTCATGACGACCCTATGGATGAGACATCTCCAAGGCCCTCTGTCCTCTACTGCTCTGTTTAAATCCTGCAACCCCTTAATACTTATGACCTCCTTAATAGAGTCCATCCATCTGGCCTGTGGTCTTCCTCTCTTCCTACTTCCCTCCAACTTTCCCAGCATTATAGTTTTTTTCCTATGAGTCCTCTCTTCTCATGATGTGTCCAAATTACGACAATCTCAGTTTGGGCATCTTGGCTTCCAGGGAGGTTTCCAGCTTGATCTGCTCTAGGACCCACTTGTTTATCCTTTTGGCTGTCCATGGGATCCTCAGAACTCTTCTCCAGCCCCCCATTCTCTCAATTGCATTGGTTTTCTTCCTATCATCTTTCTGAACTGCCCAGCTCTCACATCCATCCATGGTAATAGGGAATACAATGTCTTGTATGATTCTAACTTTTGTGCTGAGTTGTATATCTTTGCATTTTAGGATCTTTTCTAGTTCTTTCATAGCCACCCATTCTTAATCTTCTTTTGATTTACTGACTGCAGTCCCCATTTCTATCAATGTTGGATCCCATGTATGGGAATTCTTTTACTATTTCTATTTCTTCGTTGTCTAGGTTGAACTTGTGAAGGTCCTCGGTGGTCATTATTTTTGTTTTCCTGATGTTCAACATTAAGCCTGCCTTAGCACTTTCTTCCTTGATCTTCATTCGTAGGTGTCTAGTTCTGTGAGGTTTTCTGCTAGTATTATGGTGTCATCTGCATATCTCACATTGTTGATATTCCTACCTCCTATTTTCATTCCTCCTTCTTCTGTGTCCAAGCCTACTTTTCTTATAATATGTTCTGCATAGAAGTTGAATCTACTTACTCTGCAGTAATTTTATTACATCTGTATTTCATTTTTTCTTTCATGAAGGCCAGTGGCATACAGGGAATGGCCATCAGTCTTCCATCCAGTCACCACTCAGACAGTCTTAAACTGTATCCATACTTCACAGTTACAGCAGTTTGATAGCACTTTAACTGCCTTGGTTGAATCCTACTATTTCCTGGGATCTGTAGTTCTGAGAGTTACTTAGCATTTTGAGGATGCAGACCAAGTCTACGAAAGCTTATGCTACAATTTCTTTCACACAGTTAGGTCCAAAAGACACTGCAGAAATAATCCAGTTTGAGACTGCTTTAACTGCCCTGGCTCAGCTAGGGGATCCTGGGAATTGTTTGTGGCACCAGAACTCTCTGACAGAGAAGGCTAAATGTCTCACAGAACTATAGTTCACAGAATCCCCTAGCATTGAGCCAGCGCAGTTAAAGCGGTTTCAAACTGGATTATTTCTGCAGCGTTTTTTGGACCTCAGTCTCAAAGGTGCTACAAGATCCCTTTGAACATTATAATTCTTTAGTACACTCTCCTGAACTACAGCACTAGAGCTCTCCAACAGAGCATTACAAGTTCCCCACCAAACTCCAAATCCCAGGATTTCATAGGATGGAACCATACCAAAACTCTGTAATTGTGTAGTGTGAATACAGCCTTAGGCTTCAGTAAAACTCCTCCATGATATGCCTGTCAATCAAAAGTTTGTAATCTTTATTTTGGTGTACAGATTCCATAGGTCCCATGGTACTGACTTGTGGAAGCTGTAGTACAAAATACCTGGAGAGCCAAAGGTTCCCAATTCCTTCTTGAGGCTAACCTTTGGACAGTAATACAGTGGGCATCTGCTAGCATTTGATTCCAAGAGCCTCCGTCGATGCCAAAATCTGTAAATGCTCCAGCCCCATTATATACAATGGGGTAGTAAAAAGGTGTTCTTTATATAAAATGGCAAAGCCAAGGTTTGCTTTTTGGATATGAATGAATGAATCTTTTATTATGGCACAGGGCCAGCATAAAAAATAAAAATAAAATGATTACAGGAACTTTAAAATCTATAATAAAGCTTTAGCATGATCATATGATTATCTACTATCAAGCATCTCCAAGACAAAATTATATATAACATTTGAAATAAAATGGTTATAATCCAATATATAAAAAACGATAAAATGGCAACCTCTATTGGCCTAATTTCATAAACATTTACTGCATCCGCTTTAAGAAATTTTTGCAGCAAATAACTGTGACTGCAAGAACAGCAACTTTAACAGTTGCCTGCTCTTTGCAGTCAGAAGGGAGACAGTTTACATAAAACTTCTCTTGTCTGCCAGGAAGATATATGTGTGTGTGTGTGTGTGTGTGTGTGTGTGTGTTCAAGCCATGGTTGAATCCATTGATGCAGAATCCGTGGATAGGGAGGGCTGACTGTATTTAGCTTCTTGATATAAACAGCTTCACCAGCTATTCTTTCTGGAGATCAGAAAAAGCAAGCCACACATATTCTTCCTAGCCACTTGGCTGGACTTCTTGTTCTGGATTATATTTGTTCAACCTGCCCTAGTTTTATCCCACCGACCCCCATCTCCTCCTGATCATAGTAAGCCATCTGGAATACCTAAGGTGTCTAGCATAGCTACTTAAAGTCAGAAACTGGTAATCTTGCTGAAACTCCTAAGCTGCAGAAGCACGGCATTTCCTCCCATACAGGTGAGTTGCCTTGCCTTGCCTTGCCTTGCTCTGACAGCACCTGTTCTGCACCTGGATAAAATACAGACATCCACATATTACCGAGATACTACCCCTGGCAGTTCCCAACGCTGGCTCAAAATTCTGGAAGTTGGCTTCCAACAACATCTGGAAGGCGACATTTTGCCCTCTCCAGCAGAGAAATGCTGGAGAGGAAAATTTACACTGGCTCAAGAACCATCTTACCTGGCGAAGGAAGGTGATGGGCTGTTGTCCCATTGCGTGGGCATCCCCAATATTGGCCTTGATGACCTCTGTGAAAGGCTTTTTGATTCCCTAAAAGGGAAAGAGCATACCAGTAGTAAATGAGGTCCTAATGTTTTGCATTAAATGTTGTGTCATCATTTACAGAAGGGATCAGCATCCCATGGCCCAAGGGCTGTGCGAATGCCAATTGCTTTTTGTGGGTTTTTCGGGCTGTGCGGCCATGTTCTAGAAGAGTTTCTTTCTGACGTTTCGCCAGCACCTGTGGCTGGCATCTTCAGAGTGGCTGGCATCTTCAGATGCCGGCGAAACATCAGAAAGAAACTCTCCTAGAACATGGCCACACAGCCCGAAAAACCCACAAAAAACTATGGATGCTGGCCATGAAAGCCTATGACTTCACCAATTGCTTTTATGTGCAGGCACACTCCCTTCTACTGCTGAATTGCTATGACCATGGTGATGGAAGCAAGAAAGGCCACTTCTCTTTTAAACCAAGATACATGCTTTCCATGTACCTTTTTACAAGAAGGAACGTGCACCAGGGGCTTCTGTTTGGACTCTATTTGTAAACAAGGCTAGCGCGATGTAGTGGTTTGAGCACTGGACTATGGGGATTATCACATGGGTAAAAAGACGTCCTTTTTTCATCCTTATCGTACGATCGCACAAAGATTATCGGATGACGTCACGCTTATGCCATCATTATTTTGTCTGTCAAGTGGAATTATCGTGCATCGTGCAAAAGATTATCAGATGATGTCACGATTATCCTGTCAGTGAAGTGGAATTGTCCTTTCATTTTTCATTAACTGAAGTTTCCGTTATTGAGAAGTGACAGGACAATTCCACTTCACTGACAGGATAATGATAGGGTAAGCACAACTAGTGTGATAGTCTTTCGTGTGATAAGGATGAGAGAAATTCGCTTTGCTCTCATCCTTCCCCCACCCCTGTCTGATAATCTCCTATGACTCTGGAGAACAGGGTTCGGATTCCCACTGGTTGACCTTGGGCAAGTCACACACTCTCATCCTCAGAGGATGAAGAAGCTTGCCAAGAAATCCTATGATAGGGTTGCCTTAAGGACAACATAAGTCCAAAATGACTCGGAGGCACACAACATACTGGGACACATTTTGGTCAAATCCCAATGAACATCAGAACCACAAAATCATAGAATCATAGAGTTGGAAGAGACCACAAGGGCCATCCATTCCAACCCCCTGCCATTCAGGAACTCAAAATCAAAGCACCCCCAATTTTGAATTCCTGCATGGTAGGGGGTTGGATTGGAGGGCCCCTGTGGTCTCTTCCAACTCTACAATTCTATGATTTTATATAAGAAAGCTGGAAAATACAAGAGAGCTGGACAGTTTGCATAAAACATTAAGACAAAGGGGGAGTATATTTCTCACTTTTATTGCTTCTGCTATATTGCTGAGCACTCTTTAACTATATCTGCCCCAACATGTTGATGTTGCAACTTCTTTGGTGCCTATAATCTTTTGTAATTTCAATCTGTGCTCAGCACAATGGCGATTTCCAAGGGACACTGATAATAACAATATTACCAAACACTCAGGAGGGCACAGCATGTGCCCCTTAATCTTTGCAATATACAACACCAGTGGATCTGCTTGAACTGTACAAGGAGTTATCTTTCTGATGAGCCCTAACCTCACAAAGAGAACAAACATTTGATTGCAGTTGACTTGCAGTCTATCTCCCTTTGTATTAACAATAAGAACCATGCTAAAAAATATTTTGTTAAGCACAGAGATATCTTTTTTTGTTTTGTTTAAGGATGCATCTTCACAGCGTTTGGTTACCATGTGCAAAGACATTTATTATCCAAATCCCTAATTTGTTCTTGATCTCCCATCAAGAGTTACGAAGGTCAGAATTATAAGAATGTTGACGTTGTGTTTTCAAAGAAAAACGTTGAGCAGTTGCTAAAAGGCAACCAAGGGCTGCCATGGATACGAGGTTAAAGATCTCATGCCATGCGGTGAAGTGAGACCCCCTTCCTGTCCTAGTTAAAATATTGGACAAAGTGTGAAGGCTGCCTAGAAGCTGACCTCAGACGTCAAAATATTCAGAGATCTGATTTCACTGACACAGGAGAACTCAATAATGGTGGTCTCTCTTCCTCAACATAAAGAACCCTGAAACTATATAGTGGAGTCAGAAAACTGGAAATAATTTTTCTCCCTGTAGAATTTGTTCCTGTTGAACGCTACAGTACGGATTAAAAACAATGCATTGTCATTATTTCTACTGGTCACCATTTCTTCATTAACATTGATAGAAAACAGTGGATTGTAATTTTTTTTTTTAATCAGCATTTGACAAGTAATGTCAAAAGTAATGAGAAAAAGACTCTATACGAGGAAAATAACGCCACATATTTTATTGCTTTTGAAATAGAACTTCATGGTCCTTTTGGCTAACTTCTGAACGGAAAGTATAACAGGGTCATAAGCTTTTCTTCTGGAGAATTTCTTAAACAAAATTCCTGGGTAGGACAAGAAAAAAAAATTCTGCTAACACGACAATTGCTAAAAGTGGAAAAATTCAGCCAAGAAAACCAATACAGTGGTCCCTCCACATTTTCTGAGGTTTGGGGTGAAGGACCCCTGCAAATGTGGAAAAACCTCAAATAAAAGAACACTATTCTTTTTACTTAAGAGAACACTTCTCTAGGAATTTCCAGGTCCTCCAGTGCAACTCTATGGTCAATATCTGCCAGAAGTTGACCATAGAATCATGCTGGAGGACCTACAAATGCCTAGAGAAGTCTTTTCTCTAGAAACTTGTAGGTTCTCCAGCACAACCCTATGGTCAACCTCTGGCAGAGTTGCGCTGGAGGATCTAGAGATTCCTAGAGAGCATATGAATCAAACCCACAGGTAATCAAATCCACAAAAGTCAAATCTGCAAATGTAGAGGGCTAACTGTACAAAACAGTAATCCCAGAAGAGAGGAATACTGGAGTATTTAAGTGTAGATCCCCTTTCTCCTAGATAGATGTGGGCATTGTATGGAATGTCAAATTAGTATAATACCTAGCACCCCCTTTGGGCTAAGGCTGATGGGAGCTGCAGTCCCACAAATGTATGGAGAGCTCATGATTCCCAACCCTGCCCTAAGGAAATAACAATATGCTTTTGGCATGGGAAGGGAGGAAGATAGCTAGTTCACAAGGCAGGGTACACAGAATTTCCTCAAGGAGCATAATGGGTAGACTCTGAATGCTAAAGCACCCTCTTATCTTTATTGCAAAATACATCCAAAAATAAGAATCATGTTGTCAGAAAATGATGTAAAGAACTGCTGCAATCCCTTGCACACTTTCCCATGACGATAACCCCATATGAGCTCTGCAAGATTTCCTTCTGAGTTAAACATACATAGGATTCACAGATGACTAGCGCTTGAGCTTTGAAAAGCCTGAAAGTGCAATTCTATACATGTTTACTCAAAAGTGTGCCCCATTCAGTGCAGTGGGACTTGCTCTCAGCCTCTCAGTTTAAGGAGATTATCAGACAGGAGGGAAAAGCCGGGAGTAAAAGACATACTCCCAGCAAAGTTGTGTGATTGCACTACATTTTTTCAGACACCTTGAGCTTATCCAGGACTTAACCCACGAAGATCCAGGAATGCTCCAGCAACAAACCATTCATGGGGAAGTCCTAGGAATGGTTTGTTGCTGGAGTGTTCCTGGATCTTCATGGGTTACGTCCTGGATAAGCGCAACGTTGTCTGAAAATCTTCAGTGCGATTGCACGATTTTGCCAGAAATATGCCTTTTTCCTTCCCCAATTTCCCCTCCCCATCTGATAATGCCCTCAGTGTGAACGGTCACAACTAAGGTTATATTCCTGTCTTGATGTTAATTGCCCTTGAGTCATGGCATTCTTTTGGATGAGACATCTCCAAGACCACCTATCTCCAGTGCTCTGCTCAGGTCCGGCAGATTCAGGCTAGTGACCTCCCTGATGAAGTCTATCCATCTAGGATAGTGTCCTCCTATCCTTCTACTGCCCTCCACCTTTCCTAGCACTATTGTCTTTTCCAATGAGTCATGCCTTCTCATGATGGGATCAAAGTACAACAGTCTCACTTTGATCATCTTGGCTTCCAGTGAGAATTCAGGCTTAATCTATTCCAAGGATCCATCCATTTGTCTGTCTTTTTGGCTGTCCTTGGTATCCTCAGCACCCTCCTCCAGCACGAGCGTCTCAAATAAACTGAGATGAATTCTCAGTTCTCAGATGAACTGACAATTCCTATCTACTCAGAAATAAATCCTAATCAGTTCAGTAGGGCTGCTCCCTCCCAGGAAAGGGTGCATAGGTTTTCAGCCTCCTCCTGTTATCAAACAGGATAACTCCTGTTATCAAACAGGCTCACTGAAAAAGCAACTGCCCTGCGTCTCACATGGTCTGAAGTCTGTGCTGGTACAACTTGTGTGTAATTCAAGCTGACAAGAGCTGGAGTTGAAGGGGGTTGATAGTCAGTCCTAGATATTAACCTCAAATGGCACTAGATTGTTTTGATGCATCCTAGAGCTCTCTAAAACTAGGTGACATTACTGGAAGGAATGTCCTAACAAGATCCAGCCGGAGGTAATAAATATGCTTGGGTATAGTAGAAACCACTATAATTTAACAAAAATGCAAGTGCAAATTATACTTTTTAGCGGAATAAAACAGGCAGAGAATTCCAAGTTTCTATTGTAGCTCTGATATGGCTTTCCAGTTAACATGTTATGTAATGCTAAAGAGATGTCACTGTGTATCATGGGTGAGGAGATATCAAGCTTGCAGGATTTGCTTTCCTTTTTCCACAAAGCTCAAAGTTTGCCAACAAGAGTCTGCTGCAAAAAATCCATACATATACAATTAAAGAATTATGAGCCTAGAGATTTGTCCGGAGTACCACCTTGACAAAGCTCACAATCCCCTCTTCTTTACCCCAAGAATGCTTACTTTCAGTCGTAGTATGCATACCCTCTAAATATCCCAATTTGGCAGGAAGAGTCCCAGTTAATCCTCTACCATCCCATTTTCCCAGTGGTTTTTCTCTCTTCTTCCCATTTTCTGCCTTCACTGTCACTTATTTCTACTGCTGCAAACTGAGTTCAAACTGTTAAAATAGTTCACATTAAATTCAGACTGGGGGGGGGGGGGTGAGAGGAGAGTAGAAAACCCAATCTTGCTCTTCTCTGCAGGCTCAGGCAAAAGCAAACTGCCGCAGTCTCTTCCCTAGCTTATGCATTAATAATTTTGATGTTGCTTGACTATGTGTCCCAGTTTTCATCTCTGAAACGCTGGCGGGGATGCAAATGTATTGTCCTCTTATTAAACAACTGGGAATCACTAATTTTTGCTATTTCAAGCCACTCAGAGATTTGTCATTAGTTATCTCCCTAGCTGCTCTTGACTGAAAGTCCTTCCCAGAACATGGCATTTTTCTGAATTCACTTTTTGAAGGTAAAGCCGTGATCATACACCTAGGGAATCTGTCCGAAGCAACTATCCACTTTTGTTTTGCTGGTATAGATCCAAGAACAGGATCCTGGATCCTTGTTACGCGTGTCCTTGGCCCATCGCCACACATGCACAAAGGGCTTTGCAAGAAAAAAGAAAAAGAAAGGTGATCTGTTAAATATACAATGTTTTGCTGGGAGAGGCATAAACCAACCCAGATCATATTGCTTTGGTGAAATGATTCTGTTCTTAAATCTATCCTGATAACACTCTTTGTACATTGAGGATGTTGTGAACAAATTGGAAAAGGTTTCTGATTACAGAACATACACACGTCTCATTTTTCTCCATGCTGGCAAAGACTCAAAAAGCTTTCTTGGCGGTTGCTGCTCAACTTGCTTCTCACCAAATCAAATATAACGTCTCTACCACGTTAAGGCGGACTCACAAACCAAATAAATACATCTCTGTTTGGACTGCATTCCATTCAACAGAACACAACCACGGGGCAAAATTGTGTAAGCCTGCCCACCGGGACTATAACTGGTAGAATATTTGATAGTTTCTCATCAGACACATGACCCCCTCCATGTTCTACAATAACTATTCAAAAAAGATGCTTTTCAGTTTGGCATGGGAAAGGCTACCATCGGATAATAATACCCTAGGAGGAAAATAAATGTCCTGGAGTGTATCTGGAATTAACTGTAGTTATTTGGATTCTGAACATTCATGATCTAGCTAAATTAAAGCACGATGATGGCCACGCTTGGAATATGGAATAAGGAATATGGATTGTTCCATCATATAGAATATTGAGATTTTCAATTTGTTGAAGCACTAGACCTCTCTAGATGAGGATTCTAAATACAGTATCAACCTCCTGGACAGAAGGTTGAAATGCAGGACATGTCCTGGGAAAGAAGGATGTCTGGTCACCCTGTCCAAGAATCGTCTCACAAATCCCACCACCATCATAGCCCCTGGATTCTGCCCCAATTTAATGTTTTTAGGCAAAGAAATTGCCCAAAATTTGTTCAAACCACTGCAAAAATGCCCCAAATAACAACTGTTCAGGTTCTAACCCCCATGGCCCACCAATTCCAGGAGGAGGGAAAGGCCAATTTTCAGCCAGACGCAAAACTGGAAACGATGTCTCATCAAATTCAAGTCATCTACAACATTGGCAGAGACAGTCCCAATTAATCCTGGGTTGTCCCACTTTTTCAACCTCTTTAGAACATTTTAAATGTCCCAGTTTCCCTCACATCCTCCCACTTTTCCCCTTTATGCTCAGCTCACTTCAGTTGCTGCAAACTGAGTTCAAAGGACAAAAGTAGTTTGCAATCAATTCATTCAGGAGGAGGAGAGGAGAGGAAGATCAAATTGTGCCCTTCCCAGTCAGGTAAGCCGAAAGCAAACTGCTGCAGCCTCTTCTTAGGTTAACTCTTCTTTCTCATCAATAAATTTTGTCATCTTGACTAAACTCTGATGTTGCTTGGCCACACATATTGGTTCACATCTGTGAAATATTAGAAGGCAGGCCACCGGGGAGGACACACGGATGAACGAGTACGCTCCACTTTGTGCAATTGGTTTCTCTGCTCCAACCTAGCTTTCCACAAGCTGGTAATTTCCAAATATATTGGGCTACAGCTCCTATCATCCCTAGTTGACATGTTGGCTAGAGACAATGGGTGCTGTAGCCAAGAAGAGATTTGGAGGGTGCCACATGGCAAAGGTGAAGGTAAGATCCCTGTCTAGAACATATACGCAAGCAGCTTTACCCTTTAGCAAACGCTAGTTATTTTGACGGTATGAATGACTTCCTTCTGAGTTTGTAAATAGCCACATATTTACGCACACTGGATAAGAGAGAATTCCTCCAGTTGGATCACAGATAAGAAAAAAAACCAGCAACGTTGACAAAATGTGCCAAACAAAGTTTTACTTTAGGGCACAGCTGGACAAACAACCTGAACAAGAACAGTGACGAAGCGAGCTTATCTGCTATTTTTTTTTCCATGAACGGGGTTTGCATCATGCTTTTGCAGATCAAACTCTCTCACTTTTCTGACACATCCTCTTCTTTGTTTGTTAGGAATGGTAAAAAAAAAAAACTTTAAAAAAAAATTAGAAACCCAGAGTTTTTTTTTTAAAATGAATTTAATTTTTTTTTAAAGGACTTGTCAAAAAGGAAACTAGGTTATGAATAGCCTAGAAGCCTAGGTTATGAATTATCATAAATGGTAAACTTCAAGGGACATTCTTTGGACGTTATCACACGGGGAGTTGCGGGGCGAAAGTGGAACTAAACGGGACGAGCGGAAGACTTTAATTTACGGGATTTGTCCCGTTCCGCCTCGTCTGATAACTAAATTCGAATTTAAAAGGGGGTTAATTCGAACAAAAACCTGATCTTTTCAAATCCTCAAAAATCCCAAAAATGAAAAGATCAGGTTTTCGTTCTAATTAACCCCCTTTTAAATTCGAATTTAGTTATCAGACGAGGTGGAACGGGACAAATCCCGTAAATTAAAGACTTCCGCTCGTGCCCGTTTATTTCCACTTTCTCCCCACGACTCCCCGTGTGATAGCGTCCTATGACTATGTTAAAAGCAGTTTACTAAGATGGGAGATAACCTGATCGGTGCTACTCAAGAAAAAGCGAACATGAAGAGCATTATCTCGTTCTCTCTTTCTAAACACAAAGATAGAGAAGATCAGTGAACAGAGAATTTGGGGAGAGGGACTAGTTCTGAACAAGGAGAAGGAGTGTGGCTATGAATGCAAGTTTAATTAATTGAAAATTAATATTAACACAATTCAGAATTGCTTGGTACCTCCTTTCTAATGAAACCTACATATCTGAATACGTATTATGGTTATACCAAATAATAATGTCTATCTACTAAAGGCTACTACTAAAGACTCCGCTCGAGCATGAAAACCCACTGGGTGACCGTGGGCAAGGCACACTCTCTCAGCCTCTGAGGATGGCAATGGCAACCCCCTTCTGAAAAACACTTGCCAAGAAAACTCCATGGTTGGGTCACCTTATGGTTGCCATTAAGTCAAAAATGACTTTGAGGCACACAACAACAACAAATGATGAGTGTAAACTGAGATCTAAATCATTACATTGATTCTTTCACATAAATGGTTTCAAAAATGCTATACATCAATTTGATTTAAATCACGTCAATCCTGCTGTCACTCATTTGACGTGGGGTGCCGATTTTATTTGCCTTACACGCTGACAGCCTAAATGTGGGGAACAACATTTGGCTGGAGTGATGGAAAGGGAGAGGCAAATATTTTTACACTCTGTCCTGCAACATTTCAGAAATGAAAACTGGGACGCATGTGGCCAAGCGATATGAGAGGGTGGTCAAGATGGTAAAAGTTATTAATAAGGAAAAACACACAAGCTGGGAAAATATGCAGCAGTTTGCTTTTGCCTGAGTCTACTGGGAAGGACAACGTTCTGGCCTCTCCTCTCCTTTCCTTCCTCCCCACTAAGGTAGTTGTGTATAAACTATTTCTGCACTTTGAATACAGCTTGCAGCAACTGAAGGTATTTATTTATTTATTTTTATATTTATTTATATCCCATCCTTCTCCCAGGATTGGGAGTCAGGGCGGCTTACAACATTTGAAAGGACGTCATTAAAAACTTACAAAAAACAGAATTAACTACTACAATAAATGTTTTAAAAAGAAGATAAAAATGTTTAAAATATATTAAAAACAATATAGCATCCCAGGCTGTTCTTTAAAAGTTTTCTGTTTCGAATGCCTGTCGGAAAAGGAAGGTTTTTGCCTGTTGGTGGAAGGCCATCAAGGAAGGGGCCCTTCAGGTCTCCCTGGGAAGGGAGTTCCAGAGTCTAGGGGCAGCCACCGAGAAGGCCCTCTCTCATGTCCCCACCAACTGTAATTGTGATGCTGGTGGGATGGAAAGAAGAGCCTCCCCTGAGGATCTCAGAGTCTGGCCCAGCTCATAGAGGGAGATATGGTGTACCAAATATCCTGGGCCTGAGCCATATAGAGCTTTGAAAGTCATCACCAGCAGTAGCATCACTGGGGGGGTTTGGGAGATTCGGACTGCACCAGGTGACACCCCAGAAGGGGGATGACACCCAAGAAGGGGGGGGTGAAACCAGGCCGGCTCTCTGCCCCCACGCAGGGACTTTTCGGGTGGCCTAGACCCTGCGTGGGGCTTTTTTGGGCTGCCTAGGCCCCAGTTGGAGGCACCACGTAGGGTCGAAAGCCTGGTCCCCAGCCCTCCCTGGGCACAGTGGCTGCTCACTGGTGGTGCGTGGGGCATTTCCAGCTGCACATGCTCGCTCCCACGTGTGCCAGAAGTCTACCAGAAGTCGCACACTGGAAGTCCCATCCCCATAAGTTCCGCTCATCCCTCCAGGAGTGACCGCACCGGGTGACACCAACCCTAGGGATGCCACTGATCACCAGCACCTTGAATTGTGCCCGGAAACAAACTTGCAGCCAGTGGAGCTGTTTCAACAGGGGCGTTGTATGATCTCTGTAACCTGCCCCTGTTAGTGGCTTTGCTGCAGCTCTTTGGACCAGCTGAAGTTTCTGAACACTCTTCAAAGGCAGCCCCAAGTCAAGTGCATTGTAGTAGTCCAAACGGGATGCAACCAATGCATGTACCACTGAGGCCAGATCCGGCGTCTCAAGGAACGGGCGCAGTTGGTGCACAAGTTTTAAACGTGCAAAAGCACTCCTGGTCACTGCAGAGACCTGGGCTTCCAGATTGAAAGCTGAGTCCAGGAGTATTCCCAAACTATGAACCTGTGTGACCCCATCTAACACAGGATGGATCCCTATTCCCTGATCTGCCTTCTGACTGACCAGGAGCCCCTCTGTCTTATCTGTTTCAACTTGTTCGCCCTCATCCAGTCCATTACTGATGACAGACACTGGTTAGGTAAAAGGTAAAGACAAAGGGGGAATGTGGGAGTAAAAGAGAAAACCAGGGACATTTTAAAAGTACGGTAGCTGAAAATGTGGGACGACAGAGGATTAATCGGGACAGTCCCTGCCAAATCTGGAAAGCTGCAGTAAATGTTGCACTAAACTTACCCTAAAGCTGCTGGTGTGTTTTCGAAATGCAAGAAAGTTAGAAATACTTATTTTTCTTACTAGATTTTACACACACACAGCCTATGCCTGATCAACTATTAATTGTTTAACATGTGTGTGCATGCAGCAACACCCATGGGCCTGAAGCCTAGGTAAACACAAGAAAACTAAAGTAAATTTCATCTGAACCAGCCTTGGCAGAGTCTTAAGATTGTCCAGCGCAAAGGTCATGCCTTCCTCCAAAGAAAACTGATGCATCCAAGAAAAGGGTCAGGGCCGGTCTTGCCGTTAGACAAGGTCCTGGGCAAAATGGACACAGGAAACCGACTTATATTGAGTCAGTCCATTGCTAATGTTACCAACCCAGAGTTTCAGAATGGAGGATTTTGCAGCTCTTGCAGTTGTTTTGTGCCTTCAAGTTGTTTCCAACTGATGGCAACCCTAAGGCAACCCTATCATGGGTTGTTGTTGTTTTTTGGCAAGTTTCTTCAAAGGGATTTTGCCATTGCCATCCTCAATGGTTTACCCATGTAAACCAGTGGGTTTACATGGCCGAGCTGGTATTCAAACCCTGGTCTCCAAAGTCATAGTCCAACACTCAACACTCCAAGTTAGCAGCTCTGCCTGAGAATATGGAGTTATTTTCACACTACACAGTTATAGCACTATGATTCCATTTTAGGTGCCATGTCAACATCCTATGGATTCCTGGGGTTTATAGTCTGGGGATGAGCAAGAGCTTTTAGGCTGAGAAGTCTCTATATAGCCCTTCCTATACTGTACATCCCAAGATTCCATAGGATAGTACTATGCCAGTTAAAGTGGAATCATAGCTCTATAACTGTGGTGTGAGAGGGCCTCTGGAAGCTTCTCGCCATCCCTCATACCCTTCCACGAAGCCATGAAAGTGTTGGGGAACAGAACTGTGTGTTATCGCACAATTTGCCTTATGCCTCCTAAGCCAGTTTGCTTCTCTTATAGGCAGAGCTTTACAACATCTTTGGGATGACAACTCCCAGAATCCCGCTGCCAGCAGAGTACTGTCCCCTTGTTAGTGATGAAATACAGTTGGTCCTCTGTATCCATGGATTCTTCTAAAGCTCTCGTACTTTGGCCGCATCATGAGAAGGCACCATTCATTAGGAAAGATAATAATGCTAGGAAAGGTAGAGGATAGTAGAAAGAGAAAAAAGATCGCACACCAGATGGATAGACTCAATCTGGGAGGTCACGGGCCTGAAATATACAAGACCTAAGCAGAGCAATGGAGGACAGGGGGGCTTGGAGATGCCTCATCCACAGGGTCTTCATGAACCGAGGTTGACTCAAGGGCAGCTAACAACAGCAACAACATGCATACCAAAGAAAAAAAGAATTAGTGTTTACAGTTGACCCTCCACATTTGCAGTTTTGACTTTTACGGGTTTGATTAATATGTTCTCTCTAGGAATCTCTAGGTCTTCCAGCGCAACTCTGCCAGAGGTTGACCATTGTGCTGGAGAACCTAGAAGCTCCTAGAGCAAACACTTCTCTAGGCACTTGTAGTTCCTCCAGCATGATTCTATGATCAATTTCTGGCAGATGTTGACCACAGAGTTGCACTGGAGGATCTGGAGATTTCTAGAGAGATGTTCTCTCAGGTCAAAAGGATAGTTTTTTTTTTTTAATTCATGGTTTTTCCACATTCACAGGGATCCTTCACCCTAACCGAATCTGGAGGGACCACTGTACTATATTCTCTTCTGATCTCTGGGAGTTGAGGTCATAAGAAACTAGGTTGAAGGATATGGCCAGAACTTTATCATTTGTCCCAATGAAGGTACAGCCATTGAATGGATGGGATTTGTCTATGCGTTGACTCACCACTCGACAACTGATGCAAAAGGCCTATTCTAGATGGGACTAACTAACAGGATTTATAGCTAGTCTGTCAGCAAATAAAGAATTTACTCCTGATCCTTTGGAACAACTGCTTAAGAATTCTGCAGAGACCACACCTGACTTATTCCAAGTATGGAAGCATTCCTTCTTCAACTCTGTTGTCGACATATGCCTTCAAGTCAGCTCCTACTTATGGCAACCCCAAGTTTTTCTTGGCAAGATTTATTCAGAGGAGGTTTGCCATTGCTGTTCTCTAAGGCTAAGACTTGCCCAAGGTAACCCAGAGGGTTTCCATGCCCAAGCAGAGATTTGAACTCAGGTTTCCCAGAGTTTGAGTCCAACATTGAAACCACTGCACTATGCTGACTCTTCTCGTCTCCCAAATAACAGAGCAATGGAATAATATTAACAGACAGGCTAGAACGAAGAAAATAAACAATTGTGAAAAGGAAGGAAAAAACCCTGCTTGATTTCTATGCTGTTGAACCAAGTAAAACATTGAAGGAGAGGAAAATTCCAGTTTGAACTGAAAACTGTTGGACTGAAGAAGAACTGCAAAATGGATGAATAACTCCAGATTTGCTGTCTCCGTATGTTTTCTGGACTACAGAGGATTCCTTCCACACAACTTTGTATGAGAAGGACTTTTTGAAGATTTTTGGACAGCAGTTTGTTACCTTGTATTTACTTGTCCAACAAATATTATTTGAACAGCAATTTATTGCATTCGATACCAAAAATTTTGGGGGCTTCTGTAATGTATATCCAGACTTGTAATATAGTTTTATAAGTATAAAAAAGTTCTGTTAGTATATTATGCTGTTGCTCTGTATTTGGGATACTGTAAGTGAGGTGGGTGCTGACTCTTGCAGTCTCCCTTACTCCCCAGCTATTGGTATGTAGAGAAATCTTGTAGCACCTTTGAAAATAACTAAAGAAAGAAGTTAGCAGCATGAGCTTTTGTAAACTAAAGTCTACTTCCTCAGATGCATTTGGACAAAGTCCTAAGTTCCAGCCCAACATTCTCCAAGAGAATGCATCTGAGGAAGTAGACTTAAGTCTACGTAGGCTCATGCTGCCAATTTCTTTCTTTCAGTTATGAGCTTATCGCTTGCCAAATAAACCAGCTTACCTCTTCTGGCTTCAATCCTGGATCTAGGATACCCCCGGATGTTATCAGACATAAATCGCCGCCGATTTAGCTGCAATGCCGCCGGCTGAATCCATCCCAAGTCTAAGTCTCACTCAGCTGGCACTTTTTCGGGGAGCTTCTGACTTCAAAAAGTGGCCACTCAGCAAGGGTTCGACTTGGGATGGATTCGGCCGGTGGCATTGTGGCTAAATCGGCAGCGATTTATATCTGATAACATTTGGGGGTATCCCAGATCCAGGACTGAAGCCGGAAGAGGTAAGCCGGCTTATTTAGCAAGCATTAAACTCCTAAATCTCAAAGGTGCTACAAGATCTCTCTACATACTGATTCTACACACTAACATGCCTATTTCTTTTAATTCCCCCAGCTATTGTGACTTTACTTAGACCATTAATATGGAGGTCGAGGGGGAAGGTATCCAGCCTAAAAAGCTGTTTTGTTTCATGCATATATAATTTCCTATCATGCCCGATAGCAGTTATTCAAGCCCTTGGTTATCCACAGTCCTAGGGTGCATCTACGGGGTAGAAATAATGCACTTTGGCCCCCGCTTTAAGTGTGGTAACTCCATCCTGTGGAATCCTGGGATTTGTAGTTGTACAAGGTGTTTAGCCTTTGCGAAAGAGTGCTGGCATCTCACAATACTACAGATCCCAGGACTCTATAGGATGGAGCCGTGGCAGTTATAGCGGTTGTCAAATTGACTTGTATCTACAGTGAAGATGCACCTCTAATCTACCACTCAAACCACTATACTATGCTAACTCTTCCTTATGGACTATAACTCTCAAAATCTTCCAGCCTGCACGTTAACTATAGTCCAGAAAAGTAATTTTCTCTAATGTTACTGCAATTCCTGTCCTATTTGTTTGTGTCAGGAATGCACATATCCAGGATGCCAGTTGGCTGTTGCACTGGATTGACCCAAAACCTGCTATTGGAAGTTTCCATCAGGAATCCTTAAATTGTTCCACTCCTTACAGATCAATCAAATCCAGTGCCTTTGTATCAAGGAATGCTTTGAATATTAAGGGAATTCAAGTGTCCCTCAATTTGCAATTCAAGAATTTTAAAACAAAAGCAGGGATTGCAATGCATAGAGATGTATTTCGAACAGACAATAAGCACTTACAGAACTGTTCAATAATTTTTGCTGTCCTGAAGATCTACCAGTTTAAACAATCTGAACATGCATTTGATAAAACTATTCCTTGAGAAAGAGCTCAAAAACCTGAGGATTCAGTGAAAATATTCCATACGGAGAAGCTTTTCTTCCAAGTTAATGATAAAGCTTAACTTCCAAGTTAATGATGAAGAATCTTTGAAACTTCGCCGCAGCAATGAGCCATTCATTGGCAACGATTACGACAAAAAGAGAAACAGCACTTTAAAGATTAATAAGATTTAAATATTACTGGAATAGGCTCTTTAAAAAATGGTTATCCATTGCCCTGTTACATAAGGAAATGGGATCCTTGATTTCATCAGAGTGCAGAAAATACGGGAGGAAAGTAAATATTACTTTATGAAATATATGACCACATTCTTATGCAACTGAATGACAGAGAAGGTGGGAGGTGGCTGTTTGCTTTTGTACGTATGTTAAGAGACCTTGACCATTGTCAAACAATAATATTGCCATAGAGGAAAATGCAAAAAATTATATTACGGAATCTGGAGATTACCCTAGCAATTTCCCATTTTGTAAAAATCTACAGAGATTGTGCATTATGCTTTCCTGAGGATGTTCCTGCCATGCCTCCTCCAAGTCTATTTTCAGTGTGGGTAAGAAAACAAAGAGAGCCAGTGGGTTGTAGTGGTTTGAATGTTGAACCAAGACCAGGGTTCGATTCTCCGCTTGAGCATACAAAACCCATTGGGTGACCTTGGGCGAGTCACACATTCTCAGCCTCAGAGGATGGCAATGGCAAACCTCCTCTGAACGAATCTTTGCCATGAAAACCCCCATGGTAGGGTTGCCATAAATCAAAAATGACCTGGAGGCGCACGACAATAAAGAAAACAAAGGGAAGCAATCCAGAAGCGTGCCAGTTCACTCGGCCACTTTGCAAAATTTAAAACGATATGTGGAAAATCTACAGACAGAGGAGAGGCTGTGTGTTGGGGAACTGTCGAAATACCCTCCATAGCCTACCCTTGGTTCATGATACCCAACCAAAATGCCCAATAACTCTTCGTTGGGACCAAACAACAGGCTACAAGATTGTCGTCGTTGGTTCTTATGTTTATTTATTTATTTAAATCCTGCCTTTCCCCTCAGACTGGGAATCAAAAGTGGCTTACAACAATTGACAAAACAATGTTAAAAATCCACAAAAGAGTTTCCACCTCTTCCACCTTAGGAAGAACGTCTTCAGGGGAAGAGCTGTTCAATGTGGAATATGCAATCTTGGAGAGTGGATGGAGTCTACTTTTGGGGAGGTTTTCAAACAGAGGCTGGATCTCTTTGGGGTGCTTTGACGGTATATTCCTGCATGGCAGAATGGGGTCAGACTGGATGGCGCTTGGACAGGATGACCAGATGTCCTAACTGCAGAGGAGGACAAGGCACACTCCAGCAAAAGTGGAGGACATGAACAAAGAAAAGCTAACAACTCATATAAATATAAATCCATGCTTCTTAGTTCTGCTAAGAGCCGGTGTGGTGGAGTGATTTGAGCGTTGGACTACGACTTGGGAGAACAGGGTTCAAATCCTCACTCAGCCATGAAAGCCCACTGGGTGACCTTGGGCGAGTTCCACTCTCTCAGCCCCAGATGGCAATGACAAACCCCCTTTGAAGGAACTTGCCATGATCTTGGGGTCACCATAAGTCAGAAGCAACTTGAAAGCATACAACAAGAACACTGTTAGTCTGGAGAAAAGATTAAGAGGTGATATGACAGATCTGTTTAAGTATTTGAAGGGGTGTCGTATTGAGGATGGAGCAAGCTTGTTTTCTGCTGCTCCAGAGAATAGGAGATGGAGGAATGGATGCAAGCTAGAGGAAAAGAGATTCCACCTCAACATTAGGAGGAACTTCCTGACAGTGGGAGCCATTCAACTTCATCGGAGAGTGGTGGAGTCTCCTTCTTTGGAGATTTTTAAATAGAGACTGGATGACCTTCTCTCATGTGTGTGTGTGTGTGTGTGCGCGTGCGTGCTTTGATTCTGTATTCCTGCATGGCAGGAGGTTGGACTTGATAACCCTTGGAGTCTCTTCCAACTCTATCATTCCCGCCCTGCTCCAAAGAGAGGAGATTTGGAAACTCCTCCAGATCAGAAGGCTGAAAGGTAAGACAGGTCTTGGAAAAGGAGGATCTCTGGTCACCCTGCCCTTGGGGTCTCTTTGAACTCTGTGATTCCCTGATTCTGCTGGGGATGATGGATCATAGAATCATAGAAGTATAGAGTTGGAAGAGACCATAAGGGCCATCCAGTCCAACCCCATTCTGCCATGCAGGAACTCCCAATCAAAGCATCCCCGACAGATGGCCATCCAGCCTCTGCTTAAAGACCTCCAAGGAAGGAGACTCCACTACTCTCCGAGGGAGTGTGTTCCACTCTCGAACCGCCCTTACTGTCAGGAAGTTCCTCCTAATGTTGAGGTGGAATCTCTTTTCCTGGAGCTTGCATGCAGCCTATCTGGTTGCATGCTGCCTGCCTGGGTCGGGCCCCTTCGCCTGCCCCAATCACGAGCCACGGAGGCGGAGGAGTGGCCCGGAGGAGTGGCCCAGGCAACCACTGGCAGCCAGGAATGCAGACCCAGAGGCAGAGGATGGAGGAAAGAGGGAGGCTATATAGTACCAGTCCTTTGCCCTAGTTGCACCCCATTAAGGCTCCAATGCAGCCTTTCTGGTGCGCCTTCTGGGTCCCCATCCGCAGCCACATACTGGGGCAAAGGCTTTGGGGTTTTGTTGCATTTCACTCATGTGTCACAATGTGTTCCTTTGTGTTCCATTCATGTGTCACAATGTGTTTTGTTCACTTTCGGTTCATGGTTTTTCCCCCCCTCCTGGCCATAGAGCTCACCTGCATCTTCCCTTAAGCTCTAACTAAATATGAGTGTTACTGTTACTGTTATTATATTTATTTTCATAGAGAGATACTATGGTGTAGTGGTTTGAGCGCTGGACTAGGACTCCGGAGACCAGGATTCGAATCCTGGCTTAGCCGTGGAAACTCACTGGGTGATCGTGGACAAGTCACACTCTCTCAGCCCCAGAGGATGGCAATGGCAACCCTCCCCCCCCCCCCCAAAAAAAAACACCTTGCCAAGAAAACCCCATGATGCGACTTGAAGGCATACAACATTTATTTGCATCTCATTCTCCACTCCCCACCCCAGAATTGGGACTCCGTCTGAAAGCACAGTGCGATGAAAAAGTGGCATTTTTAAAAAATGGAATGAAAAGAAAAGGGATGCAATACAGGCCATTTATTCAGCATATGCAGAACCTGGAATGCAAGACCTTCAGCACCCCAAACCTGGGAGTCTGCTAAGGTTGGTGAATCTGGGGATTATTTTCCTTCCTACTGAAAAGAGTGGGACTTGTTTCCAAGGAAATTCAGGGCCCAAAGGGAATCTTGCAGCACCTTTGAGACAAACTGAGAGAAAGAACCGGCTTCTTTTAATCCTACCGAGGCCATTCATTGTGCATCCGTGATCCTTGCTTTCTTTCTCTTGGTGTTTTTCTTTCCAAGGTGCTGCAAAAGATCCCTTTGCAAAGAGATTTCCCAGACTATTTCTACTATTTCCACTGGAGAAATAATGCACACTTTCACATCCATAGCTCCATCCTACACCATCCTGGGATCTGTAGCATTGGGAGGCACCACCACGCTTTGGCAGGGAAGGCTCCGGACCTTGTAAAACTGCACATCCCAGGATCCCATAGTCTGGAGTGACAGTCTTGAAAGCGGGGTCAAACCACTTCAGTTCTCCGTGATTCCCAAACTCTGGTACGCCAAGTGTTTTGGATTTCACCTTCCAGAAGCCTCAACCATCTTGGCCAAATAGTCAGGGATTCTGGGCATTGAAGTCCAAAATCCTTGGAAGACCATCTTGGCCAAATAGTCAGGGATTCTGGGCACTGAAGTCCAAAATCCTTGGAAGATCATCTTGGCCAAATAGTCAGGGATTCTGGACACTGAAGTCCAAAATCCTTGGAAGACCATCTTGGCCAAATAGTCAGGGATTCTGGACACTGAAGTCCAAAACCCCTGGAAGACCATCTTGGCCAAATAGTCAGGGATTCTGGACACTGAAGTCCAAAATCCTTGGAAGACCATCTTGGCCAAATAGTCAGGGATTCTGGACACTGAAGTCCAAAGCACCTGAAAGGCCAGAGTTTGAGAATCTGAGATGCTCCCTAGGAAGTCTCTGAAGACTCAGGGCATGTTGGTGTTCTCTAGCTATTTGAGAGTGCAGATCCCATCCTCCCCACTTCCCACTCCTTTCCTGATGATCATAGAATCATAGGGTCAAAGAGTTGGAGGAGACCTCAAGGGTCATCTAGTCCCAACCCCTGATGAAGATGAAGATGGTGATGATGATGATGATCAAGATGTTGGACTTACCTTCCTCAATTCATTTTCAATCTCTCCAGCTTTCAGGACGATGGGGCCCCTGACAGCATACTCCACCGCCTTCACCTGAGGGTTCATGGACTCCAAGGTGAGGATCTTCTCCCGGCTTCGCTTCTCCTTGATGGCCAGGGAGGAGGAGGCCTTGTGGCCAGTGGCCAAGGTGGCCACCAAGCGAATGGCCACCTCCATCCTTTCCTGCTGGCCTCCCAGGCGAATGGGGGCCACTGCAACACCAGCTGCTTCTTTGGCCAGCCCTGAAAAACGGTGCATGATGCTCCCTTTCTCTCAATCTTTTGCAAAATGGGAATTATACAGATATAATATATATAACATATATTATATATATATATATATATATATATATATCTCACCCTCTCCAAAAAGTAGGAAAGCGAGGAGACCTCATGGACTCCAGGGTCAGTCCATCTTTGCCTTGCTGCTGCTGCTGCTTTTTCTTTTTGGGCTTCTCCAAATCTTCTGGCAACTTTAAGGGAGGGTTGTGGCAAGGCAGATCTGGCAGATCCAGGGAGATCTAGGGCGATCCCAGCCCCAAAGAAGCAACCAAAACCAGGAGACCCATGGCAACCACCATCGATGCCTTTTGCAATTTGTTTGCTCTGCAGAGAAAAATAAAATAAAATCCTGGAGACTCCCACTTGGCTCAATGGAGAGGCACCCTTTTCTCTCTTGTCTCCTCTCTCTCTATCCTTTATGAAGGTGCTGTAGATGATTGCACCAGCCAAGAAACCGAGCCAGCCGCAGTGCCTGCTGGGGCTTGTAGTTCCTCCCTGCAAAAAAGCCACGCCAGCCCAGCAGCGCCCAGTAGTGGCAGAGAGAACTACCATGCCCAGAATCCCCTCCTCTGAGCAGCTGGAGGCAGGATCAGGAGCCTTTCTTGGGGGTTTATTTTTGCAAAAGATAGCAAGGGTGACAGAGAGCAAAAAAGGTAGACCTCTGCAGGGAAAGTGGGCTTGCTTTATTATTATTATTATTATTATTATTAAAAAGTATCTTTATTGTAGCATCTTTAAACATCCCATATCATTTTTTACAATATATCTAATCCAAATGATACATTTGTGTTATTGTTATTATTTTTACATATTAAGAACAGTAATATTTGCAATTCACAATGCAATACACTTTACAATTTACAATGTAATCTTTACAGAGGAAAGGGAAGGAAAAAACCCAAAACTTCTTTGGGTGAACTTGCTTTGGTTTTTCTTGGTTGGTTTGTTCACTTTGGTTTGCTCCTATGGATTCCTGTTTCTGGCATTGTCCTTTGTTGGAACTCCAATGTATTCGGTTTATTCATCTATATTTGAGATGTTTTTGGGGATTTCCAATAAAGAGGCATTTTGTCTTTTTTGCACCACCATTTTGTCTTGCAGGATCTGACTAAGGGTTCCCACTCATTTCTCATTGGTTTTGCATCGATCCATCTTGTCAATGTGTCCATCTCTATGCAGAGAGATCTTGTAGCCCCTTTGAGACTAAACTGAAAGAAAGGAACATTCATGGGGAGCTGTGTTGGCCATTTAGCAAATTCAAACAAAAATCCACCAAACAGCGATACCTTTATTGCGCCAACCGAAATGCACAATATCCTTGTTGCAAGCTTTCGAAGCTCCACTGGATTCTTCTTCATCAGGCAAGATGTTACCAAACAAAACCAAAAACAAACAAACAGGAGAAAAACAATTGGAGATAGTAAATCAGATGCCTGTATTTTGTTTCAGTCTTTATTTAAGATGGTATATGGGGGTGGGGGGGTGGGAATATTTTTTGCAGGCAGGATCTTCCTCCTTCTGGCCCTGTGAATATAGGGAGATTTGCAAAATCCAAACATTTAAAATCCTTTTAGATATCCTCCCCACCATATACCATCTTAACTGATATTTTCTTTACCTGAACTATTCACTAGCTAGGTAGATTATAGCCTTTATATATATATATATACACACACACACACATATATATAGACAGATAAAAGCCATTAGTAATTTTTTGTTTGAACGGCAAGCTACTTGTGTTGCTTTTGGAGTCAGTCTCAGGTCTTAGGGAAGCATAGTTGGACTCTTCTGATTTAAAGCTAGACCCTAACAGGCTTGGCTTTGATATTTTTAATATTTAAATATTTTTATTTCCTTACCAAAGGCTGAAGCCTTAGGAAACTTAAATTGCCCTACAATAATAATAATAATGGAAGACTGTTGTTAACTGCATTGGAGTGGATCCTGACTCCAAGGCCCTCTTCTGTCCTCCATTGCTCTGCTCAGGTCCTGCAAATTCTTGCCCCTGATCTCTCTTTCATTGAATCTATCCTTCTGGCTTGCAGTCCTCCCTCCATTTTTCCTAGCTTTATTGTCTTTTCCAATGAGTCTTGTCTTGTCGTGACATGGCCGAAATATGACAGCCTCACTCGCTTTAGTCATCTTGGCTTCCAAGGAGAGTTCAGGCTTGAGCTGTTCGCTGTTGTTGTTGTTGTTGCTGTTGTTGTCGTGTGCCTTCAAGTCATTTCCAACTTATTGTGACTCTATGGCCAACCTATCATGGGTTTTTTTTGGCAAGTTTCTTCGGGAGTGTGTGCCATTGCCGCCCTTGGAGGCTGAGAGAGTGTGACTTGCCCAAGGTCAACCAGTGGGTTTCATGACTGAGCCAGGAATCGAACTCTGGTCTCCAGAGTCAGTCCACACTCAAACCGCTACACTATACTGGCTCTCTTTTTGGTTCTCCATCGTATCCTCTTCTCCAGCATCAAACCTCCTCTGAATAAAATAAATCATGCCCAGGAAACCTTAGGATTGAGTTGCCATAACTTGGAGTCCACTTGACAACAATAACAATAGCTAGACAATCCAAGGTTAGATCATCAGATTTCACTCCCAATGGAGTATTTTCATACCATATCCGAACTGGCTTGAAGCTTGCAGCCGTAGTTTATTCCTACTTTCAGAGAGATTTTCCATCAAGGAACAGCATTTAGATTTAGAATCTAATTCTAGACCTAAGGCTGAAAAAGAAAATGCAGCAACCTCTCCAATTGTACAAGAAACAGCATTTTACGACTCAGTGTGGGCTACCCCCATTGATAAGAAAATAGCATTTACGCAGTGAACTGGGCCTATTCGACACCACCAGTGTTTTTCCACTGATCTTAATAATTCTTTTTTGGGTCACGGAAAATAACCATGCAGTCTGTCCGCTCAATGTACGCAGACATTTGAGTAAGGCGTTTTTATGTTGTGAGTTGATGTGAATGACTGTGATATGAACTGATCTACACTAGAAAGCTTTGATAAAAAGAATACTCAAAAGTGAAGTCGAAGGCTTTCACGGCTGGCATCTATAGATTTTTGTGGGTTTTTCGGGCTGTGAGGCCATGTTCCAGAAGAATATATTCCTGATGTTTCGCCTGCATCTGTGGCTGGCACCTTCCTCTTTTGCTACTTCCCTCCATCTTTGCAAGCTTTATTGTCTTTTCCAATGACTATCTAGCTATTGTTATTGTTGTGTGGCTTCAAGTTGACTCCAGTTTATGACACTTCAATCCTAAAATATCCTGGGCAAGACTCCAGCCGCAAATGCAGGCAAAACTTCAGGAATATATTCTTCTAGAACACGGCCTCACAGCCCGAAAAAACCCACAAAAACTAAGAATACTCAAAGCTTGCACACGCTTTCATGTGTTTTTCGTAGGAATTTATCACATGGGATGGATCCCATGCAAAAACCGGATTTAAAGTGAAAACAACCCGCTGGCATCAACTTGAAAGAACGCGTCATTCATCCAAATGGAAAGTCACCAAAACATGCTCCTTTATACTTTCGGGAACTTCCGAAAGTAAAAAGGAGCGGGTTTTGGTGACTTTCCATTCGGGTTAATGTCGGGTTATTTCTCCTTTACACAAACACATCTGAAAAATAAACTTTGGCGTTTGTTTGTTTTTTCTGGATTTTTAAATCCCATAAGCAACTTGTCTCCGCATCATAAACTCCATTCTCCAGGGCACTGAAAATAAGCATTTCCTCTCCCAAATCCCAGTTCATATGTCTGACACATTATTACTTAATCACATTATTATTATTATTATTATTATTACTAAAACAGGCTTTTAATGAGAGAGACAAAGTAAAGTGTTGAATACAGAGTGTCTCTTGTGTTGAATGCAAACAAATATATATCTGTGTGTGTGTATTATATACACTTGTTTGTATTCAACACTTTAAAGAGACACTTTGTATTCAACATTTTAATTTTTCTCTGCAATTAAATGTCTGTTTTGGTAATCCGGTGTGTATCTCTTCCTAAGAAGTTCCTGCTGAGCTCAATCAGACTCGCTTCCAGTAGCAAGGTCAGCAATGGCCTGGGAGTAGGGTCCTCCTTTTCCAGGACATGTCTTACCTTTCACCCTTCTGTCCAGGAGGAACTTCTGAGAGCATTTCTGAAGTGTGGGGTATCAATACAATTAATAATAAGTCCCCTCGAAACCCCATTTTGGAACAATGCTGTAATGAACGGCATGCTTACTTAAGAGTAAGTCCTACTGAACCTAGAGGATCCTGTTTGTTTATTAATATATTTATAACCTGCCTTCTATATAAAGGTCTCCGGGCAGAGTGCAATGAGATCCACTTGACCAGCTTAAAACAATAAAATGATTTGAAAAGACTAAAAACATGTCAACATCTTACTTCTGAGATATTCTAGATTTCATGTCTGAGTAAGGTTTAAATTGGAGTGAGTGGCATATTCATGGACTGCAATTCCCAACAGCCCTATCCAACATATCTATTATTATTATTATTATTATTATTATTAAATTATGTTGTTATTATTATATGTGTCCTCCATTTTGAGCATGACTAAGAAGCATGGATTTATATTTATATGAGAGCGTTTAGCTTTTTTGTTTAGTAAGGTCCTACATTTTGCTTGAAGGCCCTACGTGTTGCAGGGCCTTGTCCTCCTTTGCGGTTCTAACAGAATTAACAGAATAAAATCCGATCACTCTGCCTGGGAAAAGCAAACCTCTTTTTGTAATTGAAAAATGCTGCTCAAGAATCTGTCCCCATAACCCTCCAGGGGTTGTGGCGAGGGAAATCTTACATTTTGAGGGCCCTCCGCCTGTCTTTAGAGGGGTCTTTTCCCTAAGTACAAGTGACCCAAAGTAATTTGAATTAGGTGAATGGAAATTGTGTGAATAGCCCCTAACTACAAGTGAAGCAAAGTGATTTGAGTGATGTGAAATGGCTGCAATTGGCCATTCCCTGGTGCATAGGACTGCTTTCTTCTGCAGCTCATAATGTTACCTGTAGCTGCTATAAGTACCTGCGGTCCAACTGTCCCAATTTTCTAGGAACGATCGTGATTTCTTTGTTGTCCCACTTTTACAGCTGCTCCAGGCTGCATCTCCACTGCAAAATTAACAGCCATGGTTCAACGCTATGGAATTCTGGGGTTTGTAATTTTGTGAGATATCTAGCCTTCACCGTCAGAAAGCTCAGGTGCCACAACACACTACAGATCCCAGGATTTCATAGGATGGAACCATGCTGGTTAAAGCAGTGTCAAGCTGCATTACCATCTCTTTAGTCTCTTAAAATTATTTTATTGTTTTAAGTTGGTTGTGTCAATCTTGTCGTATAAATATATTAATAGATAAAGCTTTACGTTCAGTAGGACTTACTCCTAAGTTAGCACACAGTTTATTGCAGTCCAGTTCCAAAAAGTGGTTTTGAAGAGACTTATTCCCTTGTTCATTAATTAATTAATTAATAATAATAATTTATATCCTGCCCCTCTGCTGAGTTGTTGGTGTATAGCGTGCCGTATCTGAGTGTGATATACAAGAAAAGACAATAATATAGCTGAAGACACAAAGGAAGGAGTACAATAAGTGTAAAGTATAAAAAGAGAACCATATTACTGTTTTGAGACATTAGCTGCATCCGCACTGCAGAAATAATGCAGTTTGATGCTGCTTCAGCTACCATGGCTCAATAATAATAATAATAATAATAATAATAATAATAATAATAATATAATTTATTTATAGCCCGCCTCTCCCCAAAGGATAACAATCATAAAATATCACAATGACATTAATTAAAACAAAAAGCATCATAAAATACAATCAATTTACTACATAAAATACAATCAATGCTATGGAACGGTGGGATTTGTAGCTTGTTGTGGCACCAGAGCTCTCAGATAGAGAAGGTTAAATATCTCACAAAACAACAAATCACATGATTCCATAGCAGTGAGGCATGGAAGTTAAAGCAGCATCAAACTGGATTATTTCTGTAGTGCGGATGCAAGCCATTGCCTCTGTATTTGTTCCAGCGACACATATTGATATGTCACCAGCTAGGGTTATAATAATAATAATAATAATAATAATAATAATAATAAATTTTATTTGTAACCCGCCCCTCTGCTCGGCAATCGGGGCGGCGTACATCAGTGAAAACTAAAGTGAAAACTGGATAGGGCTTCCGTATCTTTAATGACTGTTTATATAGAATTTCATTTCTTGGCATGCAACCAGGTAACAAGCAATACCTGCTGAAATTCCTTTTGTTTTCACTCTGGCAACTATAGTCATCACAGTACATAGATCTTGCAGCTCCTTTGAGACTAACTGAAAGAAAGAAGTTGGCAGCATGAGCTTTCGTAGATTTAAATCTACTTCCTCAGATGCATTTGGAATAGTCACCCCAGTATTTTATTTTTTAAAATTCTCCATTCTTATAGAAGCCCTGTTAATACCAATCCGTAATATATAAATGTGTCTACTTTTGCATCTTAAGCAGGTGAAAGACAGGAAACTATGATTAGAAAAAGAAAGAAAGCTGATTAGTGATGCCTTGGTAATACATGAGCGCCCTAGTACAGAGTAGTAAACCTTAGTAATTTACTCTTTATTGTAAAATAATGCTTCTTTTAATGTATGTTTCAGAATGTCTTTGCACTGATGCAGTGGAACATCAATCTCAGTTCAGCACCTGGTTCTGCAAAACTGAAAGTTACTAAGGATGCAGAAAGTTTATTAACAGTTATATGATGGTCTTATTTTTTATATATATAGTTTTTATTTCCTTTAAAAAGACATATATACATACATACACATATAAACATATAAGTCAAAATACATACAAACATAAAAACAAACAGCTACAATACATTACATTCAAAACATATAACTACACCTAACACAGACCTATCCAAACCAATATCTAATCTCTCATAATACTCTTAAGGTCATTTATATCTAATTTCATATATTTAATGATTTGTCTTATAAATTAAACTTCCTGATGTACCTTCATCACCTTTTCAGTTTTATTGATTTTATTAATCCTCCTAAATTTTGTCCTGGTTCTTATATAGTTTGATTCTATATTCTTCATTATCTTTTATTTTACTGTTATCTAAGCTAAATTCCATCCTCGATTCTCTCCAAACTTTTGAAGGCATAACCATTCGTCTTTAATATCTTTTCCTCTTTATTTTGCAGTAAGTATATCCATATCCACCGCTTCTCTTAATTTGATTATCCACTCTTCATCTGATGGTATTCTGTTGATTTTCCAATATTGTGCGTAAATTATCCTGGCCGTCGTTATCATATATAAAATTTTTCTACCATGTAAAACGATACTGAAAGAATATACTTAATATAATGAATGAAATACTCCGGACGAGAATAATACTTGATCCAAGAGTCTTTCTATTAAACATGACGAACAAATTAGATGAGGAGACGGGGGGGGGGGGGGAAACTTATATTATTTTAAAAGTTATTTTAAAAGTTATTTCGTAGATTTAAATCTATTTCCTCAGATGCATTTGGAATAGTCACCCCAGTATTTTATTTTTCAAGTTAAAATCTTACACATTCATATTTTAGAGAAAGGTTAGACAGGACAGAATTGGCATTGTGCAAGACCGTCTTGCATGTTTAACTCCGATTTGTGTATTTCTTTCCCTGGAGGATGACAACATCTGTATTGCAGCATTCTTAATTAGTAAAAGGCGAAAGATTTATACCATCTGAAGAGAAACCAGAGCATTGCAGCATTCTTAGGATGAATTTAATATGATAAAATAGTACTTAAGGAAGGTGTGGGTAGTGAGAAATTTACTTTTCGGAAAAGCAACATTCCAGGGCTGTTGCAACTAGTGCCCCAGGAGTTCTGGGACATTAGTTTTTTTTTTGTTTTGTTTCCCGGATCCTATTTTTATTAAAGAACCAACGCCTTTCATGTCTGCATAGTTCAACTGAAACCTTTTTGGCTACAGTGCTGGCTTAGAACACAGGTATGATTTCTTATACATATGACAAGCAGAAAGGATGTCTGAATAGCATGCTACAGCTTGCATCCAGTCTGTCTAAAGGGAGAGTCATTTATCCTGGAGATATGATTTAATTTTACCTAATGGGAGATGGAGGGGGGAACCAAGGAAACGGAGATGAATTATGTCAGTATAAATAAGGTGTATAATTATAGCCTGTGTTTTAAAAGATATGAGTTGCAATGCCCTTTTTAATAAGTCGACTTAAATCTCACCGCAGTTAAGAACTCACTAGGTGGCTTTATGCAATAGGATAGAAATTTAGAATAGAAAAAAAAAATGTATTACAGCACATAGCCAGCATAATATAAATAAATAAATAAATAAATAAATAGATTTACAGAAATTACCAAAATTACAAAAATATATTACAGGACAACTGAACAAATATAAAATACACGATTTAAAATAAGAATGCTACCCATTCGTGGTTTAGGACCTTAGTTTGTACAAGCTTTCTGCAATAACTTCCTAAATCCACAAAACAGCGATACCTTTATGGGGGCCAACCAAAATGCACAGAATACATGTTGCAAGCTTTCGAAGCTCCACTGGCTTCTTCCTCAGGCTAATATGTTAAAAATAAATCAGGAGAAAAATATATTTATATATGACGATGTTAGTCACAGGTTTGCATTTTGTCAAGATGTTGTTGTTGCTCTCACTTAAGACGCATTGGAAGGCTATCCATGCAAAGCATTGTAATGCTTTGTCTCCCATTATCCACAGGGCCAGAAGGAGAAGTAGCCGGCCTGCATGGACATCCCTCCATAACATCTTAACTGAGAACAACAACACCTTGACGAAATGCAGGCCTGTCACTAACTAACATCATCATATTATTTTCCCCCTCCTGTATGATTTTTAACACCTTTGCCTGATGAAGATCCCAGTGGAGCTTCAAAAGCTTGCAACATGTATTTTGTGCATTTTGGTTGGCCCAATAAAGGTATTACAGTTTGTTGTTGTTGTTGTTGTTGTTGTTATTGAACATTTTAATACATAAAAACACTAATCACATACATAAATATACATACCAACCCGTTAAAACAAAAATATGTATAAAAGCTTATACATGTATTCCATAGCAAATTCATTACATATATCGGTATTAATGGTCCCTCAGATTTCAATGCCACCAACCTATTACTCTTCTACTCCAACGTGTATTCTACTTCAAATACAACTGTCTCTCTCATATTACTTTACCTTACCTTTCCCCAAAATTGTCTAATTTAACTTAGATCTTTCCACCTCATTCCAAACTCCACTCTTTTCCCTTCCTACCCTTTCTTTTCCTTCTCCACGGTTACTCCTAGCCCTTTCTCTTTCTTTCCTCCCTCTTTCTCTACATTCTCTTCTCCTTCAACTATCCCTATCACACTTACACCTTCTCCTTTACTTACTTCTAACCTTCTTTCACATTTACTCCTAACCTTCCTTCCCATCAAATACCAATTTCATATAAATAAATAAATAAATAAATAAAACTTTTATTTGCATCCCGCTTTTCTACTATAATAGCAATCGGGGCGGCTTACCTGTTAAAACGAACCAATACAATACATAATAACAGTACATGATCATATATCCTACCCCCCCCCTTAAAAAAGAATTAAATTTAGCACAGTTTAAAAAATATAATCTGTTAAAATATATTAATAGCAAATGGTTTATTGGGCAGAAAGGCAGCATAATACAAGTGTAAGGGGTTTCGTATATAGCCGAGGAATATATCAACCAATTGTTCTTGACTTTATATAACACTACCATTTATTGAAGCCCAATCGACCTTCAATTCATATACCGTATTTTCCGGTGCATAAGACGACCCACGTATAAGACGACCCCCCCATTTTCCCAGTCAAAATATAGAGTTTTAGCACCTCTATCTTCATTATCCTTATATCCGGCGTATAAGACGACCCCCCACTTTAGCCACAGATTTTGCAGGTAAAAAAGTAGTCTTATACGCAGGAAAATAAGGTATATTCTTTACCAAATTATCTTATTCAGCTTCCTTCATATAATTGTATACTACATCTATTTCAAGGTATTACTGTTTTGTGGATTTTGGATATTGTTGTCCTTTGCTATGTAGCCAACAGGGCTGCCTCTGGATGTGTTAAATGGCTTTATGCAAGCCTTGGTCTCCCTATGTATAATTCCTAGGGGCGATCACAGCAATCCTCCATAAAGGCTTGCTGAAAATGTTATTCGGCTTTCGTCCAGACCTGGGCTTCCAATACAGCCGCAGTTAATAACCAGCAAGAGAGTTCTTCATGTTCCAGTAGCGCTGTCTCCATGCTGCCCTCTTGCTCTCAAAGACAGTTGTTCAAACAGGAAAACGCTTTTCTACTGTCTGCAGCACAATTCATACGAAGCGTACAAGAACCTAGGAAATACGCTGTACAGATAATAAAACATTTATTATTATCCCATAGTCACTGTATCCTTGTTTTTCCTCCCTCTTTCCTTTCCCAGATGGAGAGAGTTTACTTCTGGCAAGAAGCACATAGTTCAACCGATCTATCAGACACTTTATTCTCTTTTATGGGGTTGGGATACAGTATATTGTGCATTTTGGTTGGCGCAACAAAGGTATTGCTGTTTGGTGGATTTTTGTTTTAATGCGAATCTGTTCATGTTGTCAGTAAATTCTGTTGAGATATTGTTTAGATCATATTTTGGTACAATCACTGATTTTGTTTTCTTCTTTTCTTTTGTTGCTTGTAGTGTTTTGTCTGCCATCTGTTGAACAGATAAGCTGAGAGGATGCAGCCTTGTCTGACTCCTTTGCCAACTGGGAAACATTTTGTTTCTCCATATTATGTTTTTCACAGTAGCCTCTTGTCCTGAGTACAGATTCCTCATCAGATGTGTTGGCATTCCCAAGTCTTTAAGGGCCTTCCATAGCCTTCCTAGAGCATAGCAAAGCCTTTGACTTCATATAGATCAGGGGTAGGCAACCTTTCCCCTTTAAGGGCCGAGGGACTTCATCTCCCAGAAGCCTCAGCCATGTTGGCCAATAGTCCCAT
The DNA here is from genome assembly GCA_026167975.1 of Phrynosoma blainvillii. Lineage (NCBI taxonomy): Eukaryota > Metazoa > Chordata > Lepidosauria > Squamata > Phrynosomatidae > Phrynosoma > Phrynosoma blainvillii. The sequence continues at coordinate 20,998,313 of JANUYF010000007.1, read as the reverse complement.
GTTGGCCAATAGCTCCTTGGATTCTGGGAGCTGAAGTCCCTCGGCCCTTAAAGGGGAAAGGTTGCCTTCCCCTGAGTAGATCATGAAAAGCTATGGAATGTCAACACATCTGACAGTTCTGATGTGGAATCTGTACTCAGGAGAAGAGGCTACTGTCAGAACAGAACATGGAGAAACAGGATGGTTCCCAATTGGCAAAGGAGTCAGACAAGGCTGCATCCTATCACCTTACCTATTGAACTTTTATGCAGAACATATTGTCAGGAAAGCAGGCTTGGACATGGAAGAGGGAGGAGTGAAAATAGGAGGAAGTAATATCAACAATCAGAAAGATGCTGACAACGCCATAATACTAGTAAAGAACCTCACGGACCTGGAACACCTACGAAGGAAGATCCAAGAAGAAAGTGTAAAAGCAGGCTTAATGCTGAACATCAAGAAAACAAAAATAATGACAATGGAGAATCTAGACAAATTCAACTCAGACAATGAGGAAATAGAAATAGTAAAAGAGTTCCCATACCTGGGATCAAACATTGGAGTTTATCACACGGGGAGCACCGTGCAAAATCGCTCTTTAAAGTGAAAAAAAAAAAGCCGTAAAAGCAGAAGCTTTTAATGAATGGGATTTCTCCCGTTCTGCCCTGTGTGAAATGTGAAAGCGCTGTTAAAAGGAGGTTAATCCGAACGAAAACCCCTCATTTTTACTTTCGGGTTTTTTCCGAAAGTAAAAAGAAGCGTAAATGAGGGGTTTTCGTTCGGATCAACCTCCTTTTAACATCAATTTAACAGCGACGTCGTGTGAAATCATGACCGCTTTTGCGTTTTTCCCCCCCTAATTTAAAGCCCCGTTTTCGCACAGGATTTCCCCCATGTGATAAACTCCATAGACAGAAATGAGGACTGCAGTCAGAAAATCAAAAGAAGACTAGGAACGGGGAGGGTGGCTATGAAAGAACTAGAAAAGATTCTAAAATGCAAAGATATACAACTCAGCACAAAAGTTAGAATCATACAAGCCATTGCATTCCCTATTACCATGGATGGATGTGAATGCTGGACAGTTAAGAAAGATGATAAGGAAGAAAATCAATGCATTTGAGAGAATGTGGGGCTGGAGAAGAGTGCTGGGGATCCATGGACAGCCAAAAGGACAAACAAATGGGTCATAGAACAGATCAAGCCAGAAACTTCCCTGGAAGAAGCCAAGATTATTAAACTGAGGCTGTCGTACTTTGGACACATCATGAGAAGGGAGGACTCTTTGGAACAAACAATAATGCTGGGAAAGGTGAAGGGAAATAGGAAGAGGGGAAGGCTACTCGCAGTGGTCCCCAAACTGTGCCCTTTAAGGGATTTTGGACTTCAGCTCCCAGAATCCCAAGCTATTGGCCAACTTGGCTGAGGCTTCTGGGAGCTGAAGTCCAAAATATCTTAAAGGGCACAGTTTGGGGTTGCAGGATTTAAGCAGAGCCAGGGAGGACAGAGGGCCTTGGAGACTTCTCATCCAGAGGGTCGCCATGGGTCGAGATTGACTCGAGAGCAGTTAACAACAACAAACAACAAGAGCCTTCCCTTCAGTCAAAGGCTTGGCAAGGCCCCTCCTCTGGGCTGTCATTCATATCCAAGCAGCCAATAGCAGGCGCTTGTCACGTTGTAAGCTCCGCCCTATTGAGAGGGTGGTGTGTGGGGGCGCATAGCCAAAAGACGGTTGGTTGGCTGGTTTCCTGTGGAGAGAAAGCTTCAGTTGCGAGAGCGCGCATGCGCAGAGAGGCGAGGGCCGGCGGTGAGGGCGGCCGCGAGGGGCGCGCGAGCCAACTCGAGGCGGTTGGTGAGGCGGTTGGCGCGCATGCCCAGAAGGGCGGCTCTCCGTGGCGCGAGGGCAGCGTTCCATCGGGGTGGGAGGGGCTGCTCGCGCGCTCTAAGCAAAGAGAGCAAAAAGCAAAAGGCAAAAGGCAAAGCAAAGGAAAGGCAAGGAAGCCTCCAGCTGCAAAAGGAGCATGTCTGCAGGCCGGGCCAAGAAAGTGAAGATGGCCACCAAGTCCTGCCCAGAGTGTGACCAGCAGGTGAGAGAGAGAGGCTCAGTCTTCCTGCTGCAGAATGGGAATTCAATTCCCAAGCAGGCACATGGCTGGGGATTATGGGCTTTGCAGTGCTGGGCAGTTTAGTCACCTCAGTCTTGGTGCAAGGAGGAGGAGGAAGAAGAAGGGGCCACTTTGGCCCCATGCTCCATTGTCTGGCTTCCTGGCTGCTTTAAAAACCCCTTCCTGAATTATTTATTTGGGGGTTGTTTGTTTGTTTGTTTGTTTTTCCCCCTTGTGTGTGTTTTTATTTGTTGGATAAAATGTTGGTTCTTTCCGTTCTGGTAAAAAGTACCACCAACCTAGACTTCTTTGGGTCTTCCCTTGAAATAGGACTGTATCTTTATTTATAGACAATACAGGAAAAATAAAACAGCCCTAACTGTGGAGGAAGAATTACCTCACCATTGTTATATAGCTGTATTGCAGTCTTTATTTCACTTTGTGAATAAGTATCATATTGGAATGAAGAATGTACAGCAGACAGGAAGGATGCTATCTGTTAGAAAGAAGTCAAGCAAGAGAGCCCAGATTCAGTTAGGAACAGGTAGCTTATATATACATAATTGCTTCTTTATGGAAAGTCAGTAGGGTAAAGCAGTAAGCAAAATATTACAATCTTGGCAGAGGATGATGGATGATATCCCCTATTTATTGGATTTACAGAGGTACAAAATAAAATAACTTTTACCTTTCCCAACTAATGAGAAACTGTGGGAATTACTCAAAGTTATACGTTTGAAATCAGATGTATAAATGTATCAGCATTTTTTATTATCATCATTGTTGAAGCTAAGACTTTAGATTTCTGTATGTATGTATTTCTGTTATATATATATATATATATATATATACACACACACACACACACACACATATATATACACACACACAAACACACACACACATAGGAATACATACAGACATTTAATACATCATGTATATATAATGCATATACATTAATACATATAATACATTATATATATATATAATAGAAATACATACAGACATTTAATACATTATATATATATATAATAGAAATGCATACAGACATTTAATACATTATGTATATATAATGCATATACATTAATACATATAATACATACATATAATACATTAATACATATAATACATTTTATATATATATCATAGAAATACATACATACATACATATAATACATTATATATATGATGCATCTACATCAATACATTCTATATATATTCACGCACACGCACACACACACATATATATATAACACACACCCATAAGTACTGTACATGACTTTCTTTTGTATTGTACTACACATCATATGAGTACTGTATATGACTTTCTTTTGCTTTTTAGGTCCACTGGTTTAAATAAGATACCAAATTTGGGATTGTTTTCTAAAATTGCCCATATGTAATGGATCAACTGTTAGATGTTTATGTTGCCTTTTCACTGTGCTTAAACACAAAAGAAGGTGCAATGCTTTATGTGGCTGTAGCTGCTCACGTAAGGATCACATTTCCTTTTCTCTAGTGTTTGATTAGTGGCACTTCAAAAATATAATGTTTTCACAAATGGATTAAAAAAATGAGTTGGAAAAAATAAAATAAAATCCCTCACTGAAGAAAGGAAAAAAAGGAAGGCAAGAAACCAAGACCAAACCCTACCTTGTGGCATGGCTTGGTGCTTTTTATATTGTTTTGGGATGCTTTACATCTTCCCTTGTATTGAAGGGCTAGCAGTTGGATTTGTTTCGGAAAAAAAAGTGGAGATTGCTGATCATGGGAACCTTTTTTTTAAATAGAGGACTCTAGTGCCTTCATAGAACAGCCAGCTTATTGTTGTTGCTATGTTCTCTTGAATTACTGAAAGGGTGGAAAATAAAGAGGGCATCTAACATTATTATTATTATTATTATTAATTAATTAATGTTCTTTTAAGGTGCTGAAGGAGTGGAAAATAAAGAGGACATCTAACATTATATTATTATTATTATTATTACTGTACTGTTCTCTTGAATTGCTGAAAGGGTGGAAAATAAAGAGGACATCTAACATTATTATTATTATTTTCTCTTGAGGTGCTGAAGGAGTGGAAAATAAAGAGGACATCTAACATTATTATTATTATTATTATTATTATTATTATTATTATTTTCTCTTGAAGTGCTGAAAGAGTGGACATCCAACTTGAAATAGGCTGATTCTTAGGGACTGGCAGTGGAGTCCTAGTCCCTTGCATACTCAGAAATCAATCCTGCTCTGAGATATATATTTTTTGTGTATGGCATGGCAGCCTTGGTGGCTTTAGATAAGAATTTAAAATAGCATAAGGCATGTGCCCAGAAATATTGATGTACCACACTTCCAGTAAATCGGGTGGGTGGTTTTTCTCTCTGTTCCTATCAATCTTGGGATCCTCTAGCATTTTACCCAGTGCTGGCCTAGCCGAATAATTTTTAAACTGTACATTTTAAATGATGCATTTAAAAAAAAAATTGCATTGTTTTAATATGCATGTGTTTTGTTTTGTTCTTTTAAAGGGATGTGTTTTAACTTGTGTAATTATTGGTCTGTTGTGTTCCCTGCCTCGATCCATGGGGAGAGGTGGGGAATAAATAACAACAATAAATTACAAATACAAATTATTACAAATATGGGAGAAGTTTTGAGGCATCAGAACTGCAGGTATGCATTTGTCTGAAGTCCTGTATTGTACCTGACAATGAACTATTTTCCATTTGGTCAGACAGGTCTGAGTCACCCATACGCTTGTATACTACCAAATTTTAGAGAACTAAAAATAAATGTACTTTTTGTATTTTGTCAAAAGAACGCAGTGTGCCTTTTCTCCCTCCTGTTACTCCCACATATTGTGCTATAATGTGAGATTGTCCTTCATTGTGCCAGTTGTCACTTTGCTCTAAATCACATTCTCTTTTATTTGAGGCTCCTTTATTCCTAATTTTCTGTTTAAAACGCCTTTTCAAAATTTGGAAGCCACCTTCAAGGTCAAGGCACTGAAGCTCACTTTCTAAAAAAGACTGAAGTGCACAGCTGGCCCTTTATTGATTTTATTATATTACTGTCTTCTGTTGCCTCTGAGGAAAGTGGATGATGTACATGTCTTTTCCCATTTCTTTTCATGCTTTTGATGACCATGTGAGAGAGGATGGCAGCCCCAAAATTATAGCATAAGCTTCACAACTGAATGGAAATTCGAATTTGAGTCTCTTCGGTCTTAGTCTAATTGCTGTTCATGGGAAGATTGCAATATTTCCATGTCTTTAAGATGGATATTTGTAGTTAGTTTAGCTCCCACTGGCTGCTTCAATGCAAATCTCTTGCTTTCAAGGGCATATATATTATGTTGCATGAATTCATGTTGGTTTTGACATGCATGGATATATCGCTTAGAGATCTTTGGTGCTTTCAGTTTCTCACATTTTGTGTCAGGTTTACTTGCTAGTTTTTCCTGTACCAAATGTGCAACATGTGGGTGCAACATATATATTCACAGAAATGCATGTATCCACCCATGACTAGACTACAGTATATGTATGTTTGGAAAATCTGTCCTGGTCACATTTCCCACATGTGTGTCCAATTGTGCGTTGCCCATGTTTGTACACATACAGTTGGCCCTCTGTATCCACAGATTTTTTTTTATCCATGGATTCAACCATCCACAGCTTAAAATATTCAAAAATAATATAAATTCCAAAAGCAAACCTTGTTTTTGCCATTTTATATAAGGGACACCATTTCATTATTCCATTGTATTTAATGGGACCCGGGTATGGAGGGCCAACTGCACTATGCCATTGTATTTAATGGGACTTGGGTATGGAGGGCCAACTGTACTATGCCATTATACAGTGGGCCCTTCTTATACACGGGGATCTGTTCTGGACTCCCGCCATATATGGGAAAAAACGTGTAAGATGAAATCCCTTTGTTTATTATGGCGGCAGGCTTCCACACACTCACCTGCAGTGCACTCACCATTTTGTCCTCCCGGGTTTGTCGTATGCGTAAGCTCAAATCCGCATACAGCAAGCCTGCGTATGGCATGGACGTGCTGTAGTTAATGGGACTTGGGTATGGAGGGCTGACTACTATGCCATTGTAGTTAATGGGACTTGGGTATGGAGGGCCAACTGTACTATGCCAGTGTATTTAATGAGAACTGGGTATGGAGGACCAAGTGTACTATCCTGTGTATTTAATGGGACTTGGCTATGGCGGGTTTACTGTACTATGTCATTGTATTTAATGGGACTTGGGTATGGAGGGCCAACTGTACTATGCCATTGTATTTAATGGGACTTGGGTATGGAGGGCCAACTGTACTATGCCAGTGTATTTAATGAGAACTGGGTATGGAGGACCAAGTGTACTATCCTGTGTATTTAATGGGACTTGGCTGTGGCGGGCTTACTGTACTATGTCATTGTATTTAATGGGACTTGGGTATGGAGGGCCAACTGTACTATGCCATTGTATTTAATGGGACTTGAGCATCCATGGATTTTGGAATCCAAGGGGGTTCCTGGAACCAAACCTCAGTGGATACCAAGGGCCCATTGTAATGTAGAACATGCCAGCAAATATAATTTCCATGGAAAGTGTGGAATGACTCTCAGTTCTGGTATTTTTGTCTGTGGTAACTTCCCCCTGCTCTGCATTTCCTCTCAAGAAAGCATTCCTCATGTTGTCAAATGAATGGTGATTCATCCAGCATGGAAAAGTTGTTGAGCGAACACAGCCATAGGTGGTTATGTGATCTCTAGTGGCCCTATAAGGTCTGGTTTCACTTTCCTCCCGAGAACCGGCTCGAGAGTTTATTTTAACTTTCAAGTAGTCTGCATCAAAACCAGCTGTTTCATTCTGAGATGCTGGAACTTGCAAGTAGCTTTAAGAAATTAGCCTCCGTGCTCCCTATTTTCCATCTAGTGCCTGTCTTTGAAAAGAATCCTTTTCTGTCATTGGTTCTTATTGAAGAACAAAGGAGTGACTTAGGCTGCATCCACACTGCAGAAATAAAGAATCTAGGTTGACACCACTTTAATTTCTGTGACTCAGTACAATGAAGTCTGCAAATTGTAGTTGTGGCACCTGAGCTCTGATAGAGAAGGCTAGATATCTCACAAAACTACAATTCCCAGGATTCCATAGCACTTAGCCATGACAATTAAAGTGGTGTCAATCTGGATTATTGCTACAGTGCAGATGCAGCCTTGGAGTGACTTCTCTGTGTCTATGTGCCTTCAAGTTGCCTGTCGATTTATGGCGACCCCATGAATTTCATAGGGTTTTCTTAGGCTAGGAATACTCAGAGGTGATTTTGCCAGTTCCTTCCTCTAAAATAGAGCCTAATATTTGTGGATGGTCTCCCATTCAAGTACTAACCAGGACTGATCCTGCTTAGCTTAGCTTCCAAGATCATTTTTGTGTCCTCAGTTCCTCTACACAGGCTACATGCTTTATAATATTCAAGGGATTTGTGAGTGTTTAAATATCTGCAGCCATAGCTTTATGAAGAGCTGATGAACTATACCGAGGGAAATAATAATAATACAGTAATCCTTTTCTTATGCAACCTACTGGCACACAGCTTTGAAGAAGTGGAAAATATGGGGTGGGGGAGTTTAGTTTTTAACAGCTTCTGATCTTTCACTTTGAGAAAAGCACCTTGCCAACGTGCTGCTGACTCATTTCACAGTTGTAATTTAAAAAAATATTTATAGATAGCCTGGAATCGGGAGCTCTTTTTCAAGAACTCTAAAATGTCTTCACTCTGTACTGCTAAATAAATTTAAGACACAAGGATATTCTTTGTGGTAGAATATGCCTAATAATGTTGAATATGTCTTATGTATGAGTGTAAGAAATGAAATCTTATGTTCTTTGTCTCTGGTTCTTCCATGTCACTAACAACACTGAACATTATTTTTCTGGATAACAGTAACATTATTCATTTGTACACATTAACCCAAAACCCATATATTCTATATTATATGATTGTTGTTCATGCAAGCAGCAGGCATAACTGTTGGCCTAGATTTTAGTCCTGAAAAGTAAAAATCTTCATGCACTCTGTTTTAAGGCAAATTCCAAAATCTGTATTGGGGTAATAACTTTATTTGTTGTTTTTGTTGCATGCCTTCACATTTATTCTGATGTAATGTGACTTTACAAGGTTTATGGTAAGATTTAGAGTAGGCGTGCTGTTGCTTTCTTCTAAAACAAGAGTGTGGTATGCCACAGTGATTTTCATAGATGAGTGGAGATTCGAACTCTGGTCTCCTCGAATCCTAGTCCAAACCACTACAGCTTGCTGGCTTTTCCAATAGCTATTTTAGGGTAATCCCTCCAATATATACAATAACCTGTGCAAGCTGGGGAAGAGGAGGGTAGCAGAAATGACTTGATCTTGAAGTTTTTGTCTACACGTTGTACTACGAGATAGTTGGATAGCTGAGCAGGGTCAGCCCTGGTTAGGAGCTGGATGGGAGACCACCAATGAATACCAGCTGCTGTAGGCTATATGTCAGAGGAAGGAACTGGCAAAACCACCTCTGAGTATTCCTTGCCTAAGAAAACTCTATGAAATTAATGGGGCCATTAATTTGATGGGTCATTTGAAGGCACATAAATACATATAGAGGGGCTGCAGACACTCAGATTGTGGTCATAAGCTATAGGCTTCACCCTGAATGGCCCCTGCATTTGTGAGGAACAGGAAAAGTAGTGGAAGAAAATACACTTTGATTCTTTTTTTATATTGTTTATTAAATAAGTCAAAAGTAAGCAAATTGTATTTATTAAATAAACACACAAATGCAAAAAGGAACATTGAATAGCAAAACACGATTAGTGTTACTGCGTGTAGATGATATTGCAATATATATATATGCATACACACACAATATCATCTGAAATTATATTTTACTTTGACCCAGTGCATTATTCCAAATGTTTCCAATGGCTGTGAAACCTTGCTTCTGCGTGTCCCTGTGATGATTAATATAGCTAATAAAAGGAAACAAAATTTATTCAAATTGTCCATGTCCATTAAACTTTGATTCTCACACTTTGAAAATGCAGCATGCACATACCTTTCCAACAAACCCCTAAAAATGATCTCTACACAGTGAAGCTCACAAGAGCCTTTGTAAGTAGAGAGCAAAAACAGTGACCATTGCACCTTTCATGGCTTTATTGCCAGTCGGTTTTTTCTCTATATATTTCTCTGCTATAGGCTTCACCCCAAATGGCCCCTGCATTTGTGAGGAATAGGAAAAGGAATGAAAGACCATAAACTTTTCTTCTTTTTTATACTGTTTATTAAACAAGCCAGACGTAAGCAAATTATATTGTTTATTAAATAAGAAACAAATGCAAAAATAAATATTGAAGAACAAAACATAATCCATGTAACTGTGTATAGATGATATTGCAATTGATATATTGATATGTGTGTGTGTGTGTGTGTGTGTGTGTGTGTACACATTATTCCAAATGTTTCCAGTGGCTGTGAAACCTTGCTTCCATATGTCCATGTGATGATTAGTGTAGCTAATAAAAGGAAAGCAGATTTCTGTGAAATTGTCCATGTCCATTAAACTTTGATTCGCAGACTTTGAAAATGCAGCATGCATACACCTTCCCAATAAACCCCTAAAAATGATCTCTATGGAGATGTGTCATCCATAGGGTCGTCGTGAGTCGAGATCGACTTGAGGGCATTTAACAACAAAATCCAGTGTGGAGCTCACAAGACCCTTTGAAAGAAAGAGAGCAATAGTCAGTGACCATTGCATATTTCATGGTTTTATGTATTACCAGTATGCTTCCCCACCCCCACTTTGATATGATAAAAGAGTTCTGGAGAACTTGAAAGCTTGTTCAATATATTGTGATATCTGCTTTTGTCCTCATAAAGGTATTGTCCTGCTATGGAGTTCAAGATTTTTTAATTGCTCATTTATATAACCATTGAGAAGCCAGTGTGGTATAGTAATTTGAGCGTAGGACTTGGACTATGGAGATCGGGGTTTGATTCCCACTCAGCAGTGGAAACTCACTTTGTGACCTTGGGCCAGTCACACACTCTCAGCTCCAAAAGCCCCATGATAGGTTTACCTTAGGGTCACCATAAGTCAGAAATGACTTGAAGGCACATGACGACAACAAATAGCCGTTGTTTTCCCCAGTAAACTCCACCATCCCTGGTTTCCCAGTCAGCCCATGTTGTAAAGATCAAGAGTTAAATCCAGGCCACCATGACCAGGAATGGTGCAACTGGAAAAGCCAAAAATTACCCTTAAACAGTTATGACATGCATCTTTGTCAGAGCTTCAAAGGAAAAATGCAAAAAAACAGTTGACTTAACAGCTATTGGAGAACAGCTATTAAAGGAAAGGTGGGTAGAATTCCTTGATCTTCATACCAGGGACCTTACTTGTCATGGGTCAGAGAGGAGTGGAAATCTTGAAGGAGACTACAGAAGAAGAATGATGGATCTAAATCAGTGAAAGTGCAAACAAACAGAAAACTTAAAAAGTACCCTTCCCAGAACATCATGAGATCAAAACATGCACCAAGGAAGATTGAAGCCAATGCTGTAGTTGAGAGGGAAGTGTGACAGGTTGCCCAGTGGTTGCTAGCTATATTTTCTGTTCTTTGCGTCTCATAATCATTTTAGAAACTAACACAACTTCTAATTTGTGGGTTGCTGTCCTATGTATTACACATGGTCACCGGATTTTATTTTATTTTTAATTGTGTGCTAGTCAGCTAGTGATTTTTAATGTGTCTCCCAGCTTTATTAAATATGTAGCAATATAGTAGATCCAGGCTAGCCAGTTTTATTCATTTCCTTCTGGGAAGAGACTGTTGTGTCATGCTATTAATAGGCAAGTATTTGATTGCCTTTGAGAATTTTTGTGCTACTTAAAGAGATTTGTAAAAGTCTTTGCTTATATAGAGCTGTGGAAAAGGATGTGGTCTTGGGGATGTTACATTTTTCCTAGTTTATAATTCATATATTTACTTTTTGTTTTTAAAATTTCTTCTTTCCCTCTCTGCATTTATAACAACAACAGCAACAACAACAGGAAACGTGTCCTGTAATCCTGTTGTGTATTTGTTTTAAGTTCAGTGCTGGTTATGGTGAGTTTGAACCCCCCCCAAAAAACAACAACAACAAAACACACAGAAGGGCTTCAAAATAATAGCAATTAATAAATAATCAGTTTAGAGGGGATATGTGAAATCCTCACCAGCTATTAAAAACCTGGGAAAATATAGTGCTAACACCTAAAGGGGATTAACTTGAGCTGGGTTGTCTGTTCTCAGAAGGAGTTGTGACCAGTGGATCTTCCTTAATGGAGATGATGAGTTTTCCATGTGGCTGAAGCCTCCAGTGACCAAGCTGTATCAAAGAACACCCCCCTTGATAAATTTTAGAAGATGCAACCCTATCCAGGTCAAGGTAAACATCTTCCTGGAAAGAAGAACCACCTGGTACCAGTAGCTGTATCTTGTCAGTACTGAACTTAATTTCATTGCATTGGCCCTTATATGGTCCATCATTGATTCAGAACAAGGATTTAGCTCTGAATGTGGCATAAAGAGTTGTGAATGTTGACAGTAATGTCCATATTGATCTTTAACTGAATACTGGTAGATGGTGACCAGTTTTAGAGGGGCATGTAGAGAGATCTTGTAGTACCTTTGAGACTAACTAAAGAAAGAAGTTGGCAGCATGAGCTTTTGTAGACTAAAGTTTAGGAAAGCTCATGCTACCAACTTCTTTCTTTCAGTGAGTGTCAAAGGTGCTACAAGATCTCTCTACATATTGATTCCACAGACTAACATTGCTATATCTTTGAATTCTACCAGTTTAGAGGGGAATGGTGGGATCCAGTGGGATTCTGTAGCATGAATTGGATTAAACAGTATTTTTCCACTACTCCTTCTTTTGAAATTGATCTTCAACCAGCAAATCCCAGTGCTGAGAGCCTGGGCAAATGGATAATATGGTCAGTGAAGTCAAAGGTGTCCTGACTTTAGAAACTAGTGTCAAACTACCCCTGACTACTATCATTGTTGTGGTGGTGGTGGTTGTGTGCCTTCAGGTTATTCCTGATTTATGGTGGCCATTAATCATGGGGTTTTCTTGGCAAGGTTTGTTCACAGGAGGTTTGCCATTGCCTTCTCCTGAGGCTGAGAGCATGTGACATGACCAAGGTCACCCGGTGGGTTTCATGGCCAAGCTGGAAATCAAACCCTGGTCTCCAGAGTCATAGCCCAACCCTCAAACACACTGGCACAGTAATCAAATTAAGGCTATTGCTGTCCCAAATCCAGATGTGAAATTAGTTTGAAATTGATCCAAGGTACTGTTTACATCCAAGACTGCATGGAATTGCATCTTAAGTATGCATCTTAACATGGATAGTTGATTCTTGTCTGGAAGCTATTAGCCTTGCATTCCCAATTATTAGATTTCTGTGTTGGTGCTCAGCTCAGTTAACCTTTGGATCCGACTGGAAGCATCTTGCTGATTTTTCTGATGTTGATCTAAATACTGTTCTGTAAGACTGTGGTCCTAAACTTATGTACATGAGAGTAAATCCCATTAGAAGCAGAGGGAGTCATTTCTGAGTGAACATGATTTGAATTGCACCATTAGACTTTTATATTTTTAGCACTATGCTAAAGGTTGGGTTTAGTGGCCTATTCCCTTTCATGTTTTCAGTGTGCTTGCTGTTACTTGATATTGACAAGTTCAACTGGGCATGAAATTGTGTTCCTGAGCAAAACAAAAGAAATACTTGGTTTTGGGGGTCTTGGATGTTGACCAAAGAAAACAAAAAAGGGGCAGCTTTTTGTCATAGCATGAATGTGCTTTTAAGGAGCTTGTGGTTTATTTATCCATTTCCCCTTGCCCACAAAGGCTTTCATTTCTTTGTTGTTTTAGGCTTACTTTCACAAGAAGCTCATGCTTCTCACTAAATGTGAACATCTGGAATTTTCCCCCAACTCTCAAATGTAAACTTTAGCCTAATGAGAGAACATTTACAATCTAGAATGTGCTACATCACTTAATTTATTTCTCAAAGGAAGCAACAAGTAACTTTAGCCACTTTCTTCCTGCTGCAAGAGGAACTTTGAAAACCACACAGTTTTTGAAGCCTATTCATAATTCAGGACTGATTCTGCAGAAAATTTTCACATTTGTAGGAAACAGCATTTTCCACGCAGGAAACAAGATTTCTAGTCAGAGTTTCTTGATACTTATAAAACCCCACTTATTTTTCAATCATTTTTTAATCTTCTTTCCATCCTTAATAAAATCAAGCATGTTATTCTGATGAAACAGTAAAGCCAAATACTCCAGCACCTATTAAAAATTTATTATTAGGGTATTGGAGTCAAATAGATTTGAATATAGAACTGAGAAAGACAATGAGATATATTACACTGGGGTTGGCAGACCTTAACTTGGTGGGATTTCCCATTAGAAATTTGAGGGCTTCCAGCTGACTGGTGGAAAATATATAGATATTAGAATTAAGTGATTCTGGGCTTAGGAGTTGGAAAGCGTAAATTAAATGGAGCTCACTGACAACTGCACACAAATCTGTTCTTGGTTACCTCAAATTTTCTTCATTCCTGCATTCTTATTTTTTTTGTAAGGAGAGTAAGTTTGTTGTTGCTTCTGTGGAACAATCAGGCATCCTTTTCTATTCTACAAAACACCAGTAGATCTACCATATGCTCATCACTGTATAAGACTTTAGTTTAATGGAAAAGTGCATATATGTGTGTACAGTCGGCCCTCCAATATCCACGGATTCTTCACCCACAGATTTAACTATCCATGCTTTGAAAATATTCCAAAAATATATCATTTCCAAAATCCAAACCTTGATTGATTTTGCAGTTTTGTGTAAGGGACACCATTTTACTGTGCCATTGTATATAATGTGAGTTAAGAGTCCGTGGATTTTGGTATCTCCAGGGAGTCCTGGAACCAAACTTCAGTGGTCCACAGTACTACAGATCTATTGTGACTCCCAGTATTAATTCTTGTAATTTCACTGTATTTATGCAAATTCAAACTAAAGAAGTTGATTATTTTTTTTAAACAAGCGGCATTGGCGTAAAATGTTTTTTATGTACTCAAGTGAAAAATATCACCTGGATGGAAACTCCATTATTGTACTTGTGGGGTATTTTATTTCTTCCTGTTCACTTTAAGCAGACTGTAACTGACAGTAATGCTATATTATTTATTTATTTCACTTTTAGGCTGCACAGTAGCCCAGGTTTCTCTGAGTTGTTACATTAAAAACATAGGGCTAAATCTAATATTAGATCCAATTGAAATGGAATCATTCAACTCAATGGGAACAGTGTAAGTGATAGTTAATAACAGGTCCTGTTCATTTTAGTGAGCCTCCTTAGATTGCCACTAAAGTGCATTTAGCACATAAAATACCGACAATGACATAATGATTAAAAACATATAATAAAACCAGCAGCAAAAGGTAACACTGCAGTGCCTAAAACCATGGTGAAATGAGAGTGTTGAGAGTTAGCAAGGTGTAGTGATTTGAATGTTGGATTATGACTGGAGATCAGGGATCAAATCCCTGCTGGCATATAAAAAACCTACTGGGCGACCTTGGGCAAGTCACACTTTCTCAGCCTCAGGGGATGGCAGTGAAGAAGTGTGCCAAGAAAACTCTATGTTAGGTTTGCCTTAGGGTCACCATAAGTAAAAAAATGACTTGGAGGCACACAGCAACGACAACAAGACCTTAAAGCATTAACATTGATAACTGGGAAATGGAGGTGGGAGGGAAGCCTTGGAAATTTTTAGAGGAAAGAAAAAGCTTTTATCTGGTGCTGGAAAAGACCGTAATATAGGAGTTTTATGAGCCTTCCTGGAAAGGGCGTTCCACAGACAAAAGGTACAACCACTGAAAATGTGGAAATGAAAAGACTACATTAATGGGAGTGTGATGGAACATCTTTGGAACAGAGGTCCAGATCCCTTTATTGTATGAGAATACTTAGAAAAGTATCAAGTAGCACAGATTTAAGGGAAAGCATACATTATTTTGATAAGACGGGCCCAGAGGGGACTGATGGTAGTTGAAATCCAAAACATTTTGGGTATGGCCAGTTGAGAAAAGCTGCTACATAGTGCCAGACATGATGTATGAGGCATATTTCCCAACCATAAATGTATACTAGGCTGTGACAAAAAACAGCAAATGTACAGTAGGCTGTGCTCAAAAGCAGTTAAAATCATGGGACTGAGAGACTGAGATGGGTTGCTGAATGCTGATGTTTTCCTGGAAATGACAGCATAGATTACTGTTGACCAAGAATCAGCATTTCTGTTGGAACGAGTTTTTTTTCTTCTTCACGCAAACACAAGCAGCTGGTTGCTTTCTGAATAGGAGCTTTATGCAGTATCCAAAGTAGTGACTTAATTTTTTTTTTTTTTTTTTTACAGAGGATGAGGGTTGGGGTATCTCTTCCTGTATGCTTTTCTGGATTTTATGGTTGCCAAGTGTTGTTTATTAAGAGGGCAGAAAGTTTCTTTCTTCTTCTTGTGTGCCTTAAAATCTTTTCTGACTTACAGCAACTCTAAAGGACAACCTATCATAGGGTTTTTCTTGGTAGAATTTGTTCAAAGGGGGTTCACCTTTGCTTTCCTCTGTGGCTAAGGCCCTGAGCAGATGGGCCAGGAAAGTATGGGTTTAACCTGTGTTTTCCTGGCCCAGGGCAGGCTGACCTGGGGACAAGCGGGTGTTTATACACCTGGCATGGGGACCTGATATTGGGGGGTGCTCCTTACCTTCTCCCTGTGTCTTTGCTAGTGAGTGAACCCCTGGCATAGAATCATATAGTTGGAAGAGACCACAAGGATCATTCAGTCCAATCCCCTGCCATGCAGGAACACAGAATCAAAGCATCCCTGACAGACAGCCATTTAGCCTTTGTTTAAAAACCTCCAAAGAAAGAGACTCCATCACACTCCGAAGAATTGTGTTCCATTGCCGAAAAGTTCTTACTGTCAAGAAGTTCTTCCTAATGTTGAGGTGGAATCTTTTTTTTTTTTTTTCTAGTTTGAATCCATTGCTCTGGATCATGTTCTCTGGAGCAGCAGAAAACAAGCTTGTTCCATCCTCAATATGACACCCCTTCATATACTTAAACAGGGCTATCATATCACCTCTTAACCGTCTCTTCTCCAGGCTAAACATACCCAGCTCCCTAGGTCTCTCCTAATAGGGCATGATTTCCAGACCCTTCACCATTTTGGTCACCCTCCTCTGGACTCGCTGTGCCTGACATGAAAATAGGGCACCTGACCATGTGGTTGCAACCAGGTGTCCCATTTCCATGTCAGGCATATTAATGGGAGTCTGCTTACTAGTGGAGGTGCAAGGGTAAGGAATCCATGGGGTCTCTAAACAGCTGGGGTTTGCAGTGGAGTTTCTGGGAATCTTGGTGGCAAACTGGAAGTCAAATTGACCTGTTTTAAGGGTTATTTACTCCAACATTTGGCTGGATCTACAGGATCTGAATCCCATCTGCCAGATCCACCCCAGTCCTGGCCCTGAGGTTTTTACCTGCATTGTCCAAACAAGACAGCGTGAGGCCGGAGGGAACATGGGCCTTTTGGCCTGTGCGGATAGCCCTTATGAAAATATGACTTGTCAAAGGTCACCCAGTGAGTTTCCATGGGCAAGTGGGGATTCAAACCCTGGTCTCTCAGAGCCTTAGTACAACACTCAAACCACTGTACCATTGAGAGGTGTCACTTTGTTGTAAGGGATGTCCCATATTTGATAAAAATCAAAAATATTTCATTTGATATAGGGTGTATTTGCATTGTAGAAATAAAGCAGTTTGACACCACCTTAACTGGCATGACTGTAGTCTACAAAATCCTGATTTTTGTAATTTGGCGAGGCTCCAGAGCTCTGACGGACCAGGCTAAAATATCTTGTTGTCGTTGTTATTGTTGTGTGCCTCCAAGTCATTTTTTTTCTAGCGATGACACTAAGACATAATTTTTTTTTGAAAGTTTCTTCAGAGAGAGTTTGCCATTGCCATCCGCTGAGGCTGAGAGAGTATGGCATGCCCAAGGTCACCCAGTGGGTTTTTAAGCTCAAGTGGTGAATTGAACTCTGATCTCCAGAGTTGTAATCCAACGCTCAAACCACTAACCATGCTGGCTAAATATTTCACCTGACTGCAAATCCCAGGACTCCATAGGATGGAGCAATGCCAGCTAAAACGGTATCAAACTGCTTTATTTCTGCAGTATTGAATAGACTGATAGATTGAGTGAGATGCCAAATATGCTATATTTGGTGGTGTGGGCCCATGTAGTGTATTAATGTAAAAATAGAAGTAGTAAAAGAGTTCTCATATCTGGGATCAAACATTGATAGGAACAGGGGCTGCAGTCAGGAAATTGGAAGATTAAGAATGGGGAGGGTGGTTATGAAAGAACTGGAAAAGATTCTTTAATGCCAGGTTATACAACTGAGCACAAAAGTTAGAACCGTACAAGCCATTGTTTTCCCGATTACGATGTATGGGTGTGAAAGCTGGACAGAGAAAAGCGACTAGGAAGAAAATCAATGCATTTGAGATGTGGTGCTGGAGGAGGGAGAGTGCTGATAATCCTGTGGACAGCCCAAAAGACAAACAAATGGGTCCTGGAGCAGATCAAGCCAGAAATTTCCCTGGAAGCCAAGATGGCAAAACTAAGACTGTCGTACTTTCTCTGGAAAAAATAATAATGCTAGAAAAGGTGATGGGAAGCAGAAAGAGAGGAAGACCATGCAAGTCGGATGGACTCTATTAAGGAGGTCATTGGTACGAGTTTGCAGGAACTAAGCAGAACAGTGGAGGATGGGAGAGTCTTGGAGATACTTCATCCATAGGGTCGCCATGGGTTGAAATCGACTCGCAGAAGATAAAACAAAGATAATATGTTAATTTTACAGAGAAACACATAGCTAAGTTAACTGGAAACAATACAATACTTTCATTTGATATTTAGGGGGAACAGAAACTTTTAAATATGGTAGCTACTTCCTGATTGTCAACCCTGAATGTCATGAATTTAAACTGTCCTTTATAGCAGTTTTGAAAACCTGGCAACACTTCTGGATACGGAAGCACTACAGTTTGTTCACTTGTGCAAGGGGAATCGGCATGGTGCGTGCTTCGGCTCATGCAGCCCATATATTGCATGTGAATAATGTTTGGGCATAATGTCGTTCTTTCAAAAAAAAAAAAAAATTTTTGGTTTGAAAAACCTTATTCAGAAAATTATGTGAATGGGATTAGCCATGCCAGTTGCTTTGGGGTATCCATCCAGTTAAATCACCTTCAGATGCACAACAGTGAATGGGCTCCATTGTTAATAACATGAAGGCTTGGCAGGGATGTGCTGCGAACTTGAAGAGTAATCATCCGCTGTTCAAAGGCTGGCTGCTCATAAATGTGCGTTTGTGTAAAGGACTGCACAGGAAACACAGCCCTGCCTCTGGCAGTGCTCATAATTTGGTGTGATGCACACAGTAGAAGATTCTTCTCTTTCAAACGAATGTAGAAGCTGAATTGCATTTATTCTAGTAACGTTAGCACATGATACGAATCTTGGATTTACACGAATGGAATTCTGATCTTGCATGGAAATAAATATGAATTGACTTAAAACGATCTACAAATTACAACGGTTGTGGCAGCTGACTGCGTAGGTTTGTAATGCGTTCACCACTCTATATTTAGAACATGTAATCAATGAGTAGCTTGTTGAAACAATGGCTATGGTTGCTGGGCACTAGGTATTTCTACTGTGCTGTGTATTGTTAGCATTGAAGATGACCATCTATCACAGTGGCTCCCAACCTTTTTTTTTTTTTTAATGAATTTTTATTCACACAAAATAAATTAGCAAACACACTAATCCTAACAAATCATATAATAACATATAATAATATGTAAAGAAAACATCAACATAAATGCAATATTCATTTCTTAATGCAGCCTCATTGTTGCTTATACAGTGGTCTCTCCACATTTGCTGGGGTTATGGGTGAAGGACCCCCATGAATGTGGAAATAAAAAATTAAATTAAAAAAAACCCTATTCTTTTTACCTAAGAGAACACCTCTCCAAGACTCTCCTGGTCCTCCAGTACAACTCTATGGTCAACATCTGCCAGAAGTTGATCATAGAATCATGTTAGAGGACCTATAAATCCCTAGAGAAGTGTTTTCTGTAGGAACCTGTAGGTTCTCCAGCACAACTCTATGGTCAACCTCCAGCAGAATTGCACTGGAGGACTTAGAGATTCCTAGAGAGGACATATTAAGCAAAACCGCAAAAGTCAAAGCCACAAATGTGGAGGGACAGCTGTATTAACTTCTCCAGTTTTGTCACTGATTTCGTAACCATCTTGTTCCTCCTTAGCTCCTGTATCTCCATGTTCTATTTACATATATAAATGTTCACTTTATCTTAACCCTTTTACTTGTTTATATAATTACTTGTCTCTGTTGTCTTCTCTATTCTCTATTCTTTCTTTACTTCTTTCACTCTTTTCTATTTTTATCACTATCTCACTAGTCAGTTACCCTCTTTTCATATGATTCAAATTATTCCCAACCTTTTCTGTGCCCCACACTGCTAGGAAATGTTTGATTAATGTTTGCACCGCCTACAAAAGTAATATCAGATTAGAAGATGATGAAGTCTAATTTTTCAACCATAATAATAATAATAATAAATAATTTATTTATACATACCCCGCTTTAGCCTTGGCCATCAAGGCAGCTTGAATCACATAAATTGAATCACATACAATACCGTGGGTGAACAAATTGAAGTTTAAAAAACAACAACTTTTAACTCATTGCATAAAATGCAAATCCAAATTGAGCAATTAGATTCTAATTTATCCAGGAAAAAAAAATGAGTGATGGCTTGTGACTCATCATTCAAGGACGCAAGCCAATTTTTGTTGCACCCTTGAAATTTCACTTTACATCCCCTTGGGGTGCGGGCAGCCTAGGTTGGGAACCCCAGGTCTATCCTACAGCAGAGTTGAGTTACCATAAAGAGAACATTAAATCAGTATGAGTTGTATAGATGGCTTACAGCAGGGCTATAAATCGTGTGGCTGTCCAGTTGTCAGACAATAACTCCCAGCATTTCTTTCCATTGGCTATGCCTGCTAGGTCTGCTGGGAGTTGCAGTACAACAGCATCTGGAGAGCTGCATAATTCACACCCCTGGTTTAAAGGGTGATTCCACCCATTTGTATCAATCCCATTGAGGTCACTGTGGTTTACTGCCAGGTAAATTGGTTAGTACTTGCATGGGAGAACGTTAATGAACACCAGGTGCTTTAGCCTATATTTTAGAGGAAAGAACTGGGAAACCGCCTCTTGAGTATTCCTTGCCTAAGAAAACCCTATGAAATTCAAGCTGTCACCATAAGTCAACCCCATGATGTAGCTTTTAGCCTTAACCTGCAATCTGTCTGTGAAGTGTATGGACATGCCTCTCATACCTGCAGTCCAATCCTGAAGCAGTTCCATTATATGAACTGATTCTTATAAGTCCAGAGCTTGCTAAAGTTACTTTTTTGGGATTACAATGCTAAGAATCTGCCAGCCACCATGCTGACTGACTGGTGATCCTGGGAGTTGTAATCCAGAAATGGTGATGTCTCTGGTCATGAGTGTCTCCAGTCCTTAATTCCCCACTTGGACTTCAGTGCTTACCTTTTCATTTTCTGATAAAACATAGAACTGTGTCAGTCTTTTAAAATAAACTCAACCTTTTTTGATATCTTTTCCAGGTTCCTGTTGCATGCAAATCTTGTCCGTGTGGATATATATTTATTAGTCGAAAACTCCTGAACGCTAAACGTTCTGAAAGGCTGCCGCCTACTGCAGGTATTGTTCCATTTGATGCCTTTTCTGCTGTTTCCATGTGCTGAAAATGTTGCTTTCTGCCTTCCAGTATACAATATAAAAACAAAAAACAGCTGAAGGAGAAGGGTTAAGTACTCCTTTCCCTGATATTCCTATGACATCCTCTCATAGTCGTCTTTTCATTTCAGAAAATACTGAATTTAATGTGCATGTCTGGTATGTAAATAGAGGCATACCTCACTAATAGGGTGCTTTTCAGTTATACAATACAGGGCCATTTTGTTCCTCACTCTCAGTCTGTTTGCAGGATTTGTGCACTTTGTGTCTCAGTGTCATATTCTGACAATTTTTTTATTTATTATTTTTACTTTTGCATCTCTTTTTAAACCTAGCCTTATTGTGCACTTAATAAGGGATAATGTAAAAACTGGCAAGTGGGAAAAAAAGCTGTGATTTGCTTTATGGTGGTCACCTGGAACTTAACCCACTATATTGGTGAGGCATGCCAATAAATATTTTGTTTTTAAGATTATAATTTGATAAAAGGTAAATATTAAGATTATAATTTGATATATATAAATTTCAAGCCAGGGGAAGGTGTTTTGGTATATCTCTGAGGGATTTATGGATCAGTAAGGATTTCTAAGTCCCAAATATTAGCAATAACAGCCAACACAGTGACTCCCCCCCCCCCCCCCCGATATTATGTCAGAAGAATCGAGCTTTGGAAAACCAAGAATAGCATGGAAGAAAAATGCATTCAGTATAATTTAGGTACTCAAAAATCTTTCTGGGCCAAGAATTTTTACCTGCAAAGGTAAAGGGAATTTTTTTAACAGGGCATTATCTTCTGTCAACCATCAACACTTTGCACTTGTGTTTTATTGGTTTTTCCCTTTCTGTTATTACTTATGAATTATGTAACGTTTATAATAATAAAACAGATTGGGAAAACTGGATCCCCATTGAAAAGAAAAAAATCCCAAAGCCAGAGAACTAGCTCTTAAAATTTGTAGCATGATGATAATGATGATGATGTTTTCAAACAGAAAT
This sequence comes from Phrynosoma blainvillii, assembly GCA_026167975.1. Classification (NCBI taxonomy): domain Eukaryota; kingdom Metazoa; phylum Chordata; class Lepidosauria; order Squamata; family Phrynosomatidae; genus Phrynosoma; species Phrynosoma blainvillii. The sequence goes on along the minus strand of JANUYF010000007.1, from coordinate 20,976,196 downwards.
CAGAAGTGAGGCTAAGAGAAGACGGACAGAAAGAGTCAAAAGAGAGAGGATAAACTCTGTGGTAAATAAAGACTTAGAAAACCGAAGAAGATCCAGGTCCAACAGCCATTCAGATCACAGTAGAAGAGGAAGAGGGAGACCAAAGACTGCCACGGCTAAAAAGCATGAAGAAGAAAGAGGTATGAGGAACGGGGGCCATCCATTGCTGGTTTTGCATATTATGCAAAGACCACAAAAGCATGTGGAGTGGGTTGTCTTTGCGAAGAATGAGTGTAATTTCTTTGTCATGTTCAGAGTGACTGAGAAGTGTTGGGACAGGGAAGACAATCTTCTTTTCTTTCATTGATGAAGTCTTGAATTGTCCATCATTTAAACGAGTGGTGAGTGCAATAGGCTAAACCAGCAAGCATTCTGCCACACTTTCTAGCTCCCAATGTGAAAATGTATGCTGGCATTCCCCAGTTTGTAAAATCTTTCTACTTAAAAGAGGGGGGGGGGGGGGGTTCAGGTACTTGGCTCATGCTGTGCTTGTCTTATTAATTTTTAATGTCTTATTATTTATTTTCTTCTGCAGAAAAACAAGAAAAAGAAGTGGACATGTATGCAAACCTGTCTGACGAAAAGGCTTTTGTATTTTCAGTGGCCTTGGCAGAAATAAACAGAAAAATTATCAACCAAAGGCTTATTCTCTGATTACCTAGTCAGGACTTATGCATGTCTTGCTGTTTAAGTCAGGTGATGAATTTGGAACATGTGGTGGCCTCTTGACCAGTGCATCTGGTCACCTGCATCAGATGAGGCTATACATTTTTCCTGGATGAACCTCTGCCACTCTTGCTCTTTTATTTTTTGATGTTTTTGGAGCCTGCAGACTTGGTGTTCCAGCTTGTTGTCAAGAAGCAAAATGACCAACACTTTCCATGGAGGAGAGAAGATCGAAAGCAACAAATCTTTTAATCCTGCAAAGACTGCATCTATAGAAGAACTCAGCAGAGTTTTAAAAAAGAACTGTTTCTTTTGACATTTCTGCAATTCAAATGCAACATTTTAATTAAGTTAAATGTCTTTCACAACACTGATTCCAGTTTTTCAGCTTACATTGAAACTTACCTGTATATATACTTTGGCTAATCCTTTTAATAAATCAATATTCTGTTATTTTAGCACAATCTACTGATTGCGGAACTGAGAAGGTTATTGGGAGTGGTGTGGAGCCACCATGTTTTTGCTTTTTAAAGCTTTTGACTTTAGAAGACTATATACAAAAAGGTTGGGGTCCACATCTAAGCACATGTAATTGGATTGTAAAGACAATGGATGAAATCCTTAATCAAAAGGCGTAGCTACAGCAGAGAAGCTCTATTGTCATGGCTGTGTCTGCTGATGCTAACCGCCAAAACTTGTCTTTGAAGCCAGTCAGCTCCCCCCGCCAACAGAAGAGTTTCTGTGGTGCTGGAAAGTGAGGCACTGGGTGATAACATGTCCAGCCCTCTTCTGGCAGCAAGGCATAGTGTGAAAAGCAGCTTTGACAGGCCCCAGTGTTCGTGGGTTAAAATGTGGAAAGACCCTAGCTAAGTGAGAGAGCACACACCTTGCATGCATATGATGCTAGATAGCAGGGAACAGGAAAAATCTGCAACCTTAGAGAGCTGCTGCCAGTCATAGTAAACAGTAAGGGACTAAATGGACCGAAAAGAGCACCTAAAAGAAGCATCTTTAGTCTCTCTGCCACGGTGCCACTTCTGAACTTTTTGAATGGTGGGAAAATGGCAGCAGTGTCAGTTCTTTGCCACTTCCCTTCAAAGGAAAGCTTGAAAGGAACTGAGCTTTGAAGGATTTGAATAAGACATTTGTGTATGTCAGCTTTTCTGGGTTAAAATCGAGAACAGTTATCACATTAAAATGAAAGGCTGAATCACTGCTAATGTAGATGCCATTTGCTTTGCTTTGCCTTTTCATCCTTTTGATGCGTGCCTTTTCTTAGCCCCACCTGTGCCTGGTTGACTCCCACACACATTGCACAGCCTTTTAGTTTTCCCACCCATCCAGCCTTTAGGGTGAATGCAAACTCTTAGGCCTGTTGGAATTTTGTAAGTTCTTTGATTTTCCTTTGCTTCGTCTTTTACATATTTTGTTATATGCCTCTGAATTATCTTAGAGGGGGTTGGACTGGATGGCCCTTGTGGTCTCTTCCAACTCTATGATTCTATCCTCTTAATTATCCACAGGTTATCAAAATCCATAATTTTGGCTCCAGAACCTGCCCTTGACTTATAGCAATAGCACTTACATTTCTATACCGCTTAATAGTGAACTCAGCACTCTCTAAGCAGTTTACAATCTGCAAGCCAGTTTCCCCCAACAGGCTGAGTATTTATTTACAGACCTACGAAAGGATGGAAAGCTGAGTCAACCTTGGGGCCCTGGGATCGAACTCACAACCTTATGGCTACAGTACAGGTATTTAACCACTGCGCCACCAGGCTCCTTATAGTTAAGTTTATACAGTAGCTTTCTGGGGAATACTTAAAAAACAGAAGCAGTTATGGAAGTGGGACTATGTAGGGGGGCTCAAGAATTCTTCCCCATGTCTCTTGCTTTGCTAAGTGCACCATCATAGAGACAATTTGAACTGCTCTTCTGAATACTTTGTTGTGCCCTTTCAAATCAACTCCAACTTATGACAATTATCAGTACAACTTTCTTTGCAAGCTTTATTCAGAGGAGTTGCCTTTGCCTTACGCTAGAGCTGAGAGAGTATGACTTGCTCAAAGTCCCCCAGCGGGTTCCAGTGCCTGAGCTGAGATTCATGCCTAGCTTTCTTGGAGTCTTAGTCCAACACTCATAAAATCATAACATTGGAAGAGACCACAAGGGCCATCCAGTCGAACCCCCTGCCATGCAGGAATATACAATCCAAGCATTCCCAGGAGATGGCCATCCAGCCTCTGCTTAAAAACCTCCAAAAGAGACCATCACACTTAAGGCAGTGTATGCCACATGAACAGCAACGACAGGATGTTCTTTCTAATGTTTAGGTGGGATCTCATCCTGTAGTTTGAATCCATTGCTCCATGTCCTAGTCTTTGGAGTAGCAGAAAGCAGGCTTGCTCCATCTTCAATATGACATCCTTTCAAATATTTAAACCAGGGGTAGGCAACCTTTTTAAGCCGGGGGCCGGCTGTCCCTCAGACAATTGGGGGGCCAAAGCACCAACAATAAATAAATAAAATAAAAAATAAAAATCAATTTTTTAAAAAATAAAAAAAAATGCATGCACACACTCTCAGCCCCAGAAAAGCCATGGCAAAACCCCTGGAGATTTTGCCAAGAAAACCCCAAGAACAAGTAATAACAATAATCAATATCATCATGGTGGGCAGCGGTGGTGGTGGCGGCGGCAGCAGCAGGACCAGCCTGGGGCCGGTCCAAAGGCCTTGGGGCCGCATCCGCCCCCCCCCCCCCCGGGCCTTAGGTTGCCTACCCCTGATTTAAACAGTGCTATCATATCATATCGCCTCTTAACCTTCTCTTCTCCAGGCTAAAGAGAACTAGCTCCCTAAGCCGCTCTTCATAAGGCATGGTTTCCAAATCATTATTATTATTATTATTATTATTATTATTATTATTATTATCATCATCATCATACTTTGGTAGTGCTGTGTCTATACTTAGAAACATCCTTATTCTACTATGTAATCTGAAATTAGCAATAGATATTTGGCTCATAGTCGCTTTCTAAGTCCTGCATACATACAGCTTCAGAAAATAGATTATTGAGCCTGTCAAATTGGGGCCCTCCAGACACTGGACTTCCATCATCCTTCAGAATTGGGAGTTGGTGTGAGTTGATGTCTACCCCCACAAAACAAACTCACAAAGAACTGGGTAGCACTGGGGAGTCCCAAATTAATGGAATAAGGAGGAATACATTACGATCTGGATGGGAAGAGGATTTCAGATGCCCCAAAAGGTTCACAGACCAGCTCTGGTGTGTAGTTGGAGATCTATGATCATCTGGCTTCCTCTTTCTTTCACTTTAAAATGGTGATTAGGGGTGCATCTCCATAGCGTTGAACCACTGGCTCAATGCTATGGAATTCTGGGAGCTAGTTTTGTGAACTATTAAGCTATCTGATGGTGTGTGCTGTCTGGTGCCCCAGCAAACTACAAATCCCAGGATTCCATAGGATGGTGCCATGACAGATAAATTGCTGTCAAACTGCATTAATTCTGCAAATGGTCTCCATTTCAAGATCTGGAGCAGGGCCAATGGGATATTTAGCCTGTCCTCTGGGATGGGAATTGTGAAGTCCAGGATTCACATACAGCGTCAGGTCTTTTCTGTGGCCCCCAGATCCCAATCCCCACTGCCAGGAAAAAAAAAGCCAAAACTATAATCATGCCTCCAGTGGTGCATGGAGGTGCAATTTCTCCATTGAATTGCTCCCCCAACTCGTATACACCTCCAAATGGCTGGAAAAATGGCTGTTGTGTGCCTTCAAGTCACAGCTGACATATGGTGATCATAAGGTGACCTTATCATGGGGTTTTCTGGGCAAGATTGTCCAGAAGGAGGTTGCCTTTGCCTTCCTCTGAGGCTGAGAGAGTGTGACTTGTCCAACAGCCAGTGGGGTTCCATGACAGTGGGGATTTGAACCAGAGCCCTGATACAACACTCAAACCACTGAACCATGCTGGGTCTCATAAGCAGCATAGCAAGAAGCAATAAAAGACCAAACTAAGGGCAACTGATCACAACTTCCCCGAATTGTGCCCATTTTTGGATGAACAAAGCTCAAAACACTGCTTGCTCCTTGTCTTTTTAATGGCTCACAGGGGCCCAGGTGAGACACAGGGAAATGGCACCTTCTCTCGAATCTGCCTCCATAAGAAGATTGTCTTGTTCTTGGTTCATTGTAGTGTGCCTTAAAGTCGTTTCCGACTTATGGCGACCTTATGGCAAACTTAGCATGGGGTATTCTTGGCAAGATTTGGTTAGAGGAGGTTTGCCATTGCCTTCCCTTGCGGCTGAGAGCATGTGACTGAGCCAAGGTCACCCAGTAGGTTTCATGGCTGAGTGGGGAATCGAACCCTGGTCTCTGGAGTTGTAGTCCAACACTTGAAATGTGATGCCATGCTGGTTTGTGAAAATCCAGCCCACTTTTCCACCTGCAAGGATTTGCCAAATGAAAGGTTAATCCAGACTGCAGGGAATAAGGATCCCCGTGTTTAAATGTACAATTGTGCAAATTTGCCATCTTGACTTTTTTCGCTAGGTGGCATTGCATTCCCAGGAAAAAGACACACGTAGGCTGTTGCATAGGTGCTATTAAGAGCAAAAAATCAGGTTTTGTTGCAGCCCAGGATAGCCTCTTGTCCTTTACAAGAATCACCCTCAAGGCAGGGGCAGTTCCAAAAGCACAATGAAAACCTTGCATTCATATCACAAGTTAAAAATATCCCTGGATGCCTTTTGGAAGAAGCTTTTCCAAGGGTTCTTTGGAAGGTTCAAAAATGCTTTGCTTTGCTTGTGCTTACTTTTCACATCTGCCACTGAATGTTCATTTTGAATGCAAAGTTTGCTTTTAACGTGTCAAACTGGTTGTCTTTCGTTTGGTGCGGGAGCCCATCTCAATTCTTCTTGTGCTTTTTATTTTTGGTTAAAATAATGCCCAGGAACACATTTATTTTGTTGTGGTTTACCTGCACAAGCAGATCTGTTAGGGCTATATTAAGGATTATTGGGCAAAACAGTTTATAGAATAACTATTTATTTATTTTTTGTATGCCATCTTTGTATACTACCTTTCTTCTAGCATGGGACCCAAGGTGGATCACAAAAATAAAACATAATTAACTAAAACATATTACAAACACACAATTAAAAGAGCACCATTTTTTAAATAGTAAATTACAGTCACCCCTCCGTTCTCGCAGACTTGAAGTCCACAGCTTTTTCAAACTTTTGAAAAATTTGTATGCATGTACATGATACTGCCATTCATGCACAAGTAAGCTTTAGGAGATTTCCCCCCAAACACTTGCAGAAACATCAGAGTCAGGGCTTTTGATGATGTCAGTTTGAGGATGCAAAAATGTAATTTCATTTTCCCCAGAAAGCCCCAGGATATCCAATTCTGTTGCCAAACAATGTTCCTTCCCCCCATTGTGCTTCCCTTCTGGCTATCACGCTTTCTGATGGCACATCTTCTCTTCTGCTTTCGACCAACCCAAAAAGAAAGCTGGTTTACACCTCTTTCTGGGAGCACAGAGCTTGTGAAAATGAGCCGAGGCTTTTAGAAATGACTTTAATAAGTGAAAGAAGGTGTTTGACTCAGCAAGGCTGGCCCAGAGAGAGGAAGCGTTTGGGTTAGAAGGAGACTGTGATATCAGTCGAATGCCAAATGGTCATCCCCATTAGCATGCTTTTCGAAACCCATTTTCCCCTTGCTTGGAGTGCTGAGGGGCAGGTGTGACTCCAAATCCCAGAAATGGATGTGCGGGTGGGAGATATGGCTGGTTTTTAGTAGTAAAATGTTCAGGGTTGGGAATTCAGGGCTGTAAGCTACAGACCAAAATGAAGGTATGGCCCTCCAAATAAGAAATTGGCTCCCCTGTGCAATTTTCTTTCACTCCCCAAATTTTCAGCATTGTACAGAGACAGGGATGCAGTGGCTCAAGTGGTTCAGATGCTGGCTCTGTTGATGGCAAGATCGGCAGGTTGGCAGTTCAGGGCCCGGGTGCTGCATGATGGGATGAGCTCCTGTCACTAGTCCCAGCTTCTGCCAACCTAGCAGTTTGAAAGCATGCAAATGCAAGTAGATAAATAGGTACCACTTTGCTGGGAAGGTAAACAGCGTTCTGTGCAATCATGATGGCCATATGATCACAGAGGAGTCTCTGACAACACTGGCTCTTCGGATTAGTGATGGAGATGAGCACCACCCCCTATGGTTGGACATGACTTGATAACCTTGTCAATGGGGAATACCTTTACGTTTACCTATAAAGTGATACACTGAAAATCAGTCACACCTAGGTATATTTTATTATTATTATTATTATTATTATTATTATTATTATTATTATTATTATCTATGCTCATATTCCCTTGGTCAATTTGCTTGTCCCTTGTCTTTGGATTTGCCTACACTGTCTTTCTAAATTCAAAGATATAGGCGTGTTTGTAGAATCAATGGAGATTATCACAGCACTGATTAAACTGGTTTAGCTGAGCCGGCTTAAAATTTAAAACGGGCAGCATCTTGATGTTACCACAAGGATTTTGGCACCAAAATCGCCACCCGGGTGCAGCCCAGGTCCATCCCTGCTCCCGGGGCCACTCAGCATGGCTTTTTTCAAAATTGGGAGTTTTCCAGCTTAAGGGAATTGCAGCCAGAGCACCCATGGGAGCGGGGATGGACCTGGGCTGCACCGGGGCGGCGATTTCAGCGGCAAAATCTTTGCAATAAAATCAGGTTGCTGCTCGTATAAATTTTAAGCCGGCTGAGCTAAACCAATTTAATTAGTGCTGCGATAATCTCCAGTATGTAGAGAGATTTTGTAGTACCTTTGAGACCAACTAAAGAAAGAAGTTGGCATCATGAGCTTTCTTTGACTTCAGTCTACTTCCTCAACCAAATGCATCTGAGGAACTAAACTGAAGTCTACGAAAGCTCATGCTACCAACTTCTTTCTTTCAGTTAGTCTCAACAGTGCGACAAGATCTCTCTACATCCTGTATTTCTAAATATTCAACTAAAGCCTCAAGGTACTGGAGTGCTAGAAGTTTCCTGTGTTTTGCTGCCCGATGTACTTGTTCTTTGTCCCTGCTGTCTGCTATGGAAAGGGAAAACTCTAGGAAGGGCTGTAGAGTACATGGTTTGGGTGGTAGGCCAACCATAACCCCCCCTCCAACTGTCCCAATTTGGCATGGATAACAACATTAATCCTTTGCCATCCCACTTTTTCATCTGCTTGTATAATGTCCCAGTTTCTCTCCTTTTCCTGCTTTCCTCCTGTGCCCTCAGCTTATTTCAATTGCTGCAAACTATGTTCAAAGTGCAAAAGGAGTTTGCACTGTGTTAACTCAGGAGGGAGAGGAGAGAAGAGAAGAGAAGAGAAGAATCAATCAATCAATCAATCAATCTTGCCCTTTGCAGTAAGTTCAAGCTCAAGATGCTTTGGCCACACACTGATGTTTCTTGGCCTCATGTATTCCAGTTTTTATCTATGAAATGTTGGAGGGTATAGGGGACAAGATGGCAAATGAAAATGCTACAGTCCTATGTTGTCTTCTGGATAATGCCCACAAAATTGTACTTGGGAGAGAAAAAAAACACTCAACATTCTGGCTTAATTCTCCCTATTCCCCCCCCCCCCATGTAATTTAATATAATTAATATTAACCCCAGAGAGCTAGTGTGGCATAGTGGTTTGAGCATGGGTCTATGACTCTGAGGATCGGGGTTTGATTCCCCACTTGGCTGTGAAACCCACGGGGTGACCTTGGGCCAGTCACAAGCTCTCAGCCTCAGGGGATGGCCATAGCAAACCTCCTCCGAACAAATCTTGCCAAGAAAACCCCACGATCGGTTCACCGTTAAGGTTGTCACAAGTCAGAAATGACTTGAAGGCATGGAATAACAACAACAGGTCCTGAACTCTGCCAGAAGTGCACCAGTTACGATGCCGGAGATGATGAACTTTATTGATAGTCTACCTTTCCCCCAAGTTTGGGACTCAAAGTGGCTAGCAGAGTAAAATAATGACATGGTGGGTGAGGAAGGTTTTGGACCCAAGCCATCTCAGGAGCGAACCTTGCCATGCTGCTGTCGGGTTCTGGGAGTTGTAGTCCCAATCATAACCTTCCCAAGTTCTGACTTGAGCAAAGCACCTTCTACAAAGGGGACATCTAGCCAGATTCTCTTCTGAGCCCTATGCTTCTTAGGCAGAAACTGTGTAATACACACTCGCCAGCAATATTAATGGAGGGACAGGTGAGTGATGATGGATTAGAAGAGCCCCTCCTGCTCTTGAGAGATTTCCTTCCTCTGCCTCAGAGATACTGGAGATAAAATAAATATGAATTAGTACAGCGGGGCAAGCCGATGGCACCCTGACCTTTTCCTCTAATCTGTTTGGAGTGAAGCACCTATTGAAATATGTTTGTGCCCAGGGAACGCAGTCAGAGAAACACAGGCTGCTGGAGATGCCTCTTCTGCAGGAGATGTTCTCAGATCCCTAACTGTTTGTTTCCCATGTTTTTTCTCTGATTCGAGCACTGGGATTGCCTTTGCTGTTGCTGCATCAGTGACTAACCCAACTTTCTTTCTTCACAGGCTTCAGTGTGATCCTTTGCTTTCTATCTCCTCCTGCTGTTACCCCCGAGAAAGTACTATATGCTGGTATCCAATTCTACTTTGGCGCATGGTTGGAAGACAAATGAAAGGGTAGGTGCTACCCATGTGGGATTTTCTGGCGTATCTTTTGGGCTGTCTGGATGTGATATGTTATGTAGAACTCAGAAAAAATTATTATTATTATTATTATTATTATTATTATTATTATTTTAGTCTACAGCTCCCAGAATCTCCCAGCCACCATTTTTTTAGTCTTAAGAGGTAGTGGAAATTGCAGTCCAAAAAGAAAAAAAGGAACATATCCAAGCTGTAGTCTCTTTGAGAATGATGAATAGATGAAATAGTGCTAAGCACAGTCGATGAACTGAGAGAGAAGCACTAGGGAAATCACTGTCCTCACTATATATATATATATATATATATATATATATATATGAGAATAGAATTAAAATTACAGGCCACCAGTACGGCCATTAAAGTGGCCTGGAACTCAATTAATTTAGGATACGTTTGGAGAAAATGGATGCAAAACATATTAAGAAGGCAGACTTTTTATTTATTTTTATTTTATTTTAAAGGAGAACACATAAATAATCATAGAAAGGAGGAAGGAACGGGGAGGGGAAGAAAGAAAAAGAAAAGTGGCAGCATCTTTAAAAATAACAGTTTTTTATTTTTTGCATGAGCTTTCGTGGATATAATTTTCTGGAGATCGATTTTCACGAATGCGAAAATAACAATCAGCTAGTCTTAATGGTGCTGCCACCTTTGTATTTTTCTTTTCCTCCCTTCCTCCTTTTTATGGGGTAAGAGACTAACACAGCTACTTCTTTGGAAACCACCATAAGTAATTTTATTTATTTATTTGGAGTATTTATAGCCTGGTCTTCAGCCCAAAGGCTCTCAGAGCGGCTTACACATGGTTAATTAGACATTTCTCTGCCTTCAGGCTTGCAATCGAAAAGTAATGAAGTAAATAATGAAGAAGCTACAGTGATAGGGGAGGTTAAAACTGTTGTCTGTGGTTGAAAGCGGATCCAAACAGAACTGGCTAAATACAAAACTGGGAATCGTCCTAGACTGGGAACATGAAATGGACAGGTTTTGTGTCTGTTGTAATTTCGTAACATGCTATCTCCTGTTACAGTCTAGTCCCACCTTTTAGAATGCAACTATCATATGTTATCTCATTTTGACAGTCCGTGTTTCCTTGCTGGGTGCTCCGATTATTGGCATGACTGAAGCTTGCTCCTAATACTGGAAGTTATCTGCTAGGTCCATTAATTTGGCTGACAATATTCTTCGGCTCAAATCAGATAGGATTCCTAAGGAATGTGTCTTCAGTACACAGTTCCAGAAGTTTGATCCCACTTTGATTGTCATCGATCCATCTTATGGAGTCCTGGGAACTGGTGAGGGGCTTGGAAATCCCATGCTGGATCCTTGGCAATCCCATGCTGGATCCTTTAATGGGCTACCTCTAGAATCTACTGAAGCTTATTGAGGGACTTGGAATCATCTCCTAGAGAGCTCTCATCCATTCCCTGAATTATAACACTAGAGATCTGTAATATAGATCTCTAGTGTTATAATTCATGGTGTGAATGAGAGCTCTCTAGGAGAGAACTCCAAGTCCCTCAATAAGCTTCAAGTCCCCAAATCCCATAAGATGGAGCCATGGAAATTAAAGAAGGATCAGAGGGCTATAATGGTGTACAGTAGGTAGATTCTGGGGAGTAGCCCTTTAAAGGATCCAGCATGAACCCACCCCCTTAAGACTTCAATTGCAATAAATAAATACAAAAGATTAAGAAATCCAACCCCAAAATGGAGAACTTGGACCCTCAGAAACCTGTGAGGATGATTTTACATTGTGACTATCTGCTCACTTCTGGGTTTTTTGCAGGATGGGAAAGGTAGAAAATGGTTTTGGCCCCCTGACTCTCCACAGCTGCAAATTCCTGGTTAGATTTTAGAGCAGTGGTTCCCAGACTTTGGTCCTCCAGATGTTTTGGACTTCACCTCCCAGAAGTCCCAGCCAGCTTGGCCGACAGTCAGGAATTCTGGGAGCTGAAGTCCAAAACATCTCGAGGACCAAAGTTTGGGAACCACTGTGAATCTAGAGCCATGAGACTAGCCTGGAAGAAGTCTCAGGCTCACACACTTTCTCCTCTGATTGTACCTACACAAGATTTGAGTTACTTCCAACCGATGATGATGTATGGTGGCTTCCATGTCAGCGGAATGGTGAATCTCCACTGGGTTTTGTCTTAACTTTAAAGTGGCTGTCCAAGGTCCTGAACCTATTTTGGTGTCTGGACTAAACCCTGGTGTTAGATCCTAGCTCTACTGACCCTGGACCCACCGACGTCCACTTCTTCCAACCATAACTAGTTACGTCATCGAAATAAGAGAAAATAACAGCATGAGATTGGTGTGTGGAGTTCTGTTTACCGGAATGAGGTACTCTTTATTCCTATGAATGGAGACAGGGTAGAGTTGTTGGGTTTTGGTTTTTGCTTTTTCGACTTTCCTCTACATCGGAGAGGATGTGAGGGCTGCTGTCAGAAGGGGGAATTCATGGGAAAAAATAGCCTCCCCACTATTTCCATTTGTGTGATCTTCTTCTGGACTGGACTGAAGCACCTTCCATCCGTGAATGCAAGGTTACCTTTGGATCCAGTGGTTTGGTGTTCCTTGGACCCTGCCAAACAAAATCAGACCCTGTTTTGCAATTTTGGTTTGTTGCAACTGGTGTAAGTTCCACTTCTTTTAAGACTTATGTTTTTAAACTGGTTTTGATGTTATGTATAGTTTAATTATATTTTTAACCATTGTGTTTTAACTGTTGTAAGTTGGCTTGAGTCCCACACTGGGGAAAAAAAAGTAGGCTAAAAATAAATAATAGAAAGTAAGAAAGTCTGCTGGCTCAGGGGTAATTTACATTTAGAGGATTGGTACTCAAACTTTTTAACCCTTGGGGCTCCCCTTTACATCTACGCGCGGAGATTGCACCCGGTCTGCTCAACGTAGTATCTGAATATAAATATGTTTATTTTGTGTGTGCAATTTGCATTCGCACATTCATATATATTCATATTTTTATTAAATGTATTAAAATGATACAATAAATAAAACAATAAAAGATGGCAACCACCCCCCCCCAAATATTACAGTTATAAAAATGGACACTCAATAGCGCCACACATATATAATCCTATATAGATTGAATTGTGTGAAAAAATCAGACTATAGTGACAAATGGCAGGGCGGTGGGTGGACAGGTATATTAAGTGTGTTAACAAAATCAATAAAAGGAAGCAATTTTTCATTAAAAAAAAGACTCTTGGTTTTGTTGTACTAAATTACATTTCATTTTATCCGATAGCTTCTCCGTTAGCCATTGGTCCCAAATTCTATAGATTCACAATATACCTGTATTCATATTTTAATATTTTATAAGAAAATAACATCATTCAAATTAGAAAAAATATTTAAGTAAATTCAATTTTTAACTCAATGCACATAATTTTGCACATAAAAATGTTTGGGAAGAGAAGAAGGAGGAGGGATCAGGTCTTCCAAGTCTGGTGCCTCCCTTGAGCAACTCTCTTGTCCCTGTTTAGAGGCTCCTACTACCCCACTGTTTGAGAAACCCTGATTTAGAGTATGTGTAAGGGGCACTGCTTGCATGGTTTAGTGAGGCTCATTTGGTCAAAGTGTGCCTTCTTTGTTATGGTGCCCACTATGTGGAATGGTCTTCCTATTGAGATTAGGTGGTCTCCCAGTGCTTGGTGTTTCTGCTGTCAACTAAAGGCCTATGTATCTTGTTCATTGCTGTCAAGTTGACTTTGACTTATGGTCACCCTATAAATAAGAGACCTCCAAGTATCCTTGTTATTAGCAGGCTTCATAGAATCATAGAATTACAGAATTGGAAGAGACTCCAAGGGCCATCCAGTCCAACCCCATTCTGCCATGCAGTAACTCTCAATCAAAGCATCCCCGACAGATAGCCATCCAGCCTCTGTTTAAAGAGCTCCAAAGAAGAAGACTCCACCACAATCTCTGATGGAGTGTGTTCCACTGTTGAACAGCTCTCATTGTCAGGAAGTTCCTCCTAATATTGAGGTAGAATCTCTTTTCCTGTAGCTTGCATCCGTTGTTCTGAGTCCTATTCTCTGTAGCAGCAGAAAACAAGCTTGCTCCCTCCTCAATATGGCATCCCTTCAAATGTTTAAACAGGGCTATCATTCCACCTCTTAACCATCTCTTCTCAAGGTAAACGTACCCAGTTCCCTAAGGCTTATTTAGGTCTTGCAAAATCAGGGATGTGGCAGCCTTGATAGAATCAATCCTCCTGCAATGTGGACTTCTTCTTTTCCTACTGTCTTCTACCTTGCCAAGCATTATTGTCTTTTCTAGTGAGTCATATCTTCTCCTGATATGTCCAAAGTGCGACAGAATTCTTCTAGGGAGAATTCAGGCTTGATTGCCTATAATACCCGCTCATTTGTGCTTTTTTACACTCAGGCATATTTCTGATTATTTTTTGGCAACTGTAAATGTTAGCACTCACCTGTGATTTTCAATAAATTGTATTTTAATTGGTTGGCCCAAACGATTTTGTTGCCTGAGGAAAAGGCCAAAATGGCAGCCTCCCCACTGCAAGCATATATATATATATATATATACACACACATAATGTTCCATATGGAAGTGGGATGAGAAAAAATTAATTGGGATTGTGTCTGCCAAGTTGGGACAGTTAGACAGTATGTTTTATGTTTCTTTTCTAGACAAATGTACATCCGTCAAAGCATGGACTGGCGTTATACTTGAACCAAACTTTCTTGAGAAAAGTTTAATTTTTAAAAACTTTTTTATCGTCGGGTTTTAAGCTGTACTTTGTTTTGATCTGTGAAGTGAGGCCCCATGTAGGGAGAAAAGTGGGATATGAAATAAAACTGAACTGTTCTGAGACAAATGGTTATGGTCTCAAAGTAGGATCAAAGATGGCACATGGATGCTTTTATTTTAAACTCAATATTTGAACTTTTCCCTTTGGTTCTCCCAAAGTGGTCCACTCATTATGATTCCTTTGCCTCCAACAGGGATGGCTTTTTTGGGGGGGGGGGGGGGGCGTGAGAAAGAGAGAGAGGGAATGTAAAATGAGAGGTTGTTGTTGTTGTTGTTGCTGCTGTTGTTGTGCATTCAAGTCATTTCCAACCAATGGCGACCCTAAGGCAACTCTATCATGGGGTTTTCTTGGCATGATTTGCCCTTGTCATCCTCTGAGGCTGAGAGAGTGCGACTTGTCCAAGTTCACCCAGTAGGTTTCCATGACCAAGCCAGGGATCAAACCCTGGTCTCCCAGTGTCCCAGTTTTGACAGTTGTTAATGTTTGGCCACGATGCCAACAAGGACTCCAAAACACATCTGTCTGGAGACCCATCTCACTATATGGAGAAGACTTTTTATTTGAACCCAATAGCCGTATTTCACCTCTTCCCCTGGCTTCCAATATTCTCATGGGAGGAAGGAGTGAAACATATTTCCAATCCTGTACCAAACTAAAAGAAATACCAGCCATTTAATTTAAGAAGAACAACAACAAACCAGCCCAAGTATAGTTGCTTTCTCTTCAACATCCATTCTCCTAGACCTTTGCCAAATACTGAACTACTTTTTACTTCCAAAAGTGAATGCCGAAGGACTAGGGGAAGCTGGTGGATAACAGAATGATCTTCAGGAATTGCAGGCGGTGGTGTCAAGGTATCCTTTTACACGACCGATCTAGATTTAGAGCTGCTAATGGAAGGGAGTAGCTTGAGCCTGGTTTGTTCCAGTCCAGCTGCCAAATTTTCTAAAGGGGACCCTTGCTGTCCTGTAAACTTTCTCTTTTCCTTCTTTTGCCTTGGCACTCAGATCCTGAGTCCTTTTGCTGATCTCTCAGTGCTATCCTTTTACAAGAGCACGTTAAGTGCAACGGTTGAAAACAATGTTGACGTGGCTAAAGTCACTCCATCTAAATGTAGTTGTTGACCCATTTGTCCTTCTTTCAATACATTCAGCCTGGATTATCCTCCTGTATGTGTTGCCTACCAACATTCAGGGAATCCGATGTTCAAATTTTGCATCGGTTGTGTACTTAGGGTGGAGAGAACAGACCCGGAAAAAGTTTCTTTGGGGACTATGCTTTTGTGTTGGCTGGGAAACTGAGACTTGTAGTTCAAAATGGTATGCCAGCATGGGCTGCTGGGAGTTGCAATCCAGCAGCATCTGGAAAGCTGTAGAACTCCCACCTTAGAAGTAAGCAATGCCTGTAGTTTATAACATTGTATTTTTCCTTGCAAGAAATGCTTTTGTTTTGATCTGCCTCCCATCTTTTTGTGTGTGCATGCCTTCCAGTCTCCTGTTGACTTATGGTGACCCCATGCATTTTAGAGGGTTTTCTCAGGCAAGGGATACTCAACAGGGTTTTTTGCCAGCTCCTTATTCTGAAATATAGCCTACAGCATCTGGTATGGGTTGGCAGTCTCCCCTCCAAGTACTAACCAGGCCTAACTCTGCTAACTTCTAAGATCAGTGTATTTATAGACTTTATCACATGGGGGAAATCCCGGGCAGAAACGGGGTTTAAAATGGGGGGGGGGGGGGGAAATCCGCAAAAGCGGGTAGATTTTCAGACGACATTGCTTTTAAACAAAAGAGAGGGAAGTAGAAAGAGAATGAAGGAAAATCCTGAAAGTAAAAAGAAATGGCTTTTGACTACTTTCGGTTCGGGCTAAGCACAGTTTTAAAGCGATGTATGTGGAAATCTACCCGCTTTCTTGGGTTTTCCCCACTTTTTAAATCCCATTTCTGCACAGGATTTCCCCCGTGTGATAAGGTCCTATGTCTTATGGATGCCTCATAACTTTTAACTCTTTGTACACTGAGAATAGTGGACTGAGCCCTTGAAAGCAGGTATTGGCAACTCAGCATCAGCTTCATGTTTCTTCATAGAAGAATGACTGGCGTAGCTTGCTACCGTTCTGAGAAATATTTAGAAACCAGGAACAATTATGTACACAAGACCATTGAACAAATAAACCAGGGATTTCTTCCCATGTCTATTTACTTGCATAGTTGTGTCATCATAGAGAAGACCTGAACCCCTTTGAATACACTGTGAATACTTTGTTTTTACGTGCCTTCAGGTCACCTCCAATTCATGGCAACCCTACTGTAAGGTTTTCTTGGCAATATATATTCAGTAAAAGTTTGCAGTCATTGCCTTCCTCTAAGACTGCGACTGCTGAGACACTGCAGAATTAATGCGGTTTGACATTAGTTTATCTGTCATGGCTCCATCCTATGGAATCCTGGGATTTGTAGTGTGTTGTGGCACCAGAGTTCTCTGACAGAGAAGACTAAACATCTCACAAAACTACAAATCCTAGAATTGCGTAGCATTGAGCCATGGCAGTTCAAGCAGTGTCAAACAGCATTAATTCTGAAGTGTAGATGCATCCTGAGAGAGCGTGACTTGCCCAAGGGCTTGCCCAGTGTATTTCCATGGCTGAAGGGGGATTTGAACCCTGATTTCACCAAGTCCTGATCAACATTCAAACCACTACTACATCACATTGGTTCTCTAAACAGGGATGTATGTGTATCAAATTTTTTCCCTTTTTTGCTTGATGATGCAGTTCCCTTTTGTTGTCTTTCTCTTTTCCGGGGGATGTTTAAGCAGCCATCCTATTGCAAGCTCTTGCCTTGTGAATTAATCCAACACGGTCATCACCTACAAGACAAAAATAGACAGGACCCTCAAGGTCAAAAAGACAATGGGGAAAGAAAAGAGGAAAGAAAACTGTACGGTGGAATGAATCTAGGCCAATGTGAACGTGTACAACCAATTCTGTTGGATGCAGGAGCTCGGGGGGAAAAAATAATTCCCTTTTTTTGTAAATTGCAACTCCTTGAATTCTCCATCTGACATGATCGCTGGCTGTTAGGAGCTGTAATCCCCCAAAGCAAATCTTTCCAGTTTCTACAACTATTGATTGGATTTCTGGATGATCCCACTGCATTCTCGACACCCCAGTCCTTTGTAAAGGAAGACAAGTGGATGCCCTGGTTTGTGAATAATCATGTGGGGTCTTGAGAGATAAAGGACAGGGGTGTCACTGAGGGGTGTGGAGGGTGCAGACTGCATTGGGTGATCATAGAATCATAGAATCACTGAGTGGGAAGAGACCTCAAGGGCCATCCAGTCCAACCCCATTCTGCCATGCAGGAACTCAAAATCAAACCATCCCTGATAGATGGCCATCCAGCCTCTGTTTAAAGACCTCCAAAGAAGAAGACTCCACCACTCTCCAAGGGACTGTGTTCCATTATACCTTGGTGATACACTGGGGGAGAACACTTGGTGGGGCAATTGCTTGTAACCTGCCTCACTCCCCGGCCACCTGCCACCGACAGCCAGGCCGCTTCTGTAAAAGGATCATGGAGGGGAGAAGAAGAGGAGAAGGATGCCATTGTTGCAGAGCATTGTCCTGCCCACGTAGCCAGCCCTGAACTTTTCTAGATCTGGGCAGCTGGGTGAGTCGTGGGCAGGTGGGCTGCTGCATCCATACCCTAGGAGCCTTTTTTGGGTCTGGTAGAGTGGCAAGTGGGTCGGTGGGCAAGGCAGCAGGAAGGAAAGGAAGGTGGGGTAGGCTGCCACTGCCCCTGGCTGTCCTTTCCAGACACCCACACTGGGTGACTCCAACCCTAGTTACACCGCTGACCCCTCCCAGACGTCCATGTACAGCTGACACTGCAAGATGCGTGACTGGACCCCCTTTCCTAAACTAATAACAGATGCTATCGTCACTCCCTGGATTGCTGAGATAAATACTGTCCAGCATTTCATAGCCGAAACTGGGACACATGTGGCCAAGCAACATCAGAGTGTGGTCAAGATGGCAAAAGTTACTGATGAAGATGGCAAAAGTTACTGATGAAGAAGAAGACATAATCCAGGAGAGGCTGCAGCAGTTTGCTTTTGCCTGAGCCTACTGGGAATGCATAATTTCCTAAACTAATAACAGATACCATAGTTCCAAAACACACTGCAGAAACAATCCAGTTTGAGACCGCTTTAACTGTCCTGGCTCAGTGCTAGGGAATCCTGAGAATTGTAGTTTGTTATGGCACCAGAGCTCTCTGACAGAGAAGGCTAAATGTCTCACAGAACTACAGTTCCCAGAACTCCTTGGCATTGAGCCAGGGTAGTTAAAGCAGTCTCGAACTGGATTATTTCTGCATTGTGTTTTGGAACTAT
The DNA here is from genome assembly GCA_026167975.1 of Phrynosoma blainvillii. Taxonomy (NCBI): domain Eukaryota; kingdom Metazoa; phylum Chordata; class Lepidosauria; order Squamata; family Phrynosomatidae; genus Phrynosoma; species Phrynosoma blainvillii. The sequence goes on along the minus strand of JANUYF010000007.1, from coordinate 20,957,514 downwards.
AGTATCTGTTATTAATTTAGAAAATCATGCATTCCCAGTAGGCTCAGACAAAAGCAAACTGCTGCAGCCTCTCCTAGATTATGTCTTCTTCTTCATCAGTAACTTTTGCCTGGATTATTAAACTGGATTGTTTCTGCAGTGTGTTTTGGACCATAGTCACTCTCTGGATCTCTGAGATACATACTGTCCAGCATTTCATAGCCGAAACTGGGACACATGCGGCCGAACAAACCTCAGAGTGTGCTCAAGATGCCAAAAGCTATTGATGATGAGGAAGATATAATCTAGGAGAGGCTGCAGCAGTTTGCTTTTGCCTGAGTCTACTGGGAAGGGCAATATTTTCCCTCTTCCTCTCCTTCCCCCCCCAATGAATAAATTGAGTGCAAATACTACTGCACTTTGAACTCAGTTTGCAGGCGTTGAAGTAAGCTGAGGACAAAGAAGGAATGCTTTAATTTTAAGTTCCTGCATGGCAGGGGGCTGGACTGGATGGCCCTTGAGGTCTCCTCCAACTTTATGATTCTATGATTCTATGAATGTGGGATGAGAAGAAACTGGGACATTTTAAATGCAGCTAAAAAACAATGGGACGACAGGATTAATCGGGACGGGCCTGCCAAATCGGGACAGTTGGAGGGTATGGAGAGACCGACATTTATTTTGTAATGTTTTGTTGGCTTTTCCACAGGGTTTTTCCTCCTCTTTCTGAACTCTAAACCCACAACCTCCCTTCCTGATAATACAATAATATAATAAAATGATGCTCCTGTAAGAGACGGACGTGAAGATCAACAAAACTCAAACTACCCCAACCTACCTGGCCGACGTGTCCATGCGATGTTATGTAGTCCACATCGCATCCAGTAGTCCAGTCCATCAGCTTTGTTCTCCTGGATGTGACATTTGCATTCCTACTGTAAGCTACTTTTGTATGTCCAGATTACAAAAGGAGAGCCAGTCTCCTTAGGGACTCCGGTTTAGACACTTTGGCATCCTCTGCTTAGGCTCTCAGGTCCCTTATCAGCCCTTCAGGAAATGAGCTGCCGGAATAGAGATAAAAGCCAGAGCCTAGAGATAAGGGAGTGCGTGAAATGCCTAGTCCAGTGGCAGATAAGGTGCCTTATTCTGGCCAGCTCCTGCTGAGGTTTCAATGCTGAATTCAGACAAAAGCTGTAGGCAGCCCTACAGGGGTTTTGCCCAACAAGGCCAAAGGGGAAGGAGAGATGGGAACGCTGTATCAAGGATCCGCATTGCATAAGTCACTTTGTTTGAGTTTGGGAGCATCTTGCGTCTCCGATTACGTCAAGACGTTTACGGTAAGGGAATATCATTTTTATTCAAGCGTTTAAAACTGCTTGCATTCTGTAGTCTGTTTTGTCCTGGAGATCCAATATGCAATTTTTTATTTTTTTTTTAATTAATTCTTCAGTAGTTAAAATAAACACATATATTGGTTTTTGTGGGCTGTATGGCTGTATTCTCTGTGCTGTGTGGCAAAACATCAGAAAGAAACTCTTCTAGAACATGGCCAGACAGCCCGAAAAACCCACAAAAAAATATGGATGCCGGCCATGAAAGCCTTCGACTTCACAAACACATATATTCCATGCACACCTTACATCAGCATTGACAATTAACCATAAACAATAACATACAAACTAATAAAAGTAACACACACAAAAACACAATACACATTTCAATCATTACTTCCTGCTTGCTTGCATTCAGTCTTATTCAATTAATCAGTTAATATCCTTGATTTAATTGTCAATGTATTTAATCTTGCGGTCACTGTACCTATATTTATATTTTTCTTTCTGTCTTTTTCATAGTTAGTTTTCTTTTCTTTTCTTTTTTTTTTAAAAAAATGCAATTTTTTAAACAATAAAGTCTCTAAGACTGATCAGCAGAGATGTTGCTGCAATGATTTGAAATAATTTTGATTATTTCAGTCATTATTTCTTTTATTTTGTTCTGGTTTCTTCGACATATAAGCATCATTTCCCCTCCATCTTCAGTTCATCCATCCTGTCCCATAGGTGTTCAGGATATGCTTTATTTGGGAACTTGGTAATATCCTTGGAACCTAAGCAGAAACTAAGCAAATTGTCTAACTTGGTCATCATGCTTGTTAATTTGTTTATAACATGTCAAAAGCAGAGGATGGGGAAAAATTACTTTTTCGGACTACAGTTACAAGATCCAGTAACCAGAAAGAGGATTCTACCTAAACATTAAGACAAAGCTCCTGACTGTAAGTGCTGTTTAAATGGATTGCCTTGGAGGTTGGTGGATTCTCCTTCCTTGGAGATCTTTAAACAGAGGTTGGATCACCATCTCTCGGGGGATACTTTAGGTGTATGTTCTTGCATGGCAGGGAGTTGGACAAGATGGTCCTTCTGGTCACTTCCAACTCTAGGATTCTACGATTCTGTGTGATCCCAAAAAAGTAAATGTTTGTTGTAGTTCCCCACAAATGTTTCCCATGCTTTAGTCCTTTGTACACAATTTTATTTAAGATGATACATAGATGTTGGCTTGCATAAAGGGGAGGGGGAAAAATCTTTAAAAAGAAAGCACTTTATGACTCCTCAAACAAATTTTAAACAACTTTCAGTTTCTTCAGAACACAGTCCAACTTCTGAAGACCCCCCCACATACTATGTTGTGACATTTTGGTTGTCCTGATAAAGATAGTGCTTTATTCTAAATATTGACTGATCAAATCTAGCCTCCATCCAACGACAATAAAAGCTAAGACAATTCAGCAGTAGCAGACCAGGTGTACCACTTTTTGGAGGTCATTCTCAATCACAGCTCATAAAAAAGTAAGTGTGGTGGACTACAACTTCCAGAATCCCCAAGCCAGTAAGATCCAATTTCAATCTAGTTGTTGAAGGGCATCGATATGCAGTGGCTGAATAGAGATCCCAAATGCCTTTCCTGAAAAATTCAGAAATTCTTGGGGTAAGGTGGATCCAGAGACCTTGTCTCATAGGCAGTACTTTTGTCAGAGGGAAATGACAATTTTTTGGGGGGTGGGGGAGTTGCTGTAAAAATGTGACACTCCCCCACCCACTGTTGTCTAAGTTATTTATTTCCATTGCAGTGATGACTTGTGACTGCAATGGAAATAAGTAATGAGACAAGTGTGTCCCGGATGACCTTTCAAACCCTAAACAGCATTTGGCCAGGAAACCAGACAGCTTCACAGAGGAGAAATCTATCAACAGCTATTAGCAGTGGTTGCTAAATGGTACATTGTTGTTCAAAAGGTATAAGCCACTGAACACTTGCACTGGGACAAAGGCGAACAGGAGTGGAGAACTACCCCCTTTGCATTTTGCTTGGAGTCTCTTAGGTTGCATCTGTACTGCAGAAACAATCCAGTTTGATGCCACTTTAACTGCCATGGCTCAGTGCTATGGAACTGTGGAAACTAGTTTGTTGTGGCACAAAAGTTCTCTGACAGAGAAGGCTAAATGCCTCACAAAACTACAATTCTCAGAATTACATAGCCTTAAGCCATGGCCGTTAAAGTGGCGCCAAATTGGATTATTTCTGAAGTGCGGATGCAGCCTTAGACATGCCTGCTTGGCTACTGCTGGGATGTAGCTGGGAGCAGGAGGCACAATGGTAGGGCATTCCCCTTCCATCAGATTTCTGCTCCTCCATGAAATTTTTCTTCGGTCCCCAAATTGTAGCATTGCAATAAAACTTGACTGGTGCATTTAGAGGTATTGATCTTGGGCAAGTCACAGCCTCAGGGGAAGGTAATGGCAAACCTTCCCTGAACAAATCTTGCCAAGAAAACTGCATTAGTTTTCTTAGGGTCACCATAAATTGGACTTGAAGGCACACAATACACACACACACACACACACACACAAAGACAAGGGGCAGGCACAGTTACCTAAGAAATACAAACATAGCAAATAGAGAAATTTGATGTGAGAGTAATTTCCAATGTCTCACTTTTTACAAAACTAGAAATATCAGCACTGCAGGAATCTTTCATGGAGGGGGAAAATTATTATTGGGGAAGCAATGCCCTCATTTGTCCTCCCTTGCCAGTAGCTATACTCCTGCGGCAGAGGGATGTTGCTGTGCGAAGCAAAGAACAAGATCATGCAGTGTTCAATTCCATGTGCAAAAGCACATGGATGTGCTTTTGAATTTGGCAGGTTAGTTTAAGGCAGGAGTAGGCCATATGTGACAGCCAGAATCATGTAGCAATAGCAATAGCATTTGCATTTCTATTCCGCTTAATAGTGAACGCAGCACTCTCTAAGTGGTTTACAATCTGTAAGCCAATCGCCCCCAACAAGCTGGATACTTCATTTTACCAAACGATGAAAGGATGGAAGGCTGAGTCAACCTTGGAGCCCTGGGATCGAATTCACAACCTTGTAGCTGCAGTACCGACGTTTAATTACTGCGCCACCAGGGATCCCTAGTGGTTTGAGCACTGAATTCCCAGCTATGGAAACCAATGGAGTGACCTTCGGCAAGTCACACACTCTCAGCCCCCCAAAACCCTGTGATAGGGTTGCCTTAGGATTACTGTTAAGTCGGAAACGACTTGAAGGCGCACAACAATAACAGGTCATATGTGGTCCATAGACCATGTATGGCTCCTGCTGGTTTTTGTAGTTCTCCCCATTGCCATTTTTCCCCCTCCGGAAAGGAGAACTGCTAATCCTATGTTCCTAAACAGCCCAACCCTTCTTCGCTGATGTCTCAGTAATCCCATGTGTCTCCACACAGATTATGTGTTCTTGTGTCTTGTGGAAGAAAGAAGAAAAGTCAAGCCATGCAACCTGAGTCTGAGTAATTCCCACAGGATGGCTATTTTAGCTCCGATTCATGTAAATGTAGCTGCAGTGACAATAATTGTGGTGTTGAAACCTGCGCTGGTTTATTGGGTGGCGTCATGCCAATGACTTGGACTGATGTAGTTTAGTGATGGAGAGATTAAGGACTCAAGAAGTTCTTGGTTCAAATATCATCTCGGATGCACCCGTCGTTCTTGCCCACGTCACACTTGGATAGACATGAGTGACAATTTTGTTTGGTTATTTTTTTTTAACCTTCTGGAAAGTTCTTATCTACGTACACCTGCTGGAAAGATATTTTCGGTTCCTTCTCCCCCCATATGGGTGAAAAATGAAACTGTCAGATTCATCAAACCAGGCACAGAGTTTTGTGTGCTTAGTAAATCCCTGTGTATTATTCTGCCATTTTTGTGGTGCTGAATTAGGGTCACCATATTTTTTTTCTTTTCCAGATAGGGTCCTCATCTTTAACAGCTACATGGCAGGAAACATCAATGTGATCCTTCCTACACTGGGAACAGTTGTGACTCTTAAATACGGCCAGTGCAAATGGTTGAGAAATTCACGTGGTTTTGATTTGAGAAGAACTTTTCAAAATTAACCATTTCTTCATAAATTCAGTTGAAAGGACTTCCACATGCGGAAGAATGAAAAGTGGATACCGTAGATGGTTTCTCAGTTCCTTTCCCTCCCATCTAATACCTATCTTGCGATCTTATCATAAAGGGGGAGAAAAACCCCTTACAGGGCTGTTACAAATATTATGACAAGATAATACGTGTGCAGTGTGTTGAACACTCAGCATCAAGGGATTATTGCTGAACAACCCCTACAGTTCTGTCTCCCCTGCTCAAGCTGCTTCTGCTGCCTGCCTTGCTGTTATTGTTGGATGATTGTGTGGCTAACCTTCAAATACCATTTTTCCCCCTCAACCGATAAATTATTCTTGTATGTGCGAGTGACGTCAAATGAAAATGTCATGGAGATCTCAGTTGGCAGAGCTGGGTGCCAGGGAACATTCACGGAGATTATTGTTGTGGGAGACCCAGGTGTCAAAGGGACATCGCTCTCCAAGTTTGCTGGAGTAGATATTCCTGGTGTCAGTGAGAGAAGGCCATGGTTCTGTTATGTAGGAAAGGCTTCCCATTAGTGGGAATAAGATGCTGGTTTGTGCATGAATATTACTACTACTACTACTACTACTAAATTATTTATACCCTGCCCCTCTGCAGAGCAATCGTATGAAAGGCATACAGGCAGTAGGGTAGTATACCAGGGCTTATAGGGTCCAAGTTGTTGTTGTTGTGTGCCTTCAAGTTGTTTCTGACTCATGGTGACCCTAAGGCAACCCTATCATGGGGTTTTCTTGGCAAGTTTCATCAGAGAGGGTTTGCCATAACCATCCTCTGAGGCGGAGAGAGTGTGACTTGTCCAAAGTCACCCAGAGGCTTTACATGGCTGAGTAGGGATTTGATCCCTGTTCACCAAAGTCATAGGCCAATGCTCAAACCACTACACCAGCTTGGTCCAAGTACCAGGATATTTTAATGACCAGGGATTGTGACATTGTCTACCATCAACCTTAGAGTTCCCTGATCCATCTGGCCATCTGGCGGGGATGCTTTGATTTTGAATTCCTGCATGGCAGGGGGTTGGACTGGATGGCCCTTGTGGTCTCTTCCAACTCTATGATTCTATGAAAGAGAAGTCCTTACAGTAGCTGGCAGAAAATGTTTTCTGACTGAGGGATTCTGGGTTCTATAGTCCAAAAAAGTAACTCTCCCAAGGTCTGATTCCACAATATTTTCTTTCTAATGCTTGTAGCCCTTGTTCATGTGGAGACAGATGAAGTTTAACACACAAAGCCGACATAAGAGGTACGATTTCTGGCATCTCAAGAAAATATCATTGGTACTCACTTCCTCCAGAAAAATAATTGCTTGGAAAAACAAAGTGGTTGAACAGGAAATCCTTAAAGAAGAAGAAAGGGCTGTAGGATTTAATTATTTTGCTGTTAATGGTGGAAACAGTTCTGATATGTCATTTTTTAAAAATAAGTTTTGTTTTTACACCGGGGGCTCTCTTGGCACCCGAGAAAGAATGTCGTTTGAGTTGTTTCATTTGACAAAGGCATGCTGGCGCGAGATACGTGCCTCATAGCATTGTCATTACATTGTCTATTTTTAAATCCCGACTGCCAACCAATATTAAGCACAGCAGGCGTGTGTGTGTGTGTGTGTGTGTGTTGGCCATTGTGTGTGACTTGACGTTCAACAATACTGTTGTCTTACAAGCCTTATTGCAATATTATAGTCAGCTCAGTTTTGTACCTCAAATCTTGTGGAGGGGGAAGGAAACACCAACACACTTGCACACGTCTTTCCCCAAAGAGCCGAAAAAACCCATTCAAAATTCAAAATTCTTTCCTTTGCTAATGTCCGCAACCCAACCATTGCCAATTCTTAAGATGCTTGGTTATCAACAGCCTCTTGAGGAAAGAATTTTAAATGGTTTTGTGACGTCAAGGAGGCCAGTGAGGATGGGAGGAGGTGGTCGAAGGGACCCTCAAACTCATTGCCAAGTTACCGTTCCTATGATAAGCATGCAACAAGAAAAGAAATGATAGGAAAGGAGAAACGCTTTGCATGGCAGCGAATGGATGCTGCTCTTCCAGAGGGTTGTAGAATTTTCCTTTCCGTCCAAAGTGAGATGGAAATTCAAAGATCTGTCTTCTAACCTGAAGAAGTCTTGGGTAGCCAAAATAATCTGTTCTCATCAAAATGTTTGAAAGCAATCCGGAATCCGAAGAAGGGCTTGTGAATAAGTCGCGGGTCACCAAAGGAAATACTTTGAGCACCATGGACAAAAAATTGAACCTCCTTAATGAAAAGGTAGACAAGCTATTAAATTTCCAAGAGGACTTGACAGGAAAGCTTCAGAAAGTGAACGAAGGGATTGAGGATTTGGGGAAAGGCCTTCAGAAGCTCACCGTTTCGCCCAGGCCGGCTGCTAACAGTGGTATTAAAAAAGGTCTGAAATTGGAGGATGGTGTTTCTCAGATGGATGCCCACAGTACGTGGGATGAGATCTTAAAGCTGGTGAAGGCAACGTATCAGGATACCTCCAAGTACAAGGAGAGGATTGACAAGATAGAAAAAATGGTGGATTCGGTAGACAAGATTGTGAAAATTTTGGGAGAAACATTTAAAAACTCTAAAGTGGTGGACTTTATTCTGAAAGGTGGACTTCCTTGGAGGAAAGGGAGTCCACCTGAAATCCTAGAAGAGGTTAGTTTCTTCCCTTTGTTCCTTGCTTTAGATTTTCATCTCCTCCATACGAATCATGTCTTTCGGTGAAATTATGACGCCTTTCAGACTCCCCTTGCATGGTTTTATTTTCTGGAACCAGCTACAGCCCTCCAGTTGTTTCTAGATTCAAAGTCCCATTTGCCTTGGCCACTATGGTCAGTGGTCAGGAATGATGGGAATGGTAGTCCAGTTAACTCAGTTGGCAGATTGGGGCCCCACAGTGGTTCATGATCGTATCTAAAGTGGATTTGATGCTATTGTTGCTGTTTCCTTGTTCTTTTTGTTATTCTAAAACAGAAGGAGAAAAGGGAAGGGAAGGGAATTTTCTGCTATGGAATCTTGGGATTTAAAGTTTGATGGGGTACTTAAGAGTTCTCTGCCAGAGACTGCTAATGCTGTACTTTGGGGGAATGGACTAGATCTCTCAAGCAGAGAAGTTTTAGTGCCTCACAAAACTACAAAGCCTAATATTTCATACTATGGGGCCACGACAATCAAAGTGGCATCAGACTTCTATAATGGTGCAATGCGGACACATCCCATGAGAGGAAAAGAAGGGGAAAAGCAGCCATATATAGTAAAAGACTGGAAGTGCAACTACTGCTACAGTTTTCAAGACTAACGTCAAGTCTTTGGTCTGAAAAAAAGAAAAGAAAGCATCTGTGTTAAATCCTTTTAAACTGTGAATATCTTCTTTTATAAAAACCAGAATGGAGCCTTGTGAGCTGTAGCCTAATAACAGTAAAAATGAATCTATATGTAAGTGAAGGTGAATGAATGAAAAATATTCCTGTGCTGTGCAACTGGGGAAATTTAGGTTAAATTATGAGCTCTCCACCATTAAACAAAAGGATGGGCATGTCTGTAACTGTGTGACAAATGCCTAAGGTGCTAGGTCTGTATAAAATCTGTATATGACTCAGGTCTAGGAGCCCTTTTACAAGGCTCAGTTATATCACTATAACTGCACTGTCATTGCTCCATCCTATGAAATCCTGGGATCTGCAGTTTAGGGAGGGGTACTTAGAATTTTCAGAAGGAGAGTTCTAGTGCCTGACTAAATTACATATCAGAGTACTTGATAGGATTCAGCCATGGCACTTAAAGTGGAATAATAGTACTGTGGCTATGGAGATTATCAGATGGAGAATAAGGATAGGAATGAAGCAGATTGCTCCCATCCTTATCTTATCCTTATCGTGAAAAAGATGATCACACACATTGTGCTTATTCCATTGTTATCCTGTCAATGAAGTAGAATTGTCACATCAATTTTCTTTAACGGAAACTTACGTTATTGAAAAAATGACAGGTCAATTCCCTTTCATTGACAGTATAATGATGGGATAGGCGCAACATCGTCTGATAATCTTTGTGCGATCGCGTGATGAGGACGGGATAGGGATGGGATAATGACAGAACGAGTGTGATGTCATCTGATAATCTTTGTGTGACGGTGCAATAAGGACGGGAGTGATCTGCTTGGCTCCCGTCTTTTTCTCTGTGTGATAATCTATGTAGTGTGAAAGGCCCCTGTGTTATCTGAAGGGCCATTTTTAAAATTTGTAGCTACTTTGAGTCCCAATTTTGGTAAAAGTGGGATACTACTACTACTACTACTACTACTATAATAATGGCTAAATTTAACAATCATAGGGGTGATTTGTGGCTTTGTAGGTCAGAACCAGTCCACTGAATTTGGATTGGAAGCATAGAATCATAGAACCATAGAGTTTGAAGGGGCCTCATTGGCCATCAAGTCCGTAGAATCATAGAGTTGGAAGGCGTCTTCCCACTCTATGAGTCTATAGACTTGATGGCTGATGGGGCCCTTTCGAACTCTATGGTTCTATGATTCTATACTTCCAATCCAAATTCAATGGACTGGTTCTGACCTCTAAAGCCACAAATAGCTTTGCCTGACATACTCTACAGCTGTCCCAATTTGGCAGGGATAGCCCCGATTAATCTTCTGCCACCCCAGGGATGCTCTAGTGCAACCCTTTGCCAGTGCATGAAGCCACTACACAGTTCACTGGGATCCCAATTCACTTTCTCAGAGGAAAGGGAAGGAGGAGGCAACTGGGTGGTGTTGGCAGCCCAAAGACACTATAAGACTACATGGCTGGAAGTGAGCAGAAAAAGGGACTGGAAGCTGTTGTTTAAAAAGACCTCTCCATCCTAGGTCAAAAATGCAACAGGGTGGGTCTAAAAGCATGGTAAAAAGGCCCTCTAAAGAGTTCTTGGTGGATATTTGTGGGAATTATAAGAAAAATTAAAAGTTAGAACATATAATAGGAAAAGCAGACTTGGACACAGGAGAAGGAGGAGTGAAAATAGGAGGAAGGAATATCAACAATCTAAGATATGCAGATGACACCATAATACTAGCAGAAAACCTCACAGACCTGGAACAACTACGAAGGAAGATTAAGGAAGGAAGTGCAAAGGCAGGACTACTGTTGAACAGAAAGAAAACAAAAATAATGACAACGGAGAATCTAGACAAATTCAACCTAGACAATGAGGAAATAGAAATAGTAAAAGAATTCTCATACTTGGGATCAAACATTGATAGAAATAGGGACTGCAGTCAGGAAATCAGAAGAAGACTAAGAATGGGGATGGTGGCTATAAGAAAAGATCCTAAAATGCAAAGATATACAACTCAGCACAAATGTCAGAATCATACAAGCCATCATATTCTCTATTCCCATGGATGGATGTGAGAGCTGGACAGTTAAGAAAGAAGATACGAAGAAAATCAATTCCTTTAAGAGAGTGTGGGGCTGGAGAAGAGTGCTGAGGATCCCATGGACAGCCAAACGGACAAACAAGTGGGTCCTAGAGCAGATCAAGCTGGAAACCTCCCTGGAAGCCAAGATGACCAAACTGAGGCTGTCGTACTTTGGACACATCATGAGAAGGGAGGACTCTTTGGAAAAGACAATAATGCTGGGAAAGGTGAAGGGAAGTAGGAAGAGAGGAAGGCCACATGCCAGATGAATGGACTCTATTAAGGAGGTTACGGGTCTAAAGGGGTTGCAGGAATTAAGCAGAGCTGGGAAGGACAGAGGGCCTTGGAGATATCTCATCCGTAGGGTGTCATGAGTTGAGATTAACTCAAGGGCAGTTAACAACAACAGCAAGTGGGTGTAGTGGGTGATGGTCCTCTAAATTCTCCAGGTGGGGTGACAATGTGTCCCCAACCTGCTCTGGCTATGATGGCTTATAGAGAGTGGTGGTATAGTTGTGCTCAAGCAAATGATGATTGCCCAATTGGCACATAATGCTACTTGGTCTCTGCACAACTGCTTGCATAAGGAGATCTGGACAATGCGTGACTGTTTGCTCAACTGAGATTGTGCCAGTTTTGGAATTTGGCTCTCATTGTGGTCCTGATCTGAACTGGTTCCTTATACAGAACTTCCACTTGCACCAATGTGAGCTTTTCTTCCGATGCAAATAGGTGCGTGCTGCGAGGGGATGAAAGATCCAGATTTGGATTATACCAGAATGGAAAGGGTTAAAGCTCCCTCCCCATATCTGTCTGCCCCACTATTCCATAACTACTGATCTTGACTAGCTCCTACTTGGTGGCTATTTATTTTGCTGTTTACTTTCTAAATAGCCACTTGTGCATGTGAAAATTGCACACATGTTATTTTGGCTCATTTAGCCGAGAACGAAAGTCAGTATGAATTTTCAATTCCTCTGGGATCTTCCAAGAGTTTCACGGATGGCTAAAGAGGCCAAACAAAAATTCAGAATGAAAGGAAAATCCACATCTGGTTTTGAACAATATTTTCTTAAAAGTGTTCGATAGACCATGGGGAGCTCTAACCTGTATGAAAGGTGAATTGCCACTCCTGGATTCTTCCAGGATCCTATTCACAGCACACAATAAATAGTTCTATTTTCCATTTTAATTGTTATGGCAACATCCTATAAAATCCTGGGATTTGCAGTTTAGGGAAGGACATTTAGAATTCTTAGCCAGAAACGCTCTAGTAGTGCTTCAGTGAACAACAAACCTTAACATTCTGTAGGATGTGACCATGGCAGTTAAAGTGAAATCGTAGTGCTATAATTGTATATTGTGAATGGGCCTCAAGAGTAGTAATTCACACTTTTTATGACCACAAAAGGAGGCTTGGAGGTTGCAAAAACATCTGGGCTGTCTATACTCCCCAGATTGTACTTTGCTCATCCTTGGCATAGTAGTACTATGTGTTTGTATGTGCCTTCAAGTCATCTGTCAAGTTATGGTAAGCCTATGAATTGTATAGGGTTTTCTAAGGCAAGGAATACTCAGATGTGGGTTTGTCAGTTTCTTCCTCTGAAATATAGCCTAAATACCTTAATGGCTCCAGATTCTGTCTGATCTTGGCTGCTAAGCAGGGTCAATCCTGATTAGTACTTGGATGGGACATCACCAATGAACAGTGGAGCTACAACTCTGAAATTACTGTCTCTCACATAACATTTTGCTTGTTTTGTGTGTGTATGTTCCTCTTGTTCTCCCTATCTGTACAGGTATCTGGAGATACAGATGCGTGTGTGTTTGTGTAAAACCAAAGTAAATACTGAACCACTGGTTTTCCATGAGTTGCTGAGTTCTGAGATGCATTGAATGTTTTGCATTGAATAGAGCGGGCGTTTATCAGCTGATGGAGAAGAGTTTCAGAAATATACCAGTGGAACATGTCTCCTTCTTTCACTTGCCATGATAGGTCTCTCATCACTCAAAAGGACAGATAAGCTCAAAGCAAATAAACAAAGGCACAAAGTTAGATGCATAAACAACTGGGTTTCTTGGGAACATTCCCTCTTGTTCAAGTGAGCTTAACATGGTAAACAACACCTAGATCCAAGATGTTTGCTACTCTATATGATCTGTTGAAACAGCTGAGTGAAGCACTGAATAGAAGAGAGGACTGAGAAACAGCTCAGTGTGCTAAGCAGAAGTTTTTCCACTAGCCTGGCCATGTGTCCTATCATGACTATGTAGGGGACCCAGCAAAGTGACCAATGTGCAATGGGACCGGCATGCAATGGGCTGATGCATAACAGGACCAATACACATCAGGACACCAGTTATAGAGTGCCAATGTTTATCAACAGAGCCCAACATGCATCTTCATAATTTACTAACAGGGTGCCTTAGCACCTCTGCTAGATAGCTAAGCATGTGTAAAGTTATGTAATGTAGACTGCAATAGTACAGTCAGCCCTCCATATCCATGGATTCTTTATCCATGGATTCAACTATCTGTGGCTTGAAAATATTTAAAAAACCCATATGAATCTAAAAAGTAAAGTTTGATTTTTCTATTTTATATAATGGACACTATTTCACTATATCACTGTATTTAATGGAATGTAAGCATCCATGGATTTTGGTATCCACAGAAGGTCCTGGAACCAAACCATAGGTGATACCAAGGGCCCACTGTACCTTCACAATTTTCCTTAGTAGTGTGAGATATATTGCATTTCTAACTAAACCAGGATGGGTTATTGTAGTGGGTCCAAGTCTCATTTTCTACTTGCAAGACTTTCCAGAAGTTGAAGAGATTATGAAAATAGCAAAAAAGTATCTTCATTTGCATCATACTTATACAAAGCGTTATAATCTCTGAGAGCATCAGTGTCATTTGAGACCTGATGTTTGGCAGAAACAAGTATACTTGCAGGGAGTTCAGTGTGACTTGCTTCTTCTGAGTAGCCACATAGAGGTTTGCACTGGAAATATAGTCCTTTGGAGAAGAGGCTTGAACAATACCAACAAGAATGTGGTGCCTTATGGTTAGAACTTTATCACACCAGCCTGTTGTCCCACTACAATTATGCTACTTTAAGAATGGAAGCATACTAGTTTGGCATAATTTCTTATCACACTTTTCCCCATGATAGTGCTTTGGTGATCCATAGGCATGTAATCTGTTTTCTGCACTGTCAAATGCCAACTTCCAGAAGGAAAGGGGGAGATGAGTGATCACCCCGACTGTCTCCTGAAGCCAGCTGCTGTGTGAATATGCACACAGCAGCTGGCTTTGGGAAGCTGTTGGTGGCTGTGATGGCTGTGAGGGGAAGGAGGGAGGAGGAGAGGAGCAGAATCAGACCCACTCATACGACATGACTGCTTAAGAAGTGGAACTTCAGTGGAAGGGACCTATTGCATGAAAGCAATAATGGAATAGCAGTGAGATTGAGTGCCTATTGATAGATTTTCCCCATCAATGAAAAGATGCACTACAGTGCTGAATGGAATGCAAGACAGCAGCAAGATGGACTTGATGTTGTGTGATATGCACAGAGGTCTCTCCACATTCACTGAGATTAGGAGTGAAGGACCCCTGTGAATGTGGGAAAAATTCAAATAAAAAAACCGCTATCCTTTTAACCTAAGAGAACATGTCTAGGAATCTCCAAGTCTTCCAGTGAAACTCTATGGTCAACATCTGCCAGAAGTTGATCATAGAATCATGTTGGAGGACCTACAAATGTCTAGAGACACATTTTCTCTAGGAACTTCTAGATTCTCTAGCACACCTGTATAGTCAACTTCCAGGAGAATGGAGAGAACATAATCAAAACAGTAAATAATCAAATCCGCAAAAGTCAAAGATGCAAATGTGGAGGGCCAACTGTACTGGCCAAAGACACTTTTATCCTGTTAAGATGTTACTTTTATGGCCTGATGTGATAAAATCCTCAGAAAGATATTTATTAAGCTTAGGCATGACTGGGACTGAGATTTCAATGATAGCTATTTCACAATGAGGGCTCACCAATAACTTTCCCCTGCCAAGGCATCTGGATCATCACCACCATCTTCTTCTCTTCCTCTTCCTCCTCTTTGTGTTTGCTGCCTATTCAGTTCCTTCTCTGGAGCTGAGGGAAGTAAAGGAGGAAAGGAGTTCACATTTGCAACTCAGTAATTGCCAATAATTTTCCTTTTTGAATTTTCTTTAGACTAAAGATAAACCAGAAGAGAAAGGTGCCAAAGGGAAGCATGCACCTGCCAACAAGGGGATCCAGGCAGAAGGCAAGAATTCCTTGGAAGGTAATTTCAAATATATCCTGCTGAAGAAACCTGCAAAATTGTTGCAGAGTCTTATTACTGTATTCTGTGGTTTGATGGCACATAGGTAGCTTGGCTCATTTTCTGAGCTTGGTTATGGACAGTGAAAAAGTTACATTTTTGGACAATAACTTTTAGATGACAAGTTGGTTATGTCATCATCTTTTATAAGTCATTTTATGTTGCTGACCAATTTTGGCTAACCAATAATAAAATGAAGTGATGACTACCCTTACAGAATCCTGAGCCCACTGGGCACGTTGTCCCAAAAGGGCAATGATGTCAAGCTCTGCTAATTCCACTGTTGAAGGGCAATAATATCTAGCTCAGTGTTGGTCAATGTGCAGCCCTTGGGTTGCACGAGGCCCCTAGGTCTGCTTTTCTGGCCCACAATCCTTCCAGATTCCTCAGACTTCCCTTCTTCTGGTTATAAAATAAGGAGGATTCGCGTCTCTTGCAAGCTTTACCTTTTGAATATGCTGCAGGTCCATTAAGAAACCCCTTTTCCCAAAACCAATGGATTTCTAGCCATTTCCAGTTTTGCCACCACCCTGTTTGACATTTTTAAAAGTCCACGTGGCCACTGGAGGGTTCCGGGGTAGAAAAATTGGTTGATTGAGGTTGGGAACTTTGGATTGAGGATTTGAACCTGGTGGCACAATGGTTAAATGCCATTACTGCAGCCACAATGTTGTGAGTTCGATCCCAGGGCTCTGAGGTTGACTCAGCCTTCCAACCTTTTGTATGTCGGTAAAATGAGTATCCAGCTTGTTGGGGGTACTTGGCTTACAGATTGTAAACTATTTAGAGAGTGCTGATTTCACTGATAAGCGATATCAAAATGTACATGCTATTGCTATTCCAGAGTTGTAGTCCATTGCTCAAAGCACTACACCACATTGATTCTCGAGCCATACTGAACTACAGAAATCGCTTGGAGATCTTGGCCCCATCAGTCTCTCCCACGCAGATGAGTTGTTGTGGTGACAAAGTGGGAAGGGGAAAAGCCATTTCCACTGCCTTGAACTCACTGGAGGAAAAGGAGGGACATACATATTTTATGTTGTTGTGTGTTTTAAGTCATTTCCGACTCATGGCAATCCTAAGGTTTTCTTATGGGGATTCTTATGGGTTTGTTCCTGGTAAGATTTGTTCAGAGAAGATTAGCCATTGCCTTCCCCTGAGGCTGAGAGCATGTGACTTGTCCAAGGTCACCCACTGAGTTTCATGGCTGAGTTTGGAATTGAACCCTGATCTCCAGAGCCAGAGCCCCACAGTCAAACCACTATGCCACTAATATATTAATGAACACAAGAGAGATTTACAGATATCTCCTTTTCAAATCAGGGCTTCCTCCTCTGAACACAGTTTAGGGAATTTATTTTTTGGATTACAGGTCTCAGAATCCTTTCAGCTGCATAACCATTAGACATGTTGACTATGAGATTCCAGGGGTTTTGGTGTAAACAGTAACTTTTCCAAGGCCTACTCCCTAAATACTAATGGCTTCTTCTCCCTTTCTCTTTTTAAATTCTCCATGAATATCATTTCTATTCCTAGAAAACAAAAGGGAGAAAAAATTGGATGAACGAGCTGGAGAATGTGAAAAGGTGAATTCAGCCAGTTCAGTCTTTTCCAAAGTTGACTCCAGTATACATGTCAAGGAGAGGATGGCCCAGCTTGAAAGAAGAGAAATGTCTGGACAAACTAAGAGCATCAAAGTGTGCCCAAAGCAAAAGGAAGCCGTTATCAAGGCTGCAGGCCAGAATAGTGGACTGGTTTCCAACTTAAGCAGTGGCACCCCCTTAGGAAGCCAGAATATGGACAAAACCTCTCCAGACCTGGAAGACCTTTCTCAAATGCATCTCAGTCCAAAGTCAAAGGAGACTGAAAAAAACCCCTCCCAATTCAGTACTCCTACCAGGGAAACTGAGCCATCCACCTCAAAGTCTGGTGGTGAAGTTGTGCGGACAAGGTAATAACCTAGTATTTTCATTTTCTATTCTCAGATCTAGATCAGAGTTTGGAAACAGAGCTGGAAATTGCCTCTCCCAGAATCCACACTGGTCATAATGTCGGGGGTAGTGTGGGAACTGAGGTCCTCAAAAGTAACTTTTCCAAGTTCTGGCCAAGTTACAGTCCACCATCTGGCATTCCACAATTGTGATTCTGATGTTTCTGAGAAGCCCACACAAAGGACCTAAAATGGTGGTAGGCCACCTGTGGAGCTTCAAGGATTGATGGATTGCAGTGTCCATTAGATTTACCTAATATAGGTGATGGTGAAAGGTAATGGGAGTCTAATAACAGCTGGATTATGACCATGCTGTCTGGGGGGATTCTGGGATTTGTCATTTAGTGTTCATTTTTAATTGAGTTGTCATAGCCAAATGGACACGTGCCACCTACACAAACTTAACTAATCCAATGTTAAAGTCAAAGACTGTCACCCAAATCTGAGGGTAGTGTATTTCAGAAATCAATGACTTTCTGGGTATTTTTTTGCTGATCTTAACTGTATGGGTGAATCCGTTTCATGTTGAAAATATGTTAATGACTGTGGTTTCACTCTTTCCACTTGCCTTTTCTTCTCATGCTAAACCTCCAGACCCAAATTAAAGGGGTCTTCCCCAGCTTATTACAAGCTGGATCTTCAACAGAAGTGTTCTTCTTCTCCAGGAATACTCAATTCCATTATTATTCCTTTTTAGTTTTCCATTTTACCAGTCAACCATCAGCCTTCTGTGATCAATGCATATTCAGTAGTCACTGGACTGAGTCTCACCCAAAATAGTTGCTTCTACTTCTGAAAATCTTGGTTGCTCTGCTGATAGCTCCCTTTTGCACTCAGATGGTTTAGTCTTATCTGTATTTACCACAGCATTCCCTTTGAAAAATCAGAAGTAGAAAGAGGGAGAAGTTGCTAAGTTCCCTAGGTACAATCGCCATTCTTTCCATTAATTCAGTGCGACAACTTCCTTCCTTTTCATCCCCCAAATTGAATCTTCCACCTTGGGCTGCATCCAAAAATTTGTGTGCCCGTTTGAGATGCAATGGGAATTGTATGTCCTTCCAAATGTTGTAGACCCATAGTTCCCAGCTGCTGATGCTGGCATAGCCAATGGTGGACAATGCTAGGATTTACAGTTTCACAACATCTGGAAGACCTTATAGTTCCCACCCCTGGTTTATGTCATCCCAATGGTAGCCTGGGCTTGCATTTCTTCAAACAGCCCCCTGTGCCTCGTGTTACAACTTTCATCTGATTAGAGTTTCACAAGTGGGTTTGGTGTATGGCACGTGGCCCTTTGCTGTCCAAATAAAACATTTTCTAAAATCACCCATCAGCATGTCCAGAGCTGTGGGCACATTTTAAAGTAGTGCTTTGGACCCAGGTATATACTTTATTTTAATCTAGGAGGCTTCTGAACAATGGTATTGATTAGTAAAGCTGTTTAGCAACAAAGGCTGTGACTACACTGCACAGTTAGATCAGTTTGATAGCATTTTAATAACCATGATTCCTTGACGTGGAATGCTGGGATTTGTAGTTTAATAAGGCATAAAACTCTGTGACAGAGGTCTAGTACCTTCACCTTTGCAGAGCTAGAAAATCATGAAGTTTTGGGCAGGCAAGAGGAACGGCACAGTTTTCACAATGCACAGTTTTGGATTAACAATACTAAAACATTACAACAAAAGATTTATATTTTCATTGTGGAGGAGCAGTCCAAATTAAGTGACCAACTCCTAGCTAGCTTTCATATAAATGATGTCTGGCAGAAGGCTGGCAGACAAGTAGGGTGTCCATGTGTCCCACTGACAGAGGACATTTCTCCAGTTGAAGGACAACCCTTCAACACTTAATTTTTAAGTCAATAGGAAATGTGAAGGCACACACACATAAAGCAGATCAAACTGAGACAAAGAAGTTGATAGCATAAGCTTTTGTAGACTTCAAATCAACTTGATCAGATGCATGACTTAGTTTATGAAAGCTTATGCTAGAAACTACCACAAAGTAGATCTGTTTGTTAGCTTGGCTAGTATTATCTGCTCTGGCAACCTGTTATTCTCCCTGATTCAACTGGAGGTCCTACTAGTCATATACCACCTAATCTTTTTAATTGGAGATGCTAAGAATTAGACACAAGACCTTCTGTACACAAAGCATGCAGTCTGCTATTGAGGTACAGACTCTCCCAACATAGAACCAACTTGATTTTCTTGTGATTTTTGTCCATTGTGGAAAATGACTGCCCCTCATCTAAAGGAAGGACTTTGCCTACCAACTCAGAACTTGGATTACCACTCCCACAATCCCCCCAGTCAGTTTACTGGCCAGGAGGCTGTGGGAGCTGAAGTTTTTTTAAACAACAACAACAACAATAACCCTCTATCCACCAGAATAATCTATTAGGTTTAGCTTCTACTGACTCCCTGTTTGGAGCGCTGCCTAATATTAATCCTCAGCTTTGCTAATAGAAGGACTACCCTGCTTCTCTTTTCCTGGTCTTTTAATGTCTACTGTCTGTCTCACAAGAGACCTGAATTTTCCAATCGTTGCTAGAAACCAATATAAATACTTGCTGGCTTTTATCTTTCCAAAGGAGCAGCAGCCACAGCTGATCTGCCCCATTTGCACCAAGCACAGATTCTGTATAACATTTCCACCATTCCTTTTTAGGACTACTGCAAACAGAGACTTAAGAGCTTATCACATTCATTTGAAAACCTGCTTACCTGATCTGGATTAAATTTTAAATCAGGCGATATACTGATATTATCAGAAGGATTTAGCCGCCAAATTTGCTGCCCGGGTCCATCCTGGGTCCATCCGCATTCCCAGGGGTGCTCAGCACGCCTCTTTTCGAAGCTGGGAGTTTTCCAGCTTAAGTAAATGGCTGCTGGAGTAGCCCTGGGAGCAGGGATGGACCCAGGCAGTAGATTCGGCAGCTAAATCCTTCTGGGGGGTTGCAGACTGCCAGAAATAGTGCAAATTGAGTCCACTTTTAGGGTTAGGGTTAGTGCTAGGGAATCATGGGAACTGTATTTTATTGTGGCACCAGAGCTCTCTGACAGAGAGGGCTCAATGTCTCAGAAAAAAACAACAATTCCCATGATTCCCTAGCACTAACCCTAACCCTAAAAGTGGACTCAATTTGCACTATTTCTGGCAGTCTGCAACCCCCCTCTGATAATATCAGGATGCCACCTGACTTAAAATTTAAGCCGGATCAGGTAAGCTGGTTTTAACATGAATGTGATAAGCTTGCTATTCACCATAGCCCCACAACAGGAATACAATATGACCTGTTGAATGCAATCCTTTAATAAGTGCAACTGCTTGATGCACAAGAAGAAGGGGAAATCCATCATGTAAATTGGGCTGGACAACTGTCAGGGGCTAGGCAGTTGCATTGGACACACACACCCCAACATCTCGGAGAACTGAACCTCCATGAAAGTTTCTTGAACTTTTTCTGCTCACAAATGCACATCATGGCCCCTGGGGAGGAAACTGACTCCCAAGGCACTACATATTAGGCAAGACATACTCAAGAGGTGGTTTTGTCAGTTCCTTCCCCTGAAATATAGCCCATAGCACCTGGTATTCATAGGCAGTCTTCCATTCAAATACTAACCTGATCCTGTTTAGCTTCCAAGATCAGATGGGATCTAGTGCCCTTAGGGTATTTAGGCCCAGATCTACTTTAGATCTGTCCAATTCCTTGAGTATGGACAGTGGATGGACAAATGGTATGCAGTCAATTTCCATTCTTCATGGCTAGGAATTAAGAAATGTTAAAGCCTGGGATTAAATCTGGCCTTCCTGAAATCACAAGGAAGGCAAAGGCTGAACAAATCTTCCACCTGAACAAATTTTGACAACAAAGCCTCATGATAGGTTTGCCTTAGGATCACCATAAGTTGGAAATGATTTGAAGGCACACAACAACAACAAGGTCACATAAGAAGTGTCTGAAAAAATAAATGTTTTCTTTCTAGGCTTTCGATCAATGTGCAAATGACTGATGGTCAAGACAAGACTTTAAAAAGCAAAGAAGGAATGACCAGCAGCCCTGGAAGTAAAAGTGTTGATGCATCAGCTTCTATCTCTTCACTTTCAGTAGGCGAAGGAGCAAAACATTTGCCTGAGCCTTGCAAAGCTAAACAGATCTCTAAGAGCATCAGGACTGAACCTATTCAAGAACAAAAAGGAGGAAGGCTTTCTAATAAACCAAGTGAAAAGCTGGCACCCAAAACTGAGGGCCTTCTGGCAGCAGCATCTACAAAGACTGAAGAAAAGACAGACAGCAAATGCAAGACTGTGCCGCGCCTGATTTCCGTTGCAAAGGACACTGAGGAAGATCCAGGAAGCCCAGCGAAAAGTCCCAAGGAAATACCAAAAATAATGAAAGACTGTGAGAAAGATGTCAAACCAGAAAGCGTGGAATCGAGTAGCTTGACCTTAAGGAGACGGGAAAGCAGACCAAATCAGGGGACAGAGAAACCATTGGAAAAAGCTCCATTGCTAGCAGCTGCCAAAGCAGAAGAGGTGGTCATTGGTAAGTAGATGGTCCCCTGTGTTACCTGAGCACCCCCAGGTCATGTTGATGCTACAGGTGTGTTGAACCAAATCTAAAATGTTATCAAGTAAACTAGGGACTGGACTATACAGCCTACCAACTCCTTCCAAATCTTACTAGGCTTGTTTCCTTCAAATACTACCTCTCATAGGAGACAAGGGGTGCATCTACACTGTAGAAATAATGCAGTTTGACACCATTTTTCACTGCCATGGCTCCATCCTACAGAATCCTGGAATTTTTAGTTTTGGGAGGCACTAGAAGTCTTTGGCAGAGAACGCTAATGACCTTGTTAAGCTACAAATTCCATGATTCTATAGGATGGAGCTACATCACTTAAAGTGGTGTCATACTACATTTATTTCTACAGTGTAGACGCACCCAACGTGGTAAGTGTATATCTGGACTGTATGTCCTCCACTTAATAGTTCAATGCTTTTCTGTCAAGAGTGAATGAATAAATAAAATTCCTGCACAATGAAAACAAGAATATCAGGGAAAATATTAGCCTAGAATAATTATTGATATAAAGGAGGAAAGATTGGCCCTCTTCAGATGTTTAGGACTACAACTCCCACTGTGCTTTACTTTATAGGAGCTGGGACTTCTGGGAGTTGAAGTCCAAAGCATCTCATGGGTCAAAAGGATATTTTATCGTTGGATCCTTGCAACATTTTTCTGCATAATGATTTTGTGTGTCTGTGTTTTGGTTTTTTTGTATCATTGCTTTGAATCTTTTTTTTTTTTTAATGTCCAAGCTTTTTCACCCCGACACATCCATTCCCATGGATAAGGATTTTTTAATTTTTTTTTTACTGATTTTATTTTAAAAAAATATATAAACATCATTAATAAAAGTATGAAAAATAGATGTATAAAAGAAAGAAATACATTAAGTACTATCTATGACAAAAACAAAAGTTAAATAAACTAATACATACAATATATCACAAATAACATAGAAGATGATAGTTAGCTTCCTGTTGCTTTAGCAATCCATTTACTTTCATCATCTGATCTAACAAATTTATCATTTAATCAAAAGATGGATAAGGATTTTTAAAAATGTTTTGCTAGGCACGTTTTCCAAGATGGGAAAAGTTCCTATTTTCATTCCTGAGCTGAACATTTTGCCAAGACAGCTTCCTTGGAGTTAGATGGAAAGGAGAGATGGAGTTGAGTGTCATCTGCATGTTGGTGATACTGGACCCTAAGTCTCTCTGGACAACCTCTCCAGAGCCCTGAGGAACAGCAGAGGTCAATGGCCAGGTGCTGAACGGGAGTCTACCTGCACCACCTTCTGGGTTCACCCCTCCAGGAAGAAATGGAGCCACTATCAAACAGCGCCTCCAAGTCCCATCCTGGAGAGGCAGCCCAGAAGGTTACCATTGTTGATGGTATCAAAATTGATGGTACCTTGTGTGTTCTTCCTCATTAATACCTTTTGCCATCTTGACCACACTCTTGATGCTGCTTGGTCACACATGTCCTGGTTTTCATCTGTGAAATGTCAGAGAGTATGCAACACTCAGTGAACATGGCCATTGGTTCAGTCTTAACTAGGGTTAATGTCAGTGCTAGGAGATTGTGGAGCCTGTAGTCTCAACACTTTTCCAAAGCTCTGATAATTTCGTGAGTCTTGAAGGAGCCACAAGATTCTCTCTTTCTATTTATAGTAGTGGGAATTTCCTAGTTGCCCTAAATAGCTTCAAGGCACCAGATCCCATCTGATATTATAAGTAGTGGGAATAGCAGGGTCAGCTCTGGTTAGTACTTGGATGGGAGACCGCCAACAAGTACTAGGTCCTATTTCAAAGGAAGGAACTGGCAAAACCACCTCTGAGTATTCTTTGCCTAAGAACACCTTGTGAAATTCGTGGGGTCACCACAAGTTGACAAGCAACCTGAAGACACACACACACACACACACACACATGTGTTAGTGGGATGCTCTGTGTAGTTTCTCATTGCTATAAAAATGTTGTGGCTTACTCATTGTGTTAGAACGACAAAGGTCCAAAACACATTAAGAAATAATCCAGTTTGGCACTGATTTAACTGCCCTGGCTCAATGCTACAGAATTCTGGGAATGGCAATTTTGTAAGACATTTAGCCTTCTCTGTCCTAGCGCTCTGGTGCCACAAGAAACTACAATTCCCAGGATTCCCTAGCACTGAGCTGGGGCAGCTAAAGCAGTATCAAACTTGATTATTTCTGCAGTGCATTTTGGACCAAAGACGTCTGTGCCATCATAAAGACTAACATGTGTTATTTCATGTGCTTGCTTGGATTGTATCTTATTTCTCCAGAAGCATGAAAATTCTTCTCAATTAACAGATACATACATATATATATATATATATATATATATATATACACAGGACACATAGTGAGAATGGGATTCTAGAGAGTGAGGTCAAAGGGAAATTAAAAGCTGAAAGTATGGCCAGTGATGTTTATGTTGACAACCTACACAGATGGAGGTTTCCACCACTATCTGAAACAATTGACTTGATAATATGCAAGGAAGATTTATAAAGTATTATTTATGGGCTAACAATTTATTACTGCTATTACTGCATATTTACATGAATCCTAGTCAGTGAGAGTTGGCGGCGGATCTCATCTCCCCTGTCCCTGACCTCATTGGAACAATGCCTACGTCAGTGGAGAAAATGTTATCTGTTAAGCCTCTGGAGAAGCCCTATCACTGTGAGCGTATTTGGCCAATGTTCTCACTGGCATTTTGAAGCATCTCCTCCTGGGGATGCAAAGGTATAAGCCAAAGAGATCGAATTAGATACCCAGCTGCTTGCTGCAGAGAAAAATCAATGCAATCATAGTCTGTTTTTTCCTCTTTTAGATGACAGCCCGCCTCCTCCGGCTCCTTTCGAACACCGCATTGTGAGCATCAAGCAAACCGACTTAACCGCCTCTTACTCTGTATGCCATCATGAAGTCTTGGGAGGGTAGGTTTAACTGTAAGGGTTGCTTTTATGAATCACTGTTCCTCATCTGCAAGATCAAGACAATATTGTATAATGTTTTTAGAGTTTTTTTGGACTTGTTTTTCAAGTCTATCCTAAGAGCACCTACAAACGTGAGGTCCCCCTGCTCCACATTAAGGAGATTGGAAGACAGGGTGTTGCATGGGCCAGTGTGGTGTAATGGTTTGAATATTGAACTAAGACTGTGGGAGAACAAGTTTTGCATTCCTTCTAATCCAAGAAGAAAACATTCAGGGGTAGCTGTGTTGGCCATTTAGCAAATTCAAACAAAAATCCTTCAGTGATACCTTTACTGGCCAACCAAAATGTACAATATACTTGTTGCAAGCTTTTGAAGCTCCATGGGCTTCTTCATCAGGCAAGATTCTCCAAAACAGGAGAAAAACAATTGGAGATGTTAGTCAGATGCCTACATGTGGTTTCATGCCTACATGTGGCTTCAGTCTTTAGTTAAGATGGTATATGGTTCTAGAACACGGCCTCATAGCCCGAAAAACCCACAAAAACCTATAGATGCCAGCCGTGAAAGCCTTCGACTTCCCTCTTGGTTACCATGGACAAGTCACAGTCTCTTAACCTTAGAGGAAGGGAATCTCCTCCCAGTAAATCTTGTGAAAAAAACCCTACAGGAGGAGTTGATCTGAAGGCAAATAACAACAGTGTCCAACTCTGGAGACCAGGGTTCAATTCCCAGCTCAGCCATGAAACTCACTGGGTGACCTTGGGCAAGTCACATGCTCTCGCCTCAGGGGAAGGCAATGGCAAACTTTGTCTGAACAAATCATGCCCAAAAAAACTCATGGTAGGTTCGTCTTAGGGTCACCGTAGGTCAGAAACAATGTGAAGGCACACAACAATAATCCAACACCTGAAGGGTAGGTAAGATGAGTAAGATGTATCACTCTACAACAGCCAGGATCGAGGGTATATTGAATGCCCCCAGCCCCGACATAGCTCTTGTTTGATGGGGCAATTCTTCTTTGCTCCTAATAAGAACTATGCCTCCCAAATGAAATTTTCCTTCAATCCCTAAATTTCAAGCACTGCAATAACTTAAAAAGCCGAATCAAGCATTTAGAAATATATGCAAATAAAAAGGGCAGGCAAAGATACCGGGAAACATGAACATAGCAAACATAAGTGTCCTGGGTGTGAATGTAATGCTAGAAATTTAGGGACTGAAGGGACTGAATCCTCATTGAGGGAACAGAATTCTTATTTGGAAGGGCAATGCTGACATTTCATCCTCATCTCTCATAGCTACACCCCAGGCTATTCTCTGATAGAGTTTGTTCTTATTTGTTTGTTAAATTTATATCCTCTGAAGAGTTCCAGATGGGAGATACAGTCCTCTTCCCCATTTTTATCCTCACTAGCACCCTAAAACGTAGGTTAGGCTTGAGAAACAGCTTCATGACTAGAAGGAGATTTGAATTCAGTCCTCCGCAGTTCTAAGCCAGCACTCGAACTATTACACCAAGTAAGAGTTGCTTGTTTTGTTTATTCAGAGGGAGAACCAAATTTTATTGCTGTTTCTTTATTGCGTATGTAGATTCCAATTTTCCTCAGGGCTACTGGGATTGTGGTCTGATGATCCTAATTTGATAACCTTTAAAGAAGTCTATGGACTTTAATGAATTGAAAGAAAAAAAATCTCATTTTAAATTAGCCCAACTTTCAGTACTTGCATTTGTCAGTAAGGGCAGCAGTCTGTCAGGATCTCTCATGGAGCATATCCTTAAAAAAATATTATTTTGAAAAATCACGCGTATATTCTGCATGAAGGATCCATGTGACCAGATACCTAATCTAATCCATTTGGATTTTGCATCCTGACATAACATTTTCTCCTTTTTCTCTATCCTCTGACCTTCAGATGTTTCTAAGTGTCATCACTCTCCATAATAATTTATGAGGTCTTTGCCTCCTTCTAACCTTTCTCTATCCCAGACAAATATTCTTTTTTTTTTTTTAAAGAAATAATTAAAAGATCCCCAGAGTTTGAAATGTACATATTAGGAAAGCAGATATGCAGAAACAAACTTGTCCAGAGCTTCAGTCTTGTATACACTTGCATGGGGGTAAATCCTTGTGAACACAGTGGGACTTTGATCACAGGGTAAAATTGTATCATTTTGGTCTGATTGTAGAATGGACATGTCCTGTCATCTAGAGCAGCGATACTCAAAGTGATGGTCCATGGGTTGGGGTTTGTTCACAAACCATTGGTTTCTAGTCCCTGGTGAGCCTCCAGGAGAAAATGAAACAGTTATAGCCAGAGGGCACAAGTATGGTACCACTCCTTGGTACACTAGGGAAACAATTGTTGCTATTGACTATCATAATTTGGGAGGAGAGCCTCCATCTTGTAGGTCTAATTTGGTCCATGGAAGATCAGAATTTGGCCCATGGGAGAGCATGAGGAGAGGAAACCTATTCCGTTCCCATGTCATTTCCCCATTTCTGATTTAGAAAGTAGCAAGTTCTCTTTCTAGGAGAACTATGGAAATGCATTGCTAAAGGGCAAGCCACCCAGGCATGTCCTGTTACGGAATCAAATGCAGACCACCGTCGGATGTCATTCCATTGTGAAACGGAGGAATATAAATGGGTGTGTGTGTGTGTGTGTGTGTGTGTGTAATATTTTAACATAAGCACTGAACAACTGGATGGAAAGATCAACCTTAATCTCCCCCTAAGCTGGGAGAAAGAGGAGCTCCCGGACTCCTGACCTCCCAATTCCGTTCGCTTTGTACCAGGTTATTTTTAATTGATGATAAGAATAGTTGGTCTCTGGAGGCGTCTGCAGGGAGTTGTCCCCTAAGCCGTTTCCCCTTCAGGCATCATTTATGTTGTGTTCTTTATCTCTCAACAGGGGGCGTTTTGGTCAAGTTCACAAGTGCACCGAAAAGTCAACTGGGCTCTGTCTTGCGGCCAAAATCATCAAAGTGAAAGTAGCAAAAGAGAGGGTAATTCCATCCTCTTTAAAAATAAAAGAGACACAGGTGGTGGGATAAAATGTTGGAGGGCAACCACTTTGATTACAAAAAAAAAGAGAAGAGTCTGGAGAGGGTACTTTTCTGGAACACAACTCCCATTGCCTCCCATATACTGATTGGAGGATTATGGGAGCTGTAGCTCAAAAGATAACTTTTCCAAAGTCTGGAAAACAGTAGTCCTATTCAGGGTTAAGACAGGCATTCCACTATTGTACACATACCCCATTTCCTTTTTCAATAGTTGCTCTGTTTTCTTGGCTACTGAACACAGTCTTTACAACACTGTTATTCTGGGTTCTTTGTTCCTCAATGGCCTTCTCCTATGTTCCCACCAAGTGTACCTTGGAGGGACAAAGAGAAGATCCTCCTCAAAAGACCTCAAAACACAGCCTGGTTCATATGGCAAGATGAGTTCTGTCAGATAGCTTGAATCTAAGCCATGCAGGGCTTTTATAAGTTATAGTCATCAGTATGAATTGCGTACAGAAATGGACAAGAGGCCAGTGGGGATGCTGCAACAAGATCCCATCATTTGGTGACTTCCCAGCATTTGTATGTTTTTTTCCCCCCTATCCTAAAAGATTAAAATCCCTCCTTAAGGACTAAGTTACTGGCAGCAAAAGCTTTGAGCTAAAATACAGTCGTGTTTTTGGCCCTGCTACTTTGACTTCAGCCTTGTCCGCCACTGGAATACAGCCTCCTGCCTCCAAAGATCTCTGAAATTGAATTTGGTCCTCAAGCCAAAACTCCCACTCTACCCATCTAGTGACAGGAAAATATTGAGTTTAGAATAATAGAATCATAGAGTTGGAAGGGGCCCTATGTGGTTTCGAGCTCAACCCCTTACTCATTGCAGGAACTCCAGTTAAATCATCCTCTGGTAGCTGTCCAGATTTCTTTTGAAGACATCCAGAGAAGGAGACCTCATCTCCTCTCTAGGCAATTGGTTCCATTGCCAAATTGCTGTCACTTTCCAGAAGTTCCTTCTAATGTTCAGTCAAAGTCTACCCTCCTATAACATAAAACCATTAGATCTAGTTCTACCTTCTGAGCCAGCAGAGAGCAAATCTGCCCCCTCTTCTTTGTGGCAGCCCTTGAGCTTTTTAAAGAGTGTGATCATGTCAGCCCTCAGTCTTCTCTTCATCAGGTTGAACATGCCCAGCTCCTTTAGCCTCTCCTCATATATTTTGTTCTCCATACCTTTTATAATTCTTGTTGCCTTTCTCTGAACCTGCTTCAGCTTGTCTATATCCTTCTTATAATGTGTTCTTAGTTTATGATGGGCAACAGTGAATTGTCAGTTTTTCTCTCTTTTTGAAATTAGTATCTTAAAGATTTTACGGAGACAAACATCACCACCAAACAACGTGTCCAAGATCCATTATAATGAGATTATTGATTTTGTAATTTACAACCACCATAGCAACAACAACGTCAATAGAGTAGCTCTCCAACAATCAAAGAGTGAGAGGGAGGAGAGAAAAGATTGGCATTTTAATTTTCATGACTAATAAACATGTACCGTGTTGCATAGTATTTAGAATGGTCTCGGTTATCTCTGATATTTAGAAGTCTCCACAATTTGGAACGCTAGTCTTAAAAGACTGTGTTTCTTAAATGGTTAATGATCTCCAAAATTAATTGGTTATTATTAAAGTTAGTCTTAGGCTCAGGGGATGGCAATAGGAAACCTCCTCTGACAAAATGTGCCAAGAAAACCCCATGATAGGGTCACCATAAATCAGTAAATGACTTGAAGGTGCACAACAAGAACAACAACAACAACAAGTGGTTGAAATCTTAAATTTGTTAAATAATCATTATGCTGATTGCTATTTTAAAAAAGAAATCTTAGGCAGCCTACACACTGGGACTGAGATCTTTTTTAACTTAGGTGGAGCATAAAATTCTGCCAGCATAGTTATGGAGACATCTGGATGGATAGACATGGACTAAGCTTTCTTGACTCCCCATATGGCTGATCAGTGGCTATTTGGGTTGAGATGCATGGCTGCCACGAAAACTGTTGCATAAGAAGATACTGGATCCATCCTTACATGTCATAAACAATTCCTGCGCCTGCATAACCCCTAGATATGCAAGCCTAAAGTCATCAAGAGGATTTTGTCCCAGAGCTTTTGTTGCATGCAAAACCTTCCAGGGCGGCCCTTGAGAGCTTATTTCACTGTAGAACCATCTAAAGTGACTTATCTATAACATGTCATTACTTGTTATTCTAAAACTTTAATGACTGTAGATCTCATTAAGGTAAAAGCAAAATGTGAAATAATTTCCCTCTGTTATTAAAAAAAAAAAAAAAAAGCCCCAGAGGAATTAACATATAGATAGGAATGCTTCTTGAACTCCCTACAATAAAACTGAGTTGTGCGAATCCTGATGTTCTATCTCTAATGTCTCATCTTCCAGGAGGAAGTGAAAAATGAGATCAATATCATGAATCAACTAAACCATGTCAATTTGATCCAGCTCTACGACGCTTTTGAATCCAAGAACAACCTCACCTTAATTATGGAATAGTAAGTCCTCATACTGGCAATATTGTGGATCAATATATGCGGAGAACATCAGAGCTGGAAAGGGCTGATTCAGAGTAAAAAAGGATAAGGGGCAGGGGGAAGGAAAAAAGAAACCTATCTTTTTATTTAAGCATGTGCTTTTTTGGATATCCAGTGGACTTCTTCAGGTGCAATGCAAAGTAATATAAAACCTTCAGAAAGCATATCCAGGGGTAGCCGTGTTGGCCATATAGCAAAGTACAGTAACATCCAAAATCCACGAAACATGGATATCTTTATTGGACCAACCAAAATGAACAAAATACATGTCACAGCTTTTGAAGCACCACTGGCTTCACCATCAGGCAAAGGTGTTAAAAATCATACGGGAGGGAAACAATGATGTTAGTAACAAGCCTGCATTTTGTCAAGACGTTGGTGTAGTTCTGAGTTAAGATGTTATGGAGGGATATCCATGCAGGCAGACCAATCCTCCATCTGGCCATATGGGTACTGGGAGACAAAGCATTGACAAAGCATGTGATAATGGGAAACAAAGCAGCTACTCTAAGTACTGACAATACTATATTGACTATATCTATTGACGAACAAATATTATGGTTTCCCTTTTTTGCACAGACTCAGACAACTGTGATTTGGTCCATGTGTATTAGGAAATAAGCTCTGTTGCGCCGAGCAAGACTTGCTCCTGAGAAAACATGCATAGGATTAGGCTATATAACTTTAGCTGGGTAATCTGTGGATTGTAACCTTACATTTGTGTACTTAATATTGTTCAACCTGCAACCTGATGTACCTAAATCAGTTGAGCTAATGATAAGATACTTCTTTCTCCCTAATGTCCTGTTTTGTTAGTGTGGATGGTGGTGAACTATTTGACCGGATCATAGATGAAAACTACAGCCTTACTGAACTGGATGCTATCCTCTTTACTAAGCAAATATGTGAAGGAATCCACTACCTGCATCAACAATATATTCTTCATCTAGACCTGAAGGTGATGGAAAATTCACGTGACTTCTGTAGACTAAACAATCCTTCCATTTAGACCAATGTGGAAGTGTGCCTCCATGCCTCCTAGTATTAGGCATATGTGTAAGTGTTTTCTTTTGGGAAAAAATGTGGCCCACGTTGCTTGTTTAGAGGACCTAAAAATCCTTCAAGAAGTTCCACATTTTAAAATGTCTTCCTCCCCACGACACTTACAACTCCAGAGAACATGGAGATATTTGTAGCACAAAAACAGAAAAGTAAAAAGAAAGAGGAGGAAGAAGAAGAAGTAAAAATAAAAATAAAAAATAAAAATTCTTCAGGGGCTTTTTTAATAACAAAGGGAACTTAAAATAAAAACTCCTGGCTTTGAAAAAAGCCACACTGAGCACCCCTGGGTGGTAAAGCACCTAGGTGGTAAATTCAGCAGCAAAAACCTTGTGATAAAAACAGGATGCTGCCCATTTTAAATTTTAAGCCAGCTCAGATGAACCAGTTTAATTAGTGCTGCGATAATCTAACTCTTCCAATCACCAATTCTCCTCAAGATTAACAATCATTATCCATACATTTATTTCTATTCCCTACTTCCTAATCTTAATCCTACTTATTTTAATCTTCTATTCCTTCTTTCATTTTCTCCTCCCTTCCTCCCTTCCCTTTTCCTTCTCTATCTAGATTCCTTCCTATACCTTCTTCATTCTCCTACCTCTTCTCTCATATTTCCATCCCTTGCCTCTTTTTTCCTTTCCCCCTTTTCTTCCCACTCATCCTTTTATTCTTTCCACTCATTCTGTTACCCACTTACACAGATCCTCATCCTACTTACTCGAACCCTCATCTTACTTAATTCCAACTTTCATTAATCTTCTATTCCTCCCATCAACTTTCTACTCATTCTTTCAACAATAAATTAATATCACAGTCTAAAAAGACTGCAAATGTTGATTTAAGCATCTTCTCTTCTTTTGTAGCCTGAGAACATACTATGTGTGAATCATACTGGAAACCAGATTAAAATAATTGATTTTGGATTAGCACGGAGGTAAGTTTTCTCCCTGTCCCCTTTTTGACTGCTGTTGTCTTCCATACTACCTGTTTTGGAGGCTAGCCAAGTGAGGGCTTTTCTTCCGTGATGGCCCCTGAATTTTAGAATAATCTTCCACAGAGACAGGATTTTTGCATTTACCCTTCTAAGCATTAAGTCATGGCCATTTTATCTGTCAAATGCAGAAGCCAAGAAATGTATGCAACATCAGAGACAGAGCCGACAGCAAAGCCTTGGTTCCTGTTAATTGTGGAGAACCTGTCATGCTTTGGATCGAATAATGCCCCCCTTTTTTGATCCTGTGTCTTAAAACCCTTTAATTTATATGGTGGTGGTCTCGCATTACAGTTGGTCTTCCACATTTGTGGGCTTGACTTTTGTGGGTTTGATTATTTGCAGATTTTATTAATATGTTCTCTCCAGGAATCACTAGGTCCTCCAGCACAAGTCTGGCAGAAGTTGACCATAGAGTTGCTCTGGAGGACCTAGAAGTTGCTAGAGAAAACACTTCTCTAGGCATTTATTGGTCCTCCAGCATGATTCTATGATTGACTTCTGGCAGATGCTGACCATAGAGTTGCATTGGAAGATCTGGAAATTCCTTGAGAGGTGTCCTCTCCCCACATTCGCGGGGTCCTTCACCCCTAAACCCAGCAAATGTGGACCATTGTACTTCATCTTCATGCTTCAAGCCTGCCTTTGAAGGTCTAGAAGCTTTGCATCTTAAAAATAAATAAATAAATAAAATTGAGACCTTGCGAATATTTTCAACAGTTTGTTAAAATTTTCAGCCGTGTATATATTCCATGCACCTGTTGGAGCATCATTTCATTGCTATTTTCTTTCTCTCTTTCACGTCTGGTAAAGGTACAAACCCCGTGATAAACTGAAGGTGAATTTTGGCACACCAGAATTCTTGGCTCCGGAAGTGGTGAACTATGACTTTGTATCATTCCCAACAGACATGTGGAGTGTAGGCGTCATAACATATATGCTGTGAGTAAACCTTCCGGGAGGGAGGAAAAGAGGATTTTAGTCATGACAACACTGACTCCATAGATAAGGACAACAGGTCTTATGTGGCCAATATTTATGAGAGTTGGTGTCCTTTCTTATGAAACAATTATAGTACCATCATTCCACTTTATCTACCAGGGCAGCACTGCATGCAATAAAGCCACGGGGGTTTCTTGGCAAGATTTGTTCAAAGGTTATTTGCCGTTGCCTTCCTCTGAGGCTGAAAGAGTATGACTTGCCCAAGGTCACCCAGTTGGTTTCCATAGCTAAGCAGGGATTTGAAACTTGGTCTCCAGAGTTTTAGTCCAATGCTCAAACCACTATACCACACTGAAGTTTAGGGAGCGGTATTTAGGATTCTTATCCAGGGGTAGGCAACCTCTCCCCTTTAAGGGCCGAGGGACTTCAGCTCCCAGAAGCCTCAGCCATGTTCGCCAATAGTCCCATGTTGGCCAATAGCTCCTGGGATTCTGGGAGCTGAAGTCCCTCGACCCTTAAAGGGGAAAGGTTGCCTACCCCTGGTCTAGTCCTTCACCAAACCACTGCAGAGACTGAAAGCAGCTACCATGAAGACTGTGTTTAGCAGTGATTCTCAGCCTTTGGCTCTCCAGATGTTTTGGACTTGACTTTCCAGAATCCCTGTCAATAGTCTAAGCCAGGCTTGGACTCCTGGGAGTCAAAGCCAAAAATATCTGGACAGCCAGTGATCGAGAACTATTGGTTAGCTTTCTGCTACACCAGAATGAGCGATTACTAGATGTTGGCCACCACTTCCTTCTATCCTTCCTTCTGCCTGAAATTATTTCCTCATGGTCAATCGGGGGCCCAGAGGCATCTGAAAAGGGTGCTATTTACCATTTAGATATATTTTCTGTTCCAAACTAGAAAAGTATTTTTAGAAACTGGAATTAACTGGACAAGAGGCTTGGAAGAATTGAAGGGTATCCAGTAGTACTGGAGTTCAATGGTGATGGTGGGGAAGGTCAACATGCAGCCTACAGACTACACCCAGCCCAGTCCTCCATTATAGTAAACTAGACCTCTGTAAAGGTTACGCAGCCCACTCTCAGTTCAGTGGCATTGTTATGAATCACATATTGGCATATAATGGGCATGAATAAGAAGTCTCCACGTAACACTGCCTTTCTTCCTTGTTTTAGGCTCAGCGGCTTATCACCTTTTCTTGGAGAAACGGATACAGAGACCATGAATTACATTGTCAATTGCAGCTGGGACTTTGATGCGGAAGCCTTTGAACAAGTGTCAGAAGAAGCCAAAGAGTTTGTGTCCAGGCTCCTCATAAAGGAAAAAAGGTACAGGGTGCCATATTTAAAATGAAGGACTTCCCACAACTATCTCTAGGCCTTGGGTATGCTCCATAGGTCCATTTCAACCTCCCAGAATCCCCTGAAAACTGAGGATCCCACTTTAACTGCCATAGCTGCATCCTATTGAATCCTGGTTTTGTAGTTTGGGGGGCACTAGAGTTCTCTGGCTGAGAATTCTAAGTGCTCCTGCCTAAAACTGCAAATCCCAAGAGGTTGCCATGATAGTTAAAGTGGAACATAATGCTATAATTGTGCATTGTGAATTGGATCTGTTAAGCATTTGCTTCAACGTACCTTTGATAATCTAGGTCTGAAGTTGCCCATTCACAAATTTTCTTCCTTCCCTGTCTTCATTCACAGCGGCAGAACAAGTGCAGCCAACTGCCTTAAACATGAATGGCTGACAGACTTGCCAGCCAAAGCTAAGAAATCCAAGGTCCGTTTAAAGTCTCAGCTGCTACTACAGCGTTACATGGCTCAGCGTAAATGGAAGGTAAGCTTTATGTTGGCTTCCCTGTTCTTTTCCGAATACAGTTCAGGTTGCTAGTGCCGGTTCCTGTTACTATGATTGCCCCGTGCATTACAGAGCCTGGAAAAGTTATTTCTTTGGGCTGCACCTAGCTAGCAGGGCCATTCTGAGAACTGTGGTCCAAATCAAAATAAATAAATAAATAAATGTCCAAATGCAATTGCAATCCAAAAGCAAATTTTACATTTGAAAAGAAGATAGAGCACAAATGGACAGAACATTGATTGACATCAACTGGTAGACTTCCAAGTGCCTAAATACCCTAAAGGCACCAGGATTCATTTCTGATCTTGGAAACTAAGCAGGATCAGCTCTGGTTAGTACTTGATTGGGAGTCCGCCAACAAATACCAGCTACTGTAGGCTCAATTTCAGAGGAAGGAGCCGGCAAAACCACCTCTGAGTATTCCTTGTTTAAGAAAACCGTATGAAATTCATGGGGTCTCCATAAGTTGACAAGCAACTTGAAGGCATTTAAACATACACACAATAGGTTACCAGGTGATTTGCAGTAGATTGGCAAGATTTCCAGACTTCCCGTTGTCTAAAAACGAAAATGTACACATCCATGCTTGGTGGGACTACATTGCTGAGAAGAATGCTTATAGGTTGTGGGACAAGGAGTAATTATTTTTTTAAAAAAATATGGAAATAATAATAATAATAATAATAATAATAATAATAATAATAATAATAATAATTTATTTATATACCGCCCAATGGTTGCCCAATCCGGGCGGTTTACAGCATAAAACAGTTACAATAAACAGCATATCCCCCCCCCCCTTAAAACAGTATTAAACAATGACATAAAATATGGAAAGGATTGGTGAGTCCTGAACACAAATTCCCATGGTGAGCCTGTACTCAGAGCCCTGCT
Organism: Phrynosoma blainvillii; assembly: GCA_026167975.1. Classification (NCBI taxonomy): domain Eukaryota; kingdom Metazoa; phylum Chordata; class Lepidosauria; order Squamata; family Phrynosomatidae; genus Phrynosoma; species Phrynosoma blainvillii. The sequence goes on along the minus strand of JANUYF010000007.1, from coordinate 20,921,358 downwards.
GCTGCTTAAAACAGGTCCCCTGTCTCTGAGTTTTTACTTACCTGTATTTGATGCAAATGAGATGGAAGTGGCAGATGCAGGTTTCCATGTCAGTACCTGCGAGGTAGTACAATAACATCCAAAATCCACCATACAGTGGTCCCTTTATTGGGTAACTGAAATGCACAAAATTCATAACGCACCAAGCTGGTTTTGTGCATTTGGATTGTCCCAATAAAGGTACCACCGTTTTGTGGAGTTTGGGTGTTATTCTACTGTGCTGTATGGTCGACACAGCTACCCATGGATATGTTTCCGGAGAGGTAGGTTAGGCTTGAGAAACAGTGACTGGCTCCAGTAAATGACTGAGAATCCTTGTGCATAGCCCAGCAGGCTTAACCACCATTGCACCTTGGGCTGACTAGTAACCACAGTCTCTGATAACAAATAGGAGGGGGGGGATTTGCTCTATGAAAGAATGTCAGGGCTACCCACACGGGACTTTCAAGTATTCTGTCCTGTCAGCAGCATGGCAGAGATCACAAGCACAGGCTGCCTTTCTCTTTGATCACATCAACACCCTGAATCCTCCAAATGGTTGCAGTTAGCAGCAGGCAGCGCAGATATGTGGAAGCCATGGGCATGCAGTCCAGATGAGTAGATATGAAGAGCATGGGTGCGTGTGTGTGTGTGTGTGTGTGTGTGTATATATATATATATATATATATATATATATATATATATGTGCCTTCGAGTCTTCTGTTGACTTATGGCCATCCGATGAATTCCATAGGATTTTCTTAGGCAAGGAATGCTCAGAGGTGTCTTTGCTAGTTCCTTATGCTGAAATATAGCCTACACCACCTGGTATTTGTTGGCGGTCTGCTATCCAAGTACTAACCAGGGCTGACCTGGCTTAGCTTCCACAATCAGACAAGATTTGGTGCCATTAGGGTATCCAGGCCCAAAAAGGGCACATGTGACTCCAACTTTCAATGTCCCCATCATAGTTTTGTTGCCCACACACACGTGTGCCTTCAAGTTGCCTTTTGACTCATGGTGACCCCATGAATTTTTAAGGGTTTTCTTAGGCAAAGAATACTCAGAGGTGGTTTTGCCAGTTCCTTCCTCTGAAATATTACCAACAGCACCTGGCATTTGTTGGTGGTCTCCTATCCAAGTACTAACCAGGGCTGAGCCTACTTAGCTCCCAAGATCAGTCAGGATCTGGTGCCTTAAGGTGATGTGAGTTGATTATGATATATGAACTCCAAGTCAATTTGATGGTTGAAAGAAGGGATTATCATTGTTGTGTGACTTCACTTTCTTATTTATGACAGCCCTAAGGTAAATATATTATGGGTTGTTGTTTTTTGGGGGGGTGCCCTTTTTTTTTGGCAATGTTTTGTTTTTGCAAGGTCTCATGCAGAACATCCACATTCAGTCTGAGGTTGCGGAGGCAGAGTTGTGCATGCAGGCCATTGCGCCTGCAAATGTGCATTGATGTGCACATATATTTGGGTGCGAGTTCAATTGTGCAATGTTGTAATTCAACACAAACAATTTGTAGCTCCACATGCAGAGATTTATATTACTCAACACCAATGTAGGACTTCAAGCAATATTTTTTAAAAAACTATACCATCACAATAGAGCCATCATGGCATAGTGGTTTGAATGCTCAACCAGGACTCCAGTAGACCAGGATTCAAATTCCTGCTCGGCTATGGAAACATCCTGGGCAACTTTGGGAAGTCACACTTCTTCGGCCTTAGAAAAAGCAAAGGCAAACCTCCTCTGACTAAATCTGGGCAATAAAACTCTGCGATAGGGACATTGCAAGTTGGAGTCCACTTGAAGGCATATAACAACCATATATAAACTAGATGCTGAAATGACACCTTTTTTAACTTCTCACATATCTGATGTAAAAGTGCTGTTTCCTCAAGGTTCTGCTATGAGTAAAGAAAAAAAAATCTGTAAAAATTGGGTAATTTCAGTGTATAGTAGCTAGACATGACTAGATTCTAATTAAGTGCAAACTAGTTTTGCACTTTGAACTCAGGTTTGCAGCAACTGAATTAAGCTGAAGAGAAAGGGAGAAAGTGAGACTGAGAAACTGGGCCACTTTAAAAAGAGTTGAAAAAAATGAGATGATAGTGGATTAATCAGGACTGTCTTTCCATCTCATAACTTAATGTTTTGTTTCCATTTTCTTTACAGAAGCATTTCTATGTGGTTGCTGCTGCCAACAGGCTGAGAAGGTTCCCAAGCATGTCTGAGAATCCTGCGTAACCTGTTGTCGAAGATCGGCAAAACATGAAAAAACTTGAAGATTGTAGGAAATGGTCTAACTCCCCACCCACCTGGCAATGAGATTTCTTTCATCATTTCCCATTACATAGCCACAAAGCGTGTTTCAGTTTCAGTCTTCAAGATTAGTAGGGTATATAGTGGGATGGTCTGTAGAAAAAGAAAATTGGTTGCATTCTTGTACAAGCTACCACATGAAGAAAGGGGTGGTGGTGGAAGTGGAGACTTAAATTATGCCTCTGGTCCCTTAATTTCTTTAATTATATGTTAGCAATTAGCAACAATTTCTTCTGAGACTGATTTTCTTCCCCTTTAAGATGACCTAGAGTTATGCAGTCATGATGGTTTTGGAGTTACCGTCCCTGCTGTTGTTAACTGCCCTCGAGTCAACCTTGACTCATGGCAACCCTACAGATGAGACACCTCCAAGATCCTTTCCTCCATTGCTTTGCTTAGGTCCTGAAAATTCAGGCCCGTGACCTCCCAGATTGAGTCTATCCATCTGGCTTGCAGTCTTCTTCTCTACTACCCTTTACCTTTCCTAGCATTATTGTCCTTTCCAATAAGGCATGCCTTCTCATGATATGGCCAAGGTATGACAGCTCAATTTGACCATCTTGGCTGCCAAGATTTCAGGTTTGATCTCTTCAAGGACCCCTTGTTTTTTGGCTGTCCACAGTATCCTTAGTCCTCTTCTCCAGTACCACGTCTCAAATGAGTTGGTTTTCTTCTTACCCACTTTTTTTTTCACTGTCCAGCTCTCACATCTGTACATGCAATGGGGATTACAATGGCTTGGACGATTCAAACTTTAGTGCACAGTTGCATAACTTTATTCTTTAGGATCTTGTCTAATTATTTCATAGCTGCCATTCCTAGTCTTAGGAAATAAAGACTGTGAAGGTTGCTCCAAATTCTCTTACCAAGCAACCACTATTAGAGATAGGGTTGTTCCTATTGAGTAGGAAGCAGCTGACATTCCCATCTTTCCTCCTAGTGCGAGGAAGGAGATTGCAACAGGAATCTTGCTTCTGCTTGTCATAATGGAGATTGCTCATGAGAAGTCAGCTGCTCCCTAAGTAACAGATCCTCATTGCTCTAGCACACTGATTCTCAAAATTTGTTCCTCCATATGTTATGGACGTCAAGTCCCAGAAGCCCCAGCTTGGCCAACTGTCAGGAATTCAGAAAGCAGCAAAACATCTGGAGGACCAAAGTTTGGGAATTGCTGCTCTAGCAGCTGCCCAGTGAGGACTTGGGATGGGCAGGCTGGGAAATACTACTCAGACACATAACTAAGATGGTTATATAGCTAAGTAGGTGATACAGATCTTTCATGTTTGAGAACCTTAGGGGATGGATGACCTCTCAATGTATTTAAAACCAAGACATTATCAGGGCTGTGTGGAATAGTTTTGCTCTGAATATCGTAACTTAGATGGAGTGATGGGAAACCCACCTTGCAAAAACATCTGCCATCCACTCTTTTCTCCCTTTCAGCTGGAGCTGTTTTTGACATTGCTTTCCTCCTCCTTTACTTACTCTTACCTTACTGTCCACACTTTTTTAAAGCAGACAGAGCCCTGTGGTGACCCATGTGATTGTCACATGACATCAACCCAGGCAGTGTGTTGTTGTGGCCATTTTTTGGCATAGCAATAAATTTAAAATTGTGAAATGAGGTGCCACAACTAACACTGGATGATTCAAAAGGAATGGTGCAAAACCGAGTCAGAACAGCTTTACTTGCACCATTGTTTTTGAATCACCTGGTATGATTAAATGTTTGAATTGTGAGGCTGATGACAACCAAGGCAAAGTATGAAAACAGCAAGAACAGGACTGAACAAATATGAATGCAACAAAAGCCGAAAATCCTCAAACAGGAGGGTTTTTTTTGGCACTTTTTTTTTTTTATGAAAAAGCCTTCTTAAACCAAGATCAAAACATAGTGAAAATGCCTCCACTCTCTCAGACAGGGGTACAGCCACAGTTGTCCACACTTGCTCTAACCACTACACCACATTGGCTCCTATGACAGTTGGAATAACTTTCAACTATCAGTATGGAAGCCCTAAGAAGGAAAATGTAAACTCTGTGATTTCAGCTGACCTCTGGCATCTGAATAACAAAATAAATGAGTCACAACAAATGAGAGAAATAAAATATTTATTTGCTTCTTGAGAGAATTTCATTTTTATCCTAAGGCCATCATAATTTAAAAAAAACCTTCCAACTGCAAAATGTAGCCCTCAAGTTGTTGGACTGCAACTCCCAATATCCCTCACCCTGATCAAGGCTGATCAGAGTTGCAATCCAACATCTGAAGGACCTCACATTGCCCATCCTTGCTTTAAAAAGACGTATGTGTGAAGATGCTAAGATTCACCCTCTCTTTAGGCACCCAGGGAAGCTTTCACAGAACAGATATGAGAGCAAAATTGGTGACGGGAACTTCCATGTGGAAGCAACATCCCTGAAAATAATGGCTCCACTACTGAGAAAGTGTAGTTATGACTGACAACGCAGTAAAATAATTCATCCTCAAAGTGAAGAGCGCAAAACCTGACCATGGTCTGGGTCCCAACATCAGGATCCAATCCACAGCACCATAGTTCTGTTGCTATAAAATGAAGTCCAACTTCCTCAAAAGACAAAGATGCGAAGGACTGTCCACCTAAGCCTCAACAATAACTTAAATAAATTTTCCAGCCAGCTTCAGTTTTGCAGTTGTTTCAGCCATTTAGTCCTCATCCCTAAGATTGAGCAACTGGCAAGGCTGGCCTCTGTATTCATCAGACAGACTTCCAACTCCTATCAATCTGTGTGACTAACTAGAGCCCTGAGTAAAACCCCACCAGAAATTTTCAGATGTAAAAATAGCATTAAACACCCAGAAGGTCCTATTTTGGAACACACTCTCTCACACACGCAGATCACGCACTTTCCTTCTGTGATTTTGCAGCGTTTTCTAGAATTCTCCTTTTCCATTCTTCATACTCCTCTGCAGCTTCAGTTTCACGTTTTGGACGCTTGCGAGGGACCACTACTTCTGTCTCCAGTGCTATTTGAGGAAGGAAAAAAGACACTGAGGAGACTGGAAATTTTGTGGGCAGATACATGCTGTGGGAAGATCTGGAAGGCAGCAGTCCCTGCAACTTTCCAGACATTGATGGACTACAACCCCCATCATTCCAGACTGCTGGTTATGCTGATATAACTGATGGAAGTTGAAGTCCAGCATCATCCCAAGGGCCAGTGATTTCTCAATTCTGCTTCAATTACTGTTTGGGAAAAACTCTACCTACCACCAAAAGGCAAGGCCTTCCCCATTGGACTGCAACTCCCATCATCCCTCAACATTGGATATGGTGGGGCTAGGGTTCATGGGAGTTGTAGTCCAACAGCACTGGGGAGCTGAACTTTCCCCACATCTTTGCTATCCATTCCTACTTAACTTCAGCATATTTATATTATGGGTAGGCAAACTGCCACCTGGGATGCAGCAACTGGGGATATAGTGTGGAGTTGGCAAAATGAGCCCCCCCTTCCCAAGAATACTGCCTCCTGTTGAAATTTTGCAGAGAGTGAGACACTGAAAATCACTCACACCTAGGACTCCTATTTGTTGTGTTCACATTCCGATTGTCATTTGTTTTTGATGCCTAAAGTGTATTTCTAAACTATCAAGTTGGAAGTTTCAAGTGACTGCAGTACTAGACAGTTGAGAACTGAAAGAAAATTTCATTTGCTGGGGGAAGAAGTCTTATTTTTTTTGAGGTGGGGCAATACCCTAATTTTGTCATTCGCTTGTTGTCTCCTTCTAGATGTTGCTAAACAGCAGCTTCCATCAGCCCCAATGGTGAGGAATGATCAGATCTGCAGTCTGTCAACATCTAGAGGTCCGCACTTTTCCCAGTCCTGATTTAAGTTCTGCTATTTGTTCATGGGAATACTTTCTTTTTCTAGAAATTCAAGATCCATCATCAGTGTCTGGTGCAAAAAAACACACCACCACTTACCGTCGGTCCTCTACATTTGTGGCTTTGACTTTTGCCACTTTGATTATTCATGGATTTGATTAATATGTCCTCTCTAGGAATCTCTAGGTCCTCCAACATGACTCTGTGCAACTGCCAGAGGTTGCACTGGAGGACCTAGCGATTCCTAGAGAGAATACTTCTCTAGGGATCTGTAGGTCCTCCAGTGGAATTCTATATTGTTGACCACAGAGTTGCGTTGGAGGACGTAGTGATTCCTAAAGAGGTGTTCTCTCAGGTTAAAATAATGTGGTGTTTTTTTTATTTGTGGTTTTCCCATTTTCACAGGGGTCCTGCACCCCTGAATCCAGTGAATGTGGAGGGCTCACTGTAAGTTTAAAGAGCATGTTTTGAATACTATCAGAGAATAAAGGTTACATTCCTTCTACATGCAAATAAACAAACAAATACTCCTGGATAACCTTCTATCTTTCTGCATGTGAGCATTATAATTTAGAACTAGTAGCGCACAAAGGGAGAGTCACATTGTTGCTGATGTTGTTAAACAACTGGAAGTCAGAATCCTTGCTGATCTCTTTGAGCTCATCCTAAGATCTACCTTCTACCAGATCTTGCTCTACTAGAACCCACAGCAAGATGACTTTTGCTTCCCCCAAGGGTAAAGAATATCTGGCCTTCCAGATGTTTTTGGGACAATAGCTGCCTTGAGCCCTAGCCAACACAGCCAATGATGAATGGGACTGGGAGCTGCAATCCAATAATATGTAGGCTGCTTTATTTTTCCCATGCATAGACCATCTGAACAGGCTTGTCTAGCATAGCTGAGTCCCTTCAGGAGTTGACCATTAAAGGATTCTATTCTAAGAAAAGTAAGGAAGCCAGTGCAAGTGACACTTACCTTCTTCCTTTCCAAGGCAATCAAGGAAGGTCTTCTGGGTTTTGGAAGCCTCCACTGCCAACAGGTCGCTTTCACCTTAGAAATAAGATAACACAACTCTTTCAGACACAGTTTACACTAACTGGACTTGTGGATAATGGCCACATTTGCATGTCACTTTAGGTCAGCATGACTCTCTTAATCAGGGGTAGGCAACCTTTCCCCTTTAAGGGCCGAGGGACTTCAGCTCCCAGAAGCCTCAGCCATGTTGGCCAATAGTCCCATGTTGGCCAATAGCTCCTGGGATTCTGGGAGCTGAAGTCCCTCGGCCCTTAAAGGGGAAAGGTTGCCTACCCCTGCTCTTAATGATGCACAATTTCAATGAACAAGCTCTAAATTCAGGAGTGCGTAAAGTGTGGATCCGCATATGTTGGGACTGCAGCTCCCAGCATCCAATTCCATTACCTACCATTGGCCGGGCTACAGGGATTTGCAACCCATCAAGTAGGTTGCACTTTGCCCATCAGTCTTCATTACTTCATTTATACTAGTATACTCAAAAGTTTGATAGTAACCCAAGCGTCTGAGTAGCTACTGCATCGCTATAAGACTCTTTCCTCCCTTTTAAGAGATGTACCCCTGCTATGTTCTTCCATGGAAATTACAACTTATTACTTGCCTGCACTGGAAGCAAGGAAGAAATACGTACGACTGATTTGCTGGCTGATCTTCTCCAGCTGGTTATGGAGACGATCAAAAATGGCCTTCTTCACACCGGATGCAGCAACCATTTTGTTCTTATCCACTTTCAGTTTCAAATATCTGCAACATGGAGAAAAATTGATCTTTGGATGGACACTGTAAAGAAAATTATACTGCTGGAAAACATATCATCCCTCCCCTACACAATGGGGGAACAGAATCAACACTGTAATTTAAACCTAAATCATGCTTGTAAGTACCAGCTTATATATTGTAGGTAAGAACTAAAGATTCCTTGGACTATAACTCTCAGAAAGTGTCAGAGCGCCTCCTGATTCTGTGAACCCCCACAAAAAAGTTCTGTATGTTTCCTATTCTTTTGAGTTCACTCACATAACACTAAGATAAACGCAGGTCTTCCCAGCTTTTCCAAAACAAAATGAAAGAGGTTCCTTGCACTTCAGTTCAAGATCTTGTAGCTCCATTTGTAGCAATAAAAATAAATATATACAGTACTGAAATTTTTCACATGTAAGTACTGCCTGAATAAACTGGATTTTTGATATTCCAATTTTAGGTGCAATCAACCTATACGTAATATACATTACGTTCTTAAAGCAACAAAGTGACTTTCAACCTATATAGGGCAATAATATAACATTTTCCTCGTTCCTCCCCACCCCAGAAAACCTGCCCTCCACATTGGCTTCAAAATTTCTGGAAATTTTCACCACTGTGCGAGGGTCTGTGGGATTTACAGTTTTCTATGTCTCTCACCAAAAGGCCCTAAATAACCTAAAGGCACCAAACCCCATCTGATCTTGGAAGCTAAGCAGGGTCAGCTCTGGTTAGTACTTGGATAAGAAACCACCAACTAATATCAGGTGCTGTAGGCTATGTTTCAGAGGAAGGAATTGGCAAAGCCACCTCTGAGTATTTACCTAAATAAATCTTTTGAAATTCATGGAGTTGCTGTAAGTCAACAGGTGACTTGAAGGTATATACAAACACACTTCCTACTGACCTTCTCTGCCCCCCAAACATCTCTCTTGCTGTGATAAAATACTTTTTATTTTATAAAATAATTTTACCTGCAAGCAGTGAACAATGCTGCGGTCGTGAATAAGGGTTTGGACAAATCAAGATCCATCTGCTGTGTTTCTGGTAGGCTGGATTCATACCTGAAATGGAAAATCTACTTTCTTGAAAATGAAGCAATTTCAACATGACCTTGAGGAGGCTCATATAATGCATTTCTTTGTCTTTGCAATACTGCAATGAACACAGCAGAAAATCCTTCTATCTAGAGTCTTCAGTAAAGGTTACTTCTAAGGCTGTTATCTAGATCTCCTAGGCTTGGAATCTTATAGGTGCAACTGACAGTAAAGTTTATAAATGCATTTAAATTCTATCCCCAAACATATTTCTCCAAAGCCAGGGGCTCATATCAGCTCACAACAAGACTGAAAAATAAAAAGCAGATATAACAAAAAAACAACAACACCATAATATTAAAATACAATCACATTGGTATTGAAACAATATTAAAATTGGAATTGTTGATGAACTGCGCCCTTCAACAGTGGCTATGGCTGCTGGGAGTTGCAATTCAACAACATCTGGAAGGCCACACAATCTTTCACTCCCAAATTAGACATTGGATGTATCACACTGTCTTACTGTGTTAACCACAACTTGCTTGATCCACAAATTGGATGGCATGCAACTGAACACACAATGGCTTGTCTTCCCTATTTCTGATTTGTTTCTCTCCTATGTGAGGGTGATTAACCCAGGGACAAACACATTTGTGGGACCATATGTTGCAATGAACTATACACTCGTCCCTCCATATTTGCTTGGGTTAGGGGCACAGGACCCCTGTGAAAGTGGAAAAACCGCAAATAACAAAAACACTGCATTTTTACCTGAGAGAACACCTCTCTAGGAATCTCTATGTCCTCCAGTGAAATTCTGTGGTCAACATCTGCCAGACATTGACCATAGAATTACACTGGAGGAGCTAAAATGCCTATGGAGTGTTCTCTCTAGAAATATCTAGGTCCTCTAGTGCAACTCTGTGGTCAACTTTAACCAACAGTCGCACTGAATGACCTAGAGATTCCTAGAGAGAACCCTCCACTAGGCATCTGTAGCTCCTCCAGCGCAATTCTGTGGTCAATGTCTGGCAAATGTTGACCACAAGTTGCACTGCAGGATCTAGAGATTCCTAGAGAGGTGTTCTCTCAGGTAAAAACATAATGCTTTTGCTATATGGGTTTTTTCCACTTTCACAGGGGTCCTCCATGCCTATGGAGTGTTCTCTCTAGGAATCTCTAGGTCCTCCAGTGCAACTCTGTGGTCAACATCTGCCAGACACTGACCATAGAATTGCACTGGGTCAACCAACCACTTTGAAAAAGAATGCCTACCTTTTCAGCAATTTTGATGCCATATTCACCGCCTCCAGGCAGCAGAATTGAACGGCCAATTCCCGCATGCCAAGGTTGGAACGCACGCCAAGCAGGCTTTCGAAGGACCTCAAGCAGCTCTGGTAAGTGGTCTTGTTCAGGCCAGAGAGTGTCACCAAGTAATTCTTTAAAGGAAAAGCAAAGCAAATTGGTCGTTTGGGTTTTTTTTCTTTCTTTTGGTCAGGCCTGGAAATTACGGTTCTTCTAGTCACTTGGCCTTCCCAACTTAACTCCTCTCTCCGCACAAGGCGATCTACGTTGCTCTGTCCACCAATTATCTCTCTTTTAAAACTTTTTGTATTTTTGTTTTAACATTGTGTTTGTTTAATTGTAATTTTAGTATTGGGTTGGAGGTGGGGTTGGGAAGGGACTATGTTTGAATTTTATTGTATTCCATGTATTTTATTGCTGTAACCTGCCTGGATTCCTTGTGATTGGGCAGGTAATAAATAATTTATTGTTGTTGTTGTTATTATTATTATTATTACTATTACTTGGGGCATATAATGCTCTTATCCAGCCATCCCGGCAGGACAGCTTAACAACAACAAAAAGTTTCCAAAATGCTTGTAAGAAATGCAGGGAACCATTTTTGTGGTCTAAATTTACGATTTAAGAAAGCCAATAGAAGTCAATAGAAGGAAGATTTAGAAATCTAATGGGGGGAGGAAGTCGGGGGGGGGGCTGTATGAATGTTGTAGTAGATAGGAATCTATAGTTAGCAATAGGAATAAAATTAAATATGTTTATATAAGTAGTCCGATGAATGTGTCACTATTTGTGAAAAGCAATAAAATATTTTTTAAAAAGTAAATAAACTTTAAAAAGAGTTATTTTATTTATTTGCAAAGCTGCTTTCTTCTGAATGTTAGCTGTTTTATCACAGGTTGGCTAGGTGCACTAGTCTAGGTGCAAAATAGGTAGGCAGACAATGGCTGGCATTCTTTTGGTTACTTTCCAACAGAGTAAATTCATTCAAATAAATAAATTGTTGGGTCATGAGTCAACACACAGATAAATCTAGTGGGTTCAAAGGGTCTACTTGGGTTAGGACTAAAACAGGATCTAGGCCAAAGAATGCAGAATATATAACTTTCATACAACTGGACTACAGCTCCCATAATTCCTTGCCACTGGCCATGCTGTCAACGGCTTCTGGGAACTGAAGGCCAAAACATATTGAAAGCCCTGCTTTAATAATAATAATAATAATAATAACAACAACAATAACAACAAAACAACATTTATTATTATTATTATTATTATTATTATTAATAATTTCTAATCCGCCTTTTCCCAATGGCGAAATTATATTATTATTTGTTAAACTATTTTCCCACCTCCTCCATCATGCGATCTCAGAGCGGCAAACGTGGAAAAGAATAAAAACCCCTTAAACAAAACCAAATTAAAAATCAGTGAATAATTCAAACAAGGAAAAAACCCCAACAACAACCAATTCAAATAAGGAACACTACGGCGAAGAACCATTCTGAAATGAGACCAAAGTTGCGGTTGTTTTTCTTTTAAAAGCCACCTTCTTCTAAACACTAAGAGATCAAACTAAGGCCAAAGCACACTGCAGAAATAATCCAGTTCTGAGACTGCTTTAAGTGCCTTGGCTCAATGCTAGGGGATCCTGGGAGCTGTAGTTCTGTGAGACATTGAGCCTTCTCTATCAGGGAGCTCCGGTGCCACGACAAACTACAGTTCCCAGGATTCCCTAGCACTGAGCCACGGCAGCTGAAGCGGTCTCAGACTGGATTCTTCCTGCAGTGTGTTTTGGATCTAATGTCATACCTTGTCCACCGGGTTCTTTGTGAAGGCGGCCGCCAGGTCCAGGCAGATCACGGCGCGACTCGTGGCGCTCACCTGGGCCAGCAAAGGGCCACATTTCACCTGGGACAGGCGCAGATACTCTTCCGCTTTTCTGTGGAGCCACAAAGAGGAGAGAGCGATTGTTGGTCCCACTCCCTTGACAGTGGCTATAGGCTGAAAACAAAGCTAGGAAGGAATATATAGTCTTTCCCCCCCCCGGTCTACAACTCCCAGACTCTGTCCACCAGTGTTGCCAGCGACCGCGGGTGCATCCACACTGTAGAAATAATGCAGCTCTTTTTTTAAAATTATATTATTATTATTATTATTATTCATCATTACATATTATTACTATTATCATTATGCATTATTACATATTATATTATTATTACAATTATCATTACCTATTATTATTATTATTATACATTATTATTACTATTATTATGTATTGTTCCATATTATTACTATTGCCATTACATACTATTACACAGTATTACTATTATCCTTATGCATTATTACATATTATTATTATTACACATTATTACATATTATATTATTATTACACACTATTTTTACATATTATTACTATTATCATTATGTAGTGTTCCATATTATATTATTATTACTACACATTATTACATATTATATTACTACACATTATTGTTGCATATTACTATTATCAATACATATTATTATGCATTGTATTATTATTACATATTACTATTATCATTACATATTATATTATTTCACATTATCATTACAATTACTATTATCATTACGTATTGTTACATATTATATTATTATACATCATTACATATTATTACTATTATCATTACATATTAGTACAGTATATTATTACACATTACTACTATTATCACTACATATTATATTACTGCACAATATTATTACATATTACTATTATCATTACATATTATTATGCATTGCATTATTATTACACATTATTATTACATATTATTACTGTTATCATTACATACTATTACATATTATATTATTTCACATTATCATTACAATTATTACTATCATTATGTATTGCTACATATTATATTGTTATTATTATACATTATCAGTACATATTATTACTATTATCATTACACATTATTACTATTATCACTACATATCATTGCTATTATCATCGCATATTATTACAGTATATTAATACACACTATTACTATTACCACTACATATTATTATGTAATATATTCTTATTACACATTATTATTACATACCATTACTATTATCATTACATATTATTTCTAGTAACAATAACAGTACAAAAAGTAGCGAGTTCTGAATCCCCTCTGCCCCACAGTCGCCTTGGCTTACCGGATCGCTGAGGGCGCACTGATTCCCAGCTTGGAAGCCAAGCGCTGGATCCCTTCTCGATCCATGGATCCCGCGCTGAGAAAAAGCCACTTCCGAGAACTTCCCGCGCGTTTCGAACGCCGCGACGCCTTGGCTCCTCCCCACGTTCTAACCACGCCCCTTCCGAACGTTCGACCGCCCCGCCCCGCTTTCGCTCTTAGAACCTCGCGACGTTCCGTCTCCGCTCTCGCTTCCAGCCACGCCCCTTTCCGACCGTTCGCGCTCTCCCGGGCCTTCTTCCCTCAGCCCCGCCCATTCGGTACGTGACGTCAGAGGAAGGGTGTGGGTGGGAAGGAGAAGGAGGAGGAGAGGAAGAAGAAGGAGACGTCTCCTCCAGCTAGGAAGCGGAGCCGAGGTCCTATTGGCTGGAAAGGACGCCCGTCTAGGAAAGGAGACCAATCGCCGTCGAGGAGCGGAGTTTCCTCCAATGAGGAGGGAGGGGGAGGCGGGGTTTGGGGACAAGGCGGGTCCTGTGGTCACATGACAGGGGTGGGAGGGGGAGTGGAGAGGAGAGGGAGGCCGTCAAGGATCGTGTTGGGGGTTGTTGGCGCAAGGCTGCCCCAGTGGGTCCACCATGGTGAGTCAATGGCAAGGCATTTCTCTCTGCGAGGAGGGTTTTGCCAGGCTCTGCGTGGTCCTGGCGGTGGGTGGTCCCTTTCTGGGGGTAAGGGAGGCCATGGGGCCTGCCTAGGAGGCTGAGGCTGCCTCCGCACTGCAGAAAGAACCCGGTTTGACACCGCTTTCCCTGCCCTGGCTCACTGTGCCACCTCTGGTTCCTGACTTAAGGGTTTATATTTTGGGGGGGGGGTAGGGTTTCTTCAGAGGGCTTTTATTTTGGCTCTCTGAGGCTGAGAGAGTGTGACTTGGTCAGGGTCACCCAGGGCCTTTGCAGAAATTGAGGCCACTTTTAGGGTTAGGGTTAGGGTTAGGGAATCATGGGAACTGTATTTTATTGTGGCACCAGAGCTCTCTGACAGAGAAGGCTCAATGTCTCAGAAGAAAAAACAAACAATTCCCATGATTCCCTAGCACTAACCCTAACCCTAAAAGTGGACTCAATTTGTACTGTTTCTGGCAGTCTGCAACCCCCCCCTTTAACTGTCTTGGCTCAGTGCTAAGGAATCATGGGAACTGTAGTTTATTGTGGCACCAGAGCTCTCTGACAGAGAAGGCTCAGTGTCTCAGAAAAAAATACAATTCCCATGATTCTCTAGTACTGAGCCAGGGCAGTTAAAGTGGCCTCAAACTGGATTATTTCTACAGTTTATGGGCCTTTACAGACTGCCAGATATGTGGAAAAAATATGGGTATGTGGAATGGGATTGGAGAATATTCCCTACCTTCCTCCATTATTTCATTGTAGCTTGCCTTGATCCATGAGGAGAGGCAGGTAAGATAATAATAATAATAATAATAATAATAATAATAATATGGTAGCTTGTTTCTGAAGGGACCCATCCTCCAAAAGTAAACTTTTGAGTCCCTGTATTGGGAGATAGGCAGGATATAAGAAAATAATAATAATAATAATAATAATAATAATACAGTATATGGTAGTTCTTTCTGAAGGGACCCATCCTCCAAAAGTAAACCTTTAAGTCCCTATGTTGGGAGGTAGGTGACATATAAAATAATAATAATAATAATAATAATAATAATGCATATGTTAATTCTTTCTGAAGGGACCTGTCCTTCAAAAGTAAACCTTTGAGTCCCTATGTGGGAAGATAGGTGGGATATAAGATAATAATAATAATAATAATAATAATAATAATAATGATGATGCCAGGGCAGAGAACCTGGACTTTTACTGGCCAAAGGCTGGTGGAAAAAAATTGCCTAATATCTTTAATCTTTTATTGCATCTCAGTGTTGGGTTTTAATTGGCTCTCAAAAATGACTTAGTGGAGTCATTGAAATTAAATTAAATTAAAATTGTTGTGAAACAATCCTCTTCTCATTAGTGCATCATGAGATCTACTCTGCGTATGTGTCTTTTGGCAGAGCTAGGGAAAATGACTTTTTTGTTTGTTTGTTTGTCTGTGACTCCCAGAATACTTCTGCAAGCATGACCAAGGGGGAACTCTGGGAGTTGTAATAATAAAAATAGTAAATAGTAATAATAATAATAATAATAATAATAATAATACTCCAATCTTTAGTAGCATAATCAAGGAAGAGATGGAGATTCTCAGTAGGCAGGATCATGATAGTCAGAAAAGAGTGGCAGTGTTCACCCTTTGGCTGTTTGCTTTTGAATGAATGAATGAATGAATTTCTCTTTGTTTTCCTCCGTTATTAGCAAATGCCCAAATCTAATAATGAAGATCAGTTGCCTATATCAGGCTTAGAGAATGTATGGCCTTCCAGAGGGAAGCAAAGGCATTTTAAATGTGTTGGACTTTTATTTCCCATCATCCCCACAGGACCATAGAATCATAGAGTTGGAAGGGGCCACAAAGGTCATCTAATCCATCCCCCTGCCATGCAGGAATAGACAGCTAAAGCACTCCTGAGAGATGCCCACCCAAACTCTGTTTATAGGCCTCCAAAGAAGTAGAGTCCATCTCTTCAGTTGGTCCACTCTACCATCGAATAGCGATTACAGTAAAATGTTCTTCCTAATGTTTAGATGGAATCCGTTTTTCTTTTTTTTAATCCATTTTCGCACGTTCTTGTCTCTGGAGCAGCAGAAAACAAGCTTACTTCATCCTCAATATGACACCCTTTCAGGTATTTAAAGATAGCTGTCATGTCTCATCTTAGGAGTTTATCCCACGGATGGGATCCTGTGCAAAAATGGGATTTAAACTGAAAAAAATCCGCAAAAGTGGATTGTTTTTCAGATGACGCCTGAGATTAATCCATACAAGAAAGTGGGGGAAAAAAAAACCCCCGCAAAAGCGGGTTGATTTTCAGACAATGTTGGGGTTAATGAGCAATAACGCGACATTAGCCTGGACAGAAAGGTGACAAAACACGCTTCTTTTTATTTTCAGGATTTTGTCGCCTTTTTGCCTGGGTTAATGTCGCGTTATTGCTCATTGTCTGAAAATCAACCTGCTTTTGTTGGTTTTTTCTGGAGTTTTAAGTCCCGTTTCTGCATGGGATTTGGAGACTTTGCCTCTGTGTGATAAACTCCTTAGTCTTCCAGGCTAAACATACCTAGCTCCCTACGTTGTTCCTCATAAGGCTTAGTATCTAGACCATGGATCTTAGTATCTAGACCAGGGGTAGGCAACCTTTCCCCTTTAAGGGCCGAGAGACTTCAACTCCCAGAATCCCAGGAGCTATTGGCCAACATGGGACTATTGGCCAACATGGCTGAGGCTTCTGGGAGCTGAAGTCCTTTGGCCCTTAAAGGGGAAAGGTTGCCTACCCCTGATCTAGACCTTGGTTGCCCCTTCCAGCATGTCAGTATGCCTCTTGAATTGAATTGTGGTGCCCAGAACCGAACACTATATTCCAGATGAGCTCTGACCAAAGCGGAATAGCGTAGCACTGCTACTTCCCTTGATCTGGACACTTGTTGTTTTTGTGTGCCTTCAAGTCATTTCTGATGACCCTAAGGCAAGCCTATCATGGGGTTTTCTTGGCAAGATTTGTTCAGAGAATCCCAAGAGCCTTCTCCTGAGGCTGAGAGAGTGCAACTTGGCCAAGGTCACTCAGTGGGTTTCCAAGCCTGAGTGGGGAGTCAATGGAAGTATAGTGCCTAGATCGAGGGAAGTAACAGTGTCACTCTATTCTGCTTTGGTCAGAGATCACCTGGAATAGTGTCCAGTTCCAGACACCATAATTCCAAAAAGATGTTGAGAAGCTGGAGTGTGTCCAGAGGAGGGCACCCAAAATGGTGAAGGCTCTAGAACCCATGCGCTATGAGGAGAGACTTAGGGAACTGGGTATGTTTAGCCTGGAGAAGAGAAGGTTAAGAGGTGATATGATAGTCCTGTTTTAAGTATTTGAAGGGATGTCATATTGAGGAGGGAGCAAGCTTGTTTTCTGCTGCTCCAGAGAATAGGCAATGGAGCAATGGATTCAAGCTACAGGAAAAGAGATTCCACTTTAATATTAGGAAGAACTTCCTGACAGTAAGAGCTATTTGACAGTGGGACATATTCCCTCAGAGAGTAGTGGAGTCTTCTTCTTTGGAGGTTTTTAACCAGGGGCCGGATGGCCATCTGTTCAGGGTGCTTTGAATGTGTACTCCTGCATGGCAGGGGGTTGGACTGGATGGTCCTTGTGGTCTCTTCCAACTCTATGATTCTGTGAACCCTGGTCTCCAGAGGCATAATCCAACACTCAAGCCACTACACCATGCTGGCTCCCTATTCCTATAGCATGTTTATACTATACCATCCCGCATTGACTATGCCAGCTAGACCTGGTGGAAACTGAGGGCCTTTGCAGACTGCCAGAAATAGTGCACATTAAATTGAGGCACTGCCCTGGCTCAATGCTAGGGAATCATGGGAATTGTATTTTTTTCTGAGACATTGAGCCTTCTCTGTCAGAGAGCTCTGGTGCCACAATAAATTGCAGTTCCCATGATTCCCTAGCACTGAGCCAGGGCAGTGCCTCAATTTAATGTGCACTATTTTTGGCAGTCTGCAAAGGCCTTGAGAGTCCTAACAATGTCTGCGGAGCTCCCACATGCATCCCATTCTAGCATATAGCAAACATGTCTAATGTGGGAAAGGCTAAAGTGTTGTGCCTGGGGACTTTGGGGATTAGAAGAGTAAAACCTACCATCTGTTCCAAAGTCCCCAGGCTTTGGTAGGATGACGGTAAGATGCATCTAATATTGAACATGAAGAGATAGACACTATGAAGATGTATCTACAATGCAGAAATAATGCAGTTTGACACCACTTTTAAGTCTATAGCTCCATCCTGTGGAATCCTGGGGTTTGTAGTTTTACAGTTTCTTTAGCCTTTTCTGCCAAAGATTGTTGTTGCTTCACAAAACTACAAATCCCAGGATTCTGTAGGATGGAGCCATGGCAGTTAAATTGGTTCCAAACAGCATTATTTTTACAGTATAGATGCACTCTGAGTTAATTGTTCCATGAACCCTTTCTTAGGAACTTGAGGAAAACACCTTGAGGGCAGTATTGCATTATACCACCTTAATGGTTACCTTAATGGAGTTAGAAACTGAATTAAAAAATACAGGTTGTAGCATATGTACTTGAGTGCTGGGATGTGGAACCTGTGGGTCTCCAGATGTTAGGATCCAAATCCATCACCCCACCCACCTCCATCAATGGGACCAGTGCTGAACTGGTTGGAGGGATGTTGGTGGTTGGAGTCCAGCACATCTTGATTGAGAATATTGGATTGAGGAAGACTTCCATAAATAAAAACATTGTGAAGCTTAGGGAAACAGTGTTGGGCAAATGCCATCTTCCAAAACAATGGCTACTCAGCTTGGAGTCTAGTAGCTGATAGGAATAGTACTAGAAATACCACTTGAGAGACATGCAGCTGTTGAATGCTATTGCAGTTCTCCATGGCATTGATGAGAGCTCAGTGGAATTGCAGCGCTCTTGTTTTGAGGCATAATAATATGATCCTCTTTGTTGCAACTTCCCCCCCCCCCATTTCTTTGTCTCAAAGTGCTTTTATTGGGGTGGTGGTGGTTCATTGTCTTCCCTCCCATCCCCCCTTGGCATAAAAATGAAGGTTAATCATAGGAGAAAAAAAAAATTAAAGTTCATATTGTGGGTAAACACAGAGAATTGGGTGCCTTTTTTGTTGGCCTAATAAAGGTGTTTTCAGAGTATGGACTTTGGAATGTCCTGTTGAAACTCCCTTGAATTTACTGAGCAATTGAGGTCTTGACGTATCAAGTTCCGGGAAGGGAAATTGCAGCAAGGTGTAATATCATGAACTCTGAGAGCCATTTTGGTCATGGTGGTGGGGCTTGGCATATATGTGAACACAAAAATTTGAGAAGATGAGATATTTGGGCTGCCACAGAAAGAGATTCTACATCTGGACAGTTTGGAAAGATCTTTACCTTCCATTATCGTTGGGTGGTTCTCAAGGTATCATCCATTGGATTGTAGTCATAGTCAACATACAATTCCACCTCCCATAGCCTTGTAGGCCTTCATCCTTATGGCTCTGATGGTGTAGAACTCCAGTTCCCATCAGCCAGCCAATGGTGTGGTATGATGGATGTAACTGTTCATCAACATTTGGGGCAGGGAAGGTTCCCCATACTTGCATTTGGCGAGTGGATGGGGTCAGAGTGCGCTCATTTCTGCAGTCCAAAGTCACTTGGCAGATTTCTTTCTAGAGTGGATGGAAGGCAAGCAAGCTTTATACAGCTGTTGCATTTCCAGTTTAAGGATGAGACCCATCTGGTCTTCCCTTTGCGTTGGATGTCATCCTCGGGGGCTGAAAATGCTATCCCTTTGGTCCTCTGGCCAATGGGCGAAAAGAGATGGTGCTTCCTTTCCATATCTGCAGTCTGAGCCCTTGCTGATGTTCACACTTGAGTTTCACAGGCTTAAATCAAGGCTAGGAATCTTGTGTTTCTCCAGATATTAGATTGCAACTCCCAGTATTCCTTACCATTGGTAGTGTTGACCCAGGCTGATGGGAGCTGCAGTCCATCATAATCTGGAGTACCACACACCTCCCACCCTGATCTAATTCCAGTGGTTAGTCCCAACTAGAACATGAACCATTGAATCAATGAGAACTTAGTAATTCAACACTTAGGTAAGTCCCATTGAGTTGGATGCTTTGGTCCTACAAAACTATGCTTTCTGGCAGCTGAGGACAGAACCGTGTGTTGTTGATCAGTCTGGGTAGTTGTGATGTGCCCAAGAAGAGAAACAAGCATCACTTCTTTCCATGATGCGTAATTAAGTTATGGGATTTGCTGCCACAAGATGTGATGATGGTAGCTAATCCAGATGGCTTTAGAAGGGGGATTAGGTAAATGCACAGAAGAGGAAGAGAAGTCAAGCATTAACCAATTAATCATGCTGATTATCCGTAACCAGCATGTTCAGAATTGGTACATCTGTAAATAGCAGTTTCTGGGAGTGCTTGGGGCTCTTTCATGCTGCACAGTTGTATAGCAGTATAAACTACAATGGCAACATCCTGTGGCATCCTGGGATTTGTAATTTGATGAGCCACTAGTGGTCTATAGATAAGAATTCTAAATACCTCTTATAAGACACAAATCCTAGGATTTACTAGAATGGAGCTGTGACAGAATCTACTATAGTAGAATCACAGATTCCATTATAGAATCTACTATAGAATCTAGAATCTACACAGATTCTACTATACAGATTATGTAGTGTGAAAGTGCTCCAGTAGCAGAGGCCTTTGCATTCACACACTCCTTGCATGAGTTTCTTGGAGACATGTGGTTGACTACTGGGGGAAGAGGGATGCTGGGCTGGGTGGAATTTCAGTGTGGTCTAACAACCCCTCTTCTTTATCTTCTGGATGATGATGATAAAATATTCTCTCTCTTCCCTTCTTTTTGTAGCCGACAACACAGCAGTCTCCTCAAGATGAGCAAGAGAAGCTCCTGGATGAAGCCATTCAGGCTGTCAAGGTCCAATCTTTCCAAATGAAGCGATGTTTGGTAAGACTTGGGAGATTTGGGTCTTTTGTCCTTATGCAAGGCACAAAAAGGTTTTGTAAAGATTCATTTGCTTTTAATATTTGATACATCTTTCTAATGGGCCACCCACGTGTGTTGCAGCTGTTTCAGGCATGAATGTACTTAAACCTTGAGTTGTGAAGGCTTGGGGAAAAGAATGAAATGGAGGAATGGTACATTGTCTTCTCCTTGCCCCTACTTCCCATTGAAGGGCTTTTGAATTTTTCCCTTGGATGTCAGCAAGTCCTTATTAGGAAAGATGGGCAGAGCTAGATCTGGATCTACTGTTCTCTCCCCTGTAAGATTGACACAGATTTCTGAATCTCCAGTTTTTTTTAAACCCATGGAAAAATTCAAAACACTGGGTGGCATTTGGTGGAACATTTCCAAGGAGACATACAGGGGCATGACACTGACAGTTTAAATTAGTGAATTGTCCTGAAAATGTATAACTAGTGAGAACACACTTCTGGGCTTCTCTTCTCTGTTAAGGCTTCGAGAGGCTGTGTAGTGAAGTGGCTAGTATGCTGGACTGGGATTTGGAGATCCAGTTTTTAGTCCTCACTGAGCCATGAAACTCAATAAGTGGCCTTGGGCCAGGTGCTCTTTGTCTCAGCCTGTCTTACTTCACTGGGCTGTTGTCAGAATAAAGTATATATGTGTGGAAGTGGGGAAAGCTATGTACTCTGCTTTGATTGAGCTCAGTGCAAGAAAAAACCCAGAATATTATATTATTAAATTGTTGCAAAAATCAAACACAGCCAATAACCCTATTCTTAATGTGCTTCATTAGGACAAAAACAAGCTCATGGATGCCTTGAAACATGCCTCGAACATGCTTGGTGAGCTAAGGACTTCAATGCTGTCTCCAAAGAGCTATTATGAACTCTGTATCCTCTTGAATGTGGTCTCAACCTACTCTTCAGTGATGCTAGTTCACTGTCCCTGACGTTGCTCCCCTGGGGTTGGAGGCTGAGATGGGACTTCATCACCCACATCAGATGGAAGGACCAATACCACTGTTTGTCACTTGTGCACTCCGGGGCATGAGAGGCAAAGGAAAGAGGGAGGGTCTGTTGCTGAGATGTGAGCTTGTAAGCACTGTATCTACTGTAGCTTGTAGATTGTCCAATGCGTATCTAGTGTAGACTTGGAGAACTACAACTTCCACAGTCCCTTAACATTGTTTATCCTTGGTGTGGCTGATGGAAATCATAGGCCAACACATCTGGAGGGCTGAATATTCTCCAGCCCTGATCTAGAACAGAACTAGTCCAAGAATCCTGCATTAATGTTGGTATTAACAAGACAGCAGAACCTCTTTATAGCACGGATGTGAAGAGATGAGATCTGTCAGTTCTTTCCCCTGGTAAGATCAGCAGGATTTCGGCACCGCCCCCCCTCCCAAATTTTTGAAAGTACAGCAGCAGCAAAATTTGCCACATGATATGAGTAGAGCAGAGCAAATATGTAAATGTTGAGTGAAGTAAATATGAGTAGACTTTTGACGTTGACCTGGTACTCAGAAGAAGTTCTTGGATTCAGAATTCTTTAATTTTGAGTCCATGTATTTGGCAGTGGGCTCCATTTGGTGGATCATGGTTTCTAGTGAAAAAATAAACCCCAAATAGATTCTTTAAGGCTGAAGTTTGTCCAACCTTTGTTTTACAGTAGCAGCACCGTCACAGAGTAGCTGTATGTACTTTGGCATCCAAGCCACAGAGGACATGACGAAGGTAGGAATTACCGTATTTTTCGGCATATAAGACGCTCCGGCATATAAGACGCACCCAATTTTAAAGGAGGAAAATCTAGAAAAAAAAGATTCTTAACCAAATACTGTAGTAAAATATTTTATATCAACTGTATAAAGTTAACAGCAGTTTAAGAACAATTTTACCGTAAGTTGTAAATGTAAATTTAAGCCAGCAGCAGGGCCAGGTATTGCACAAATTCCCTGCCCAACTTTCTTGCAAGTCTCCTGTCGCCTTATGGTGACTCCATGAATTTCTTAGGGTTTTCTTAGGCAAGAAAGACTCGAGAAGTGGTTTTGCCAGTTCCTTCCTCTGAAATACAGCCTGCAGCACCTGGGATTCTTTGGCGGTCTCTCATCCAAGGACTATCCAGGGCTGACCCTGCTTAGATTCCAAGATCAGATGGACTGGTACCTTTGGAGTTTTTAGGCCATTGTCTTATGGAGTAATTTATGGCTTATTTTGACCCTACCATGAGGGTTTTCTTGTAAGATTTCTTCAAGGGTTTTTTTTTTGCCATTTCCATCCTCTGCACCCTCTGAGGCTGAGACAGTGTAACTTGGCCAGGGTACTAATCCAGTGCCTTGGAGTAATTTCTGGATCATTTGGATCCTACCATGAGCGTTTTCCTGGCAGATTTCCTCAGAGGAGGGAGTTTGCCATTTCCACCCTCTGAGGCTGAGACAGTGTAACTTGGCCAGGGTACTAATCCAGTGCCTTGGAGTAATTTCTGGATCATTTGGATCCTACCATGAGCGTTTTCCTGGCAGATTTCCTCAGAGGAGGGAGTTTGCAATTTGCACCCTCTGAGGCTGAGACAGTGTAACTTGGCCAGGGTACTAATCCAGTGCCTTGGAGTAATTTCTGGATCATTTGGATCCTACCATGAGCGTCTTCCTGGCAGATTTCTTCAGAGGAGGGAGTTTGCCATTTCCACCCTCTGAGGCTGAGACAGTGTAACTTGGCCAGGGTAATAATCCAGTGCCTTGGAGTAATTTCTGGCTCATTTTGATCCTACCATGAGCGTTTTCCTGGCAGATTTCCTCAGAGGAGGGAGTTTGCAATTTGCACCCTCTGAGGCTGAGACAGTGTAACTTGGCCAGGGTACTAATCCAGTGCCTTGGAGTAATTTCTGGATCATTTGGATCCTACCATGAGGGTTTTCTTGGCAGATTTCTTCAGAGGAGGGAGTTTGCCATTTCCACCCTCTGAGGCTGAGACAGTGTAACTTGGCCAGGGTACTAATCCAGTGCCTTGGAGTAATTTCTGGATCATTTGGATCCTACCATGAGCGTTTTCCTGGCAGATTTCCTCAGAGGAGGGAGTTTGCCATTTCCACCCTCTGAGGCTGAGACAGTGTAACTTGGCCAGGGTACTAATCCAGTTCCTTGGAGTAATTTCTGGATCATTTGGATCCTACCATGAGCGTTTTCCTGGCAGATTTCCTCAGAGGAGGGAGTTTGCCATTTCCACCCTCTGAGGCTGAGACAGTGTAACTTGGCCAGGGTAATAATCCAGTGCCTTGGAGTAATTTCTGGCTCATTTGGATCCTACCATGAGCGTTTTCCTGGCAGATTTCCTCAGAGGAGGGAGTTTGCAATTTGCACCCTCTGAGGCTGAGACAGTGTAACTTGGCCAGGGTACGAATCCAGTGCCTTGGAGTAATTTCTGGATCATTTGGATCCTACCATGAGCGTTTTCCTGGCAGATTTCCTCAGAGGAGGGAGTTTGCCATTTCCACCCTCTGAGGCTGAGACAGTGTAACTTGGCCAGGGTACGAATCCAGTGCCTTGGAGTAATTTCTGGATCATTTGGATCCTACCATGAGCGTCTTCCTGGCAGATTTCTTCAGAGGAGGGAGTTTGCCATTTCCACCCTCTGAGGCTGAGACAGTGTAACTTGGCCAGGGTACTAATCCAGTGCCTTGGAGTAATTTCTGGATCATTTGGATCCTACCATGAGCGTTTTCCTGGCAGATTTCTTCAGAGGAGGGAGTTTGCCATTTCCACCCTCTGAGGCTGAGACAGTGTAACTTGGCCAGGGTACTAATCCAGTGCCTTGGAGTAATTTCTGGATCATTTGGATCCTACCATGAGCGTTTTCCTGGCAGATTTCCTCAGAGGAGGGAGTTTGCAATTTGCACCCTCTGAGGCTGAGACAGTGTAACTTGGCCAGGGTACGAATCCAGTGCCTTGGAGTAATTTCTGGATCATTTGGATCCTACCATGAGCGTTTTCCTGGCAGATTTCCTCAGAGGAGGGAGTTTGCAATTTGCACCCTCTGAGGCTGAGACAGTGTAACTTGGCCAGGGTACTAATCCAGTGCCTTGGAGTAATTTCTCGATCATTTGGATCCTACCATGAGCGTTTTCCTGGCAGATTTCTTCAGAGGAGGGAGTTTGCCATTTCCACCCTCTGAGGCTGAGACAGTGTAACTTGGCCAGGGTACTAATCCAGTGCCTTGGAGTAATTTCTGGATTATTTGGATCCTACCATGAGCGTTTTCCTGGCAGATTTCCTCAGAGGAGGGAGTTTGCAATTTGCACCCTCTGAGGCTGAGACAGTGTAACTTGGCCAGGGTACTAATCCAGTGCCTTGGAGTAATTTCTTTCCACCCCCGTCCTTGGTGCTCCAATGGACTCTTCCTGGGATGGGAGGATGTCCTCTGACCCCAGGAAGACTCCATTGAAGCACCCAGGATGGGGGTGGAAAGAGGAGGAGCACATTCAACTAGCCAGGAAAAGAGGACTCTTTCCACCCCCGTCCTGGCTGCTCCAATGGGCTCTTCCTGGGATGGGAGGAGCCCACTGGAGCACCGAGGCTCAGGCTGAAATGAGGCCTACTTTTAGCCTAGGCCTCGGCAGTTTGCCCTCAGCTTTTATATTCACTTCATTAGGCGCAGCAACTTCCCCACCCTCCTTTTGGGGAAGAAAAAGTGCGTCTTATATGCCGAAAAATACGGTATAGGAAACGTACTTGCGAATTGGTACAGGCAGAGCAGGATTCTTCTGGAATCCTAATACTCACTTTGGCTGCATCTACACTGCAGAAATAATGCCGTTTGACACCACTTTAACTGCCATGGCTCTCTGCTATGGAATTCTGGGGTTTGTAGTTTTGTGAGATATTTAGCCTTTCTCTGTCAGAGAGCGCTGGTGCCATAACAAACTACAAACAACTTGCCCTCCACCAGTTCTTTCAGTTGACATCTGTCAGCAGGCCTGGTTTCAAAGTTTATGCACTTCCTTCTTGTCTCGCTATCTCTGCTTGCAGGCTTAATCCCTTTTGCCCTCTGAAATGTCAGCTCCATTCCCTTACTGTTTGCATTGGCTAATTTAGATTCTGAGTTTTCCCAGGCTATTGATTTCTTCTGCAAATCGTAGGGTGATAATATTCATATAGGATACATCTGTGCTGCATCTGTCTCAATCCTTAATCGCAAGAAAAAGATATGGCTATCTCTGATGAGTTGCACTACCTGGAGGTGTACCTGACGGATGAATTCGCCAAGGGAAGAAAAGTAGCAGATCTCTATGAACTGGTCCAGTATGCTGGAAACATCATCCCGCGGCTGTAAGTCAGTTTGAATCTAGAGTGCCATGTTCGGTTCTGGAACTGTATATTTACTTTAGGGGTAGAAATCATGTAGTCCCCAAAATCCTTATTTACAAAATTAGTTATGTTAATATTGTTAAGCAGGCTTGGTTGGAGTGGTTGGTAGCAAGCTGGATCTCCTGGCCTTAAAAGTCAGTCCTTCCTTCTCTTTCCCTACTCCCTGTCACAGCCGGGGCTACTGTTTTTATTAATGTCTTTATTAAATAATTTTATATTAGTATGTTGAAATTTACATTATTGTTTAATACCTTTTTAAGGGTGGGTGGGTTTTGGGATTTTCTGGGGTGGGACGGGGATTGTATCTTATGGTAATTTTAATGTTGTAAGCTGCCCCAATTGCTCTGCAGAGGGGTGGGATATAAATAAATTTTATTATTATTATATTATTATTAAGCCTTATTGAACTCAGTGACTGCTGACTGAGCTACATGTTGGGGAGAGTGAGGAACATTTTATCTGTGGGAACATTAACAAGTGAAATGGATATTTAAAAAATAAACTATCTCTTGCACTAACTACTTTTTTTTTTTATTCTCAGCAGCTTTTTATGCTGCTAGCTATAGCAGTTTCATCTCAACTCAACAGCCGTGGCTTCATATTGTGGAACCCTGGGATTTAAGGCTCAACAGTTCAGCTGTTCAGGGATTTCAATAGGCCTCCCAGGAAAAAAATCATGAAGTATTTCAGGAAACAGATCCTAGAATTCTGTAGAATGGAGCCATGGCAATTGAAGTGGTATTAAACTGTTATATCTTCGTAGTGTAGATAGATTTTTAATCTTCCTCACTATAAAATGTGTGTGTTAATGGGTTGCCTTCCTCCACCTCTGTCTAGCTGTGTCAGTAACATTTTTGACCTTTAGAATCTGGGATTGATTCAATGTTGATTTATATTTGGGCATATGGTGGGCTACCGCCAGTTGCTAGGTCCACCTAGAGTGTGTCCACTGAATTAATCGTTGTATGGTAATTCAGCACTTATTTGAATCCCAGTATTTAAGTGGGTTTAGTCTTATTGGGACTGGAATTTCAGTTTAGCCCTGTATGTGGCTCATGGAGAGCAGGAGGTAGTTGTCTCCACTCCTCACACACTTGGTGATAACCCCTCTTGCGTGGGGATGGCATCATTTTGGCTGTAGCATTCGCAGCCTACTGGACATTGGAAATGGAAGGTATAGTGTTTTTAATTGACTCAGTGTTCTTAATGCCATTTCTGTCTCTCTTCCCAGCTATTTACTAATAACAGTTGGGGTGGTTTACGTGAAGTCCTTCCCGCAGTCCAGGAAGGACATCTTAAAAGACCTGGTGGAAATGTGTCGTGGTGTCCAGCATCCTCTGCGAGGCCTGTTTCTTCGCAACTACCTCCTTCAGTGCACGCGGAACATTTTGCCCGATGATGGAGAACAGACAGAGTAAGAGAGAGCATGGTGGGGTGAAAGTGTAGCATACAAAAATATGTTGCGTCTGTTAGGTGACAGACGTTGGAATGAAATTGCCTTAGCGCTGGAGGCATGAAATGCTACAGCCTTGTTGAAACTAAGTGGGTATGGTCAGTGGCTGGAAGGATGATTCATTGGGAACCCTGCCTTGGGTACTATGTGGATGAGGAAGAATATCTAATAATATCAGGGTGGGTGTGTCTGCTTGTCTGTAAAAGCCACAACTCATAGAACATAGTGTTTTTTGGTTGCTGGCCAAGTTGCAATGCTTATTTTGCATCACTAGAAGAAAAAAATGGTGGGGCAGTCATAACAGTAAACGCCTCAAAATTTGACAGGAATTTTTAAAAAATTGTTGTTCAAATGGTGATGCCCAGTGTTAAGTAGAAAAGTCAGCAATCCAAACTTGGGGATTCCTAGAAGCAAGCAATAAAAGGAGGGCCTGCCAGAACTCATCACTCTTTAGAGTGTCACTCTTTTCTACCAAGTCATCTTAATATGGCTTTGGGATTATGATAAAGAGGTAGAATTAGAAGGGCTTTTCAAGTGTGAAGCTAATTTTTTTTTCTGTTCTCAGCTGAGTTGTTCTAGGCCAGAAGTGGGAAACCTTTTGTTCTCCTGATGTTTTGGATTACAGCTCCTACATTCCTCTTTCATTGCCTATAGCCTTCAGCTTCTGGGAGCTGAAGTCCAAAACACCCCTTTGGCCAAAGGCTGCCTACTTTCTGTTCTAGGCAGAGGAAGACCTGGGTTTGAGGAAGGAATTGATGGTTGAGTTTGCCAGGACTCCTGTTTGATGGGAGAAGGGAGCGTAAAGTTTGGTCTTCCACTCAGGATAGCCCACCAATAAAACCAGCTGTTGCCCAGGAAATTAAATATGTAGCAGAAACTCTCCTTTCTTGTAACTGTTGTAAGGAACAAAAAACTTTAACTCACCATATGTAATGTTGAGGTGAGCCATACATTGTTGGCGTGTGTAGAAAATGTCTTGGATGAACAATCTCTTTTGTGTGTGTGTAAGTGGAGAAAAGAAAAGTAGAAAGAGGTACATTGCGTAGATGCTTACATCCTCCTTTCTAGAAAGAAAACCTCAGCTATTTTGGTTTGAAAAAAATGGACTGAAATGTTCAGTCTTACAGCTTTTCTTCCTAATCTGCCATCAGCCTCTGAATGGATTTAATTCCCAGGAAGAGTCAAATCCTGCCAGAGTTTCTTCAAGTTTCAAAGCTTAATCCAAAAACAACTTTTTTAATGAGCATTTTTTTCATGATCCAGAGAATTGGCTGTTGTTTGTGAAGATGAGCAAGATCCATGTCCTCAAAAGTAATCCTCTTGTGTCCTCTTTGTGCAGTAATTGGCCTGTGTTTGTTTGTTTTTTGACTTGCAGCGAAGAAACAACTGGAGACATCAGCGATTCCATGGACTTTGTGCTGCTGAACTTTGCTGAGATGAATAAGCTCTGGGTGCGAATGCAGCATCAAGGTCACAGTCGAGACCGGGAGAAGAGGGAGCGTGAGAGGCAAGAGCTGAGGATCTTGGTGGGCACCAACTTGGTTCGTCTGAGTCAGTTGGAAGGTGTCAATGTGGAGAGATACAAGCAGGTGAGAATGAAGGAAAAAGAACCAAGGAGTCATGTGGAGAATAGATTGCTATAGCACTGTGAGCAGATAAGGCTTCAGAGGCCAGGAGGGAGGTGAAAATAATAATACAGTGCTCTCTTTTCTGTTCTCAGATTGTTTTGCCTGGTATATTGGAGCAAGTTGTGAACTGCAGGGATGCCCTAGCTCAAGAATATCTCATGGAATGTATTATTCAGGTGAGCTGCAAGGAAAGGCATGGTTAACCTGTAATGGCAGTCAGTCACAGCTTACGATGTGTCACTTCCTTGGGACTCCCCAGTTTGGATTGCTCCTAAATCCAGGAGGTTGAGGTAATGGGATACAATTGAATGCAGAAATGTGAGCGCTGTTGACTCGCAGTTAGTATATTATACCTGATCCTTCTTGGCAGACATACCAAGTTGGAAAGAGGTCCTTTGTTGTTGGAGAATTCTCTCATATCAATATTGCTATATGTGCTTCCCACAAATTTTATTCCCATTATCAGAGGCATTGGGAAATTAAACCCACTCCAGTTTGAGAGCCAGAATTAGTCCAGATTGGGGGAAGAAGGAAAGAAGTGAGTGTTAAGAGCCTTGCAGATGCACATTCTGAGTCAGATAGTTATTTGCTTAGTGACATTACCCAGAAGTTGTGCTAACGTGACAGCCTGAGTAATTGCAAGCCACAGAATAATTTCTTTCCCAGTAGGTATGAGCTGTAATTTTTCTTTAGAACAACAGTGGGCAATGGAAGCATCCTATATGTTTTTGGCCTACAAATTCTATCAGCTCTAGTCAGCATAGTTACATACAAAATCACAGCACAAAAACATTTTCCCTTTTGCAAAAAGGAAAAGAAGCTTCCTTAGCTTTGTTTGGAATGTGGCTGGTAATAATTTACAGACTGTGAGCATTCCTGAGATGACTAAGACGGGAATGCAGGACCAGGTAATATGTTTTCTTTTGGCAGAGTTTGTCTGGCGCAAGGCACAATTTTTTACTCTACATTTCTTTCCCTACCCCTACAAAAATTGTTTGGGGGAGGGCAGTAGTGAGATCAGTTTAAGCTGGAAGCGAGAGCTGTGTAACAAATGGTAGAAGATCAGAATGACCTTTGTTCAAAGTTTTGACAGCTTGGGCCTCTGGAATGTTCATTTTGTAACTACTGTGATGTGTTTCTCATGATGTGTGCATTGACTGAACCTGCCCCTTCCTGACTGCCATTCCTGCCATCTCTAGGTCTTCCCAGATGAATTCCACCTGCAGACCTTGAATCCCTTTCTTCGAGCATGTGCAGAATTACACCAAAACGTGAATGTGAAAAATATCATTATTGCATTAATTGATAGGTGGGTACAAAATGTCTCTGTGGGGATGGGACAGGAATCTAGGTATACTGTATCTACCAGACTTAATTTTGTCCTTTTCCCTCTTCATCATTTCCATGTTTTTCCCCCAAGTTACTCTTTTACTGTAAACTAAAAACCCACTCTTGATGTCTTCGAGTGATTGATAGAGTTTCTTAGGTGTCACAAAATGCACTTAAGCTTCCTTGTCGGAGGTTGGAAGTGATAATAGTGAAAATTAATTAATTAATTAATTAAAAGGTAGCAGGCTCTCAAGTAAAGGTTGAATAAATGTTGCTTTAGAGGAAAGGTGAATGAAAAAGAAAAGCAAGTGGATGAGAATTTTGTATCTAAGTAGGAGGACACATATGTGTTGGCTGGAAGGATGTGGATACCCAATGTCAGACTTTCCAGTTGTTGGACAGCAGCTTTCATCAAACCTAGCCAGCATTTTCATTGGTGAGGATTATTCAGTCCCGCAGTATTGGGGGGTGGGCATGTTGCCTGTCCTTGATAAGGTGGGAGGATGAGACAGTTTTGTCCAGGTTGACCATGTGGATAGGATCAACAATGTGCTGTTGGGAAAGGAAGGTGTTGTTGTTAATGTTGGTGGCAGGTGAGATGGGGGAACAGAGGCAATTGGAGTGTAGATTTTCACATTGAATCAACTGGCCAGCTAAATCTTTTCTCTCTGGCTGGGGTGGGGGGTGTTAACCCCCAGTAGCTATGGAGAGGTGCAAGCAAATTTTGGTAGCTACTCCTTCACTATCCCTACTCCCTTCGTGTGATTTTGTTTTTGGCTGGATGGTCATTTCCATTGGCATTCTTTCAAAGAACTGTTTGCATTTCCTGACTATGTTTGCATATCATTACATACCTCTGTAGCTTGTTGAAATCTGGTTATGATGTGTGTGTCTTTCTCTTCTAACAAGCCGTGATATATTAAGCATCCATAAACCACAGGTCCAAAACACTACAGAAATAATCCAGTTTGGGACCACTTTAACTGGCTCGGCTCAGTGCTAGGACATTCTGGGAATTGTAGTTTATTGTGGCATCAGAGCTCTCTGACAGAGAAGGCTAAATGTCTCAGAAAACTACAGTTCCCCGAATTCCCTAGCACTGAGCCAGGGCAGTTAAAGTGGTATCAAACTGGAGTATTTCTACAGTGTGTTTTGGACCACAGTCTACACTCAAAGGTTGTTGTTGGCTTACCCTGAAACTATAGTTCCTTGTGACATATAAACCTACAACTGTGCTTTGTCCCTGGCTTAACCACCCTGAAACACCTGGCAAAAAGGGCAAGTGAGAATCGACAGAATGGGGAAGACAAACCATGCTCTGTTTTAATTGTATGCCATGGGATTTGTGGCTTGATCAAACCATAGTTTGCACAAACTATGTGATACGTGCGAATACATCTACTGTGTAACTGTGTGACCTTCCAGAATTATATTGTTGGATTGCAACTCCTAGCAGCCCTAGTCAGTATAGCTAACACTGAGGAATGTTGGAAGTTGCAGTCCAACAAGAAGGCCATGTGCACATGTATGCTTGCAAGTAACTGGTATGATTTACAAATCTGAGCAAAAGGGCAGTTTCAAGAAAGTAAGAGAAATGTGTACTTTCTCTGGGTGTGTAGGAAATCTGTGACTCAGCTGCCTGAAGCAAACTCAGTTCACACTTTTTTGTTTGGGAATGTTTCTGAATTGGAAAAAAAAATCTGACTCACATAAGTTTGCTTAGCCATTGAAAGTGACAATTAATGGATGTGGAGGAAGTAACCTTGGGTTGCTTTCTGTACTCAGGCTTAAATCCCTTCTGCAGTTCTCCCCTGGAACATTCAGTCCTCCCTGTGGCATAAAATAGTGAGAGTTGTGGGTGCAAACAATCTATTTTTCCTTAATACAATCAGAACTGCATGTGTATCATTGAATACATCTTCCCCCAGTTTGTGCCGAAGTGTGTGACAGTCATCTGTAGCACAAAGAGAATGTTTTACCTAATGGTGTCCTGCTGTCAGAAGACTTTTTGATTCAGTGGAAGTGCTGATCTAGAGAGGGTTGAGTCAGCAGACGGTGAATGAAGACAACTTTTGTTGATTTGCCCTTCTCTTTGTCTTTCCCTTCCTCTTAGATCTAGCAATGTTTTAAAATGATTTTTAAATAGTAAACTTGTTTTGTTGTGTTCTTTTAAGTTATTTTTCACTTATGGTGATCCTAAGACAAATCGAAGGAGCCAGCTTGGCGTAATGGTTTGAGCATTGGGCTGTAACTCTAGAGGCCAGGGTTCAACTCCCTTCTTGGCCATGGAAACCTACTGGGTGACACATTCTCAGCCTCAGAAAACCCCTTGAAAGGTTCGCCTTAGGGTTGCTGGAAGTCAGAAATGACATGAAGGCATGCAGTAGCAACAACAACAAAGGCAAATGTGTCATGGGCTTTTCTTGGCAAGATTTGTTCAGAAGGGGTTTACCGTTGTTTTACTCTGAGGCTGAGAGAGTGAGACTTTCCCAAGGCCATCTGCAGGGGTCCAAGCAAGGATTTGAACCCTGGCTCCCAGAGTCCTGGTCCAGAACTCAAACCACTACACTACATAGACTCAGTTGGCATGTTACAGTGCCCCCCAAATAAGCTTTTTAATTATTTCAGGGACAGACAGTTGAATTGGATTGTGGGGGCCAGTTTTCTATCCCAGATGCCTAGAGGGATGAGTATGTGCAGGTTGCCACCCTGAAAGTGGCCAGAAGTCAACATCTCATTTTGGTGAAAAATGGGTATTTTTGTATTTTAAACAGTGGATTGGGGTGCTCATGGGCTGCATCCAATTTAAAGGTAAACTGCTGTTCTTGGAGGCAGTCTATCCCTTTTTTGACCAGAAAAAAAGAAGTCCAGGGAGTCTGGGGGTGGTGGTCAATATTTATAAAAGCAGTCTTAGGAGTCCCCATGCAGCTCCACAACCGTACCTTGCCCATCTCTCCACTACTTGCTGAGATGCATGTTTCCTTTATTTTGTTACTTTAAAAACATACCTTAACATGATAGGAATGACATCAAGCCTTTTAAAAATATTTTTATTAGATTTTTAAACTATAATTATGAAGAAAAGAAATAGAAAAGAATGAGAGAGTGAGAGAAAAAAAAAAGAGAGGGCAGAGTAGATAGGATATGAACAAAGGCTAAGTGTATAGTAAAATATAAGATTACCATATTTCCCCTAAATACAGATTGCTTAAATCTGACCTCTGTAAAACACATTTTTTATGTGTAACTAAAGCAGCAAGATCATCTGAAAACTTGGTTCTCAATCATTACCTCTGATATGAGTTTGCATTTTCTAAAAATATTTCTTTTCTTCTGGCTTTAGGCTTGCCCTTTTTGCGCACCGAGAAGATGGACCGGGCATCCCAGCTGATATAAAACTTTTTGACATCTTCTCCCAACAGGTGGCCACTGTCATACAGGTATGTTGAGAGTGGAGATGCTTCCATCAGTAGTATTAAAAATCTACACTTACACAGTAAGATGCTGGGAGCTTCTCTGTTTCCAAACAGAACTAAAAAGACCCTTAATTTTTACAGCAGGGGTGGGTAACTTTGCTGTCTCTGGGGATCAGTTTGGGACAGCAGCATCTGAAAATATTACAAGATCTTTAAAAAATAAATCAAAGTTCCAGCTTAAAAAAAATTACACTCACAAATTTGAAATTATTTTTAAAATTTTGGTGCTTGTTAAAGAATTGCTATTCCTGGAGATTTCAAGGAGATACCATCTTCCTTTAAAAAAAACAAAACCATTTCCCCCACTTCCTAATCTGGGAAGTGCTGGGAGCTATAGCACAGAAGAGGGAGCATTCAGTCCATGGCAACAGTGACTAGTGCTTCCCATTTCAGTTGGGTGGCAAATCTTCAGTTTTTGATCTGACATTAAAAGAGCCATCTAAGGTGCTGAATTCTACCCCCAAAATGGTTTCAGCACACTGAATCCTATCAGCCTGTGCATCTGATGAAAATCAGAAAAGACCTTAGCATACTCTTAATAATAATTGATGTCTCTCACTGGATGCCTGTGCCAGTGGCGGATAGATGTTGGGTGATCTGAGAGAGGACCATTTTGGTTGTAACGCCATGCTATTGGAATGCACTCTTTGTGGAAACATAACCTGATGCTTATTATCTTTTTTTTTATCTTTTATTATTTTTATTTGTTTTTTCCACAAAAAAGAAAGAATTTCTTCTTTTTTTTGTTACAACTTACATGTATCTAAGAATATCAGTGACCTTATTTTACACCATCATTTTACACCATCATTTTTAACTATTAACTGTTCATTTACTTCTTACTAAACGGAGAAAAGAGGAATATATATATATATATTGTATTGTCTTGATTACCTTACTTCATTTCTAGTTTGTGCAGTATCTCTTTCCATTTTTTATCATATTGTTGAAAAGTTCTCCCAGCTATAAACATTGATAGTTTGTCCGTTGTTATTAATTCATAAAGTTTGGTTTGCCATTCAATTATCGTTGGGGTTGTTTCAGATCTCCAATATTTTGCCAAAGTTAGGCGTGTGGCTGTTACCCTGTATAATATTGCACTCTTTTCGTCTTGAGTTAGTTTACTATATTACATCTATTATATTTAACAAATACAGTTCTGGTTTTAGAGGAATATTTTTTTGGATAATCTCGCACATTTTCTTATGTATTTCTTCCCAATAGATCTTATTTTTCTTACACTTCCACCACATATGAAAAGTTGTTCCTGGCCCTTCTCTACAATTCCAACAATCACTACTTCCTTGTTTATTTATTTTTGCTAATTTTGATGGTGTGATATACCAATGATGAAGTACTGATGCTTATTATCTTTTCAGCACTACTGGATTCTTTATTTTTCCAGCCCCCCCCTTTTTAGAACTTCAGCTAATATCTTCTGACTGTTTCTTTTACAATGATCTTCTAATTTTGGGGGAAGCTTAGGAAGCTGCTCAAGCGGGACTGTAGTCCAACCCAGCCAGGGGAAGGGCAGCGCTGGGTTGAGGAAGACTGGCTTAATGTGTTTCCCCAGGAGTCAGGATGGTAAAGTAATATTTAAAATCATCTCAGAGTGAGGCAGTGCCTCTTTGTAACATAAACTGGCTGAACCAAAGTAGGTCCTCTCCTACTCAGGACTTGGTTTGAGGACTCTCATGTATGTGACCTTGAGCTTGGTCATGGAAAATAGGAAAATACAAATTCAGTAAATAAAAGCAACCTTTGAGCCTTTGCAGACTGCTAGAAATAGTGCAAATTGAGTCCACT
This sequence comes from Phrynosoma blainvillii, assembly GCA_026167975.1. NCBI lineage: Eukaryota > Metazoa > Chordata > Lepidosauria > Squamata > Phrynosomatidae > Phrynosoma > Phrynosoma blainvillii. Next base: position 20,885,124 of record JANUYF010000007.1, on the reverse strand, counting down.
TTAACTGCCCTGGCTCAATGCTAGGGGATCATGGGAATTGTATTTTTTTCTGAGACATTGAGCCTTCTCTGTCAGAGAGCTCTGGTGCCACAATAAACTACAGTTCCCATGATTCCCTAGCACTGAGTCAGGGCAGTTAAAGTGGACTCAATTTGCACTATTTCTGGCAGTCTGCAAAGGCCCTTTGTTCATTGTCTGATGCATGTCACTCGCCCTAGCCCTGTTCATGTGTATACATATTAAACATGTGAAATGACGGCCTGAAGAAGGGAGCCTTCACTAGTCCTTGAAGCTCTCCAAGCTACCCAGAATGCTGGAAAATCACTGTTCTGTATTGCATAGAGAGACTCCACACATACAGGAGGTTTCCCTTCAGAAGGTGAGGAAGATGATAGAAGTGGTGACAGAGAGGGTAGGGCTAGCATGCTTGTGTAATGCCTGAATAGAACTCCCTGCCATGTAACAATACTCTCACTCCTTTGTATATGCAGCCTTAAAGTGTGTTGTTGGGATCAAACCAAAATACAGACATAATATATATAATGTATAAAATTGCATGTTTTTCTTGTTCACACTTCAGTCTAGGCAAGACATGCCGTCGGAGGATGTGGTATCATTACAAGTCTCTCTTATTAACTTGGCTATGAAGTGCTACCCTGATCGGGTCGACTATGTAGACAAAGTGTTAGAGACAACAGTGGAGATATTCAACAAGCTTAACCTGGAACAGTAAGTAAATGCCCTCTCTTCAAGGGCATGGAAGGGTGTATTTTCTGCTAATTGGGGTGAGTGGTGCACCTGTCTGATTTTAGCCAAAGGCTGGCTTTAAATAAGTGCCTAATATTTGTTTAACAAAATAATTTTAACAGAGGATTGCTACTGCATGATTTCAAGTTTGACAGCTGGCTGTCTAAATGTTTGCAGTGCATGAAGATTGCTTTGCTTTGATATTTATTTTCTGCTTCCTGAGATGATGACATTTAAGCAAATGGACCTAAATGTATGAGACATAATATTTGCCAGTCTGTTATCTCCCACTTTTGTCATTCTAGCATTGCTACGAGCAGTGCTGTTTCAAAGGAATTAACGAGACTTCTGAAGATCCCAGTTGACACCTACAACAACGTCCTTACCGTCCTGAAACTGAAACATTTCCATCCACTGTTTGAATATTTTGACTATGAATCCAGGAAAAGCATGAGTTGTTACGTGCTTAGCAATGTGCTGGATTACAACACAGAAATTGTCTCTCAAGACCAGGTACTACAATAATCAAGAGGCTGTTTATAATATAGAATTGTTTGAAAATTACACCTCCAGCGTCTTACTGATTTGGAAAAGGCCAATATGCTTCTAATTCCAAGGCAGAAATTTTTAAAACAAGGATGGGGAACCTTTTTCAGTCCAAAGGCCAAATACATCTCCAGAGATGTTGGAGGGGGGCACATTAAACAATGGGCAGGGCTGATGGCAAAAAAGGTGGGGCCTTTTTTGGAACAGAAAAGATGCTGAACAAGAGCCAGGAACCCACCAGACGGTGGAGTCATTGGGAAAGGGTTGTGACCTTCTAGAGAAGTGCTGCTCAGAGCGAGGTTCATGGGCCGGTGCTGGTCTGTGAGCTGTAAGAAGTCAGGTTATGGCAAGTTTCCAGGAAAAAACCAAACGATTGCAGTTCATGGACATAAATATCTCTCCACTATCTAGGAAGTAGACTACAGTTTGAGTATATGCTCAGAAGCTACTAATATCAACCACTAATATCCCAGCTTGGACATCTGGAGATGTTGGGGGAAGAATGTAGATGCTCTATTATTGCTGTTGTGTTCCTTCAAGTCATTTCTGATTTATGGTGACCCTATGGGTTTTCTTGGCAAGATTTATTCAGAGGAGGTTTGCCATTTGCCTTCCCCTAAGGCTGAGAGAGTATGACTTGCCCAAGGTCACCCAGTGGATTTCAAACCCTGGTCTCCAGAGTTGTAGTCCATCCTGATTTCTACTGATGAAGGCCATTCTGGTTTCCTTGGATCCCATTCTGGGAGAACGATAATAAATGAATAAATAACATTCAATCTTGCTAGCAGTGTAATGATTTTTAAATAAACCAGAAGTCAGTTCTTACTATTTTTGCAAGAGAGACAAGAGGAATCTCACACCCTTGGACAGAATTTGATCCTTTGGGTTCCCTCGGTGCTTCTTAAGCTATTTAATGTGCGGGACTGGAGGAGGTTCCCCCCCCCCCCAGTGTGCCAGGTATTTTGTCCCTGGGAGATGCAGCACAAAAGGACGAAGGAATGGGAAGGGAAGAGGAAGGACCAGGGTTTTGTTTTTTCTCTACAGAACCGGTAGTGGCCCTTCTTTCTTTTCATTTATCTCAGTTATTGACATGGCTGCTGTTAGGAGGGAGTCACCCAGTGGGTTTCGTGGCTGAGCTAGAAACTGAACCCTGGTCTCCACAGTCATAGTCAAGTGCTCAAACCATTATACCATGCTTGCACTTCCCTGATTTGCATTGATTTCCCCAGCTACAACCTTTGCTCCACATTCTGTGTCACATTCTGTGTCAATCCCTACTTTCTCCAGGGAGGGGAATTTCTGGGGCTGTAATGTTGCTAAAACCCCATTGGGGCTAATGGGATTTGGGTTGTGTTTCTCTGAATCAAGTGGGTGTTTTCATTGCTGTTGCCCTTGTCTTCAGAACCCTGATTAACCTAAACCAAATTTATTAGAATGTTCCCTGCCTTTCACAGGTGGATGCTATAATGAATCTCGTCTCAACGCTGATCCAGGACCAGCCCGATCAACCAGCTGAAGATCCTGACCCTGAAGATTTTGCTGATGAGCAGGGCCTTGTGGGCAGGTTCATTCACCTCCTTCGTTCAGATGATCCGAATCAACAGTATCTGGTATGGCTTTTTAAGAGTCAAAATTGTGTATCCAGAGAGTACCTTTGATCTGGAATATGGCTAAGCGGCTTCCTCTCATGTGGCAGAGGGGAGGATGCACGGGACCACTTCTAACCCACAATAGGCTGTAGCAGTGATATTTGGCTGTTGCTGTTGAAATCTGACAGCAACTGCAGTAGCTTTCTATGGCATTTGCCTGTGCAAGAATGTCCTCCCACACCATAGAATCCTGATAGTTAGCAGGGCAAAGCATCCCCTTCCTTTCCAGAAGGACAGGAATGTAGTTTTAGTGGAGGCAAGAGATGAAGGCATGGCAGGGGGAAGGATGGATATGCAAAAATGGCTGTGTGGTGGAATCACACATGACCTGCAAACTGCTTGTTTTCCACCCCATCTAAAGAATGATTTCTGTTCTGCTCTGATAAGGGCTGTGTGCATCCTTGTAATCAAACTCAAAGCACAGATTCAGTATCTATAGAGCATATTGTCAGCCTTGGCTTTCCTCTTTGGCCTTCTCTTTTGACTTAAATGTAGAATCTTCCTGCTAAAGTCTCTACTTCTTTATTAGAAGGTGTGTCTCAGTTTTACAGGACAAATTACAGGAAGTTTAGTTTTGGTCACTGGGTTCCAAAACGCACTGCAGAAATAATCTAGTTTGAGACCTCTTTAACTGCCCTGGCTCAATGCTAGGGAATTCTGGGAACACCAAGCCAGGGAAGTTAAAGCAGTCTCAAACTGGATTATTTCTGCAGTGTGTTTTGGAACCCAGTGACCAAAATTATACTTCCTGCAAGTTGTCCTGTCAAACTCTGAGACACACCTCACCTTGGGCCTTGGGATGCCAAGGGTAGGCAAAGTGTGGCCTTCCAGATATTATAGGAATACAACCCCCAGCACTCCTCACTGTTGGCTGTGGTGGATTGGGCTGCTGGGAGTTGCAATACAATAGCATCCGAAGAGCTACACTCTGAACACTTTTACTTCTGGGAGGAAGTTCTGATGCTTTGCATAGTTCTCTTGCCATTGTATGACTGAAGAAAATAGAATGAATTGTGCAAAATAAACTAGTGGAAGATAACTTTCTGCATGTGAACAAACTGATATAAAATCTTCATTCACACAGACTTTCATACTCAGTGTAAAATTCAGAATACACACAGGTGGGACTCCACCTAACACGTATGGGCCAGAATTCTTGAGAGTTTATGCTGATGTAATGTGTGTGTTAGGCTACCAAAGTAGCTTTTTTCAGTGTTGCATAAGGAGATATCAGGTACCTCTTTACACAACAGTTTTGCTAGACTTCACAGTGGTTGTTGAACAATGCCTGGGCATAACTCCACCCAGCTACTATTTGGCCATGTGGGTGCACTGGGCTGCATCTAGCACTGCTGCATATCTGACTGCCTCCACCCTTCCTTTCATGTGCCCTGTGTCATGACCGTTGGAACTTTACATTCCACTAGTTCCCAATAAGGAACTTGGTCAGAAAGTGCCAAATACCTTTAGAGGAGATACTCTGCAAGCCCAAGGCATCCAAGAAAGCATGGCTTCTCAAACATGACTCTTATGTTGCTACATTCAGATGGCTCTTTCTCTAAAAAATTTAAAAAATTTAAAAAATGAATACTACAGATAGACCTGGGGGTCATTGTCCATTATTGCTTTTCCACTCCATCCTAAGTTACTGAAAAGAGGAAATAAAAGGGTGGGAAAGCGCAATGACCTCCTCATCCATCTTCTACCACAGTGAGTCATTAGTATTTCTGTTAAATTGCAGGAAAAATTTGTGAAAAATGCTGGCTTTAAATAGTGAAAGGGAGAGGAGGCTCCAGAATCATCTCTCTGCAAAGATGTATGAAATTCTAATAAATGCACATTGAATGCCACCTGGCTTATGTTAATAGCACAGGCAGTTGTCGCTTCAAAAAGACGAGGATTCAGCCACATCCTTTTATCGGTCACAGTGAATAGCCAATTTTGGCTGCATTTAACCCAAGGCCATTACAATTTGATAGTTAGTATAGCAGAAATAATCTGTAGCAAGCTAAAAGGAAAAGAAATACAGTCTACTTTGGATTGTAATACATTTTCTATACAGAAGATGCATTGAGAGTCCTTTAAAATTAATGAATATGAATTTGAAAAACCACAACTAAAGTAAGTTCATAATATCCTGGCAGCTATAGAACAATCATATAGGTGATGCAGCATTGATTATCGTCCAATTACTATCATTTATATCATCATTATATCTCTGAATCCTAGGAGATGGAAGGGGAAGGGCAATGGAGTTGATGTTCCCACTCATTTCCTGCTTGAGATCTTTCTAATCTTTTCTGGGGTCATGCCGGATGGGGGATTCTGGGCATGTAGTTCAGAAATAATGTTCATAGCCTCTGCATTTTATAGAAGGCAGGCTGGCATAGTTGAGAGGCAGTTGACTTGCTCAACGTGCCTGGCTCTGGCAATGATTGTTCCTCTGTTTTTGCAATGTCATGATGTATCATGCTTTGCATTTCCTGGTGTGAAAAATAAATGCAAGGTGCTGTCAGAGTGGTAACTGAGTTCATTGCTTTGTGGTATAGCAATCTGCAGTGATCTCAGGCAACTTTCAGAGGGGATTGTTGTACTGTTTTTACAGTTTTGTGGTGGAAGGTATGTCAGCTCTTATGAGTTGTGATGGCTGAGTGAAGCTTCTAGGTTCAGGAGCAGTATCCCTGAATGCTAGAATTCACATATTGAACAAGTAAGTGAATCCGTCTGCTTCATGTATTGCTGGTGAGTGTCCAGCTGGCCATCTTTGAAAACAAGTCTAGGCATGATTGAAGCTAGTATGTAGCAGTCTTATCCAGCCTGTTGCCTTCCAAATAACATCATATCCCATTATACTGATGGTATGCTCTGATGGGACTGGTACATCAAGAACAACTAGATCATTGGTTCCCAACCTTGGCACCAAGTTGAAGGATATGCTGGTATATCACATGTACATACACAAACCTGGTATAGATTTTGGCTTGGCTGTTGTGTGCCTATTTGGTGTGCGTTGTGAATATAAGAAGCTGCCTTATATTGGGCTAGATTGTTTGTCCATCTAGTTGGTATACTATTCTGATTGGCTGTGTAGGGATGGTGCAGAGAGTGTTTCCCATCATCTACCTGAGACCCCCTTTTAACTGGAAATACTAGTGATTGAGTCTGCAATCTTCAGCGTGCAGAAGACTCTGTCTCAGTTCATCTACAAATAATTGTCTGTGCGCACTTCAGTTATATGCTGGTGAGTTTTCCAAGCTGAAGAGCATCCTGTTTTGTAAACCAGATTCTTTCTTTCGATGTTGCCAAAATCATAACACTGCTGCTAAGACACTTGAATTGGTTTGTCCCACCACATGTAAGGTTGACCTTTGCCCATCTTAGTTGACACCAGTAGAAGTGGGTTGTCCAGGAGATGGTAGATATCTCATATATGAGGGGGCAGTGTGCCTCGCTTGGAAAGAGTTCTTGTAGCACCTTTGAGACAAACTGTGAAAGAAGTTGCAGCGTAAGCTTTTGTAGACTTGGATCTGCATCTGTGGAAGTAGATCAAGTCTGCGAAAGCTTATACTACAGCTTCTTTGGCTCAGTTAGGGGGGATGCAGACTGGCGCAAAGGGCCGGCCTGGAGGTGGAGTTGGCCGCTCCGACTTCACCCTGACGCCATCCTGACGCTGTGCTACGCCAAAATGGCACAAAAAAGGTGTGGCAGCGGCTGAAAGGGCAGCCTTTTGCTGCTCCTTTGGAGGCGGCAAAAAGGATCGGGGCTATGGTGTGTGGTTGCCGCGGCCCCAATCTGCCGCTCCCAGGGGCAGCCAAGAATCACCCCAAACAGGCCGTCTGTATCAGCCCTTAGTCTCAAAGGTGCTAGAAGATCCCTTTGTATACTGTTATTTCAGACGAACACATCTGTGTATCTGAATTTTAACCCCTTGGAAAGAGGTTGTTAGGTAGGCTCTCCTGAAGGGCACTTCCAGTGGTGTATGACACCTACTTTTACTGAGGAGTTAGCAAACATTTTGGGCAAGATGTTTTCATGTGTGGTGGACGAGCAGCTGTAGAATTCTTGGAGGGAACAGTTTCTGGACCCATTTCAGTCTGGTTTTAGGCTGGGGCAGGGTACTGAAACAACCTTAGTTGCCCTTTATCACCAACCTTAAGCAAGTGAAATAGGAGCAGCTCAGGAACGGCTCAGTATATATGGGACTAGCTCTGCAGGATGGGAGTAGGAGACAATGAGCCATAACTGTGTTATGGTGGTTCTGTTGCTGCTACAAGACTGGTACCAGAGAGTGGCATAGGGTAACTCCTGATCATCCCAATACCCAAACTTGTTCCATCTTATCTTCCATGCCATTTAATATCTACCTGAAGTTGTTGTGTGAGGTCATTAGGAGCTCTGGAGTTGGGTGCCATTAGTATGCTGCTAATACTAAGCTCTACTTATCATCACAGGGAATGGGGCTGTACAGATGCTGGGCCACTGCTTGGATGCTGTAATGGCCTTGATGGGGGCCACTAAACTGAAGCTAAATGCCAATAAAATAGAAGATTAATTGTGGATTAATTGAGTCTAAGAACTGGGCATGTAATATATGCATAGTTTAGGAATACAGTCAGTTCTCCATATCCATGGATTCAACCATCCACGGCTTCAAAGTATTCAAATATATATTCAATATAATTCCCAAAAAGCAAACCTTGATTTGACTATTTTATATATGGGATATATGGGATACCATTTTACTAGGCCATTGTATTTAACTGGACTTGAGCATCCCCATATTTTGATACCCCTGGGGAGTCCTGAAACTAAACACCAGCAGATACCAAGGGCCCACTGTACTGCCTATGCTGGGCAGGGGTAACCTGAGTACAGTAGTTCCTGCACTGGTATGCTCGCAGTTAGACTGTTGCAATGGGGTGTAGGTGGCATTGCCTTTGAAGCTGACTCAGGCGATACAGCTGGTGCAATACACAGCAGCTAGATTGTTGATGGGAACATCTTACAGAAACTACGTGCTGTGGGTTTCAAAGGAATTGCACTGGCTACCAGCATGCTTCCATTCTGAATCGAAGGTGATGTTGACGTCTTTTAAATCCTTGAGTGATTTTGGACCCCTCAATACTTGAAAGATTTACATTTTACAAATCTACATTTACAAATCTACCCTGTCTACATTCACGGAAGCACTGAAATCTACAGAAAGGTCATTTGGAACAATAAGTCATTAGGTCCTTCCACATTCACTGGGGTTAGGGATGAAGGAGCCCCGTAAATGCGGAATAGAAACACTATTATTTTTACCTGAGAGAACACCTCTCTATGAATCTCCAGATCTTCCAGTGCAACTCTGTGGTCAACATCTGCCAGAAGTTGATCATAGAATCATGTTGGAGGGCCTACAAATGCCTCGAGAACTGTTTTCTCTAGGAATTTCTAAGTTCTCGCACACAACTGTATGGTCAACTTCTGGCAGAAACCTAGAGATTCCTAGAGAGAACATATTAATCAAAATGGCAGATAATCAAATCCGCAAATGTGAAAGCCACAAATGTGGAGGATCAGTTGTACACTATGTGGGGACATGTTAGAGGGATTTTTCTGCTGCGACATCTCTGTTGCGGAATGCCATCTTTTGGAGGCCTGGTTGTTGCCACTGATGGCTCCATCCCAGTGCTACATTAACATATATATATTTAATTTAAGCTTTCGGAAGCTAAAGGTTTTGCCCAAATCTATGTAATTATATCATTTAAGACTGCTTTAACTTCATATTATTGGTATGCCACCACGAGAGAAAAAATAACCAAATAATAAATGTCTGTGCTTTCCCTCTTTCTTTTGGTAGATTTTAAACACTGCCCGGAAACATTTTGGTGCGGGTGGAAACCAGCGTATTCGTTTTACGTTGCCGCCGTTGGTTTTTGCTGCATACCAGCTTGCATTCCGCTATAAGGAGAACTCTAAAGTGGTGAGTAGATGAGAATTCTTGTTGCAGCAGATACTTAAAAGAGATGGAATGGCAACAGTGCACCTGATGTTGTAGGCAACTCTCAATAAAAGGTTATGGCAGATAAAATAGCTTTAAGGTGTTACAAAACTCCTTGTTATTGTTTTTGCTGGAACGGACTCATACAAGTACTCCATCCCCTTGGAATTAAAATAGGTAGATTTGGCTTGACCACTATAAACTGAGAATTTGTGATTTCCATCTCGTAACAGAAGTGGGATTATAAGTATAATAAATATTCATATATTACAGTGATGGCGAACCTTTTAGAGACCAAGTGCCCAAACTGCAACCCAAAACCCACTTATTTATTGCAAAGTGCCACGTCCCTCTGGTTTTCTAGTATTAACAAACTCTGGTGAACTCTGTGCTGGGGCAATGGTGTGCGTTCCCACAGAAAGGGCTTTGAGTGCTACCTCTGGCACGCATGCCGTAGGTTCGCCACCACTGATGTATTAGATTTTCTTTGCATAATTTAATCAGATGGCAGAATTTAGATTATTTTGAATAAGGTAAAATATGTAAGTGGAAGCTTGTACGTGGCTCAAAATACCAAGTTTCTTTCTCTTTCTGTCATGGTTTGTGTCTTATGCTGACTTGTCTTTATTTCTGTTACAAAAAGGATGACAAATGGGAAAAGAAATGCCAGAAGATCTTTACATTTGCACACCAGACAATCAGTGCTCTGATCAAAGCAGAGTTGGCAGAGCTTCCTTTACGACTCTTCCTCCAAGGAGCGTTGGCAGCTGGGGAAATCGGATTTGAAAACCATGAAACGGTGGCCTATGAATTCATGTCCCAGGTAGGGTCAGCACATTGTTTCCTCTTTAAAAATAAGTGTGTGTGTGTGTGTGTGTGTGTGTGACATATAGGTTGAAAATACAGACTGAGGTTTAAATTAGATATATCTAATCTCTTGTTTTCAACTCTGGACTGGAGCCTTGACTGAATTAAATTTTTGTGACTGATCTTCATATCGTACAACATTTGCTATTTTTTTTAAATGTGAGATTTTAATAATAAAATTCTGTATATCTTCCTGGGCACTTTCTAGATATGTGGTGCTTCATCTTCCATATTCCCCAGACAGACTACCCATTAAGCTGGGGCTTTCTGAGGATGCTGGGAGTTGCATATGTGGAGAATGTTGCATTAGAGAAAGGCTACTTCAGTTCCTATACGCAAATATTGTAAGCTGCCTTTTTCTGAGCTACAGAACTTGGAAATTTTATTATTTGGACTACATGCCCCAGAATCCCCTAGTCATCCTGGCCCTGACAGCTGTGGGATTTGGAAACTGTAGTCCAAAAAAGTCAGTTTCAGGTCCTGTTCCTAGTTTGGTCTTTTATCCCATTTCTAGTTGTGTATTTGTCTACTCCAACTGGCTGTGCATCTCCTGATTGTTTGGCAACTGTTTTCCATCATATCTTACTTGAGATTCTTTTTTTATCCAGAAATGGAAGGGTCTGAACTGGAGGCCTTCAGAAGGCAAGGCATGTGATCCACCAATGGTCTTCTAGTTTCCCAAAACACCTTCTCCCACTTGTCCTTTGGCAAAGACCTTCTTGCCAAAGGGGAAGTGTGCGGAAATCATTTGGGGAGATGGGCTAGAAGACCACTAGCTGAGCACTTGCTTTGCATGCAAAAGGTCTCCAGTAGGATCTAAACCAACAACTGAAGAAGTGACTGCTTGTTGGATTGCCCCTACACTTGAACGTGGTGATAAATATGCCCTTCTTGGCCTCCCTCCAACCCAGGAAGCTTAAGACTGATTTGTGAGAGCTCAGTTTTATTTTTATTTTTGTTTTGCAGAAGGAAAAAAAAAGGCAATTAAAAATACAGCAATCAGAATTACTGGTGATCATCTTTTCCTCCTCCCTTCCCTTCCATTTTCCCTTCTGCATCAGGCATTCTCTCTCTATGAAGACGAAATCAGTGATTCAAAAGCGCAGCTGGCCGCAATCACCTTGATAATTGGGACGTTTGAGAGGATGAAATGCTTTGGCGAGGAGAACCACGAGCCCTTGCGAACTCAGTGTGCTCTGGCGGCCTCCAAACTGCTGAAGAAGCCAGATCAGTGCCGAGCTGTCAGCACCTGCGCCCATCTCTTCTGGTCTGGCCGGAACACAGACAAGAATGGGGAAGAGGTGAGGAGAGGCTGAAGGTGCTGGAGAGAAGACCCTGCATTTTAAAGGAGGGTTTTGGTACTCAATGAAAATCAGAGCTCTGTTCAGGGGTTTATATTACACACAAGGACAGAGTGCACTGTCCAGCCAGCTTTTATCTCCTTCCTAGATGTGGAGAGTCTCCATAGATTGTTGGAAGCTCTCTATTTCAGACTGTTTTCTGCCATGTATAGGAGGAGACAGAACTGGGAGCAAAGCTGCCTGGTTTAGCACACTCCTCTCTCTGCATATATGTCAACATACATATTGAAATTCTGAAATAGCTCTTTGGTCTTCCCCAAACCGATTGAGCTGCTGAAGCTGCGCTTTCTCCCTCACTACTTTGGTGTTGTCTAGAGACAGTCAATCTGGAGTTCTCTAGATGTTTTGGTCTGCAAGTCCCATCCCCCTACCAGTATGGCCACATGGGAGTTGTCCCAAATGTCCCCAGAACCATAGAATCATAAGTTTGGAAGGAACCACAAGCTAGTCCAACCTTTGCAATTCAGGAATGTATAACTAAAGTGCCTCCAAAAGATGGCCGCGATCCAACTTCTTTTTCAGAATCTCCAAAAAGCAGAGTCTGCTACTCTGATCTGTTCCACTTGAACAGCTCTTGCAGTTAAGAAATTCTTCCTAATGTTTAGGTGGAATCTCTTTTCTTGTAATTTGAATCCATTAGTGTGTATTCTAGTCTCTGGAACAGAAGGAAACAAGCTTGCTCTGTCTTCTAAAAATATAACCTCTCAATCTTCTCCTAGCGAAACATATGCAGCCACCTAAGCTGTTCTTCATAGGGCTAGATTTCCAGACTTTTTATCATCTTGTGCATCCTCCTCTGAAACATGTATCAACTTGTCAATATTCTACTTGAACTATGGTGCCCAGGTTCAAGTACTGTCTTGTTAACCGTGTCTTTGACTACTGGCTATAGCCTGTCGCAACTTGTTTCCCTTGTCTGTTCCATCCTCAAGTATGTGGAAATTGAAGAAAGTTTCTAAAATCTGTACAAATTCAGTTAAATATGTGTTGATACTGGATTACTGACCACCCTTCCTTGTTCTGCTGCTTAGCTTCATGGAGGGAAAAGAGTTATGGAGTGCCTGAAAAAGGCCTTGAAGATAGCAAATCAGTGTATGGATCCTTCTCTCCAAGTTCAGCTCTTCATAGAAATTCTGAACAGATATATTTACTTTTACGAAAAAGAGAATGATGCGGTAAGTGGAACAGTACCGCACATCATGACGACATTTGTGTCTTAGTTGTTTGGATAAATATTACATGTGAACTTACATGACCTGCAAACTAACAAAATGGTTGAATTAGACTGGGGAAGGGAGTTTTTCTTTTGCAGGCTTCCCTGCCAGGTTCTTTTAGAAATGGTTTATAGGACGCTTTTTTTCCTGTGTGTGCTAATAACATGAAAAGAAAAACGGGGGCGGGAGGAATAATGAGTAAGAAAAACCATGGGGTCATACAAATATTAAGAAGGATCAAACAATCATACATTCAGCATGTAGATTAAAGTACATCATGTGACTTCACTTGGTGTATTCAGTTGGAAATTGCCTCAGTAACATATTGAAATAACAGGTAAACATTGCCTGCTACTCAAAGTGTCATTGTTAATGTTGACGTCGTAATGCAGCATTGTTGCCCATTGTTAGTTGTGGTGCGGGTGTGCCGTCATATTGTTTCCAACTTATGGCAACCCTATCACAGATACTTATTCAGAATCGGGTTTTCCATTACCTTCTGAGGCTAAGATAGTGTGACTCACTCAAGGTCAACCAGTGGATTCTGTAGGGGAAGGCACCAAGTAACAATAGTCTTTTTAATGTGTTATTTCTGAGTTCTGGGACAGATGTCAGCACTGGTGGGCCTTTTTGTTATACCGATGTCCACTGTTTCTCCTCTTTGGCCTTTCTGATCTGAATTTGTTTTCATTTTTGTATATGCGCAGGTGACAATTCAGGTTTTGAATCAGCTTATACAAAAAATCCGGGAAGACCTTCCAAACCTTGAATCAACTGAGGAAACAGAACAGATTAATAAACACTTTCACAACACACTGGAGCATTTGCGTTTGAGGAGAGAATCGCCGGAATCCGAAGGGCCAATCTATGAAGGGCTGGTTATCTAAAAGAATGCCCTGAGTAGTTGCTAATCCAAGTGGTTATCTTTCCATTTACAACAAAGTCCATGAGTTTTTTTTTAATTATTATTATTATCATGATGCTAGAGTTCATAGATTTGTGCCTTTTGGAAGTGCCAAGTTAGGCTGTTTGCTCTCCTTTTTGTGTGAATGTGCAAGCTATTCCCTGGTGCATTTCCAAACACTTAACATGGACTACTTTTACCAAATTGTACTGTTTGGACCAGCAGCTTGATAGATACCACCAGAAAATTAGCATGACTGAAGCCATTTTTCTTAAAATTCATGTGACGTGGAACTGTCTCACTTCCTCCTCCTTCTGCTCCTTCACATTCTGATTTCTTTTTGTTGCTCTTGTATCACTTTATCTTCAAGCCCTTTACTGTCTAGCCTTGGCTTTCCATCTGCAAGTATTCTAGGTGTGTGTGTGTGCGTGTGCGTGCGTGCTTGCGTATTCAGTTTGTTTTTACTGAAAATGTTCATTTTTCTTGTATGTCAGATACTGTTTCATCTTCTTTTTTAAACACCTCCCACTCAAGTTTATGCCAGATTCTTACCCATTCCCATAACTAGAATATATTAATGCATGATTTTGGAGTTGTAAAGCACCATGCTCAAAAAAGTAAAAAAAAAAATAAAAATGAAATGAAATCCAGAAACTATATTTTGCATATGAGAGGCTCTATGACACTCAGTAAAGGGCCAGTAATGTGTGCAGGGCATATTTATCAAGATAATTTTTGTTTCCGCATAGTATTAAGAAGACAAAGAAGAAGACAAAATAATAGATTGTGGTCTATATAGTATATGTATAACCTTCATTGCTGTAAAATTAGGGGGAAATGCATTACACTATTCTACTTCCTATCATGACTTTGCACCAGTGAAACAATAAAGTTGCTATTAACAAGCTTGGCTCTGAATGTTTCTTGTTGCATCTGATGACTGGTTATGAAAAGATGCAGGGACTGCCTTCATTCAGGATGACCAGGTAGCCTTCTTATCCCAGACGTGTCCTATGTTTCAACCTTCTGTTCAGGAAGAATTCCAAAATGTCCTCCATTTTGAGCATGACTAAGAAGTCCGTTGAGTAACACTCCTTGGCATCCTCTCCTTGTTTCAAAAAGGGGAATAGGATGGATCCTTTTGAAGTTTTTTCCTCCCTAGGAGCAGCAGCAGCTAAGACTTGCTCCCAGAGCTCAGGGCATATTTGTTTATTGCAGGGTAAAAGATGTGTGTCCTTTCACCCTACTTGTTTAACTTATATGCTGAAAACATAATAAGAAAAGCAGAATTAGAATCAGAAAAAGGAGGAGTTAAGATAGGAGGAAGCAACCTAAGATATGCAGACAACACCGTAACATTAGCAGAAGATATTCAGAATATCTTCAGTATTTTGCTCCTGATTGTCACTTTTGCAGATTTGGGCCCTTTGGAGCAGGTATGGGAATGATCTGGCCCTCCAAACATTGCGAAACTGCATGTCCCAGCAAGGTTTGCTTTTGGAGTCGTGTGAATAATTTTGAACTTTAGTTGGTTGATTCTGCGGATACAGAATCTACGGAAGGCTGACCGTATTTCATCTTTTGGATTTTTTTCTTTTTTCCCCCCATTACAGTTTGGGTGTAACCTAGTCTTTGTGTATTTTAGTTAATTACTTATTAGTTTATGCTAGTTAGTATGTTTACTGTTTTAGTTTGCTGTTTTAGTTCTGTTTTAGCTTTATGCAAGGGTGGTTGTGTCGGGCATTTAGTAAATCCAAGCGAAAATCCACCAAACAGTGATACCTTTATTGGCCAACCAAAATGCACAATATACTTGATGCAAGCTTTTGAAGCTCCACGGGCTTCTTCATCAGGCAAGATGTTACAAACCAAACAGGAGAAAAAATTGGAGATGTTAGTCAGATGCCTGCATTTTGATGTTTCTGTCCTTAGTTAAGATGGTAAATGGAGGGTATCTTTTGCAGGCTGGGCTCTCCTCCTTCTGTCCATGTGTCTATTGGGAAATTTGCAAAGTCCAGGAAATTTAAAGTCCATTTGCATCTCGGCAAGGAACCCTCTCTTGCAATCCAATATGCCTCCATTCCTATGAGGTCATGTTTTAGCTTTAGTTTAATGTTACTTATATCAATGTATATCTTTTTCCATTTCTCCTCCCCCCCCCCCCCCATTGAGTAATTTAGCACTATTATTTATAACCTGCTTTTCTCCCCAATGCACACAAAGAATACTGTACATTTAAAAATCATGACATTAGAAACACAGTATTAAAAGCAATCCTGGAAAGGAGCCATTCAAATAAATGTCAGAATGAGATAGGAAAGCTTTGTTGGAACAAATGTGTGCTGGAAAGATCCCAGGGAGGGAGGTAGTCCAAGGTGACGGTCAGCAAAACAACTCATTTTGATGTAACTTTAGTCTTTTAAATGAATCATAAGAGGAAGAGGGTTAAAGTCATTGCCTGATGCTGATAGACCACAAAGGCAGCATCAGGCAGACTTTTCCTCTCCATTCCAAGTACGGTGTGTTCTGAGACATTGGCTTCATAAGCGTAGTCTTTCATTACTCATCCAATTAATATACCACTTCATATTTCCACTCAATTCATGGCCAGAACATCAGATTTTGATCCGGACACAACCAAGGCAGTGCATCAAGTAGTTTTTAGTACAGAGACAATGATACTAAAGCCTGCCAGAGATAACATTAAATACCAGAGTCAGGATCGTCCATGCTGGATTATTTTCCTATTCCGATGTATCGATGTAAAAACTGGATAGCGAAGAACGCTGATTTGAAATGCGCTGCAGGAGAGTTCAACAGACATCGTGGACTGCTAGAAAAGACAAATAAATGGGTCCCAGAGCAAAACAAGCTCGAGTTCTCAATAGAAGGCAAAGTGAATAAACTGAAGCTATTTTATTTTGGGAAGACGTCGGAGAAGAAGATAATGCTTGGTAAAGTCAAAGGAAGGAGGGAAAGAGGAAGATGGCATGAAGGGTTAATGGAATTAAGGAATCCACAGCCCTCAGTTTGCAAGACCTGGGTATGGCTGTTAAAAGGGTCTCTTGAAGGTCTGCTATTCATAGGGTTACCTTGAACTAAAGCTGAGTGACAACAGATAGTAACAAGGCCTTCTGTGTGCACATATTGGTTGATGTCAGGGCTGGAAAACTACAGCGGGTGTAAGGGCCAGTTTGCAGTCCCAGGATCTTCTGAATGCTGCATAGACTATTTTAATGCAAATATATCTTCTCATTAGAGGAAGGATAAGTATTTTCTTGTGATGGAGAACTGGGCTAAAAAAAAATGTGTCCACAGGAGACGCTTGTGTACAAGAAAAGCATATATCGGCGGACATTTCAAACACAATTCATGTGTTTGATATATTATCTATGAAAACAAATGAATTTTCATCTTCAAAAAGTCCAGGATGATGCACATTTGGAATTCAGGGTATGTGAAGCAGATATGGGCTGGAATTCTGGGGCACAGTTATGCATTTGCAACGGCTACGTATTTATGATCCCGGCATAACCCCTAATTCAGGAGCTAATCTAGGGACTGTAATAGTTTTCCCGAACCTCGTTTATTGGTAAATTGCCACTGGTATTGAAGGGGATCTATTCCCTTTGTTGATTGAGAAGCGACTGCCTGACATTCCCACACTTGACTGTCACCTCCCAATATATGCTACCTGAAATCTCTGCCCCTCCTGCCTAATAGTAGGGCCGGTTCCATATAGAGAACGTTTGTTAATTACTGAAGGTGTGAGCCAAGAAGTCTCCTGTTCATTTTTGCTACAAATTTGGTAGGTAACTGACCAGAATCCTGTTTGGGCATGCAACCATGTAGTTGTACAGGCAGATGCACTTTCTCGACAATTGCTTAAGTGCAGTGATATGCAGCCCTCTTACTTTTGACTTAGTGCTTAGAGAGCTAAGTAACCATTGTGCAACAATTGAATCAGTTCAGCACTGGTTGCACAATCATTTGTAGAACTTTGTGTCCCAGTAGGTAGAATTTCACTGGAATATATTTATACTATGGCAGTGATTCCTGTACTATGGTCATCAATGTGTTTTGGACTTCAGCTTCCAGAATCTCTCAACGTCTGCCAAGCTGGTTGGGATTTTTGGGAGCTGAAGTCCAAAACACCAGGAGGATCAAAGTTTGGGAACTGCCACACCGTGCTAAAAGAATATGGGGTCTTGGTCCTTGAAATAACTGTTATGGGCCCCAGTGCTGCTTTTGTATCACAGTTGGGAGATGTTACTTTGGGTGCATCTACACGATAGAAATAATACAGTTTGAAATCACTTTAACTGCCATGACTTCACGCTACAGAATCCTGGGATTTGTAGTTTTGTGAGGCACCAGCAGAGAAGGTTAAAGACCTTGTAAAATGTCAGATCCCAGGATTCCCAGGATTCCATCAAATAGAGTTACAACACTTAAAGTGGTGTCATGATATGATGGCGCAAGTGGTTAAGACGCTGGCTCTGTTGATGGCAAGATTGGCAGGTTGGCAGTTTGAGGCCTGGGTGCTGCATGGTGGGGTGAGCTCCTGTCACTAGTTCCAGCTTCTGCCAACCTAGCAGTTCGAAAGCATGCAGATGCAAGGAGATAAATAGGTAAGCAGTGTTCTGTTCAATCATGCTGGCCACATGATCACAGAGTAGTCTCTGACAATGCTGGCTCTTCAGCTTAGTGATGGAGATGAGCACCACATGATTTGACAACCTTGTCAATGGGGAATTTTGTTGTTAACTGCCCTTGAGTCGATCTCGACTCATGGGGGCCCTATGGATGAGACATCTCCAAGACCCTCTGTCCTCCACTGCTCTGCTTAATTCCTGTGACCTCCTTAATAGAGTCCATCCATCTGCCATGTGGCCTTCCTTTCTTCCTACTTCCCTCCACCTTTTCCAGCATTATTGTTTTTTCCAAAGAGTCCTCCCTTCTCATGATGTGTCCAAAGTACGACAGCCTCAGTTTGATCATCTTGGCTTCTTCCAGGGAGGTTTTCGGCTTGATCTGCTCTTTTGTTTGTCCTTTTGGCTCTCCATGGGATCCTCAGCACTCTTCTCCAGCCCCACATTATCTCAAATGCATTGATTTTTTTCCTATCATCTTTCTGAACTGTCCAGCATTCACATCCATACATGGTAATAGGGAATACAATGCTTGTATGATTCTAATGTTTGTGCTGAGTTGTATATCTGCATTTCAGGATCTTTTCTAGTTCTTTCATAGCCACCCTCCCCATTCTTAGTCTTCTTCTGATTTCCTGACTGCAGTCCCCATTTCTATCAACATTTGATCCCTGGTATAAGAAGTCTTTTACTATTTCTATTTCTTCATGGTCTAGGTTGAACCTGTGATGGTCCTCAGTGGTCATACCTTTACCTTTTTTTAGCTTTACAAGTTGCATTATTAGTACAGTGTAGATGCCCCTTTTTTGGATTATAAACTTGCAGAATCTCTTAGCCAGGTGGCCATCCTGGCTGGGGGATTCTGGGAGTTAGTAGTCCTCAAAGGTAACTTTTGCAATCTTTTGTGTAGGAGGTTGTTGAAAGGATTTACAGTGGATTCATGAACTTCTTTGAATACTCTATGTCAGCATGGCAAATCATAATGTATTGTGGAAGCTGCAGTCTAAAACATCAGTCAGGAGTGCCAGAGTTTCCACAGTTATGGTTGAAAGCACTATGTAATAGTAAAAGTTTTCTAGTTCCTGTTTAATCAGCTTTAGATCTCTCTCTGAACTGGGGTAGTGGTAAATTATACAGCCATTTCCCCATCACATATGGAACTACAGAATGGAATTGTGGTTTGAGCTAGTCTACCAATGTCTATGCCGAAGATGAGGAATGTGTAGCTCTCCACATGCTGTTGGACTGCAGCTCCTGCCATCCCCATTGGCTATGCTGGTTGAGGCTGATGGGAGCTGCAGTGCAACACAATCAGGGCAGGGGCACACATTTCCAAACCATGACAAAGGAGATCTGCAGAAGCTTTGCTAAGCTGCACACAAAGCATTTTTATCAGGTTTTGATACTGGCTATATTTTGGCACGTAAAGTTAGGATGTGTACATGGAACCTCTCACAGCCCACATAGAGAAACTATTGCACATGGACAAGCTTTGGGTGAACTTTGGAAACTTTTAGTCTAACATGCTAGGTTATATTTCTTTCACTTCCTCCTATAAAATGCAGTCATTAAAAACAATAGTGTAAAACCTTTACAAGCAGTCCTTAAAGGAAACCTTGCATTTTTATTTTAAGCAATTTTTTTAAACACAAGCGCACACAGTGTCCAACTGGTACAGTACTATCCTTCAGCAATGGACACAGAATTGTATTGATGGTTACTAGGCACCAGTTTGGACTCTTGCTTGCAAATTGAGATTTCCTTTAAAATATCCCAGGCTTTGATGATGGGTTAGTCCATCCATACTCATTGAATATCTTACTAGTGTAAGATAGTAGTTGCAAAGTCTCAGAAGAGAGCTAAGCCTTGTAAATTTCTCTGGCATTGCCAAAAAGATTCAAGCAAGTGGTTCTGTAGCTTTGACTTTAGTCTTAAGGGTAGAATGTTCCAAGGCCATTTTCCCAAATCGGATGACTTCTTAGCTTAGATGAGCATATAGTCACAGTTCCTTTGAGATGTTAAATTCATCCATGTTAAAATGCCTTGTTCCAGCCTTGCATCTTGTCATGTGAAAATATTAGGGTGAATTTTAGCCTTGCCTGGACACAACAGTTTAAAAAATGCTTTTCTAAAGCTCATATGACACAAGGGATACAAAATGGGGTTAATGGCTGAATTCAGCCACAGGAGCCAAAATGAAGCCTCATAGAGAGCATGGTGGATGCATTGCCCATGGCAAGCTGCTCTGATGATCATCAGGAGGGTATATGGAGCCCAACAAAAAGCAAAGACACAGACAATGATGGCCAAAGACTTTGCCACTTTTTTATCCCGGGAAAGCCTAAATCGGCTAGCCATGGTGTTGGCAACCTCTGTCCTTTTAGTGGTATTGGAAATGCTTTCTAGAGCTTTGTAGAAACCGTCCCATGGAGATTTGGACCGAACGTCAACTTGTAAAGGTGGAAGATCTTGGTTGATGTTAAATTCTACCAACTGGTTATGCTGGTTGTGACTGTTGAGCCTTGACATGGCCAACGTAGTAGGAGAGAGGCTCCCACTTCTCTCTTTGTTTCTTTTTCTGTTCACTTTCATAAAAAAGATGGCGTGCTCTTGTTTTTTCCCATGCGAGCACATCTCACAGTCCCTTTCACCTGGAGGGAGGTTCTCAGCTCTTACAGGTGTCCGTTTCCGAATGTTGAAATAAATGCTTAAGTTGAAGTAGGTAACACTGATGAAAGGTGTGAAGAACTCAATGGTGGAAGCAATCATGAGGAAGTACCAGTTGTAGAAGAACTCTGCATGACACTCTTTCTCGGGAACAATGCTGCGTTGGGTAACATGCTCCCAGCTGATGATTGCTGGACCATACAGGAGAAAAGCAGCAACCCAAACCATCACCATTTTCACTACTGCATTCCTGGTCATCCCCTTCTGGGCTCTGTAACTCACCTAGGAGGAAAGGTGTAGGAGGAAATGTGAACGATGAATACAATAGCAAAGTCTCTTTTGAAAAGTGGGAACATGCTGTTGAGTCACTCTGCTAGTTGTTTATGTTGATAATTTATTTTCAAGCTGAAAATCAGAGGCTTAAAGAAAGGATAGCATGAATATCATGAACAGAGGGAGTCACATAAAGCTTAGGAGGAATTGTGTGGTTCATATAGGAAGGGAAGTCCCAGAGTGTGAAAAAGCTAACTTTTAAAAAGTTATGGTTCCCTGACTCTGAGCTCTCATGGATTCCAAGAGATGTACTGTAAATAAGTTTTGGGAAGGACATAAGAAGAGCCCTCCTGGTTTGTAAAAAGCTCATGGGGTTCAGCATTTTTGTTTCTCATGGTGGTCAACCAGATGCCAATGGGAAACTGCCTATGCCTGTGTCACAAGACATGACTGCAATACCATTCTGCCACTTGCATTTCTCCGAAGCAGATATACTGATAATGTATTGCTTCTGGTGTGTGTTGTGTGCCTTCAAGTCACTTCCTACTTATGGTGATTCTAAGATGAACCTGTCACAGGGTTTTCTTGGCACATTTCTTCAGAGGGATTTTCCATTGTCATCCTCTGAGTCTGAGCATACTGGGAAGGATATATCTCCATCGTGAAACATTAATGACTCCATCATCCATGAATTAATCTAATCCTCTTTTAAAGTCATCCAAGCTGGTGGCCATCATTCCACAAAGGAAGAAGTATTTCCTTTTTTATCTGTCCTGAATCTCCTGAATCTAGCTTGAGAAGGTGGCTTCATGAGTTTTTTGCTTTATGAGAGAAGGGAGAAAATCCAGTCACACTCCCTCAGCCTGAGAGGAAGGCAGTGCCCTTTCTGAACCTTGCCAAGAAAACCCCATGACAAATTCTCCTTAGGGTCACCATACCATCAGAAATGAATTGAAGGCACACAACAACAACAACAACAACAACAACAACAACCATCCACTAGCTTCTCCCACCATTCATAACTGACAAGGAGGGGACAGCAGAGGAGATGGTGGTGAGCAAGACTGTGAGTCTTGGGAAAATATGTGTCTGTCTGTGTGTGTGTGTGTTTAAGATGCTATTCCTATCCCTTAGAGCTTAATAATTTTAGCTGTAGGTTCAACATAGCCTGATTGATAAGAGGTACTGGTATTCATGCTACAATAAAAGGCAAATCTTTTTCTTCAATACGTAGCTTCTCATGGATGTCTGTATCAAAGCACTCATTACATGTAGCCAAAGTGTAAGTGTATAAACATCTTAGCAACTTGTGTGTGCATACATGCACATTCATATGTGCCATGCCAGGAGAACACATTTGCTTCTTATCATTGTGGGGCAGTATTTATCAAAATTATAGTTTAGAAGAAATTTACAACAGGGCCAATGAAAAGCAATAGGAATACATTTTTATGGTAGCTCCTGGAGAAAGTGGATGTGTTGTCTGTAATGGAATAATTCCAGAAGGAAGTTGACCTCATTCAACTTGAGAATTTGGCTAACTAGGGTTATTGCTCAGAAAACTTACATCTTTGGACTACAAATATATATTGATGGCCTTTATATACACTGGGGCTTGAAGTCTCTTGAATCCATTGTTGAATGGTGAATCAACACATACGTAAGTTACATTGATTCAATGAGCCCATTTTAATTGGAGCTAATAATAGGAGTTAGATAAATCTTGCCAAGAAAACTCCATGATAGGTTCGCCTTAAGGTCACCATAAGTCGGAAATGACATGAAGGCACACAACAACAAATGTGTTGATATGACTACCTTGTCATTGTTTGGCTCAGGTACTCCCTCTTCTCTTACTAAGCACTTGGACTGCATCTTTAGGGATTCTAGAGATGGAAGAAGGTCAAGGTGTCAGACATATCCTTCGGAAGAAAGGAAGATCCCTTACCGCCTTTGTAACAGAGATGAATCTGTCAAAACTGATCAAGACAATGTTGAAAACAGAGGCTGTGCACACCAGATAATCGACCACCAACCAGAGTTTGCATAAGCCTTTTCCAAACTTCCATTCACCTGTCAGAATGTAAGGGATGTAGAGGGGAATGCAAAATCCACCTGTGAAAACAGACCAGGGAAACAAAATTTTAGTGAGACAGTCACAGCCTGGTAGCTGGAAAAATGTGATTTTTTCTTTCTTTTTTAATGTGATGATACTTTCAAATGGAGCTAGTATGGTGTTGTGGTTTGAATTTTGGACTAGGACTCCAAGAGACTAGGGTTCACATCTCTACTTAGCCATGGAAACCCATAAGGTGTCCTTGGGCAAGTCGCACTCTCTCAGGAAGACAATGGGAAAATCTCCTCTGAATAAATCTTGCCAAGAACATCCTAGGACAAGGACGGCATAAGTCAGAGTCAACTTGAAGATGCAGAATAATAACAAACTTTTGTTTGTTTGTTAACTACTTTTGCATCAATCTTGACCCATGGCGACCGTCTAGATGAGACATCTCCAGGCTCCGCTGTCCTCTCCTGCTCTGGCCAGCTCCTACAAACTCATATGCATGGTCTCTTTAATAAAGTCCATCCATCAAGCATGTGACCTTCCTCTTTCAACTTCTCTCCACCTTTCCTAACATTATTGTCTTTTCCAACAATTCATGCCTTCTCATGATGTGTCCAAAGTATGACAGTATAAGTAAGTCTTGTCATATTGGCTTCTAGGGATATCTCTGGCTTGATCTTTTTGGCTGTCCTTTCTGGCTGTCCATGGGATCCTCAGCACTCCTCTCCAGCCCCACATTATCTCAAATGAGTTGATTTTCCTCCTATCTTCTTGACTGTTCAGCTGTCACATCCACACAATAACAAACTTACATAGAAACAACTCTGCCCCAACTCTATATGTACACAAACTCAAATGGTGCAGTCATATACCAAGCGAGGACCTGACTGTTTCAACTGGCCTTTAGTTTGGACAATTAAGGTAACACTGCACTCTGAGACGGATGAAACAAAGTAGTGGTTGTCAGCTTCTGGTCCTCCAGATATTGTGGACTTGAATCTCCCTGAATTTCTAAACATTGGCTGTCATGGCTGAAGATTCTGGGAGATGAAGTCCACAACACTTGGAGGACCAAAAGTTTACAACCACTGACCTACAGTATTTTTGTTTAAGATCTGGAATCAAAGAAGGAATTTTGGCAGGTGCAGTGTTGCACAAGGGGATGGAAAAAGCTGAGCTATGAGCCACAAAAGGCACACAATTATCCCCATTTTTTTCAATGCCTCTTTCTTTTTGTACAGGAGACATTCTCTAATAAATACAGCTCCAATGGAAGTGATAAAAGATGGGCATCCTCTTCAAAGCAGGTGATGTTTTTGCTGCTGGATTCTTTGCTAGCATATAGTATCATAGTAGTATATACATTGAATCCTGAGTGCCAAACCATGTATTATGTGGCTTTTTATATGTCTTAGGTAGCAGGAATCACATACACATGAGCATCAGCCGGGTTACAAAATAGATTTATTACAATTTTATTGTGACAGATGGTTAGAAGGGATTTGTAGATCTTCAAGGGTGCTGTTATGGGTGAATTTGCGTTACGCAGAGAGATGGGATAAAAATAAAATTTATTATTATTATTACTATTATTATTATTATTATTATTATTATTAATTTAATGATAGGATGAACAGCGTTAATATGGTTTGCAAAGAATTTCAAATTTTCTCTGAAGCTGGTCTACACACACATAGACACGCATACATGGAGTGGCTATTTCTATACTCAAAGAGCAGAGTGCCTGTCTTATCTTGAACAAAAAGTATATGACCAAAAATAAAATAAAATAAAATAAAATAAAATGCCAGTGAAAATAGACCAAGTTGGTAATAACTGTTTGGCTCAGATGTTGTTCATATCAGATGTGGTAGTTATTGGATTGTATGAAGAATTGAATGCAGACTTATGTTTTATTGTTTTATATTAGTGGTATGTATGGGGTGCGGGGGGTTGGGAGGGATGGGCAAGATAGATGAGTATGTGGATATATGTATATAATGGTAGGAATTATTGTTGTGGTGTTGAAATTATGTATTTATGTTTTTCAATGTAAATAAAAATAATAAAAAAGAAAAGCTGAGATTCTTGAAGCCGTTCTGATGCCTCAAAATACATTCAGTCTGTTGGTGCAGGAGCATGGCAGTCATTCTGTGGTTTGCTTCCTCCAAATTCCAGACGCTGCAAACAGATGGCGTAGAGAAGGATTCTGCACCTAAGGCTCCAAAAAGATGACACCTAGCATATGCTTGGTGTCTTAGCTAACTGAGGGATTGCATGTATGACATGGGAAGTTGCAAACTATCTAATTTCTCAAGTGGAGAAAGTCCCATCCTTTGTATTTGGCAGATGGTTTGGACTATAACACCCACCAGCCTCATCCAGCATGGCCAATGATTTGGGAACATGGGGGCTGTTTTCTAAAACGGCTGAAAGATACTGGACTGCTTGTTGTTGTTGTTGTTGTTGTTGTTGTTGTTGTTGTGTGCCTTCAAGTCATTTCTGACTTATGGTGACCCTAAGGGGTTTTCTTGCCAAGATTTGTTCAGAGGAGGCTTGCCATTGCCTTTCCCTGAGGCTGAGAGTATGTGACTTGCCCAAGGTCACCCAGTGGGCTTCATGGCCAAGTTGGGAATTGAACCCTGGTCTCCAGAGTCATAGTCCAATGCTGAAACCACTATGCTACTCTACCCCTAGATTTTGAGATCTATTACATTCCAAACAAAAATAAAAGCCACCTTTCAGTCTTCATTGAGAGGGAAAAACAAGCTCCACACCATTTAGCCTGTCTAGCTACAGGTCCTGAATTTGCTCATATATTAGTAAATATATTATATCTAACATTAAATGAATCATTTGCTGTTGATGATTTATACAAGTATATTGTGCATTTTGGTTGGCCAATAAAGGTATCACTGATGGATTTTTATAATAATAATAATAATAATAATAATAATAATAGACTGAAACAACATGTAGGCATATGACTAACATCTTCAATTGTTTTTCTCCTTTATAACATCTTGCCTGATGAAGAAGCCCATGGAGCTTTGAAAGCTTGTAACAAGGATATTGTGCATTTCGATTGGCCAATAAAGGCATCATTGATGGATTTTTGTAATAATAATAATAATAATAATAATAGACTGAAACCACATGTAGGCATCTGATTAACATCTCTAATTGTTTTTCTCCTGTTTTGGTTTGTAACATTTTGCCTGATGAAGAAGAAGCCCATAGAGATTCGAAAGCTTGCAACAAGTATATTGTGCATTTTGGTTGGCCAATAAAGGTATCGCTGATGGATTTTTGCAATAGTAATAATAATAATAATAATAATAATAATAATAGACTGAAACCACATGTAGGCATTTGACTAACATCTCCAATTGTTTCCCCCCTCTTTGGTTTGTAACATCTTGCCTGGTGAAGAAGAAGCCCATGGAGATTCGAAAGCTTGCAATAAGTATATGGTGCATGTTGGTTGGCCAATAAACGTATCACTGTTTGGTGGAGAGGTTAATTATTGAAATTAGGGAAATATTCTGTTGATCAATTGCACAGGACAATCTAGCTTTTTATTTTATTCAATTACAACTTAATTGACCTCAAATTTATTGCTTGACAACTATCATAGTCCTCCTGGAAGATTTCTCCAGACACTGCCGAGGAGCTGCAGATGTGGGACTCTCAAAAGTACTTAAAGCTGCGCTTCTCGATATTTATTTACTTTATTTATATGCTGCCTTTCCCCCTGGGTGGGACCTAAGGCAACTTCCAGAAACAAGAAATTAAAAGCGTTTACAAAAAAAGTTTTAAAAACCATTTAAAATCACCACAATAAAACAGTATAAAATCATTTAAAAATCATGCAAAATTTAAAAACAGATGAAACATATACATGTGGATCGACTGCCCCAAAATCAATCTCTTCTGGCATGAAGTACTAGATCAGATTGCTTTAATTACTAAAGAAAAAAATCAACTTCTGCCCAGCTTTTTCATTACTTTCAATTTACACTAAGGGCAATAAATTTTTAAGACACAGAATGCTGATTAGTTTCCTTTTGACGGCAACTCGACTTGAAGTGTCCAAGTCTTGGAAGACAGGACTTGCGGTGGAAAAGAGTCTGGGACCAAGGGTTAATGCATAATAATAATAATAATAATAATAATAATAATAATAATTTATATCTCGCCCCTCTGCAAAGCAATCGGAGAAGTAATTAGATAAAATGAAATGTAATTTAATACAACAAAATCAAGAATCATTTTATGAAAAATGACTTCATTTTATTGATCATGTTAATATAGATTTTATAGTTGTCCACCCTCCAATTTGTTAGTGATCACTATGGTCCGATCTTGTTCAAACAACTTAGGGCCTTTGCAGACTGCCAGAAATAGTGCAAATTGAGTCCACTTTTAGGGTTAGGGTTAGTGCTAGGGAATCATGGGAATTGTTTTTTTTCCTGAGATATTGAGCCTTCTCTGTCAGAGAGCTCTGTTGCCACAATAAAATACAGTTCCCATGATTCCCTAGCACTGAGTCAGGGCAATTAAAGTGGACTTAATTTGCACTATTTCCAGCAGTCTGCAAAGGCCCTTAGATTGTACAGGGTTATATATCTATATCTATATCTATATCTATATCATCTAAATATATATATCTATATATATGATGTATTTGAAAAACCTATTTTATAATTATAAGATTTTGTGGGGTTTTATCTCTCTTTCACTGTTTTATCCTTTGTGTAGTTTTTTTTTTAAAATAAAAAAAATAAAAAAGAAAGGAAACATACATCTAAATGAGACCCTTCCCTGCTTAACCATTAAAAGCTTGCTTAAATAAAAATGACCAGCCTAGCTTATGGAGGAAGGGAGCAGCCGCAGAGGCAGTTCAAGCTCTAGACTGAAGAAGAGGGTGAATTCCCACCCAGATCTTGAGAAAGCTCATACTTGAAGATACCAGCTTGGTCACAGGAGCCCAGATAAAGTGCTTGGCTTCCAGAAAAGACTCCTGCTTAAAAACAACAACAACCCTCCAGCAGATCGCCTCTGGTTGGGAAGCTCAGCATTAAACACTTTATTTCTAGGAGAGTAAAACTGCCTGTGACAATATCGATTCTGCATTTCTGTCTGCTAATGTTTGCATCTTGAAGCCTAGCTGGGACTGATCTAATAATAATAATAATAATAATAATATAATTTTATTTATATCCCACCTTTAGCCGAGGCTATCAAGGCGGCTTACAATTAAAATACAATCCCATACAATTATAATAGACATATAACCCCCCTTAAAAATATATTAAATCATTATCAACATTAAAATTAACTTAAAACAAGACTACAAGTCAATACTATTAAAAGGTCGGCACTCTGAATATATAGAAGAGTGATCTTTTGGTCTATGGCTTCCGATTGTGTTTGACTTTTCCTCCTAGGATCTTCCTGCTTGTTTGTTACTTGGCATTTGATCATAGAATCATAGCATCATAGATCAATTAGACCCTAAACTGTGGCTTCAGATCCTTCCCAACTGGCTCACGTAATTTCCTAGTAAGTCTCTCTCTCTCTTTCAAATAATCGCTGGCACTGTTTTTGACCTTATTTCTGTATCTGCATTTTTTTCCTGTCTGTCTGACTTGTGTTTCAAGCCCTGACTGGTTCATGGACCAAATCGATGCTTGCTCTTGCTGAGTCCTGGACTTATAATGTCCAACAGACTTTATAAACTATACATTGAATCATAGAGTTGGAAGACACCAAAAGGGCCATCCCATCTAACCCTATTCTGCCATGCAGGAATACACCGTCAAAGTCCTCCCAACAGTCTCTGTTTAAAAACCTCCAAAGAAGGAGACTCCACCACATTCGGAGGCAGCATTGGTTTTAGTTTTTCTAAGGATGTGACTAGTGCTTCCAACGTTGCAAGAGTAGCTGAGGCACTCAACGCTGATGTCTGATATAAGTCTGATATGTCTGTGATATATATATATATATATATATATATATATATATATAGAGAGAGAGAGAGAGAGAGAGACCTATACAGACATAAACATGTGTTCCAATTGCAAATATTGCAATACTGCATCTGAAAGTAGCTGATAAATAGACTGCAGTATTGAGAATGCAAATATATATATATATATATATTGATCAGGATTCTCTTCATCTTGTATAAATCTTTTGTGCTGCATTTCCCTTACCTATGTAAGGATTTGAAGAGGATAAAGTCATAGGGGTACTATCTTAAGAGAAGTGCACATGCCATCTTGACTTCAGGAGGGATAAGCAGAAGGTAGTCTGAGATCTATCAGCAGGGATTTCTGTCTTGGTTAACCACATTTAATGAAAATATAACTCTTTGGGCTCATGTCCTGAATTATATGGCTGAACTGAAAAAAAGCTTGCTCTAGATCTGGATGCATGAAGGAATGTGTATTCCATTCAATTCTGGCACCTGAAATACATGCCTCCCTGATTTCAGAAATGTTTCATTCGATGTTTGGAATCTAATTTTAGTCCCTAGTAGCTGATGTGGTGTAATAGTTTCAGCACTGGATTATAACTCTGAAGATCAGGGTTGAAATCCCTGCTCAGCCATGGGAACCCACTGGGTGACCTTGGGCAAGTCACATTCTCTCAGCCTCAGAGGAAGGCCATGCAAACCCGCTCTGGATAAATCTTGCCTATAAAGCCACATGATAGGGTTGCCGTAAGTTGGAAATGATTTGAAGTCACACAAGAACAGAGTAAAACTATTGAAATCAATGAAGCTTATCTAACGGGTGATTAAAAATTCTGATTGACTTCGATAGATTAGGGCTAAATCCAATTTTAGTCCCCATACCTTTTGCATCAGACACCAATGGGTGATTCTTGAGGTTCAAGGAACAAATAAAGCAGATCTGACAAACCTGAGGCCAGCCCACTCCTGGACTTTACTTGTCATTCATAGTATATATCTATACTATGTAAAGTTCTTTAATTTCTGGGTTTGCTTTCACAAAAACCATTGTATTGATACATCTATTACAACCATGCTCTATTTTTCCTTCAAAGAATTCCAAGGAGTTTTGGACTATGCAAGTGTTGGACTGTGAATCTATTCCCAGATCAGCTGTGAAAGCCACTGGATGACCATGTGCAAGTCACACTCTCTCAGCCTCAGAGGATGGCAACGGCAAACTGCCTCTGAAGAAACTTGCCAAGAAAACCTTATGATAGGATCACTTTAGGGTTGCTATAAGTCCTAAATGACTTGAAGGTACACAACAGCAACAAGCAAAGACTCAAATCTAGGAAAGCTCATGCTACCAACTTCTCTCTTTCAGTTAGTCTCTTCCAGTTAGCTGCAAGATCCCTTTGCGTACAGATTTTCCAGACTCAAAACAGCTAAATCTTTGAATTGTAGCTTTTACAGTAGGCTCTTGGTATCCACTGGGGTTTGGTTCAAAGCCCCTCCATGGATACCAAAATCCATGGATGCTCAAGCCCCATTAAAAAACAATGGCATTTTAAATGGTGTCCCTGATATAAAATGGTAAAGTCAAGCATTGATTTTTTGCAATCGATACTTTTTGGAATATTTTCAAGCTGTGGATGTTTCAGTCCATGGATAAAGAATCCACCGCTTAAAAATATTCTGCAATCCATGGATATGGAAGGCCACCTGCATTTGGGAATGCCCTACATTTCTCTGGACGGTCCTACATTTCTCTGTGCTGGCAGGCAAAGATATAGCCATTTTAGTCTGTAAATTTAGTATGCAAAGGAATCTTGTAGCACCTTTGAGACTAAATGAAACTTCTTCCTTCTTCCTTAACAACTGATGTTCGAAACAAACATGAAAAGGGGAAACATAATAAAGGGACAGCAAAAAGGAGTGGTTAGCAAGGTAAAAGCAAGACAGTAAAAAATAACAAACCAATACTATGGAGGTGTCTTTTCTCTATGTATGTACTGTTTCTCTTTCTCTCACTGTGTATTGAATAAGGGGAATGTAAATTTGAAATAGGACAAAAGATTACAGACATTGCAAAAAAGAAAGAAAGAGAGATCATAAATCAAAGAGATGGAATTAGGAAATCAAATTATGTTGAAAGACTGTTGAATTGGAAGACTGATAAGAAATCACAGATTAGAATGCATAATATATATAATGTAAGCAGAGAATCAAGATGAATGGATATTGTTGTTTTATTTTTTTTGTTCTGATAAAATCAATAAAAAGAAGTTTTTTTTTTTAAAGTTAGCCTCAAAGGTGCTACAAGATCTCTTTACAGACTACATTTCTCTGAAATGCCCTCAATTTTCGCATCCTTGGATGTAGAGAGATCTTGTAGCCCCTTTGAGACTAACTGAAAGAAAGAAGTTGGCAACATGAGCTTTACTAGACTTCAGCCTACTTCCTCAGATGCATTTGGTGGAGTGGTAAGCCAGGGACAGACTGATATAACTCACATAAGACTTATCAGACTTCTCTCTCTCTCTCTCTCTCTCTTTCTGTCTCAGACATATCAGACTTATATCAGACTTATATAGCTCATGCTGCCAACTTCTTTCTTTCAAATAAAAATCCATCAGTGATACCTTTATTGGCCAACCAAAATGCACAAGATCCTTGTTGCAAGCTTTCGAAGCTCCATGGGCTTCTTCTTCATCAGGCAAGATGTTGCAAACCAAAACAGGGGGAAAAAACCATTGGAGATGTTTGTCAGAGGCTTCAGAAGATGGAGCTTCGAAAGCTTGCAACAAGGATATTGTGCATTTCGGTTGGCCAGTAAAGATATCATCAATGGATTTTTGTTTGAATTTGCTAAAGAGCCAGCCCAGCTACCCCTGAGTAACTTCTCCCTTAAAAAGAGAGCCTCAAAGGTGTGACAAGATCACTCTATCTGACTGATTCTACAGAGTTCAGGAGATGTTAGTCAGATGCTTCAGAAGCTGGAGCTTTGAAAGCTTGCAGCAAGGATATTGTGGCCAATACAGGTATCGCTGATGGATTTTTGTAATAATAATAATAATAATAATAATAATAATAATAATAATAATGGATTGAAACAACATGTAGGCATCTGACTAACATCTCTAATTGTTTTTCTCCTGTTTGGTTTGGAACATCTTGCCTGATGATGAAGAAGCCCATGGAGCTTTGAAAGCTTGCAACAAGTATATTGTGCATTTTGGTTGGCCAATAAAGGTATCACTGATGGATTTTTGTAATAATAATAATAATAATAATAATAATAGACTGAAACCACAAGTAGGCATCTGACTAACATCTCCAATTGTTTTTCTCCTGTTTGGTTTTGGAGCTTTGAAAGCTTGCAACAAGTATAGTGTGCATTTTGGTTGGCCGATAAAGGTATCACTGATGGATTTTTGTAATAATAATAATAATAATAATAATAATAATAATAATAATAATTTAATAGACTGAAACTACATGTAGGCATCTGACTAACATCTCCAATTCTTTTCCTCCTGTTTTGGTTTGTAGCATCTTGCCTGATGAAGAAGAAGCCCATGGAGCTTCGAAAGCTTGCAACAAGGATATTGTGCATTTTGGTTGTCCAATAAAGGTATCCTTGATGGGTTTTGGCTTGAATTTGCTAAAGGGCCAGCCCAGCTCCCCTTGAACCACTCTCTTCCTTCCAAAGGGAGCCTCAAAGGGGCTCCAGGACCTGTCTCCCTGACTGATGCTGCAGACTCTCAGGGCTCTAGCTGTGCCTCCTTGGAGGCCAGGCTCACCGACGAGGAGATCTGCGATGGCCAAGTTGAGGAAGAAGAAGTTGCCTTGGGTCCGGAGGCTCTTGTCCACCCCGAAAGCCACGATGACCAAGGCGTTGCCCAGGACAGTGGTCAGCACCAGCAGCGCCATCAGCGCAGCCAAGAGGCTGGAGAGCGGAGCAGAGAGCTGTCCTTGGTGCTGAAGCTGCCTTTCCAGGCTCCCGTTGGCCAAGGCAAGGGAGAGATTGCGCTCTGTGGACATGGCTGGAAGAAGGATGGAGGGATGGAGGGATGGATGAAGGGATGGAGGGATGGAGGGATGGAGAAGAGCAGAGAGCAGCTGCCTTTGGAAGACCCCACCAAGAAGAGCAGCCTGAAAGACCTAGACAGGCTCCATCCTCCAGTGGAAATTTCTGGGGGAAAAGCAAAGCTCTGCCTGGAAGTTGGGTGAGTCAACTGCCTTCCTGAAAGCCCTCCTCTCTCTCACTCCCTCTTTTGCAAAGCTAGCAAAGGAAGGCAAAGAAAGGCAGAGGGAGCCTGGGAAGAGAGGGAGAGGGAAGATCTCCCCCGACAAACAGGCTGGATGATGGTCTTTCCTTGCTCCCTGGCACTGGAGGAGATGTGTGGCTGGCTAAGGTGGGGTTTAGTCCAGCCTCCAGCAAAGGGGAGGGCTAGGCTTCTTCCAGAGTTTGCTTTCTAGGTGATGGTGATGGTGGTGTAGTGCTTGTGTGCCTTCAAGTCCTTTCCCACTCAGGGCAACCCCCAGGAGAACCCGTCCTGGGGTTTTCTTGGCAAGATTGGTTCAGAGAAGTTTCGCCCTGAGGCTGAGAGAGTGTGGCTTGCTCAAGGTCAGCCAGTGGGTCTCGTGGCCGAGCTGGGAATCCAAGCCTGGTCTCCAGAGTTGCAGCCCCAACGCTTCTACCGCTACACTTCCCTGGCTCTCTTTCTAGGCTCTTTGCAGATTGTGGCTATTCCTGCTGAACATCTTCTAATTTTGGGACTTTTGTTGTCTTGGGTCGACTTCCACTTAGTGCCACCCTAGGGATGAGCGATTTCCCAAAGTTAGCCTGTTCTCAACAGTCCAGGTCTTGCAAAGTCAGGGCGGTGGCTTCCTTGAGCCTATGCATCTGGATTTTTATTTTTAAAATATTACAACTCCCAGAATCCCCCAGACAGCATGGATCCCCCATCCCTGCCTTGAAGGCTACCAGTGATTCTATGAACTGTGGACTATGATGTAACTTTTCCCAAGCACTGCTTCAAACAAGTAGGGTAAATCTGCTGGCTGGGGGATTCTGGGGGTTGTAGTCCTTACAAAGTCAGTTTTCCAAGCTGTTTGCAAGCTATGAACCAGTTCTCCAGTGGAAAATGTCTCCATCTTCAGAGAGTGAGAGATGGGGAGGAGGATACTTCTTGTTCCCTCCCTGGATGAAGTGTGTGTCTGTGTGAGAGAGAGACTGAGAATGGGGCTGATAGTTGAAAACCAAAGTGAAGATTATTGCATACTTTGCTTAGAGGACGATTGAGATCTTTGTATGCCTTTCTGTGATATTCTGTTAAGCGTGCTTAAACCTCATTCCATTAGTTTCTGCTTTTCTGTTTATCAGTGGAAACAGTTGTGCAAAGATCTTCTTTGCTGGGTACTTGTTTTGAACTGAAGTAACCAAAGTGGTGTAGTGATTTTCTGAAGACTAGGGTATGGTTTCCTGCTTGGTCATGGAAAACCCTAAAAGCAAAGGCAAACAACCCCTTCTGAACAAATCCAGCATGGTGCAGTGGTCTGAGTGTTGGACAATGCTCCAAAACACACTGCAGAAACCATCCAATTCGAGACTGCTTTAAATGCCCTGGCTTAGTGCTAGGAAATCCTAGGAATTGTAGTTTATCATGGCACTAGAGTGCTCTCACAGCTCTGTTTTATTGTTTTATTGCATTGTGTATTTTAAGTCCTTAAAGTTTAATTTTGTTTTAAGGGGATGGGAGGGTTGGATTGTGGAATGAGGGAATGTTTTAATTCTGTTTGTTTTAATATGCTGTAACCCACCCCGATTGCCACGCAGAGGGGCGGGCTATAAATAAACATTTATTATTATTATTATTATTATTATTATTATTATGGCTAAATGTCTCACAAAACTACAGTTCCCAGAATTCCCTAGCATTGAGCCAGGGCAGTGAAAGCCATCTCAAACTGGATTATTTCTGCAGTGTGCTTTGGACCTATGACTCTGGAGACGAGGGTTCAAGTTCTCCGCTCAGCCCATTAGGTGACCTTGGGCAAGCCACACTCTCTCAGCCTCAGAGGAGGGCAATGGCAAATCCCCTCTGAAGAAGAAAACTCCATGATAATTTCCCCTGAGGGTCACCATAAATTGAAGGCACACAACAATAACAACAACAAGGATCACCATAAGTCGGAATAACAAGGACAGCAACTACACAACCCATCTGATCTGTGTTCAAGCCATGCCACTATACAAGGCACTGACATTGGCATTTGGCAGATCAACAGTATCCATGAGAGGAGAGGAGCAGTTGTGTCTGGGCTCCTCTTTCACTGCGGCCTCTTCTATAGCAAGCCAGGTCTTGATGTGCTGCAGGATCAAGCAGCAAATACAATCATTGCACCGAACTACAAGACACACCACACCCTTGTTGTTCGGTTCACAAAAAAGGTGGGGAACCTGAGAATATAACCCCCCTTGAGCTTCAATCCAGCCCTCTGGGGTTCTCTAGGAGAAAGCATCAACCAGTCTCTCTGGCCATTTTATTCCTTTTCAAATGCACCAAAAGATATCGGCCTGCATTGAGATGTCCTTTGGATTCTTGAAATGCAGAAGAGGGAAACTTCAGGCTCCTGAACTGAATCCGTCTGGTTCTCTAGATGGCCACGATTCCTTCCTCATCCCGTTTCTCAGCTTTTGCATGTTTCCTCCCCATTCCTTTTAAATTTAAAATTGTATAACATACACAACTTGACAGCATTAATCAAAAAGCATAGCCTAATCTTTGTAGTAATAGGAGTAGTTGTTGTTGTGTGCCTTCAAACTGTTTCCAACTTACGGAGACCCTGAGGCAAATCTATCATAAAGTTTTCTCAGCAAGATTTGTTGATGGGAGGTTTGCCACTGCCTTTCCCTGAGGCTGAGAGAGTGTGACTTGCCCAAGGTCACCCAGTGGCTTTCATAGCTGAGCTGGGAATCCAACCCTGGTCTCCAGAGCTGAAGTCCAATGCACAAAATCACTATACCACACTAAACTAAAACCACAAACCAACTTTTTCTCCCTATATTAAAGGGTTAAAATACCTCTTCTAAGGTTTGTTCGCTGGAAGGATGAGCTTTAAGCTAAAATATGGTGGCATTTGAGTCCCCGATCCCTTTTGCCTTTGGTACCACCCATCACTGGAACTCTGCCTCTGAGAATGTCTCCAAAATTGAATTAGGCTCCTCACGTTTAGTAAAAAAGGGAAAATATTTTAGCTCTCCAGATGCCATTATTGTGGTATTTTTTATTTTAGTATTTTTTAACATATTTATTTTATTTATATCCCCCCCTTTCTCCTAACACAGGGGGCACACAACCTTTTAAAAATGCAATACCACTGAAAAGCTTTCAGTGCAAAAGTGAAAACACAATTAAATCAAACTTCTGTTTCAAAAAGGATGCAGATCAAAAGCAGTTTGAAGAACACAGGTTAATATAGAAGCAACAGTTCCCATTAGAAGCTCTGTCTGCCCTGGCAGATAGTCTGTGGCGCTATCAGCCTTAGCCAACATGATCAATGTGGTGGAATGATGGGAGTTGCAGTCCAGCAACTTTTAGAGATCATGTCTCAGTTCTGTGCAGCTGTCATTGCTATGCACAGACAAATTAACCAGGAACAGACTTATTGTTAAATGTCGAAAGTGGGATGCTAGAAGATAGGTCCCTGCATCCTGGTGTGCAGGACGCTGCCTGTCTATATGTACATTTGCATTTTAGCTGATTTAACTTGGCTATTTGTAGGCATATTTGGCATATTTGTAGGTTTGTTTCTGCTGGTTAAAACTGCTTTATTTTTGAGATACGTTGGTTGAAGACTGTAAATAAAATTGATTGATTTAGAGCAGGGGTAGGCAACCTAAGGCCCGGGGCCGGATGCGCCCCCCCCGAGGCTTTTGGACCGGCCTCAGGCTGGTCCTGCCGCCACCGCCGTTGCCGCCGCTGCCCCCCGCCATGATGATATTGATTATTATTGTTATTACTTGTTCTTGGGGTTTTCTTGGCAAAATCTCCACAGGGGTTTTGCCATGGCTTTTCTGGGGCTGAGAGAGTGTGCATGCATATTTTTTTAATTTTAATTTTTTTTAAAAATATTTATTTATGTATTTATGTATTTATTTATGGTGTTTTGGCCCCCCAATTGTCTGAGGGACAGCAACCTGGCCCCCAGCTCAAAAAGGTTGCCTACCCTAGATTTAGAGGGTCATATATTCCCTATCTTTAGTATACAGGACAGAGAGGGAATCTATTGGCGTCTAAGGGATATATTGTCCTTTATCAGCAAGCTGGGAAAGGGTGCATTCAAGCTGGGAAAAGGGGCCAAAGGCAGAAAAAAGAGTGGGTAAGGCCAGAGGAACTGGCATAAATGTGTTCATGCGTATGGAAGTGCACATAGTCAGATCCACAGCTTTGCTTTTTTGCTTTTTTAAAGCACTGCATGAGCAACAGGAGCTAGATTGCAATGAAAGAAAGATCTTCCTTTCCAGAGATTATCTCCCTGTTTTGCTCATCTGAGAAGTGGTCTGAGACTGGCACAATGTTTTTAAAGTCCTTTTAACTGAAAAGAAATGAACGGATGTGAAATGCACCATTTCCTAGGAACTCCAAGGGAAGTCACTTTGGTTAATAAAGAAACAATGCCAGTTTCATGTACTCTTCGGATGTGCAACACTGGGCAGGGCAATTCGATTGTGGAGAAGAAGGGATTTAAGCTCCAACGTCCCCATGATCCTAATCGATACCCCCATGATTCCCCAACTGCATAAAATTCAGGAAAGATCCAAGAAAAAAAATGATCCAGTAAAAATTCAAGAAACATCCAGGAATATATATATATATATATATATATATATATATTCCTGGATGTTTCTTGAATTTTTACTGGATCATTCATGTATGCAGGAAACTGTTGCGCAATCTGATCTCTTCCCCACCATGCTTCCTTGGAAAGCATTTTAAAGTATGGCTTTAATTAAATAAATCAATATATCGAGGGGCATGTGTAATTGAAATGTTAAAATGCTGATAGTTGATTTTGTGTCATTCTATAAAGCCTTCTTAAAAAAATGCATTTTAGTGTTGTTGTTTTAAAATCTGTTTTAAAGGTTCTATAAACATATTTTACTGTACCTCACAATGGGCCAAAACTGGTTAATAAAGACTCTTAATAAATGGTGAGTAGTAGAGTAGCCAGAGAAAAAGCTGAGGAGGACTACTGTACCATTGATGGCTGTACAGAACTGGGAATTTTAATAGGTGCTGCTGGTTAACTTTGGATGACTTTGGGCAAGTCACATAGTCTCAGCCTCAAGGGGAAGCAATGGCAAACCGCCCTGAACAACACTTGCCAAGAACACCCCCATAGGCTCACCTTAGGGTCTTCATAAATTGGAAACGACTTGGAGGCACACAACAGCAGCAGCAAATTGTTGGTTACTTGTTTGCGTGATAAGCAATGCCTGCTGAATTGCATTAAAGGTATAAGAGCCCTCTTCAGCTTTCAATGTGGCAACCCTAATGAGTTTTGTTGGTGTTAACAGCCCTTGAGTTGATTTCGACTCATGGTGGCCCTATGGATGAGACATCTCCAAGACCCTCTGTCCTCCACTGCTCTGCTTAAACCCTGCAAACCTTTAATATCCACGACCTCCTCAATAGAGTCCATCCATCTGGCATGTGGTCTTCCTCTCTTCCTACTTCCCTCCACCTTTCCCAGCATTATTGTTTTTTCCAAAGAGTCCTCTCTTCTCATGATGTGTCCAAAGTACGACAGCCTCAGTTTGGTCATCTTGGCTTCTTCCAGGGAGGCTTCTGGCTTGATCTGCTCTAGGACCCATTTGTTTATTCTTTTGGCTGTCCATGGGATCCTCAGCACTCTTCTCCAGCACCAAATTATCTCAAATGCATTGATTTTCTTCCTATCATCTTTCTGAACTGTCCAGCACTCACATCCATCCATGGGAATAGGGAATATGATGGCTTGTATGGTTCTAATTTTTGTGATGAGTTGTATATCTTTGCATTTTAGGATCTTTTCTAGTTCTTTCTAAGCCACCCTCCCCATTCTTAGTCTTCTTCTGATTTCCTGACTGCAGTCCCCATTTCTATCAAGGTTTGATCCCAGGTATGGGAATTCTTTTACTATTTCTATTTCTTAATGGTCTAGGTTGAACTTGTGAAGGTCCTCGATGGTCATTATTTTTTGTTAGGGAAGCTAATGGCAAGGAAAAGCAAAAAGCGCTTGATCTCACAGAATTGCTCTGGCAAGAGAGTATGAAAAACCAGTGCACTTCTTTGACACTCCAATTACAAAGGAAGGATGCTGCACTGTTACTATAGAAACCTGGTCAAGATTAGGTCCGAAGGCCAAACTACACTGGTCATGATCAGGTCTCTGGCTACTTTCTGCTTTAATATCTGTTTATAGTCCAGTTATTTCCAAGCTGCTATTCCAAATCTAAATCCTGGTGCCCATGGCTATAGCTATAGGGAAAGTAAAATGAGAGCATTGCCTTCCAGATAAGAGTTCTGCCTCCCTTTTAATACTCAACATATAAGCTTATGTTTTAAGTTGTTTTTATACTGTTTTAATCTAATGTGATTCTAAAATTTTGTAAATAAAAATATCCTATCCTGGCTCCTTACAGTTTAATTTTTTTCCACTTCCCATTGTAGAAAGGGAGACACTGAAAATAATTCACAGCTAGAACTCTTACAGGGAGCCAGCGTGGGATAGTGATTTGAGTATTGGAATATGACTCTGGAGACCAGGATTCAATTGCTGCTTGGCCATGAAACCCACTGGGTGACCTTGGACAAGTCACACTCTCTCAGCCTCAGGGGAAAGGAAGGCAAACCTCCTCTGAACAAACCTTGCCAAGAAAATCCCATGATAGGGTCGCCATATGTCAGAAACGACTTGAAGGCATACAACGCACAGAGAACTCTTACATTTGCTGTGTTCACATTCCCTTGGTACCTTTGCCTGCTCCTTTTCTCAGGGATGCCTAAACTGTATTTCTAAATGCTCAACTGAAGTTTTAAAGCACCACAGTGCTGATTTTTTTCGTCTTTGATGGACGCTGAAGTCTACATGGTCTGCTTCAAGGTTTAAAATAAAGGTTGGGAGATGAATTCCATTAGAACTTCTATATGAGGCGTGTCTTGACTACAAGATTAAATGGTAATGCTAATGCACTGTCTTGAATGAGACCCAAATGAATCAAACCAAATTTGCCAATCAATGGTAATTTGGTTGTTTCCGTTGACTGTTATCACACTAACACTATGATATATGATCACACTATGATGTATGATCACTCTGCCAACTTTGTATGCCTTCAGGTTCTAACGGAACTACCATTATTTGTATCATTTGCATTCCATATCCACATGGCTTCATTGCCTGTCATTCCAATGATCTGTCTCTCACTCTCTGTATCTGTTTCTGTATTTCCCTCTGTGCATGCATATACACACGTGCATATGAGAATAATATATAATGCCTCTCATTGGGTGGACTCTATAATATGCTATTACAAATGTATTATCTACATAGTTAACTGTACTAATCTATGTAACCTCTCCTGGCACAACCTTCCCATAGCTGATGGAAACATCATTTATTTATGCTCCAATCGCTGGCAGAACGGACCTCATTCTCTCTCTAGCTGATGCCTAGTAAAGTCGGCAGGGGTGGGGGGAATTATGATTGTGGCAGTAGTGTCAACATTGTGACTAGGGAGTGACTGTGAATATCAAACTTTTATCTAGATTTACTCATCTGTAACTGTTCATGGTCCCTACGTAAGTCACCATTTCATACTATTGCCACGATCATAACTCCCTCCCCTACTTACTTTACCAAGCATCAGCTGCATGGTAAAAAGGAGTACGGCTGATGACTTTAGCTTGGGTGAATTAGATTTCCTTCAGTTTTGGTGGAGTCAGGTCAGAAGAGGTTACTTTCGTTAAGTATATTTAACTAAGTAGCTGATACAGGATTCCAGTCTTAAGATTTACGTTTGCCATGGACAAAGAGATAAAAATATACGCTTAATATGGATATTAAAGAAAATTTTTATAAAATGCAGTACCGGTGGTACTTGACACCAGTAAAATTAGCAAAAATGACAGGAAACTATTCCCCAAAATGTTGGAAATGCGATAAGAAAATAGGTACATTTTTTCATTTATGGTGGAGTTGTGAGAAAGCTAAATATTACTGGAAAAGTATATATAAAGAGATTATAGGTATATTTTCAATATCTATTAGGTTCGATCCACAATTTTTTTTATTAAGTATAGTTAAGGATGATAAAATAGAGAAGGAGTTTGGTAAATTGTTATTTTATTTAATAGCAGCAGCTAGGATACTATATGCTTCCAAATGGAAATTAACTGATACCCCAACTATATCGGAGTGGAGACAGAAAATTTGGGATATAATGGAAATGGAAAAAATAACATCATTTTTTAAAAACCAAGATTATGATACTTTCCAATTGGAGTGGAAACCTTTGCTGGATTATTTGAAAGCGGAGAGCGGGCTACAGACAATAACGATTTTTGATTGATCTTTGCTTATAATAGGTGGTTTATTTTGCTTTAGTTTAATAGGATTTATATAATTTTTTTTCTATTTCTTTAATATTATATATGTTAAATTAATCAAACTTTATAGATATATCTATTTTAAATGTGGGATAGAAGACTTAAAGCATTGTCATTGCGAAGTTACAAAATGTCGGGCTGTTTAGTAAACATTGGTCTACCTAGGAAGTCTTTTTAATTGTTTTTGTAGAAGGAATAGGTTATTGTTTGTGTATATTTTTTGTATTTATGTAAGTTTGTTCTTGTTGGTTTGTTTGTTGTTGTTTTTGTTGTTTTGTTTTGTTTTTAATTTCAATAAAATTTATATTATTTAAAAATATATATAAAAAAAAAAAGATTTACGTTTGCCATGAGACTATATGTCAAGTTATAACTGCATCACAGACAAGCATGGCTGTTGCTCTATTTGGGCAGATATACTCTAAGTCTAAAAGGAAAGTGCCTTTCAGTTTTAACTCAAGCTGAAGGGTCTTGAAAATCTGAAGTCTAAAAGCTTGCCTGCGCCATCCAAAATTGCTTTGACTGTATATCGTGTATCCCTGTATGGCAGGGGATTGGACGAATAAATAATAATAATAAAACTTTTATTTATAGCCCGCTTTTTGTAAAAACAATCAAAGTGGTGTACAACAATTAAATGATACAAAATATATACACTATCCCCCTCCCCTTAAAAATAATTAAACAATACTGAGATTAAAATTACAAACATTAAAATCAAAACAATAATACTACAGTATTACAATGACAGTGGGCAGAATAATCACAGCTCACAAATTCAAAAATATGAGGGTCTTTACGTGGCCGGATGCTATTCCGGGAAGGCCTGCCAGACTGGATGGCCCTTGTGTCTCTTCCAAGTCTAGGATCCCAGGATTATAGGATTATAGGATTATATGAATACTCAGAACTGCTCCTGGAGCTTTCTGGCCCCAGAGATACCCTGGATTCCCTTCATTACCTCTGAATTCCTTAACAATGTCAGGTGGCTGTCTACAGATGTGTCTTTGCTGTATTGCCTGGTGGCACCACCACTGGCACAAGTTGTTCCTTCTGAGCATCGGTCTGGGCTTCTTATTGTGACCCCAGAGGGAGTGACTTGTGCCAGTGGCAGGCAACACAATGGGGACATATATGTGAAAACAGCTGACCAGTGTCACCAAGGAGTGCTCTGGATTTTCCTGCAAAATCTGGAGCAAAAGGTAAGTAATTTCAAGGCAGTTAAGGGGGAAAAAGGGTAGATTGGGTGTGGAACTGGCCCTGTGCCTTGAGGACAGTCTGCACTCAAATGGATTTGGCCCAGGATCATTATTATTATTATATTAATATCATATTGATTTATAAAGGAAAAGGGGTTTCCTTTGACATCATGAGGACAGGTGGCCATGAGGATCAGGGGAAACTACTTCATTTGGGCCATGTAGACATGCCTGAAGGACCTTTGCCTTGCAGGGTGAAAAGTTTGATGTTTTGATATTCTTGGTGTTCTCACAGATCCTTGTAAGATAATAACCCTTTTGGAATGATTTTTGGATAGTCTCCAACCTTCAGTCTTAAGGCATGGCCCTAAATCTAGTTGCTCACCATGACTGGTATAGGCCCATAACTCAGTGGGGTTTATTCAAGTGTTGATATACCATTCAGCACTTGATTCCAGTTGTGATTAGCAGCTGGGCTTAAGATGCAGAGTTCTGAGCAGCAGAAAGGAAAGCAGCTGTTTTTTAAAATGAGGGTGGCACAGAATTTTCTGCTTTCCACAGAAAGAATGGCTTTGATTTTCTTCACGAAATATACTGACCGTTGCCCAGGCTGTTTAAAATTGTATGTGTCACAAAACAGGAAAATGCTGCCACAAAGAAGCGCAAGTAAAATGAAAAACAAAATAGATCAACTTCAGCTGTGAGCCTCTAGGAGGTCAAAAATACTGCCTCGTAGTTGAAAAAGAACTTCTTTCCAGAGGTAAGGGAAGGATAAGGAATTTCAGGGGAGAAACTGGTATATAGAAGTATTGATAGGCAAGAATGAAGCCAGTGGTAGATGGGAGAGAAGAGTTCCAGTCCCTCCTTGCCTCTCCCATTTGGAACTTTATTGCCTTAGTGCAGAGCAGAATTACAAAACATGAAAATGAAAAGCACAATTCACCCTATTCTGCTAACACAATGAAGCTCTAATATGAATAACAATGGAGAAATATATTAGCCATCCTCCCTGTCACAAGAACATGAACATCTTGTCTCACAGACTGTGTAGTACCAGTCTTTCATCTGCCCTGGGAAACCAACTAAAGCAGAGTATAAGAAACGTTAGTCTTAAGTTATTGTTTAGTTGCAGTACGGAAATATGTGAGTAGGGTTTCAGGGACTTATATGGGCACAGTCTGTACTGAAGTGGAATGATCAGAAATTTGCTCTGCAGTTAGTGCTTTCTCTCTCAATCTTTGTCATAGTTTAATTACTTTTTAACTTTTGTATGCTGGAGAAGAGTGCTGAGAATACTGTGGACAATCAAAAAGACAAACAAATGGGTCCT
Organism: Phrynosoma blainvillii; assembly: GCA_026167975.1. Classification (NCBI taxonomy): domain Eukaryota; kingdom Metazoa; phylum Chordata; class Lepidosauria; order Squamata; family Phrynosomatidae; genus Phrynosoma; species Phrynosoma blainvillii. The sequence continues at coordinate 20,841,040 of JANUYF010000007.1, read as the reverse complement.
AGAACAGATCAAGCCTGAAATCTCCCTGGAAGCCAAGATGATCAAATTGAAGCTGTTGTACTTTGGTCACATCATGAGAAGGCATGATTCATTAGAAAAGACAATAATGCTAGGAAAGGTAGAGGGCAGTAGACAGTAAGGCCACATGTCAGATAGATAGACTCAATCAGGGAAGACATGGGTCTGGGTTTGCAGAACCCAAGCAGAGCAGTGGAAGACAGGGTCTCTTGGAGATGTCTCATCCATAGGGTCGCCATGAATCGGGGTCAACTCAAAGGCAGTTACAACAACAACATGCTGTGAGTTTTTATCTTAATTGTTGTAAGCCACTTTGGGTCCACCACTGGGAAAATGGCAGAGTATAAAATGGCAGGTTGGCAGATCAAGGCCCAGGTGCTGCATGATGGAGTGAGCTCCTCTCACAAGTCCCAGCTTCTGCCAACCTAGCAGTTCTATAGCATGTAAAAGTGCAAGTAGATAAATTGGTGCCACTTTGTTGGGAAGGTAACAGCATTCTGTATAGTCATGCTGGCCACATGACCATGGAGTGATCTTTGACAACGTTGGCTCTTTGGCTTAGTAACAGAGATGAGCACCGCTCACTACAAGTCAGACACAACTAGATAATCTTGTCAAAGGAAAACCCTTTTCCTTTATAAATCAATATGATATTGATATAATAATAATAATAATAATAATGATCCTGGGCATCTTCTGCTTACAAAGTCTCAGAAAGAAACCTCTGGCCTGGGGAAGATGTCTTCAAAACTGTGTTCTGAAGAGAGAACTATGATCAGTCTCAGATTCTAACTCTCATCAGCCCCATCCAGCATAACCGATGGCAAGAGAAGATGCCTTTGCACGCATGTGGTGGTGGAAGTGTTTGAGAACGTTGTGTGGGGAGAAAACATGAAGTGGCTAGGATTTGTTTGACCACATGTTGCAAATCTTTAGGATGAGCATAAGGTCAGTCCAAGGTGAGGCTTGCATTTTGGCCACCCACAGGGCACCAAGAAAAAAAGATCTATAAATGTAATTGGGAAAAAGCTTCATTCCAGACCCTCCAAAAAGGATGTATCTAAGGATTTATCAGCCAGCTAAATTAAAAGCTTTTATTAGAGAAGTCGAAATTTAATTAAGCTGCTGGAGAAAATCTATCACACTCATTTCCTATCTGGTTACTTTGCTGCATTTGATGAATTAACATTTCACTTCCATCTGGGTTTATTTGTAGTTACAACATCTCTGCTGCTCTCCAGTCATTTCCAGGCAAACAGCATGAACTCAGCTTGTTTGCAAAGGAGGTCCTTTCTTGTCCAGGCCTGCATTATGATGGCTGTGGATGATTGAACTGTATAGTTTTGAAAGAATACACCTGGTGGGCAAACAAGTGCAGAATCACAGCAGGGAGTCAGAATATCACCTCTCTGAATATTTGGGGAAGGGAAACAAGGAACGTAAGCGACCCGCTGAATCAGATCTGTGTGGTATCAGGTTTTATTGTTCAGTTTATTTCTAGTTATGTTGTTGAACACAGGGGGGTCTTGGTGGAAAGATGCGAGGAGAAAAAAAGTAATAAATGAATAAGCCCAGTCTTCTCAACTTGATGTCCTTCACCTGTGTCAGATGTCAATGTCTATCATGACTCATGATTATTCACTGGAAATGGAGAAAAGAAAAAAAAAATATATTTTTAGTTTGCTGGAAAATTGCTTCTATGTTTGAGAGGCATTCTTTTGAATGCAGTCTGCTTTGTCATGTACTGATGTGCTTTCGTATTGTGTTTATCTCTTTGCATTGGTATTTTGTGTAAATATTGCAAATAAACTAATAAAATTAATGTTAAAATGTATGAATATCTATCTTACTGTGTATTAAATCCAATGTTAGTCCTACCTAGAACAGACCTATTGAAATCAATAGAATTTGCTAATCCCACCTAACGGAGGAGACCCATTGAAATAAACAGGACTTAGATTTGGGCAAACATTGGATTTAGCTCCCTCACACACACACTGTGTTTGCCTTCACACACTCCTTCACCTCTGGGAAATGCAGGGAAAAGCCAACTCCTCTGTAGCACCTTTTATAGAACCTACCCACTCTGAGCTGAACTGCACCATATTCTCTCTCTGTAACAGCATGTTCAAAGGCAAAACTATGGCAGGAATGAAATTTCACATCAGCCTGCCAGCTTGATTTCCTGGCATGCTGGCACCCGGGTACATATGTTACAGCTCATTTGTAAGCCAAGGCAGGTGTGCATATCCAATAGAAGGTGGATCTGGAGGAGTTGCACTGTGAAATGTCAAGCTGTAGCAGCATGGGGTCTTGGGTTGTTGTCAAAGCAATGCTCTGAATAGCTTCATCTGGGTTGTACTGGCATACACTTTTGGGAACGGTGTTCCATTCGCAGACACATTTACGTTACATTTCTTCCTTCGGATTCTTTGTACAAGGTGAAAGCTTGAAACAAAGCAAGACAAAGAAGTTAGTACTAGCAACTCAGAGATGGGAATTCTGTGGCCCTCAAGATATTGAACTGCAACTCACAGTGGTCCAAACTGGAGGCCACCCTTGCATTACATAGAGCACAGGGAGACCATAAGTGGAAATCTGTTGGTGACATGTTGCATTACACCTGTGTATTTCTCTTTATAGTTGTTGTGGACATAGGTATTCAGCACTTACATCCATAACAACATCCTGAGCTACCTATCTACTGCTAAGGTGCTCCAGGTGGACTATTTGGTGGCCAGGTGAAGCCAGGAAGAAAAGGGGATCCCATGGACCACTCAGGTCCTCCAAAGGTCTTGGAGGAGGATGTTTTTATTTGGAGGCCTAAGTTCTCAGAAGTAATGACTATAGTCTCCTCAAATACATAAAAAGTTGTAGGCTTCATCATTCCATAGTTCCTTGCCTGTCCAATACCATAGGACAACTGTCTTAGTTTTCCCAGACACACAATAGAAAATCTGGGGTGGACTATCTATACTTTATTACAATAAAAGTGGCTCAGATCATAATTCCATGTTACCATTGCATATGTATTTTTTTTATTCCAGAGGTTGGTATTGCCTTCCTGTCTCCACAATGAAACAAGCTTCCTTTTGACTCACCATGTTGCTGTGACAGTCACCTAGCTAGGCTACCCAGGCTGCATCTGCACTACAAAAATAATCCAATTTGACATCATTTTAACTGCCATGGCTCGATGCTATGGAATTCTGGGAATTGAATTTTGTTGTGGCACCAGAGCTTTCAGGCAGAGAAGACTAAGGGCCTTTGCAGACTGCCAGAAATAGTGCAAATTGATTCCACTTTAAATTGAGGCACTGCCCTGGCTCAGTGCTAGGGGATTATGGGAACTGTAATTTATTGTGGCACCAGAGTTCTCTGACAGAGAAGGCTCAATGTCTTAGAAAAAAATACAATTCCCATGATTCCCTAGCACTGAGCCAAGGCAGTGCCTTAATTTAAAGTGGACTCAATTTGCACTATTTCTGGCAGTCTGCAAAGGCCCTAAATGTCTCAGAAAACTACAATTTCCAGAATTTTATAGCACTGAATCATGGGAGTTAAAATGATGTCAAATTGGATTGCAGTCAGGCTCCCATCCCCACATCCACGGATTCTTTATCCATGGATTCAACTATCCATGCCTTGGAAATATTCCAAAACATATAAATTCCAAAAAGCAAACATTGATTTTGCCATTTTGTATAAGGGACACCAGTTTACTTTGCGATTGTATTTAATGGAACTTGGGCATCCATGGATTTTGGTATCCACGGGGTCCTAGAACGAAACACCCGTGGATACCACTGTATTTCTGCAGTATGGATGTCGGCTAGGTTGGGGTGGAAAAAGTTTCAGAAAGCTAGCCTAGCAGTATGTGTTGTCATTTCAGTAATTTAAAATTTGTCTGTCATTGCATAAACGTCATGATCAATCTGCTTTGGAGTTCAATGATGTTCACTGACAGAGACGTCTATGCAATGACAGAGAAGCTTGGAAGTATGTATGGTTATGAAAGCTGGGCATTGAAGAAAGCTGACAAGAAGAAGATCAATTCATTTGAAACGTTGTGTTGGAGGAGAGCTCTACGGATACCATGGAATGCCAAAAAGACAAATTAATGGGTCTTAGAGCAAATCAAGCCTGAACTCTCACTAGAAATGAAAAAGACTAAACAGGTTGCCATACTTTGGACATATCATGAGATAATGTGGATCACAATGGAAAAAATTATAATGTTGGGAAAAGTGGAAGGCACTAGGAAAAGAGGAAGACCACATAAACTCAATCAACGAAGCCACAGCCCCGAGTGTACAATATCTGAGCCAAGCTGTTGATAACAAGGTGAATTGGAGGTCTCTCATTCATAGGTTCATCATCAGTCAAAGTGGACTTCATGGCAACTAACAACAACAAATCATTGCATTGGTTAAAAATGCTTATCTCAGAAAACAACAAAAAAAACCCCACATCAGTCTTTTTTTAAAACAGATAAATACATGAATTGAAGTTTAAAAGGGCAGTTTACATGGAAACAATACACAGTTTACATGGAAATCACTCCTCCCTACCCAGGGTCTCACAGTATATATAGATCCACTCTCTGCCATTCCAGTATTCTCTGAAGATACCAGCCACAGATGCTGGTGAAATGTCAGAAAGAAACTCTTCTAGAACATGGCCACACAGCCCAAAAAACCCACAAAAACTATGCAGATTTGACTACTTTGAAGTTTCCAGCTCATTTTGTGATCTGAGAAGCAAGAGTAAACTTATGCCAATAGGATGCTGTTCAATGAGCAAGTGCTAATTAATCCCAAGCGTGCAAGAAAATTGGATGGCACAATACTCATGTTCAGATTTTTTTTTTCAAAAGAAAAAGATCCGTCTCACTTATGGCTGCTAATTTTAGCACAGTTAGACAACTCAGGGAGTAATGTGTACAAAAACACACAGAATATGATCTTCCTAAGATAAAGTAAGAATGATATGATAGATAGCAATGATCATAGCAATAGATGAAGTATTTATAAGAGCCAGTTTAGAGTGAGTGGGTGTGCACGTACATGTACACATATTGAATCTGTTATGGGATATAGAAGAAGAGGAAGAGGAAGAAGAAGAAGAAGAAGAAGAAGAAGAAGAAGAAGAAGAAGAAACAACAACCAATAGATAGATAGATAGATCAATTTGTGATAGGTAAAAGGAGTTAAAATTTAGTGGGGCTGCCAAGAAGCTGAGAAGTTTTGTTGAGTCCAATTTGGTAAATTGGAAAGATGTGTTTTCAAATTTTAAAAAAGAGGGAGATTATTTTTTGTTGCATTTTGGGTCTCTTTTTCACTGCTTAAATGTCTCTTGTCATGTATTCTTTATTTGTGATTGATGAGTCTGTAACTAGGTTGGTGCTTGTACATGCATATATGCATGTGTTTATTTATTTGACATGTTTATACCACACTCTTTAACCAAAAAGGCTTCCAGGATGACTTATAAATGGTTGTTTCAACAGTTCCTGTCCTCTGGTTTATAATCTAGGTAAGGGCTTATCCAGAACCGAAAAAAGTTCCTAGAAGTAGGAGACTTTCCAGTTCTTTTTGTTTTAATTATTCCACACGTTCATGGTTTTGCATCAAGATTGTTTCTTGAAATATCATGGGGTTTTCCTTGTGTCCTTCCTTCTCCTTCTTCCGCTGATCTAGACTCAGGCAATGGTTTGGAATTTGACTTTCACACATTTGCCCCAAGTTACAGTGGAAGTATGAAAAGAGAGGGCCTTCTCAGTGGTAGCACCTTTTCTATGGAATGCTCTTCCCCAGAGAGACTTGCCGGGTGTCTAAATTATGGTGGAGGCACTTTTATTTTCTTAGGCTTTTGTAGAAGAATTTTAGTATGTCCATAAGATGGAGCCATGGCAGTTCAAGGAGTGTCAAACTGCATTGTGGCAGCAGCATAGGTTTCTCCCACCCCAATTTTGTTTTGCTAATTCCCCCCTTGCCACTTCTTGAAGCCTTCAGAGCAACAATTTTCTTGAGTGAGGAGGTATTGCTGGTCCCTCCAAGCTCATTCTCAACCAAATTAAAACTAGAAATGGATGTCTTGTCAGGGCCATATCATTTGGGCATTTTTGGCATGGTGGAGCCCATGGCAAAGCCTATGAGTAAAACTCAAGTAATTCCAAGTGCAAAGACAGGCTTGCTGATGAACATAAAGAGAACAAAAAATAATGAGCACAGAGGACCTACATAAATTCATCCTAGACAATGAGGAAATTGAAAAAGTTAAAGATTTCTCATACCTTAGATCAAACATTGTTCAAAACAAAGACTTCAGTCAAGACATAAGAAGAAGACTAAGAATGGGAAGGACAGTGATGAAAGAACTAGACAAGATCTTAAAAAGCAAATACAACCAAGCACTAAAATTAGAATCATCCAAGCCATGGTATTCTCCATCATTATGTATGGATATGAGAGCTGGAAAGTGAAAAAAGTGGATAGAAAGAAAATCAAACTCATTTGAGATAATGTGGTGCTGAAGAAGAGTGCTAAGGATACCATGGACAAAAAGATAAACAAATGAGTCCTAGAACAGATCAAGCTTGAAATATCCCTAGAAGCCAAGATGATCAAAAATTGAGGCTGTCATACTTTGGCCACATCATGAGAAGGCATGATTCATTGGAAAAGGCAATAATGCTGGGAAAGGTTGGGGATAGTAGAAAGAGGAGACCATGCACCAGATAGCTAGACTCAGTTAGGGAGGTCATGGGCAGACATCTGCAAGATTCATGATCTTGCATGAATCTGCAAGACCACAGGGTCACCATGAGTTGAGGTTGACTTGAGAGCAATTAACAACAACAACTTTCTACACCTTTGCACTTTGATCACGCTGCTTTCTTTAGTGTGGTTTTATATGCTGAAATGTCTTATTCCCTGTCACTGATAGTTATTGGATTTAGAGTCTGCTTCTTTAGGTGTTTCTTTTATTGTATAATTTTTGTATTTTTGCCAAACTGAAGCCACCTCAGAGAACTCTGGATAATAGGTGTAATAATAAATGTTATAACCAACTGGTGGGTGCTCACAAACATAAATCAGATAGAATAGCAAGCTAATTATCATCCCAAATAATAGAAAATTCAGTGCAATGTGATCTGACATCAGCCTTTGTTGTAAGAGCTAGTGTTTATATCTGCTTTGAATCCTACTATTGCAAGCAAGACATGTCTATCCTAGAAAGATTTGAAAACCTAATAGAAATTGATATTCCACATCCCTATTGTTCCTCCAAATTCAGCTCATTCATGTTATCCTAGACTGAAATAAAATACTTTGAAGCATAAACACTCTGGTCCATTTGCGAGGAGCTGAATCATGTTGCAAAATGCTGGCCTTTGTTCCAGATACTTCAGTATTAGGGCTGCTTAATTGCTTGGAATAAGGGATGGTTTTTGAGTGTGGATGGACTGTAAACTCCATGTAGCCTACTACAGATCAAAATAAATGTTGGGCCCAGAATTCATTAAATTGAAGTGACTTTTGCTCTAGGGTCCAGTTGGTGGGTCACAAGTTATTAGTAAAAAGAGAAGAAAAGGAAAAGAGAATGAAGTACACCCTGTAAACTTAAAATTTGCCTATCTCTGACTAAGCTCTCTTTAAATCTTTCTCAGCACCTCTAAGGACAGGGCTGTTGGCGCAGGGCTATGGTACTCTGAAGGAGGTGCTTTGGTTTTAATGTTGGCCTAGAAAATGATAATGAAATTATCTATTAACCTAGGTAATGAGACAATGAAATAATAGATAATAGATATATTAACCTTGATAATGAGGAAATTGGAATAGTTAAAGATTTCACATACCTTGGATCATACATTGATCAGAACGGAGACGGCAGTCAAGAAATCAGAAGACTAGCAATGGAAAGGGCAGATATGAAAGAACTAAGGAAATTTCTAAACTGTAATGAAATACAGCTGCACACTAAGATTAGAATCGTTTAAGCCATTTTATTCCCTATTCCCATGTATGGATGCAAAAGCTGGATAGTGAAGAAAGCAGATAGGAAGAAAATTAATTCATTTGAGATGTGGTGCTGGTGAAAAGTGCTGAGGATACTGTGGACAGCCCAAAAGACAAACAATTGGGTCTTTGATCAGATCAAGCCTTAACGCTCCCTGGAAGCCAAGATGACTACATTGAGGCTCTTGTATTTTGGCTACATCATGAGAAGGCATGACTCAATAGAAAAGACAATAATGCTGGGGAAGGTGGAGGGAAGTAGAAAGAGAGGAAGACTGTGTGCAAGTTGGACAGACTAGATCAGGGAGACCACAACCCTGAGCCTACAGGACTTGAGCACAGAGGTAGAGGATAGGAGGGCTTGGAGACACCTCATTCACATGGTCACCATGAGCTGAGATTGAATCGAAGGCAGCTAACAACAAAAGCAAGGAGCTCTTCTAGAACATGGCCACACAGCCCGAAAAAACCCACAAAAAAACTATGGATGCCGGCCATGAAAGCCTACGACTTCACAAAAGCAAGGAGCATTTAGTTAATCTGCTTGTGGTCTAGCAAATCAATAAACCAGGGGTGGGGAGCCTGAAGCCCTGGAGCTGGAGCTGGCTATTGCTCTTTCTGAAAAAGCCACAAGCTATTTCCATGAAATAATGGCTAGCATCCTGTAAGTGACATACACAAGCATAACTGAATGTTATACCTGTGTATGTATTTTCATAGTCGTGTCAGATAGAGGAATTCAGCACTTCTATCTGCCTTGACTCCCTCCCTGAGCCACCTCTCTGTTTCTTGGCTTGGTGCTTCCCTACAGTCATTCAATGGCTAGAGAAGAATGACAAGTAGGCAGCCAGCCAGCCAGGTCTGTTCTGGCAGCCAACTGCAGGAAGGAAAAAGCATCCTCATGGACTTTCTGGGGTTCCTGCAGTGGTCCAGGAGGATGATACCATCTTCTGCAGCCACTTACAGGAATGGAACTATGTGGCTGCTTGGCTGTTCCTTATTCTCCCCACCTATACTTCACTGGCCACTGAATGGCTATGGAGAGGGGTGCCCAGCCAGGGAAAAGATGGCATTTAACTATGCCTGGTAGACATAGTGTGCTTGGTGATCTTTCAGTGTGGTGCAGAGTCTCAGCCCAGCATTTGCATTTGTTGTTATTGTGTGCCTTCAAGTCGTTTCTGATGTATAGCAACCCTAAGACAAATCTATCACTGGGTTTTCTTGGCAAGATTTGTTGAGAGGGGGTTGACGTTGCCTTTCTTGTGAATGAGAGTGTGTCATTTATCCAAAGTCACCCAGTGGGTTTCCATGGCCAAGTGGGGATTCAATGCCCAATGCTCAAACCATTGCACCACGATGGCTCTCCATCACTTGCATACCCTCCAACATTTCTCAGATGAAAACTGGGACACATGTGGCCAAGCAACATCAGAATGTGGTCAAGATAGCAAATGTTATTAATGAAGAACACATAAGCAAGGGGCTAATGCAACAATTTGCTTTACCTGAGCCTACTGGGAAGGTCAAGATTCCTCTTTTCTCCCTCTGCTGAGCTGAGTGCAAACTACATTTGCACTATGAATTCTGTCTGCAGCAACTGAGATAAGCTGTGGCCAAAAGGGAAAAATGGGATGAGGAAAGAGAAAGTGGGACATTTTAACTCATTAAAAACAGCTGAAAAAGTGGGATGACAGAGGATTAATCTGGATTATCCCTGCCAAATCCAGACAGTTGAAGGGTATACATTTACTTATTTTCCAGCTTTTGTAAACTTTTCCCCCATTCTAAAAGGTTGAAATGCTTCTCCTAAGGTTTAGTAATGGCAGTTAGGGCTTCAAATTGAACTATGCTGGTCTTTTTGCTCTCAACCTTTTGCCTTTGGTGCTAGCTGCTACTGGAAGTGACACCTGGGGGCTTTTCTCAAATTGAATTTGGCCTTCAGTATGAAAGATGTTATCCACTCTTATGATAAGCCAGACCCACACAGCCATGCATTGCAGATCAGCCTTCCTGAACCTGTTGATATCCAGATGTGTTGGACCATAATCCCTGTGATGGGAAAACATATCCCAGCATATGTGGAAGGTCCTAGGTTGGTGAAGACTGTTATCAGCTTCTATTTAATTCATCATTCCTTTGTTGTCAACTGCTTTGTTGGATGCACGTGCACAAATTGCTGCTTTCTACTTCTTTGTCGTCGTCTTCTATTATAGTGCTATCTATGGAACTGTTTTGCCTTTGTCTCATTATATGCGAATGGAGACTGAATATCTGAGTCTCCATGGAAATGTGACCCATGATTTCCTGTTTTGTGGGCACTGTACAATTGACATAATGATGCCTACCCACCGAAATTGCATGTCCTGTTTGTCTGTTTTTAGTTTTTAATAGCTTTGCTCTTCAAGGAGAGGCAGTTTTCCCCCCCTTGTTTTATTTCATCTTGCAGGGGCTCAATACATGTCTACGTTCAGATCCTCAAAGAGAAACAAAAAGTTCCCTCTAAAATGGTCCCTTAGTTTTCTTTGCTTTTTTGTTTTAAAGCATTTAAAATGTGAAATCCACACTCCAAGGTTCTTTTAAGCATGCTGAAAAATACTTTATGCTTCTTAACGTCTCAGTACTATCAGCACTCGCCACTGAGTTCTGTTTTAGAAGGAGTGAGGTGAAACCAGGAAGGGAGACAGGGTCTGTCTTTCTTTCTTTCTTTCTTTCTTTCTTTCTTTCTTTCTTTCTTTCTTTCCCCATCCCTGCCTCTCATTCTCCCCCTTCCCTCTTCTCCTTGTCCCCCTCTTTCCCCCCTCTCCTTTTCTCTCTCTTTTTTTGCATTGGTTCAGCAAGTCTCAGAGGGATATTTATTGTCATGCCCTTCCTCTAGGATCCTGGCATGTCCTCTAAGTCTGAAGGCTCTGATTGAGAGTCTGAATGCCCAGGGACATGCCAGGGCTGCAGCCACAACTTCACCATCCACAGAGGAACAGAGTTCCCAGCAGCCACAGGAGCACAGTTCCCTGCAGTCACAACCCTCAGATGAAGAGACAGACTTACTAATACCCATCCCTGCGGAACATGCCAGGACAAAGAAAATTCCTGGTGCTGTCAGGGTTAAATAAGAAGCATGCTACAAATAGGGAGCAGCTGAGAGATCTGGATGGACTATAAATAACTCCGCACCTCCCTTGAGCCAGTATGGCTGACAACCATCCTTTTCCTTGGGAGAAAGCCACACTGGTGCCTTGTTCTTTGATTGATTGCCTGTTTCCTTGAGATCTGCTTGCTCTCTGGCTATTCTTGTGGGTTATCCTTTGGACTGCTTTCCTGGACTGCATACTGTCTCATGAATGACCCAGAGCAGACTAGATTACCCCTGCTTTTCTACTGATGCCTTGTTAAGCTTGGATTCTCTCTCCTTCTCTCTGCTTAAAACCTTTGCAAGATGCTGAGACTTCATGCTGAGAGTCTGGCTAGCTTCCCAAGGGAAAAAGAGGGCAGTTATGATTAGATGCTTCATGCTCAGAGATACTGCATGCTCAGGACCATGCAATGGCAGTGGCTTAACCAGTGCTTTGAAAAGTCACATGCTGGACTCAGGGAGCAATAATCCAAACAAATAGCATTTCCATGTTCTTGGTTTAATGATGAACTTTGTCAGGCCAGTTTTCATGAACTTTAGAAGACCCCGTTATTATCTACAAACTTCAGTCTATATGTTTGTTAGCTTTATATAGATTTGTATCTATATAAAAAAGAAAGACCAGCTCATAGAGAAACAGTATAAACAGAGAAAAATAGTATCCTTGAAATCTGCCAAGGTCACATTCTAAAGCATATTGATGCTGAACATCTCTACAGTTGCCATAAACTCTGTGTCCTTTCCTTCATTCTGGGTTGCTGAACTCATTAGCTGAGTACACATTTTCAAAACCAAGATGGACAGAAAAATAAAGCTGGCATTGAAATGATGTCCCCTTGTTGTTACATTTTTCATTCTGTGGGCCATGATAGATTACACAGAGTTCCAACACTCAAATATGGCCTCAATTAACTTTTTTAAAAAAATGACTACATGGAGGATATTACCATGTAGGAGTCTACAATGCAGCTTTATACTTCGGTTTGCTCACTGTGTCCCACTTGTCCGTTCATCTGCATTCAGAGGTCAAACATGTCAGTTTTCTGTGAGTCAGGCCACTTTTTCCTCAACTGCTCATGATTTTGAAACCTTCTTCAGGAAGAGAGCTGCTATGCATTTCTTACACTTTTACTTAGTTTAAATCACAAAATTATAAAGACAAAATAAATGGCACCAGAACATAAGGGAAATAACAAACAATGTAAATGCAAAGAAATTTAAACAAAAAATTAAATGCAAAGACCAAGATATTCTAACATAGAGAACCCATATGACATTAAAATCCACAATATGGGATCTTTTCAGAGACTGTGATGCATAGCTGAAAGATGGGACACATTACTAGTATTATTGCGGTAGCTAATACAAGGATACCAGGTTTCATAAAAGGAACAGTCTATCTGATCATATCTAGATTCACTGAAGTGTGCTGTCAATTGTTCCACGAGAGATATCGGGTGTAATTACACTGTAGAAATATAGACACTACCATGGCTCCATCCTACAGAATCATGGGATCTGTAGTTTTGTGAAGCACTAGCTCTCTTTGGCACAGAAGACTAGAGACCTTGTAAAACTACAAATACCAAGATTCCATAGGACGGAGCTGCACCACTTAAAAGTGGTGTCAAACTGCATTTTTTTCTATAGTGTGGATGCACCCATAGTCTCTCCAGAATCTGGCTATTCCTATTCAAACTGCTAAGCATAGGTAGTCAATTAGTTTTTGTTCCCGTTCTTATTTTTCCCCATAAAAAAAGTTTGACACCAACCTTAACCCTGGGGCAGTTGTAGGAAGAGACACTCCTTTGAGTAGTGCAGTCCCAAGCTGTTTAAGGCTTTGCATGTCATCACCAGCACCGGATCAAAAGCTCACTGGCTGCCAGCACCCCCCACGGCTTAATCTGTTTTTCAAGATGCAAAGGAATCTTGTAGCACCTCTGAGACCTCTGAGCTTGCCGTTTCGGAAAAACGGCCAGATAAGTACGGCTGGGACCCTGGACGCAGCCAGGTTGCAGTTGCATGGTGGCAGCGGCAGCACTTTTAATGTGACAAGATCAGGTAGTAATCTGAAACGCAACTCTATACCATTACGGAACGGTCGCATTATTTGTTAATGCGATAATCTCCAAAGTCTCAAAGATGCTACAAGATCTTTTTGTATACTGATTTTCCTTTCCAGACTAACACAGCTATGTCTTTGAACTCTGTTTTTCAAGAATTCTGTTTGCTTCTGTTTTCTCATACATTGCTTTTGTAGTTCTGAAAGACAAATTAAGAAAGAGGTTAAATGAACAAAAAGGTCTCTACAGTATGTATATGTATTAATCAATAAAAATAATAACTACGTATTTCTGATTATTTTGTGGTGGTGAATGGCCCTGAGATTTCACCAAGCATGACAGATGCATAGTTATGGTCCCAGATCCCCACTGTGTGGGAAGTGTAACCTTTACATAACACTCCCTCCAGCAAGGCCTCCTTCATGGCAGCAGCCAGGCAATGGGAGAAAACAGAAAGCGAAGCTCTGAGTCACTTTGCCAAGTGAGTCCTGCATTGGGTGGAGGAGGAAAACTGGGAAGAAGCCTGAGAACTATCCAGGATCTCCCCGAGTTCTTTCTCCTTGTTCCCATTTATTGTTTGAAATGCTACTATTATTATATTATTTTTATATTCAATCAAATGCACTGTTCTCTGTTTTTTTCCTTTTATTTTGCTGCGTTCCATGCAGAGCTTGAAAAGGTACTTAAAGGTAGAGTTTATAAGCTTGTAAGTGACCTTATAACACAGCTTGGGGAAGTTGCTATTTCTTTGTTCCTTAAAGTAACTGTTTGTTGTCATTGTTTACTGCCTTCAAGTTGACTTCAACTCATGGTGACCCTGTCCAAGACATCTCCAAGACCTCCCGTCCTCCATTTCAGGTTTGTGACTTCTCTGATTGAGTCTATCCATCAGGCAAGCAGTCTTTCTCTCTTTCTACTACCCTCTACCTTTACTAGCATCTTTCTCTATTCTAGTGATCCATGCCTTCTCATTATGTACAACAGCCTCAATTTTATCATTTTGGCTTCCAAGGAGAGTTCTGGTTTGATCTGTTCAAGGACCCATTTGTTTATCTTTTTGGCCATCCATGGGATCCTCAACACTCTTTTCCAGCACCACATCTCAAATGAGTTAATTTTCTTCCTATCTGCTTTCTTGACTGTCCAGCTCTCACAACCAGACATGGTGATGGGGAATGCAATGGCTTGGATGATTCTGACTTTAGTGCTCAGTTGTATATCTTTACTCTTTAGGATCTTGGGTAGTTCTTTTTAGCCTGCCCTTCTCATTCCTAGTCTTCTTATTTATTGACTGCAGTCACCATTCTGATCAGTGTTTGATCATAGATATGAGAACTCTTCATCTATTTCGATTTCCTCATTGTCTAGGCTGAATTTATGTATTCCTTCCATGGTCATTATTCTTGTTTTCTTTATGTTCAGCAGTAAGCCTGCCTTTGCCCTTTCATTTTTGGTCTTCTTTAGTAATTGTTGCGAGTCTGTGGTGTTTTCCAAAAGTACTATAGTGTTGCCCAGATATCTTAGATATGTAAGTGTGCTACTCTTTTATTTTTGTTCTGGTGCTTAATCGTAATTGTGCAACTGTGTGGAAATATAGATGGTTATAGTGTGATGCTCCCCAATAGCATGATTGTTGTGGAATTGGCCCTAGTGTGATAATCTTCTATGGCTCCCACCACTCATTGTATCATTTACTGTTAAATTTGTGCAATATGGACTAACCAGTGCTGATGAAATGAATACCCTATTGTTGTTTGTTAAAACTAATTCTGAACTGATACTTTTCACTGAATGAAGTCATAAGAATCTCCCCAATATATATGCAAATCTTTAGTTTTCTGTATCATCACAATGCAAGCTTATAAGTTTCTGGTTTGTGCTGATAATGTTGTTTTTCTTTGGTCTTGGTACACACTGCTGGGCTGTTCTGTTCAGGAGGGAAGGGAATCTCTTTGGCCAAGGATAACCATCTTTCTACACAAATTCAAGGCCCAACCTGCAGTCTGTGTAAACTCCAGGCAGTCATAATAATAATAATAATAATAATAATAATAATAATAATATAATATAGTTTATTTATATATCTTGCCTCTCCCAGCGGATCGATATCTCAGTTCTCTCCTTTATGTATAGTACCAATTTTTTTGTCAAAAAAAGTAAAGTCCAGGAACACATATACTTTGTTAACTGAGGTATGTTGTCGTTATGTACCTTCAAGTTGTTTCTAGCTTATGGCAACCCTAAGGCAACCCTATCATGGGGGTTTCTTGGCAAGATTTGTTCAAGGAGGTTTCCCATTGCCTAACCCTGAGGCTGAAAGCATGTGACGTGCCTAAAGTCATCCAGTGGGTTTCATGGCCACGCTGGAAATCAAACCTTGGTCTCCAGAGTTATTGTCCAACACTCAAACCATTACACCATGTTGGCTCTCAGTTATATATCTGCAACTGAGGAATACCAATATTATTTTGGGGATGAGCATCATTAACTATGGAATGCAAGGAGGAGGATAAAGACTTGTAGGAGGAAGAATGGACATGGCACCAGGAAGGCTCAAAAGGTGTGCTACTCAAAATGGTACTCTATGGACTGGTGATGGCTTGCTGGCTATCGGCTACTGGTCTGTGGCAACATGTCCAGGAAAGAAGGAAGCAGTTATAGTCAGTGGTCAAAAATACAATGCAGGTCCCAGGCACATTGGAGGAAAAAAATCTTGCCAGTCACCCACATCAGAGAGTTGAAGAAGCTCTGCTCTAAAAAAAAAAAAAAAAAAAAAAAGTCATACAGCTCATAAAGGAATCTCTTATTAGCCTGAGCAACATGTCAAATATTATATTTATCTTCTTTATTAACAAGCCATTATAATTATTTTTAGAAAATTAAGATTTCCCCCCCCGTGTACTCCAGTTCCTATTGCATGCAAGCAACAGGAATAGCACATGCTATTCATTTTTTTTTTAAAAAGCTTAATAACTCCATAAGGAAAGTTCATATTTTTGGCAGTGAGGTAAGCACAACATATGAGAGAACACAATCCTATTTTGTAAATTGATAGATAGGAAAAAAAATAAATAAGACTCTTCAGAAAGCAAAAATGCCAAGGGACTAAACAAAACAAAATCAATGAGGACATTGTTGGAATCGGCAATTTTCAGACATTTTTATCAAAGTGTTTACAACACAAATGGCAGCGTCTGGATTTGGCATGAAAAATGAGTAACAATACAAGCCAGTCTCATGGTAGAGACATACACAAGTACAGAAGCCAGCGTGGTGTAGTGGTTTGAGTGTTGGACTATGACTCTGGAGACCAGGGTCAATAAACTACAGCTCCCAGGATTCCCTAGCACTGAGACAGGGCAGTTAAAGCAAACTTGATTATTTCTGCAGTGTGTTTGGACCAAGATCAAATCCTGGCTCAGCCATGTAATCCCATTGGGTGACCTTGAGCAAGTCACATTCAGCCTCTAAGGATGACAATGGCAAACCTTCTCTGAACAAACTTGACAAGAAAACCCCATGATAGGCTTACCTTAGGGTCACCATAAGTTGGAAATGATTTGAAGGCATGCAGCAGCAACAGCAAGGACACATTATGCCTCCACATGTCTTCGCATGGTCATTGTGGGTGCAGGTATTCAGCACTTCTGTTCATAATGATTCCCTGCCCACACAGCCTGTCTCCTATATGCCTGGTTGCCTGGGGACTGGCAGATGAGGTTGCCAGATCTCAGGGCCTGGCCCTGAATCTTCAGTTTTCACGGGTTTTCTTGAGGTGGGAGACAAAGGTGCAAATTCGCCAATTTTGCTGGGCTTCCCTCCAGAGAAGAGGGAAGGACTGTGTGCAAAATCTTCAGCTCAGCTAGTAGAGCCACTGTTTGCTATAATCTGTAAGGCTTCATTGATTGATTAGTGGATAACAGCTAATGATTTAATGATAGGTGCTGTCTCTAGATCTCAAGTTTGGTCCCAGAAACCTCAGGGACTGAGATAATCCTGAATTGGCAACCCTACTGCCAAGCAATGTCTGGCTGTGGATCTGCAGCAAGATACATGAAGAAAGCATCACCCTGGATGTCCTGCAGTTCCTCAAAAGACCTAGGAGATGGGTGTGCAAAGTGTGGCTTGTGGACTGCATATGGGAAGCTAGGGGTTTGCAATACCCCCTTAAAAAGAGGAGGGTCATACCTTCACACCATGTGACACCACCAAAAAATATAATAAAAAAACTTTTTTGCCCCCAAATGCCCTCTTGGTTGTGTAAGAGGCATTTTCTCCACAATTTGCTCCCTTCTGATCCATTTTAGACCCAGGAGAAGATTTTTTTTTAAAATGGGGCTAAATGGCCATAGTTTTTGTGTAGGCTAACAATGGAATCTTATGCATGTCCCCAACTGCAAGCTTGCCATCAAACATTCCATCAGGCCACATGATCAGTTGGCATCATAGCATAGTGATAAAAAGTGGGTGCTGTACTTTGCTTTTTTTTCTTCCCTTTGGCTTTCCCCATCCTTTTTTCCATTGTGTGTCATGGTGGCGCTGTGGTTAAATGCCAATACTGCAGCCACAAGGTTGTGAGTTTGATCCCAGGCAGGGCTCCAAGGTCCACTCAGCCTTCCATACTTTTGTAGGTTGGTACCCAGCTTGTTGGGGGCAATTGACATACACATTGTAAACTGCTTAGGGAGTGTTAGTGGTATAGATATGTACTTGCTATTGCTATTGCTATTAAGCCTGAAAGCAGGGATGATCTTAATATTTATATTTCTAAGCGACACTGAGAGCCTCTTCTTGAAAACTTATTTAAAATCAAAGATATAAGTACAATATAAAAGTAGTGCAATATTGTATTAACAATACAAACTGGAGTGGTGTGTGTTTATATTCCTTCAAGTCACCGTATGACTTTTGATGACTCATGAATTTCATAGGGTTTTCTTAGATAAGAAATGACTGAAGAGGTCCTTTGTCAGTTCCTTCCTCTGGAAAAAAAAATCCTAGAGCACTTGGTATTCACTGGCAGTGTCCCATCCAAGTGCTAATCATGGCTGACCCTGCTTAGGTTCCATGATCAGACAGGATCTGGTGCCTTTAGGGTATTTAGGCCCTAGCTGGGTAGTACGGCATTACAAAATTTGACTAAAACTGCTTTAAAATGGGGATGGGCAATTCTGGCAGATCTAGGGGCCACTTTTATGTTTTGGGGCTTCTAGGGGTTGCTTGGACTACTGAAAAATAAAACAATAACAACAGCATAGTGGCCAGAAGTTTATTTCTGTTGCTCAAAAAAGGATATATTTATATTAAACAGTACAGGGAGGCTTTATAACCTATGTTATAGTCAAATTGTTGCACTGGACACAATTTATCCTACTTGTTTGGCCATGAAAAGGCCAGTTTAAGGATCCTAGAGATGCTGAGGACCACAAAAAATCTTTGGGTGGGGGGCAGGCACACTTTTCCCAAGATACCACTTTTCCCATATCTGTTTTACACCAATATTACCTGGTGTACCAGTCTGGCTTGTTGGAGGTCTCAGTTGGAGAGCTTCCATGTCACACGCTACTCCATCCTTCTGATGCAGGATTAGGCAATTTGTTGGTCCTTGGATGTTCTTGGACTGAGATTCCCATCAACCGCAGCTAGTAGAACCAATGGTGATGAAGGATAGGCAAAGAGCTTAGAAATGTTACTTTTTTGGTACTGCTCCCAGAATCCTCCAGCTAGTATGGTCAGCAGTTGGGAGATACTGGGAGCTGCAGTCTAGAGAAGTAACTTTCCCAAGCACTGTTTGGAAGCCGCTGCCCAAAACGATATGGAGAAGCTCCTTACCATATTGTAATGTGAAGATACCAGACTTAACCTGTGACTATTAGCACCCAAAACTTCAGCATCAAGTTCAGGCTGGGACTTGGACTGAGCAAAGCCAATAGCTGGCTGCTCTGAATTTGTGATTTGCTTCACCTTTGAATTTTTGGCTGTCACCCATATCATCCTTCCCCAAACTGTTGCCTTTCAATGTATAGTTTTTGTTTTGTTTTGTGTGTGTGGTTGTTTTTTTTTACAATGGATTTAAATTTTTGTTAATTTCAGTCTCATAGCTGAGAACAAATAATTTTTCATTGCAAGAAAGTCCTCAAAAACTATACAATTTTCAGTGATGATGATGATGATGATGATGATTTTGCTGTTCGGAACCACATACTATGAGTGAATTAGAAAACCCCACATGTTTTTTTGCGTGTGCAGAAAACATGTTTTTCTGGCAGTAAATATGATTTCCCTGTGCAAAAGAAACATGTTTTCTTTGTTACTGTTGTTGTTTTTAAAACCAGTGTGGTTGAATTTTGTGTAGAAAAAGTTCTGAATAATGAAAATGACTACAGCATCTGGATTCCCCTGATGGGCAATCCTGCCAGATGGTTAGTGCCTTAAAAAATATTGGTCAAGGGCCAGTAAATGGTTGGAAATGCCTTGTCAATGGTTGCTCCCATCCTCTGGAACTCCCATCCATGAAAATCTAGATTGGCCCCTTCCCTGCTTTCCTTTTGCCAGCAAGCAAAGACATTTTTATTTAAACAAACTTTTCATGGTTAGGTTCTCATTTATATGTATGTTTTATCTGCTTTGTTAGTTTTGTATGATTTTAAAATATTTTATAGTGTTTAATGTGGGGGGTTTGAATGGTTTTTAAAGCTTTATTGTAAACGTTTCTTATTGGTTGTCTTTGAAAGCTGCCTTGTGTTTCACCTTGGGAGAAAGGCAGCATATAAATGAATAAATAATAAACATAAATTTTGAGTCTCGTTATCTTTCATCCAATTGCATGGGAGCTGCAGTCCAACATATCTGGAGGCTAACAGACTGGGAAATGCTGATGTCGAGCCAAGAACATTGTTTATTCCTTGAAGGCATTGGAGTCAAAAACAATCTGGTCCAGGCACATCTTCCTTGTGTTTGTCATTTCAGAGAAACAGGCGACCTCTTGCAAGGCTGCAATCACTGAGCGTTTGTTAAGAGTTTAATTATCATCTTCATCTAAATCAATTAAATCATGCCAGTGATGACTCTGAAGTCAGAGACAGCCTGCAAAGGAGGGAAAAAGGCTGCTCAGTAAACATGCCACAAACTCAGTGGCAATGGCATCTTTCCTCCCCATGGTGCTTTATAAACAGAATGGCCTGCTTGGCAACCTGTGCATTAAAAACCTCACAGTGCTGGTAACAAACTAGATATCCTCATCTTCATCAAATAGGTCATGCAATCGCACAATGGCCGATGCGTATCTTTGCAGATGTGAATACTGATTCATTTTTTGCATCCATACTTGAAGGGGCCTGATGCTGCTTGTGGATCATCATTGCTAGAGTGTGGTGGCTACATTTTATGGCAAGGTGGTCAACCATCCCACTGCCGTGGAAGCGGACACAGTTGCCAGGAATCACCTTCTCGTGGTCCAGCATCTTAATTCTTAATTCTTAATTCACCATGGTCAAAGAACAGCTCCCTAGGAAGAAGTCCCCACAAGGGTGATGGCCCCACTACCAGTGGTGCTGGTAGGTATGGGGAAACGTTCCTGACATGTGGCCATATCCCCATTCTTGAAACCTATTAGGCTCTGTACATGGGCTACCTACATACGGATGTCTATAAGAGAAGGCTTTCTCTGTGTCCTACCACTTTCACAGACATTTTTGGTGAGGATATGAAAGAAAGACCTTCTCTGGGGCTACTCCCAGGTGATGGAATTCCTTCTTCTGGAAGCCTAAGTTGGTCTACTTTCTCCTTTCCTTACATCAGCAGGAAAAGACCTTTCTTTTCGGACAGGCTTTTGGCCACTCACTGATTGTTGCAGAAGCGTTGGTCAGCGTACTTTCCCCCTTATTTGTTCTACCATTTTAAATTCAGCCCCATTTTGAATATGAATGTTTTAAACATTGTTTTAGACTTGTTCTTTAATGAATACAGTGTATTTCTATCTTTAGTCTTAATTTACATTGGAAGCTGCCATGGTTCATGGATGGAAGAAAAGTGAAATACAAGCCAAGATCTAGCTTTGGGAGTTGTACATTCCTCACGTAGCTATGTATGCATAGCTACATCTCCTGATGTTTTACATCTCCTGATCCCCCTCCATCCCAACTTCCCACCAACACAGCCATTTCTGGGTTGTTGGAGAGTGAGGGATCAGTGGCAATACTTCTTGGTATTTTCCCTTAGCTGGATGCATACAGCAACAGGCAATGGCAATGACCTCTGAATGTTCCTGGGATGACCCTGAAGGTAATAGGTGCATCAACACTGTAGAAATAATGCATTTTAACATCACCATTAGTGCTGTAGCTCCATCTATGCAATCCTGGATTAGTGGTTTCACAAGGTCTTTAGACTTCTCTGCCAATGAGTGCTGGTGCCTCACCAAACTGCAAATCCCAGGTTGTCAATCTGTCGTGATGCTTATGTGTTCACTGTATACTTGCTGTATTATTTTAAGATGTTTTAATTTTGTACGTCAATGTTTTAGACTGTATGCTGTGTGGCAGGTTTTGCATTATCTATTGTTGTTATTTTATGGTATTTTGATTCCAACTATGTAAAGCGCTGGACAAATGTTACAGCACTCTATAAATAAATGGATATCTGGTTTAATAGTTTTTAAAGGGGTGGGCGGGCTCTGGGATTTTAGAGTGTATTCTGAGATAGGTATGGAATTTTAATTGCTGTAAGCTGCCCCGATTGTTCGACAGAGGGGCGGGGAATAATAATAATAATAATAATAATAATAATAATAATAATAATAATAATAAATATAAATGTTAATAATAATAATGGAGCCATGGCAGCTAAACTGCATTATTCCCACAATGTAGATGCACACAGAGCCCTTGCAGTGTATCCAGCTGCAGGAAACATTGCTATTGACAACCCAGAAATAGTCATATTGTGTTGGATGGGTGGCTCACAAGAGGTTTTTTTGGATGGGACTTTTGGTTATTGCACCTTGGGAAGCGAATTCTAACCTACACAATGGCCAGCAAAGCCAGTTGCAATGTTGTATGGCAATCTTATGACATTGTAATTTACTCACAAGATGCCAGCAGATAGATAGATAGATAGATAGATAGATAGATATCATGAATCTATCCAAGTATGTGTGTCAGTGCACAACTGGGTGTGTCTAGAGTACAAACAAACAAACAAACAAACAACAAACACGAATAAGCATCCCATGAATCTGAGCAAGTTGCATTCAGCTTTCTAGAACTCATCTGGCACTTATCATAGCAACACTTTGAGATTTGCCTAATCATCCATATTGAAGGATGAGTTGGCATGACCCAAAGAAATGAAGCTGGCACATCTGGGGATTGAGCGGATGTCCTCAGATGCTACTTGAATTCTCAGACATTGATTTAACACCCACATATAAAGACAAGACAACTGTCGCTGTGTTATAAGATAAATGTGGTGATTTGTGGGATTGTCTTGTGTGTGTACTTTTTGTTCTCAGGTTTGAGTTGCCTAGGCTTTGGCCCCAGTACCTGAGCGGAGCAACCATACAAAACTGCGTGCTTTGAAATGCAGCTATTAAGAAGGGAGATGAAAAGAAAGGATAAAAAGATTTTGAAATAAGCCACATATTCAGAAAGAATGCCTTGATGCAAAAACAGGCAACTGGACAGAACGAGCTTAATATTCACTCTGGGAGATTGTTTTCCTTCATAAATATGTACATTTTTGTAGGCTTTTCTTCTTAGGTTGAGAATAAAAAAATGGTTGCGGAAACAAAGGTTTTTAAAAATGATACTAAGGTAAAAAAAGTTTATATATGGATCCTGGAATGGGGCGGTGAGGGGGCTTTTGACCTGCAAGACTATCTTCGAGGGGTTGATCTCTCTCAAATGATTTGACAAAATCAAACCTCCAAGACTGCTATCTAGTTGAATCTTCTTGGGAATTGTCAGTCAAAAGGTTACTAAATGATAAAGCATTGAAAAGTATTAAGATAGCAACTCTTGCAGAGCCCTCCCAGAAATAATAAAATCAAGGGTGACTGGAATTATTCTTGCTTGGAAGTAAGCTACAATGAACCCTTGGAGGGGACTTCTAAGTACACATTATGCTTGTAAGAGTCTTCGCATTTAAGGATAACTGAATGACAGTGGAGTCATTTGACCCCCCTCCCCACACTTACTTACAAGTTGGCAAAATGAATAACAACCTTCCCGCCATAGCTGAAACAATTTTGGGGTCCTGATTTTATTTTAAAAAGATGCAAAAAGCTAAACAGATTTCAATATACACTGGGGTGGGTAAGAAGGGGCCATCTAGATGTTACTGTGGTACAGTTCCTATCATCTCTAATCACTGGCTAGGATTGATGGGGGATGGAGTCCAACATCTGGACAGCCAGAGATGCACTACACAAGATATTCAGGAACAAATGAATATTACTCCTGATGGTCTTGTAAGGAAACCTGCAGAAAACTTTGGCTCTCTAGACTCTACTGCCTAATACTTCTTATTTGCACATTACCAGCATGATAAGTTCATAACCTGATGCAGGTGTGTTGTAAGCAATGCTGAGCTTGGTATGATCCTGAGAAGTATCATGTTGTATTTCAACATGTTTATCTTATGTTTTCACCATGCAATTCAAGGTGAAATACATAACTCCTCCCTGCATTTTCACCAAAACCCTATAAGGTAGGTTGGGATGAGAAAAAAAAAAGTTAGAGATAGTACTAGTGAGCAGGGAAGAGGGAGACAGACAGTCGACTCATTATGTTCCATTGTTTGGTGGGGATATTGAATCTGAGTCTACCTCATGTTAGTCCAAGAGTGTCCACTTTACTCAGCTTTATTTTTCAACTGTCTAAAATTATGTACCATGTCATATTTAAGATTACATTGCATATTATTAATATTAATATTGTTATTATGTTTTCTTATATCCTGCCTTTCTCCCAACATAGGGACTCAAAGCGGTATATTCAAAACCTGCAGCTAAGCGAAATGCAGATTCTATAACTTACACTTTTTGTTCCCAAAGGAGATTTATATTACACCTGTTAAATTGCTCTCTCCAGGCCACAGAAAAGAAAAAGCTATCCAGATGGTAAAAGTCAAGGTTCAGAACCAAATTCATCCATCCATCTTTCTTTCTTTCTTTCTTTCTTTCTTTCTTTCTTTCTTTCTTTCTTTCCTTCCTTCCTTCCTTCCTTCCTTCCTTCCTTCCTTCCTTTACCCCCCTTCCTTCCTCTTTCTTTGTTTTCCTTCCTTCCTTCCTTCCTTCCTTCCTTCCTTCCTTCCTTCCTTCCTTCCTTCCTTCCTTCCTTCCTCTTTCTTTCTTTCTTTCTTTCTTTCTCCCTTTCCCTTCCTTCCTTCCTTCCTTCCTTCCTTCCTTCCTTCCTTCCTTCCTTCCTTCCTGACATCTCTGGGGAAATATCAGAGATGACTGCCAGTTTAAAATCAAAGCAAAAACAAATCCCCATCTAGAAACTGCAGCCTGGTGGGTGGTTGTTTCTAGTTCCAACAACAGCTCTTGGCAGGTGGAGAAGTGTGACAGTCTTCCCCATTGCCATCAGCAGCAATGACTTGGGGTCTCCTAGGGAGAATGTGAGCCTCCACTGCTGCTAAGCCCAAACTGCCAAAATTAAAGCAAATCAACATGTCTCTGGAAGCTCTGAACTGGCTGGCTGAGAACTAGTATGTATCCAAGAATAACGCCATCCCAGATCAGCATCTCAAAAGTGGCACACGGCTAGTTGGCTCTGGGTGTCAATAGAGGCCAGTGACTCTGGAGGAAGCATGTAATAATATATATGTATATATATATATATATATATATATATATATGGGTATTTATGCATGTGTGTATATACGTGTATATAAGCATATACATAGCTTAGGACGTTATCACATGGGGAGTTGCGGGGAGAAAGTGGAAATATACGGGACGAGCGGAAGACTTTAATTTACGGGATTTGTCCCGTTCCGCCTCGTCTGATACCTAAATTCGAATTTAAAAGGGGGTTAATTCAAACAAAAACCTGATCTTTTCAAATCCTCAAAAATCCCGAAAATGAAAAGATCAGGTTTTCGTTCGAATTAACCCCCTTTTAAATTTGAATTTAGTTATCAGATGAGGCAGAACGGGACAAATCCCGTAAATTAAAGACTTCCGCTTGTGCCCGTTTATTTCCACTTTCTCCCCACAACTCCCCATGTGATAACGTCCTTTGTTGGAAAGAGAGTAATATTGAAAGGTGGATTTTTCTACATAAAGACTATATATAGATTTATATGAAACTTTGAAAATGTATATATACAGGATGAAGCTGTAAGTAGGTTAAAGAAACTAATTGACTTATCCCTAAACTTTGAAAATGAAGGAAATATCGCAGCTCAGGAAGGTCTCATTTGTTTGTATTGTTGATCCAATGTGAATGTGTACCTCTTTGGGTATTATGTATCGCTTATTTTGTTATTTGTAATTGTGATTAACGTGTGTTTATGTTCTGTGTTGATGTTGTTTTGTCTTTTGCATTTTTTTATTGTTATATATATGATTTTACTCTAATAAAGACACAATTAAAAAGAAATGGAGGCTTGTGGCTCATGTTTCTTGTTATATGATGATGAAATGCTTCTTGAACCACAGACTCTCCAACATATCACAGAATCAGTAGCCAGGTTTGCAAAGTTACTTCAAATAAGCAATGGGTCCCAGCTTTGGAGACAAGTTGGTATCTAAATAAATAAGAGAAAGAGAAAGAGAAAGAGAGATTCATTATCATTAGCTGTAAACAGTATTAAAAATAATTCATCTTTCTTGGTGTGTGCCATCAAGTTGACTCTGGCATATGGTGATATTATCCCAGGGATTTCTTAGCAAGATTTATTCAGAGGTGATTTGTCATTTCCTTCCTCTTAAACGGAGAGAAAATGTAACTTGCCCATTAGAAGATCCATTCACCATGTTTCAGGAAACATTTTATGTAAAGCTAACAAAGGCTGCATCCGCACTGCGGAAATAATCCAGTTTGCCGCCACTTTAACTGCTGTGGGTCAATGCTTTAAATAATTTACAATCTGTTAAATAGTTTTGTGCACGAAACAAAGTTTGTGCACACTGAATCATTAGAAAGCAAAAGTGTTACTATTTGAACCATCTAATAAATCATCATCATCATCATCATCATCATCATTTGGTTTTTGGAGTATTTTGGATTTCGGGATTCAGATAAGGGAGACTCAATCCGTAATTCCAAGTAGAAGGTTTCAGAAGTAGTTTACATCATTCCCTGAGCAGATATAAATAAAATAATAATAAAAAAATTAGTGCCATTGGTTGTGCTTAAGAGTTGGGGGATGCCTAATGAAGCCATGGATTACTCTTGGTAAACTACTGTATATTCTTTTTTGCAGAACTTCTGAATATAACATTCTTTATATAATATTATATTCAAGCATAATGCCAGGTCGTCGTTGTTTTTAAAGGAGTGTTTTTTGTAGAAAACAAGAAAAGGCATTGCAACCACAGGACATTAACCTTTTCACTCCATGTGCAACCATTCCAATTTTAATTGGTTCTTTATGGTTATTGTGGGGATAAAATGCTCTTTTATAACCTATTCTGATGGCCAATTTAAACCATCTCTGAGGATGTTCTCTAGAGTAATGAGTGCTATAAAGCACACTGCTCAATGCAGTGCTTTTTCTACACCATGAAGTAAATGTCAGGTTGACTTCTAGTTGTTACTGTTGTGAATCTTATATTTATATTCATCTTTGTATTCATATTTAAACAGCCAGTGTAGTGTACTGGTTTCAGCACTGGATGACGATTCTGGAGATCAGGGTTCAAGTCCATACTCAGCCGTGGAAACCCATTGGGTGACCTTAGGCAGGTAACATACTCTCAGCCCCAGAAAATCCCAAGACTGGATTGCCAAAAGTTGGAAACAGCTTGAAGGCATGCATACAAAAACAACAACAACAACATTTATTTTTATTTATGAAAAGTTGCATCGGTACTCTGTTGTAGTAACTACTGGTTGAATGGGATCCAAATGAACTGTTTTGCTTTGGCTGCAGAAGTGAACCAGAGTACTATGTTTTGAAAATGGTGATTACTTCCATGAAGATGGAAAATGAAGAACAGGAGTTTTGTATCAAAAAGTTCTTATAGCCCATCTTTTTGATTTTCCTCTCCGATAAGATCTAGGGACAAGAATGCTTTTTACCTTTATATAATTTGAGATACATGCTGTTCCTGAAATTAATGGATAATGACGTTCTTAATAAAGATATACACAACATTTGGTGTATCTTTCCTCTCGTTTTTCCCAGATTGCCTATTTACCACTTTTGAACTGCACATTTCTTCCCAACCAGGGCATGTTTTGACATGACAAATGTCTGATGGGCCCAAAAGAAATGCTTCTCTTAAAAATCTTAAAACTCAGACAGTCTTCTATGGGATAATACTGTCAACTGGCATTCAGATAGGTGGGTCCCAAGTCATCTAGGGAGAACTCAATCGCACCTTGTTCAATGGCATTTACTCACAGGAAAATGCGTATAGGAATCTAGCCTAAACTAGACGGAATAACTTACAAAAAGAGAATTAGAGAACAAGATGTCGACAGATCCAGGCGGAGACAAATGGAAACCAATAAGCTCTCTATTACTTCCATCTCAGGAAAGATGCACCGTTTAATTGGCTTGAAAGGAATGACTTCTGGCATCTGCTTAATGAGACTCTCGATCTATTCTTCAAATTGCCAGTGTTGTGGGTTTTTTAAATTGCCAATGAACATAATAAGGCTGTTCAGTGGAAAACATATTAGCTGCCTGTTTGCAATAACATCACTGGTAAAGGGGAATTATTTTTTTAAAAAAGATGTCATCTCTTGGTCCATCGCTTGGCCACATTGCCATGTCACCATTGCACACAATTTTACAGTGGCGTTGCTGAGGTTGGTGTCGTCCATTGTGAGGAAGGGGTACCCTTTGGGGTGTCACCCGGTGTGGTCCGTATCCCCTGCACCCCCATAGTGATGCCTCTGCAAGTTTGTGAAGGCAGAGTCTCATCTGGCCTCTTTCCTGGACGTTCTAGGTATTCCTAGAAGCTTGTTGGGACATACGGAAGACTTCTTAGTCCAGAACGTCTTCCTCCAACACATGGAAGACATCAATGACAATATGACACAAAGGGTGGGGGCATCACACATGGGCTCCCTCTCCCCATCATGCAACTGGAATCATGTGAAGGTGAAGACCTTGGAGCAACATGCCATCTGGGTTTGCCCAGGCTTATAAATAGAGTTTATTTGGTCAGCTAGGATGACGAGAAACTTTATCCAGGTGGCAATGTCAAAAATGCTGCATAACATTGGGGGAAACATAGTTCCTTACCTACCTTAATATATTTCACAATTCAAGTATGTGTGTGTGTGTTGTGTGACTTCAAGTAAAGTTGAAGGCTTTCATGGCTGGCATCCACAGTTTTTTGTGGGTTTTTTGGGATGTGAAGCCATGTTCTAGAAGAATGTATACCTGATGTTTCGCCTGCATCTGTGGCTGGCATCTTCAATGGTGGCATGGAGGTGTGTGGGGTATATATACTGTCTGACCTTTGGTCGAGATTTACACAGATTTACATGCTAATCCTCTCAACCACACAGTATATATACCCCACACACCTCCATGCCACCATTCTCTGAAGATGCCGCCACAGATGCAGGTGAAATGTCAGGAATACATTCTTCTAGAACACGGCTTCACAGCCCGAAAACCCCACAAAAACCTATGACTTCAAGTAATTTCCAACTTACGGTGACACTAAGGCAAACCTATCATGGGGTTTTCTTGGCAAGATTTGTTCAGAGGAGGTTTGCCATTGCCTTCCCCTGAGGCTGAGAGAGTGTGACTTGCCCAGGGTTACCAAGTATGTATAGATATCAACTTTTACATTATGGAGGCCAGCAACTTATTTTCAATACAGTTGCGGTCTTGCCTCTCTCTGATACACCAAGTTCCTCCTTGCAAATCATTTCTTTACCAAAGCCACTTCTGGACCTTGCACAAACTCTGCGTCTATTGCATTTAGTGCTGCTAGATTTCAAAACAACACTAAGGGACATTTGAAATTCATGAATGCATCAGAAAGTAGGTATCCATAAGTTTGTGTTCTGACTACCAAATGAAAGTACTGATTTCAGTTAACCTAGCTGTGCGTTCCTCTGAAAAACTATTGTCCACATGCATGATGCACACATTTCTGTTTTTATGAAGGGTCATCATCCCAAAATAGAGATTTTTTGGGGGGTAGCATCATCTTCAGTCTATATAAAAGGAAAAGCTTTCCAAATAGGGGGCATCCCTTCTAATAAGGCACGCTTGCCAGACCTATAAAGGACAAGCTTTCCAGCCACCAAATCACTGGCATCCCTTATAATAAAGGGCACCTGGCAACCCTTGCTGCATTTTAGATATTCTCAATTTCCAAACTTCCTATATCGGCTTCCCGTCTGATTCTAGATCTAACACAAACCTTTTCAAGTTTTTTGTACCCTCATCCTACTATTTTTGTAGCTCTCTTTGGATTTCGCCAAAGCCCAGATGCTTAGGGACTTTCTCATACCTGGAACCAGCTCCATGGACACCATCGTACTGCTAGCTTTCCCTCTCCATTCAAATCCTTTCTGCAAACCCAGCCTCTCCTCCAAAACTTCAGCACAAGCCCTTAGCCCTCCAGGCGTTGTACGTCTTCAAGTTGTTGCCGACCTATGGCAACGCTAAGGCGAACCAATCAGAGGAGTACCTGAGGCTGAGAGTGTGTGACTTGCCCAAAGATACCCAGTGAGTTTCCATGGCTGAGTGGAGATTTGAATCCTGGTCTTGAGTCATAGTGCAATGCTCAAACCATGCCACGCTGGCTCCTAGCCTCTGTGTACAGAGCAGAATAAATGCAAAATAAATAAATAAATAAATAAATAAATAAATACCTTCCCTATCTAAGATACAGGACTGCAAAATTTTTAAAGGCACAGACTTCTTTTCTGTAATGCACCCTCTCCGGTGGCATTTGAAAGCTACAGTAAAGGCACTGACAGTTTGGCAGTATATACAATTCTAATGCATGAATTACTCGCAATGATTTTGATTAATTTATTAAAGCATTTGGCTTTTCCTTTCGGATGAGATCTGCAGAAATGAGAAATTCTGCAGCAGCAGCAGCCACAAATTAGCCATATGTAACATGATGCAACCTAATACTCTGTTGGAGGCTGCATCCGCACTGCAGAAACAACCCGGTTTGACGCCACTTTAAGTGCCGGGGTGCCATGCTATGGATTT